>OV281346.1:13777500-15027500 GCA_923062675.1 Marasmarcha lunaedactyla | reverse complement strand
AATTTCAGAATGGTCAATTTGTTTTCCAGATTTGGTTTGCTTTAATAAATCCTGTAGTGTTTTCAAGCCCCGAGCAAATCTGTAATAGAACATTGTTAATTTATAATACTTAATCATGATTTTTGAACACTTCCACTACCATAGATTAATATTTTCCAGAGGATTTGAAGTCACAAAGGTGGTGTTTAATATCTAAGTTTTAAAATTGTATGTGCTTACATTAATAAAATACTAAGAGCATATTTTATTAGTTACAATTAAATTAGTATAAGATTAGAACCAGTTCATTTCAACCATCTTACCTCCTAGCGCGACTAGTCTCCCCACTCTCCTTTGCACTTTTTTCAGCCTGAACATAGTTAGTAATTCTATCTTGAAGTAAACTTAAAGTACTGCTTTCTGTACTGAGGCTAGCACCTGGGGGTGGGGGAGCAGGATGGGATGTGCGCTGGGTAGAAGGGACTTCAGTCTCTCGAGGGAAGGAGGGTGCATCTTCGTCATCAAATCCTAGGTCTTTTAATTCATTGAGCAGTTCTGGGTCATCATCATCACCTGAAATTTTATTGTTAATATAAATTCTGTTGGTTTTATATATTTTTAGAACAGTGCTGTAATGTAAAAAAAATCATAGCCTTAAATGTAAAAAGAAGTGCTGATTGATCTCAAGTGCCCAGAAGCAATGTTAACTACTTTGAAATAATATGTTCATTGTTTTAACAAAACAGAATATGACCATTACATTATCAGGAGACTAAAAAAAAAAAATACCTGATGCTTCATCATCTGAAGGCACATCCTGAAGGCTTGCTGCAATCATAGCATCAAGGTTTGACTGGGCAACAGGGGCTGGCTTCTTTGGTTTTCTAGATTCATTTCCAGTTAATGCTGCTAACTCTGCTTCCAAATCAATATCATCGTCTGATAAATCCATTGGTTCTTCATCATCCAAGTTTGGAACGTCAAGGAGACCCAGCTACAATTTTAGATTTTATGTCAAAACACATATGTAACATACTTGTAAACTTAGATCAATTTACAAAATACGGGTAATAGAATTACTATGAAATGAACTCCCTGATCTCCACTATCAAAAGATTATGAATAGGCAGTTCATAATCTTACAGATCACATAATTAGTACAAACTTGAGAATAATAACAACTAGAGGTGTACGATTATATTTACATGAATAATGCCTAAAATAACAATAGTTGAAACAGAGCTCTGGGATTTAGACTAATAGAACAACAAACAATAATAGTGAATGACTCACTTGAGACATGTTAGTTCTGCGTCCTGAAGATGTTTTCTTGAACATTTTGCTCTTTTTTATATGACTACCTAATGGATAATGATCGTAACCTAAAGACAGCTGTGCACCTGTGATAATGCACCTAAAATTAGTAATAACGAATTAACAAAGAAATGAAATAATTCTTAGTTTTCTCTTTACTTACTTTCAGATTCTTAAGTAATTATGACATTGATAGTTAACTGGCGATCAATTGACATTTCTTTTTGTCAAAAATTATTTTATGAGAAAGGAAGGAACTACGCCATACAGCCTGGTCTGTCGTAAATATAATTTCTTCTTCTTTTATTATGATGATGATGTATGACAATGAAGGGGAAAATTAACAGTAAAGCGATAGCGTGACTTTACTACCAACGCGTGCCCTTCTTCGAGAAACATGAAAAACGCTATCTGCACTCCTCATTGATTTTTTTATTTAACATTCTATGTATAACAATACACTATCATCATTATGCACTAAATAATAACTAAAGTACAAAAAAAAGGAAAATACAATGAAGAGCATAACTTTTCCAACTCTTTGCCGCCCAAAAATTTGCCGATCAATTAACAATGACAAAAAATACTCGAACTCGCTGCCATATTCTTATAAAAGGATGCAGAGCAAAAAATAAGAATGAAAGAACGAAGAATGACTATGTGAAAAATTATTTTCAAATCAATATAAGTACCGCTCGTAAAGTTCTCAATTTAAGTAATAGTTAACTTTATTTTCTACCAATGCCACCAAAGAGCACGAAAAACGATTGGTTGTTGCGAAGAGGAATGGCACTGTTTTTATATGTTCATACTTATATATATACTTATATAAATATGAACACCTTACACAGTTGTATTCTTTACCTATAACCAATCTACACCTACCCTACTTCCTATTAGATTTTATTCTAGGATCAAAAACTATTTGGACGACATTAGGGCGTGGGATTGAAATCTCCAAAGCCATATAGGTTTCTGTTTGTGAATATTAATATACCTACATACAATGTAATATTATCACTTTTTTCACACATTACAATAGCTCACATGCTCACATGACAGCTAATTGTGTGAGCTATTTGTATTTGAGCTACACTCTCATTCTACCCATATTACATTTCAAAAGCCGAAGTTAAGTTTTATTTACGAAATCTCGATCAAGATGAAGAAAAAGAAGACTTTCACCAAGTGTAATTTTTTTTACCTATGATTTGTGTTTATGAGAAAGTAAATGGGTACCAGCGAGGTGATAAATACATGGAGTAGCCGTAATGTCCTATATAAATAAGTAGTTATGTATATCGACGAGGAAGAAGAGGAAGAACTTGGTTGTCTCCCTTTACTTATACAAAAATGCTAATAAAAGAAAGAGATAGTACTATTTTTGAATGTTGTCACTAAAATATCAATCATGTAGTGACGTCATAGCAGGTGGCTAGCGTGCCACAAATCGCCATTTATTGTTACATTACTGTCAAAAAAGCTGTCAAAAGTGATGTTCCGGAGCTTTGATTATTTAACCATATATCGATGATCATTATTAATATGCTTTTAATTTTCATACTTTCGATGTAAATGATAACAGGGGCTTACGCAGTAAATCGTATCGAAACGGTATTTGTTTTGCTCGCCGTAGTGCAAGTATTTTTGAATCAAAAAGGCGTGAAGAAAGAGGAAATTAAGCTTGCTTAGAATTGTTAATTTTGTTATTGAATATTAGTATATTATTGGTAGTTGTTTTGTCTGTTTATGAATCGTAATTATTGAAGACAAGCCAGACTTTAATTGATTGAACCGAAAACTTTGATGCTTGACCTTGAATAACTTTTTAAGCAAACATGGGATCTTTCGGTGTTTTATTTATAATAGTGTACCCCAGGTCTGTACCAAAATTCAGCATGTTGGGAATTAATGCAAACTGACCGCTATTTTTCTGGCTAATTTGACGGGACTATATCAGGAATAAGAAAATAAACTGTATAGTTCTTTATTTTTTATATTAAAAGAATTAAGTAAATAAACCATAAACTACGATTATTTTATTTACATCAATCTCTCGCAAAAGTTCATAAAATTACAATATTATATTGCAAGTTCTATATTTAGTTTTAAAATATCGATAGTAGATTCGATACACTCTGTGCAACACTAAAAATGGACGCCATTTTATGTTACATTTCAAGTTTAGGTATGCACGTTTTTTTCGTACTTAGGGCCTGTCCATTAGTTAGAGGTCAATGGTTGGTACGTTCAAAACTTTGTAACTCAATCACGTAAAGTCTGTTGAAGGTCAGAGTACAACAAAAACTATTGATCTAAGTTATACTTTAAACATATTAAAGCAACCCTCATAACTCTAGTTTTAAAGTATTAATAACCTAAAAACACAGATACTGATGTGTTTTATTATATAAGGTAACTTCTGTGATTTTATCTTAGTTAGAATACATTTTCAAATAATAAAGTAAAGATAAATCAGATCAGATCGACGTCACATTTTTATAATCTGTAATAATTTAGAAGAAATATTAATAGAGAATGAGCAACACCTCAAAAAAACATTTATGAGACAAGAGTGACGTATGAACGGCCAAAGAAGAAACGAAAACGAAAAAAGCCTTTCTGTGCCGTTGTTATCTTCTAAAATTATTGAAGAATGGATACAAACGGCCAGGCAGATGGGCTAAAGTCGAAAAAGAAGGATAATAATGATGGGAAAGATAACTTATGGTAATACTTTACTGTTATTTTCATGACGAGCGTGCAGTCTCCTATTTAGGGGATCCAATGTGTCACACCTACGATACGTGATGTCAAAGCTTTGCACCTGATAAATATGTGACCTCACTGTTTTCATAATATTGAGAACTTGAGTTGGTGCCGTATGATACAGCATATTCTTGGTCCCTTTTTATGTCAAACATCTTCATTCTTGATAACTTTCAGTGATGTCAACTAACTTTTTCGTTTTAGGTCTGCGATTTTAGAAGAAGTTCAAAATCAAGGAAACACTAAACTACCTTCAAACAAAAATGTACTAGTGTTAGGTGATAATGAAACTGGAAAAACTACACTTATAGCTAAATTACAAGGAGTGGAAGATCCTAAGAAAGGGTCTGCTCTTGAATATGCTTACATAGATGTTAGAGATGAATACAGAGATGGTAAGTTAGTCACAATAACATTTTAATTCATCTATGTACCCTTAACCAGGTAATTGAATCAAGTTAAAGTATTTCTTCAATTCTATACTGTTAGGATAACAAATGCCTTAGTTTCTAGTCTTGACTGACTGGCACATTTGACAAGCAAACTAAATTATATAAAATATGTCAGACTAGATAATAATATGTGTAGGGTTAATTTAGGTTCATAATTCATCCATCTTTTATGTTTATGATTTGCAATAATTGAGATAGTTTTCTTTGATTACAAAATAAAAACTAGATGTACAGTTTCATATAATAATTACACTTACACAGTCCACAACGGTTAAGAAATGTCAATTGGTACATAACAACCCATAATCCATATTAAAAGAAAATCCAACCCTACATACAATATGCATGAAAATATTGATATAATGCTTGAATGTCAGCATTAGATATGAATGCTAAAAATCTAATGTTTTGCTAAACATTTACAAATCATCATCAAGTCATATGAAAAGAGACTTAAAATATTCAGTTTTATTGAGTTTTTTTTTTTGATGCAAGTGGTCATTATAACTTTTTGACATTTCTAAGGAAAAAACATCCCAAATTGAACAAAGATAAAAAAAAAACTTTTTTTTTGTTTAGACCATACACGTCTCAGCGTCTGGGTGTTGGACGGTGATCCCGGTCATACAAATTTGCTCAAATATGCTCTTAGTGAAGAAACATTCCCACACACTCTGGTCATCCTCACAGTTGCCATGACAACTCCATGGGGAGTCCTGGATCAATTACAGAGTTGGGCTTCTATGCTTGGTGACCATATAGACAAATTAGATCTCACACCTGGTAAGTCATTCTCTTTATTATAAATTAGTTTTTCTCTACTTCTTTGTGTTTAAAAAATAGCTTTCTTGTAGGAATGTTTCAGTTTATAGGAGAGAGACTGAATTTTTCTTAAAATTATTCTACAAATTACGTATTTCTTAGATAGATGTGCAGCATCCTATTTTTTATTATTACTTAAGTATCTTTTTTAGATAAGATAGTAAACAACTTCTGTTAGCTTTATTCCACTATATATATAATTTAAGAATGTGATTTTATTATAGACATTTTATGAGAAAAATTGTCATTCTAAGATTTACTGTTTACTCAATCATATCACAAGCCTAATATATAGGATTGATTCATAATAGGCCATAGTTTATATTGTAATGGATTAAATCCTCTGAATTTACTATCATTTACTTCAAGTTAGAAAACCTCCCACAATATTTTTTAAGTAGATGTTTTTTTTTTTTTTTTTTTTTTTATTAATAATTAGCAGGCGTTTGTCTTCCATCTCACCTGATGGAAAGTGACGATGAAGACGAGGATCGTACACGCCTGTCTAAGAGGTACCTATTCACTCTACACTTGAAAGCTCCAGGGTTATATTTGTTACATTATGCACCACAACACTTATTTCATTGATATATGTAATAAAAAAATGATCCGTGGGACATTTGACTCTCTTTACTTTTATTTAAGGTACTTACAAATTTGGCAAATACTCATAATCTTAATTCCGACTGTTCAACTATATGGTTACCAATTGGCCAGGTTAATTTTGAATTAAGGGAATCACATTTTTTTTAAAATTTGATTTATCCAAACAACTTATATTTGGTTTTTAGAAACCGAATATAAGTTGTAACACTTGTTAATATTTTTTCCATAAACATTACAATTAATAAAATACAAATATCAAACTATTTATATTAATGACTAGAATTGGCTTGATTTCTAATCTAGGAAACATTTTATTATAATGAAATTTTATCTCTTTAGTCTACCAACTGAACTAAATGAGGTTGGATGAGTAAATATAAGCAATACAAAATACATCATTTGCATACTAATAACTAGAACAGTTAGTTGAATTTTAATTATTGAAATAATGTTTTATGCAGTGCTGTTCAATATCCTCAACAAATTATTCAATTAAAGGAATATGGTCATACATTTTGTTAGTACACAATGCTTTTTAAGCTATATCTAGCCCATTTTTTACCTTTCACTTTTCACCTTTTATTGGTGAGTCTGCTGTGAAATTAGACAGTGATAAAAATGAATATATTATTATTTAGACTGTGTTTTCGAGATGTTATCTTAATACATTCTACAAAATATTTTTTTGCGTAAAATAAAATTTTAATGTTTATGAAATCCATCCATATATAAATAGGAAGAAAAAAACGAATAACTAGTATATCTAACTTTGTAATTAATACCAGTACTAGTTAGCTGCCTAATTAACATACAACAAAGTATCTATCCCACGCTAATTGAGGCATAACATTAAAATACAATAACCACGAATTTTAACAATTAAGAACTCATATGTAAACATTTTACTACCATACCGAGATCAGATATGGATTAGGTTAATATTTCATCAACTCGTTTGCGAAGCTTGTTGATTATATTGTATTATCTCATCCCCGCTAGGCTGTCTTTTCCGGCGGCGGTGACTCATCCGCGATCAGTGACGTCATCGGCTGGCGCGTGGCATTCTACGTAACTTGTCTATAAACAATATACGTTATATAGATTGGGCATACCCGTCTTAAGTTCATATCGCCTTTTAGTACTTGTTGTGATTGCTCTTATTGAGTTTGTTTTAGTTCACAGGTCTTAATAGACCGTTTGTTTAAATGAGCGTGGGTTCAACCAGGTCGAGATGTGAACGCTTGCGGTGGGAAAATTAGATTGCTTTGCGTTTCTAACGTTTTGATTAAAAGTTGGGAGTACAAAAGTTATTGTACTTGGCGTTGTTTATGCGTGTTTATCTGTGAACTTTCCTATGCAAATCGCGGTGCGGTCATTGGTCGAAGTAATATCTTTAGTAAATCTTATTTACTTAATGAAATTTATGCTAAAATATTTTATTTAAATGTCCAGTCAAACGTAATTTTAAAAATATATACTGTAAAAAAAATACTTGTTTATTTGAATGGAATTCTTGATTTAGAAATCACCTATGTCATGTATTAATGACCAAACAAGAATGATTCAATATAGCAGTATAATACATCATGGCATGACGGAATTAATGCAAAGTTGATATCTACATTAGCATTACAATAAAATTGCCAACAGAAATGTTGAGATAATTTTTGTGATAATTCTCCTGAAAAGATACTTCGATGTCGTCATTGGTTGCCTACTTTTAATTTAGTAACCATGGTGCTCTTAAGATTCTATTTTATGAAGCTAAAAGAAGCATAGGCTATAAAATAAAAACTATTATAGTAAAAAAAGATTGTGGTGTTATAAAAATTTCCCATGCCCGGAATTTGATTTTCTAGGGTTCCAAACTCAAGCTGCACTGTTCGTCCGTTCACGCGCAAACCTACGGGCAGTACCATGAACCATTATTAGTAGAAATTAGGCACTGTATGATTATATACATTGATATATCAAAATTTATAAATACAATTACAAATTAAGGACACCCCTATAGTGCTGCCCTGGACCCTTCGTGTACGAGATCGGTTTACATTTCATGTTTTATTCTGCTCACGCGTTTATTTTACATGCCAACTGATGCATAGTGACAACGAAGGTGTGGATGAATAAGTATTAAACGCTTCACACATTGCTTTTCTTAATGATAAATTTTATAAATTCCAGAACAAAGACTACACAGTAAAAAACAACAGCAGCAGAAATGGCTGAGGTACACCGAGCCCGGAGATGAAATGGAGGCTAACGCCACTTCACCGATGAAGCGATCATCCCGAAATCTTGGTGATGAGCTGGAGAATGGTGATGATGATGACAACGTCCTGCCAGAATCCGTGTTGACTACCAACCTCGGCCTGGATATGGTTGTTGTTGTTACAAAGGTGAGAAGAGATTTTTGAGTAGGTGATGAAAAAAATTGTATTTTTTACAGGTCTAGTACTTTAAATATTAGGCTACAGCTATTCATAAAAATATTTAGGTTTTTATTACCAATTGTTTAAAAGAAATTAACCATTGACTTGTTTAAGGTTTCAATTTTAATTTGATTACTCTAAGTAAGTTAGTTATCTCACTAAAGTATCTGAAATCTGATCTCGAGTTGAGGAGGGCGATGGCTGGATCCCGCGTTAACTCGTGAACGGGTGCCGTTTCAGGGTGTTCGTCGTTTGGATACTTGGGGGGAGGGAGACTTGCCGAGCTAACAGGTGCAGATAAAAGTAATTTTGTATAGACAAAAAGGGACTTTGTAAATTTATTTTGAAAAAAATATACCCGTGAAATTTCTTACCGGTTCTTCTTCACGAAGGTTTTTTCGTACTGGTGGTAGATTCATGTTTTATTTGACGTCAATAAGAACAAGTAATTGTCAATGTTGAGAAATAAATATTACATTTCATTATAAAGCTCAATGATACGCATGTAATATTTTTTTAAGTGTTTTTCTGTTAATTATTGATCCATTATTTTTATTCCACGCAATGAATTAAACAATAAAACAAAGAAATTGGCTTATATTTCAGTACATGGTGTAGTTTATTACTTTCAAACTGCACTAGTTTAGGCAATATGTATGTAAGTATGCCAATTAAATCGAAGTGTTCGCTCGGACATGACGCATGCGACGTTGCAATTATTACAGTAATAATTACATTTATGAAGTTCATTTTTTGTCTTATAATTCCGTCAAATCAGATTTAAAATCAATTCCGATGATCACAAAATACGATAGTTTGCATTGTCAGAGTCGATCATACCCATTTTTTTTTACTTTACCATAGCTGGAAATGTTGATCGTAGTTGTTTCATTTACGTTAAACCGTTTTTCAATAAAATAAATTAGCTCAAGTATACAGTTAATCATTTACAGAAGCATTCTGTTTTGTACCCATGTAACGAAGAGAGATAAACTTTGCATGGGATGCCTACCCTAGAGTAGAACATACATATAACTGAATGTTATTTAGTTCTAGAGGTCCTTGCCTCGTTCCACTTGTATAACTTCTGATCCCGAGGGAATTTTGGGATGAAATACAGCCTATGTTACTTCTTGCTTTCGAATGCCGAAAGGAATTTTAAAGTAACTAGTAATAGTGCCAGATTTTATCGAGTATAGGTACATGTAATCAAACAAATATTTCCGCTGTATTAACTAAAACACTTTTATACTTTTACATCTTAACTCGACGTTTCGGTGCCTTTACAAAAGTGTTAGTTCACATAATATGCTCTTTGATTTTTTTCCTTTGATTTTGTAGGTAAACGATTGTTTTCTTTATATTTTCAGGTGCTAAATCTAAACATTCCCTTGACGAACTTATTATTTTTTCGATGGTAAAATGTTTTAATAAAACAAAGCAAAATAAATTCGTGCGTTTAGTTTTAAGAGAAAGTGCGCTCGATAGGCACAGGCTGCCGACATACTGCCTTATTTCAAACCACCATCATAACCTCCTACGCAAATGTCTTTCATCATAGGTAAAAATTTGACACTTGTTGAAAGTCTTCTTTTTCTTTATCTCCATCGAGATTGGGTAAATACAACTTAAAAGAAAAAAAACTGGCGGAAAAAACCTCTCGGCACTCTTTTATAAAAAAATCTTGGTGTAGAAGGTATACAATATATATATTTGATGACGACACGAAAGAATCATACAACGCGTTAACCGTGAAAAATGTGGTCATATACATGGAACTTAGTGAAAATACTATTTCACTGGAGTGTTGACAACCACAAGATCAATGTAATGAGAATATAAGAGTTAAATATTTAACATAAGGATCTGTGAAAACTTAATGAAATGTTTATGCTGTATAATATCAGTATTATATTATAATATAGTATTATTTATATTAGGGACATTTAACATTTAATGCTAAGGACATCTAATTTGTATTTTTTTTTCCTTTATTAGTAAATCGTTACATTTCTAGGTAATAATAATAATCCCCAGACAAACTCACCAACTGTATGGCCCCAAAGTAAGCAGAGCTTGTGTTATGGATGACCATACAGCGAACTGGGGGGAACCACGAATAAACATACATATATGAATATCAACAACCATGATCCGAGAACAAACATCTATGTTCATCACACAAATGAATGCCTTGGCCAGGACTCGAACCTGGGACCTCCGGCGAATGAGACAGGGCTACTGACCACTGCGCTACTCGGCGTAATTATTATAAATATTTGCACGCCTGTTAAGGTTAAATATGATTGTACTTCCAAATTATTTAAGACCATTGTATATTTTGACCATGGTAAGCGAATTTATTTCTTTCTTTCTTGCTTTCTTAGATTAATAAAACATCTAATAATAAAATCTATTCCCCTTCCCAGACTGACTACATGTCAACCCTAGAGAAAGAGCACGACTATCGCGATGAACACTTCGACTTCATGCAGCAATGGATTCGCCGGTTCTGCCTGCAGTACGGAGCTGCCTTGTTCTATACTAGCGCTAAGGAGGACAAGAACTGTGATCTGTTGTACAAGTATCTGACGCATCGGATATACGGCCTCCCGTTCAGGACGCCTGCGCTTATTGTCGAGAAAGATGCAGTTTTGATGTAAGTGGTGATTGTGTTTTCTTTTTTTTTTTCATGTATCTCAATGTGAACTTGTCTGTGTGTATCAATTTCTTTACGAGTGGGCAGTAATGTTAAATAAATTCTTCTTTTTACATTTTACTGCCAAATAAAAGACCACCAGTAGGGTTATTTCATTTTCCCGAACAAAAAATACGAAACTAAAACTACCATACTTTAGTCAGACTATTTTGTCACACTCCACAGAGTTACCTCACCCAGCTTTATACATAGCCTTAGTCAATAATATGAGAAGGTACCGGTCTAGTAAATCGGTCTAGTTCTGGGTTTTATGTCTATTATCGGCAAAATTTTTTTTAAAGAATTGGGAATTGAACCTATGGAAGAAATTATAACTAGGACAGTTTTGACTATTGTCGCGTTGGTACTTAATTTAAATGGCAAGATCTGTACATTTTGCAATCTTCTCTGAATATTGGATATTGTGTGTGTTTGGAATGGCTATGCCAATTAGGTAAACCCTTTTGTTTTGTTTATCATGTAATGTCATATATGGTCTATTGCATTTAACTTTCCAAATATAACTTTATAATCTTTGGCGAACAAATAACCTCTGGAGTGTACTTATAGTAGGGAAACCTTATTAATAAACTTATGTTTGTAAGCTAAGTTTTGGTAAATTATAGAAGCTACTTGATCATGCATATAATCATTTTTTGGTTTGGGCTATTGCTTACATGATCTGGTTATAATTATTATTATAATAGCTAAAATAACATAAGTGAAAATCAGTAATTTATTTTTTATTTATTTAAAATAAAAAGGGAACCTTGCATTTAAACCTAAAACCGGTGTGACTATAACATGACCAAAAATCTGTGCAATATATGCCACTTAATAAACTTACATGCAATTAGCGTTGCCAGGCGTCCGGATAAAGCCGGACATAGGTAGAGTTTTTGATTGCGTGTCCGGCTTTTCCGGCTTTTGTTAGGCTTTTTACATTTTGATTTTACATACAATTTTTTCCTCAATAATGTAGGGTGTCCGGCCACGGGCGTAGCCAGGGGGAGGGTTTTGGGGGTTCATGCCCCCCCCCCGAAAAGTTCAGATATTAACATTCATATAATAAAAAAAATTAGAACAGGCGTGCGGCATATCTCATTGATTACTAACTTTTACCTACATTAAAATATACGGTGGTTTGGATTCCTCCGCCACCGTCGATTATCGGATCGCATTCGGTATTCTTCGTATGGAAACTTCACTTTGTTTCCTGAATAAAGTAAAATAAAATAAAAATATGTTCGTGCCCTTGCGTATAGATTTTAAATTTTCACTACATACATCAAAAGGATTGACTTGAAGGTAACACAGGAGTAACACTTGTCTTATAAAAACAAGGGTAAGTAAATAG
Organism: Marasmarcha lunaedactyla; assembly: GCA_923062675.1. Taxonomy (NCBI): domain Eukaryota; kingdom Metazoa; phylum Arthropoda; class Insecta; order Lepidoptera; family Pterophoridae; genus Marasmarcha; species Marasmarcha lunaedactyla. Next base: position 15,015,071 of record OV281346.1, on the reverse strand, counting down.
TAATAAGCTTTAAATTACTTCAAAACGCGCAGTGAAGAGGAATAATTTGACGATTATTACAATTTTAAAATTCCAGCTGAAGGACCCCCCAATTCCTTTGAGGACATTTTGTCTGTATGTATTTTCTTATCATACAGAAAAAATCTTCTTTAATATTTTTCTTATACAGGGTGTTCTAAAAGTCCACGAAAAACCGGATGCCCAAGAAGCTTAATACAAGAAGTCATAACAGCTATCAGAAAATAAAAAAAAAAATTTTGGCCCTGTACTGATCATTGAACCTTGTTGCTGCAAATTGTAACTTTTGCTAGATTATATTTAAGGAATATAGCCCTGAAATGCTTCTATCTATTGTAGCCTTCATTTTAAAGTTATCTACCTTCATTTAAAAGAAAAAGTCTCGTTTCTCCCAACCAAAAAATTATAAAAAATTTGCCCGTCATACTGCCAGGTGTTTCTTGAGAAGATGTCACGCTTGCATTCAAGCAAGAAGGAAGACATTTCGAACATTTAATTTAAAATAAAGTTGAAATCTAAGAATTAAACCCTTTCTAAAAAAAGATAACTAGGAAATCAGTTTTAAATCGCTCGCAGTTTAAACTTGGCGTATCTACCTAGTAGTAAATAAGTACTTTTGTAAAATTAGCTATACTAAAAAGATGAAGAAGACTTTGGCAGTAGCAATTTCTCTTTCACATTCCCTTAGATCACAAAAACATTAATTACTACTTGACAAATTTAGAATGGTTTCTAGGAAGTTGTTTTTTTTTCTTTATTTGAGAAGTAATTTAGCAAGTGTTATACCATTATGAAATCTGTATTAAATAAGCACACTTTTGAAACTATTTGCCAAAATAACTCAGTACATTTTTTTTTCAGTACAGTAGGTTAAAGTTAAGTAGAATTTTTTTTATAAATTGTTGGTAGGGAGAAACAAGATTTTTACTTCTAAACGAAGCTAGATGACTTTAAATTTAAGGCTACAATTGATAGAAGCATTGATCAGGACTAAAAAATAAAACCAAGAAAAAGTTACAATATGTTACAAACAACGTTGAAATTATCATCATGGGGTGTTGAATTTTTGTTTTTTTTTAAATACCTATAGTTTCATAACCCCAAGGTCAAGAATTTTTTTTATTTTTCTGATTACTGTTATGACTTTTGTATCTCCTGCTTCCGGTTTATCGTTGTTGCTTGGGACACCCTGTATAAGGGTTATTTTATGTACTTTTAGTCGTTTTATTTTCTTGATCCCTCCCCGATTCTGAAACCTGGCTACGTCCGTGTGTCCGGCCTTTCTACCCAAATGTCCGGCCAAACTGGCTGGTCTGTCCGGCTATTAAGTTTGGCGACCTGGCTACCCTACATGCAATGTTATCTATTAAATTATATTACTGGAACCACTAACCATTGTTTTAAACGCAAATTTCTTTGCTTTCAGTCCAGCCGGCTGGGACAGTATGAAGAAAATCAGCATATTATATGAGAACATGCAATCATGTCGGCCGGATGATTATTACAGAGATGTCATCGTGCAACCAGCCACAAGAAAAGTTAGTATATCGTTTTTGCTAGCTAAAAATTGAGTCTACAATTTTTATATATAATGATAACCTCGGGTATGAAATGATCGAATGTGTAATATGTTTACCAGATTCTCAAGTTCGAATTGATTTTAGGTTTTATCTTTATGTTCGGGGGTCTAATATGTTTTAGCTTATCATGTTTTAGTAGTTACATTTTCGTATACATTTTCTATTAATTACTAAATTTTAATTCATTATGTTAACAATTTTTTATTTGATGTACCAGGCTGGCAGCAACCGAGAGGCAGAAATCTGCGCGGAAGATGAACAAACATTCTTGCAGCGGCAGTTGGCGGCGTTGCAGACCGGCACCCCGCCGGCGCCCAGGGCTGACTCTCCGCGGGCAGCCACGCATCGTCATCAGGTATGTGGCAGTTGCAGTATAGTAACAAGAAAAACTAGAAGCCTTTAATAAGCATAGTTGATTTAAGTGTAGTAAAATGTAACAAATATTCTTCAATTAAGATTTAAGAGAATAGTACCTTATGATTAATCTATACGGAAATCTAACCAAAAATGTTTCTAATTCCAGCTCGACGGCGCCAAACTGGGCACGCACCCCAGCACCCCCGGCAACGAAGGCGTCCTCGCGAACTTCTTCAACTCGCTGCTGTACAAGAAGTCGGGCTCACCCGCGCCACCCGCCGCCCGTTCGGACGCCGCCGCGGAGCTCGAGCGACTCACCCGCGCTAAGCCCAAGCACATCGACGTCAACACCTCCTCCTCTGATTGTTGAGTGTGAGTACTAATGCTTATCATGTGAGGGTGCTGCAACCTCTAGTCTCAGAGCTGATCAAGTCGCCTTGGAAACCCAAGAGGCCACGGACGTAGCCTCACAACTGTAACGCACCGAATATTGCTTAGCTTTGACAATCGTCAAGCGACAGCGAAAACCGTTCGGTCATGAGTATGTCGAGTGTGAATGTTTCTCACGTTACTAAAAAAATCTAAACAATCATCAAAGTGGCTTCATCTTTTAGTTCATTCGATTAACTTGATTTATGGCGATGGGGCTTAAAAATGGACCAACATCTGCCTGCAACATCCAGAATCATTATCTTCAAGAATGCGATATTCATATTTTGCTATCCAGCTCCCGTTCTGATAGTTAATTTTACGTCATACTAAAATAAATATTTGTCTACAAATTTTTACATTTGTTTGCTTTTTTATAGAAAGTTAGGCACCCAACAAACGACATCTCAATTGAAAAGAGTGAAGGTTTTCGAAGTCATTCTTAATGTTGTTAGATTGGTATCTTCTGTTACTTTTCCTCTGTGGAACATACAATATAAAACGACATTTTATCGCTATTGTTATCTTTAACTATCATCAGCGAATGCCTGATTACGAAACGTTTGGTGAAATCAGGTCTTATGGGACTACCCTAGTGTTATTGTAACAGTAAAAAAGAATTTGTTGATAGTCAATAACAGGTATTAAAGAGCAAGGGAGAGCTTAATGAAATAATGCAAAATATTAAATTTATGACGCAGTCCGCATGTTTGTAGTGGCTCAAGTATAGTTAACTTGTTCAACTTGCTGTGTACAAGAACTCGGGCATTAAGACAAAGCTCTTTGACGTTCGTACCGCCTCTGTTTGTTGACACAATTACCTTAAATTTTTGTTTCTCAGGTATGCTGGTTTCCTTACGATGTTTTCCTTCACTGCCAGAGCAATCGTTTCTACTAATCGTACTAGAACGCAATTTCACAAACCTGTCGCTTAGTACATTTAAAATATAAAGAAAATTACAACATGCTTAAAAATGATCTATTACAATTATATTTTTGCTTACAGATACATTAATGTGCGGCGGGTGTACATAAGTATCCACTTTCACTTCCCTCTGGGGAGGTTGCTTCGATCGATAAACATACACAACTACGAATACTGATACATCGCTGGCTGGGTACTGCCGATTTCGCTCTTACAAATGCTGCAATGGAACAAGGATATTATCCTAAATACGCATAGTCAAACTCTTTATACGACTAGAGAAAGAATTTCTTTAAAAAATAGCGATAGTACGGCCTTTTCAAGTGAAAGGAGGTTACATTATTGCAAAATTGCTTTTTGGTCTATGTTTCATTGTCTTCTAAATTAAAATTTCGCTTAGAATAGCTTTAAGTCGCCTAGGTTGTTTAAATGAGTGTCGTATCCGAATTGGCATCGCGTTTAGTAATTAAAATATTTATTTCAGATGGTAATAAGCTATATTTGTACTGAAAACCTGACTTTGTTATTATGTCTGTATAGCTGGGTAAGATATTAGAAAGTCTTAGTTGTATGTTGTGTAGTCAAATTAGTTCTTTTGAAACATTGGCATTTTATTTTACTGTAATATAGAACTAATTAGTACAGCCATAATATTGTATCACTTTTAAAACCGTATTTTTTTGTATCGAAAATATCAATTATAAAGGTAGTTATGGCGATTGCTTTTAGGAACTAAGTATTTTATTGTCAAACAATAATTTATCTTAATGAGGCGATTATTAATATAGTTTTACACGGTGACACCATTTTGTAAAATGGTTGATGTAATAAAGTACCACAGAAAGTGTTTTAGTAAGGCAGCTTAAGAATGGCTTTTTTCAATACCTCTTAAATCTATACACTGGCACTTTCTGTTTAATTATAATGAACTTAAATCAGTGTGAAGACACATACCCAGTATAAAAAGAATAAAAAAGCGATATCATTTACTGTAAAAGGATATTATAAGTATTTATTTAGGTAGAGCCAAAGTAATAGTGGAACACGATTTTTATGGAATATTATACTAATACTATGTAATGAATAATAAAAAATGAGATTATAAAGGGACGTTACTTAACATGTGATTATAACGCGAAGACTGTGTGTGCAATGGAAAGGATTTTGTGCACAATGAAGTCACTATTTGTACAAATCATTTTTATTGTGTATTATAATTATAACATTCTTGTTGTATTCGAATTGCTACTTCCATCAATATTCTCGAATGTATCTTATTAATGCCGGCCTTTTTCAATGCTATCTATTTAAAGTTGTATATATTTCCTTACACTCTTTATTATAACATTAAAATCATTATTGTGTTACTCAAGTTTGTAATCTTCTGAAATAGATATCACATTTAGATATATGAAAAAGAATAAAGTAGATACTGTGTAAAATCTCATTTGAAACAAATACTTGACATATTACTAAGGTACTGTGAACAACATAAAACAGATTATACTTTATAATAATTTGTTTAATTTTTTTATACACTGTTTGGCCGCTGTATCATGTTATTTCAACAAGTAATAGTGGCCTTTATTATGTGTTACAACTTATAAGTAACCGAATTTATTTACATGGAATATGAGTGTACTAGAATCGTTTTAAAACCCCTAATCCATGAAAGAAATCTGTTATTTTTTTTATGTGAATATAATTTATTTTATAGTGATTGGATTATGTTCATATGTCTTGTTGTGCAATACTGAACATTCCAAACGTGGTTTGGTGCTTATAATTAAAGTAATGAATAACTATGTATCGAGTTTTATTTGTATATCTTTTGTTTCAAGGACAACATAAAATAAAGGTCACTATTATAAAATATACTGCCAAAAATATTTAATAGATGAGTTACATTCTACTAAATGCTACGTTATCGTCGGAAACTAATGACGCTTGATACGTATTTCACAATTTTTAACATTGTCACACAATACAAAAATTGAATTTCAGTAGTGTTCAAATCGCAACTCTGGGATGCTTTGAGGCTTGCGCAAGCAGCTCTCGGTCTGTTTTCCTACTGTTTCGGTTATCAAATAACTAGCTCTTCCGCTCGAAGCCCAGTGCTGCATTATAGTTTACTTTTCTTTCAATAATATAAATGCACATTACATATTTCGCAGTCATGTTGCACCTAAGACATGCAGGTATGAACTGCAGCCTTCGATATTTAGTAAACCGAATGTTGTGTATGTATGTTATTTTGTATCTCCTGAACTACTACTTTATCTATTTACTGACTAACATGTTTTTTGTATCTGACTTCATGCTCAGCTCAACAATAAGTATTTGATATCCTGTGATGGCGCGCGGAATAATAATAATAATTTGTTTATTTCAGAAAAAGAAAACATAAAATACAGTACAAATAGAGATGTTTAAAATCTATAACTTATGAACTACCATTAATACAATACTGATTTCACTACTCCCTACGAAAGGGCAGAGCCCTATGGTGGCCATAGGATAAGTACTTAGTATGCTCAACCTTTATGAGTTTTGGCAAATCATATTAAAGTAATACAATACAAAAACAATTAGTAACTTAATAATCAGAACACAATGATGAAAAATACAATAATAAAACATTGTTAGCATTACTGCTGGATGCATGTGCGTGTGTGTGAATATAATTTGTGGTATGTGTTCTTATTCTATTGTTGGAGTAAGAATGGATTCGATAACTTCTGGGTGAGAAGCCATGTTCCAACTTCCTATTGCATTCAAATTTTGTCAAGATGTGTAGTAGACTTAAACGTTTATTTAAAACATTGTTCAAAAAAAGTCCAAGGAAAGGATATAATTTATTACTAAATTTTGTATTCATTTTTTGTTTGGTACGTACAATGTCTGCTCTGCGTTTCTGATGCAAAGAAGCATCAAAATAAGTGTTTTTGTGTTCGTAAAGAATTAAGGAATAAAAAGCTGTCTTACCGTTAGGACTTCGCGAAGTAAGATACTTTAAGCTGGGCACCCGTTCGAGAACTGGCCATAAGGAGTTGTACTTACTACACTGATGGACACGTGCAGTCAAACATAAATTTTGACATGGTTGGCTCGAGTTTTGTCTGGCAAATGTCACATATTCATTTATATTTAGATTTGGAGGTGTTTAATGTTAGAATGCTACTTTGTAGCCATTGAGACACAATTTATAGCCCATCTTGAGCCAGGCGAAAAGCGTCTCTCATGTTTCACCAGCAAACAATGAAACCGTATCATCTGCATACGACAGCGTCTGTCCACCTGTGTTCAAGAAGCATAGGTTGTTGATTTAAATAAGGAACAAGGTGGGGCCGAGAATACTGCCCAGTGGGACGTCATGTGGGAGAGGTAGGTCATCGCATACTATGTCACCTACTTTGAGAGATCTGCCCGACAAATAACTCTGAAAAAGATCTACTTAGCTGGTTTCCTCGAATGGCAATCCGTTCCAACCGGTCCAGAAAAATGGGGACTCAAGACAGTGTCAAAAGCTTTTGCCAGGTCAAGAAAAATAGCAATTACTTTTTTATGAGAATCAAGATTTTTTGAAACACAGGATGTAAGGGTCGATACGGCGTCAGCAGAGGATTTATCTCTGCGGAAACCATATTGGTTCTTAGACAGAATATTATATTTTGCAAGATAATGAACAAGTCGAATATGCATAATTTTCTCTAAGATTTTAGACAGTCGGTATTAATGAAATGGGCCGACAATTGTTGGCACTATCTTGACTCCCAGACTTGGGTATCGGGATTACAGTGGCTTTCTTAAGGTTTTGTGGAAATACCCCCAAATCAAAACATAAGTTAAAGATGTGTACCAAAACAGGAGAGAGTGTGGATTTACAGATTTGAAATATTGTCCCATCCCATAAAACATTCACTTTTTAAGTCTGTAATTATTCCCGTAACTTCAGCCACGTCAGTGTGGCCCAACACAAACGAAAGCGAGCAATGCAAATTAGCTTGAGAACAATCACTAGATAACAAGTTTGTACGAAAGTAATTAACCAATCGCACATTTTCTGCTTTATAATTATATTTCGTCGCTTCATTCTTCAGGTAGTATATAATTAAATAGGTAGACCTTTTAAGGTACTAGGTAACTAGGACTTATTAAAAAAACTTTCCGTCTTTTTACTTGATCAACCCCGGTTCCGGCAAGTCTTCATTCTTTTTTCGTGCGTGGTAACAAGCACACGTCTTACACCGACGAGTAACTTAACAGTTTAATATTAAATATGCTGTAAAAGTTGTACTAAAAGTTCGAAAATTAGAACTCACAATAAAGAATAAACGATAGCGACTCGTTATTTCTTCCGATGAGGTAAGCCATTGTTTGTGTTTTTCATAAGTGATCGCGGGAATCTATAAACTATAATTTCGCTTTATCGGGGAAAACGCGTGTTATCTATAATAAATATATCACTTTATCTGTATAAATTCTTGGTAGTCTTCGACCTGATGTTTATTATTATAAACAATAATAATGCTGTAGGTACAGTACTCGTATTGTTATTTTTGACTTTTTTTAAATAATGTTAAAATTTTTTAATACGAATACAGAAAATGCTTGCAGTCTGAAAAGGATTTAACACGATATCTGTATTGCGTAATATTCTATTTTTTCTATTCTTTTTTCAAATCTGAAAGTCGTCACTAAAATTATTGAAATATAAAGATGAACCCAGTGGACGAATCTCCAGCTAGCCATTTTGGTTACCGTGCACCGAATCAACCATAATTCAGGTACACGCAGGTCGAATCCATTACTTTTACGATTATTGGCCTAAAATAACAAATAATGAAACGATTTGAAAATGGATAACATTCTGTTTCTCAATTCCATTTCATAATAAAGTTACACCAGTATTACTCCCAAACATATTTTGTCGCATAGTGAAAAACGAAATGTGATAATAGCAATTAATAAATTGTTTGACTTAGAGGCTATAAAACCTTGTTATACCTCAAGTGACCAGTTTATATCAAACAAATATAATAAATAAATATTTTTAGCGCCGAAACCAAACAAAAAAAAATGAATAAATAAAATTATACAATTTTGTAGATAAAGTACACTTCAAAATGGAAGCTTATAAAACAGCTTCTAAATTAATTCCCCACAATGGTTTCTTAGCTAATATAGCTTTATTTGTTAATTACAAAAAATACCTACGTTTTGAATTTCAAGAAAACGATATGTTTGAGCCAATCACATACGAGTTTACGGCCATGCCGTAAGGATTATCCGTTGCTCGAAGTTATGCGCGAAATTATAAGTCACTTGTGAATTTGAACAAAAATCGAATAAAATTTAGGCTTTATGTTTAACATCGAACAGATGTCTATTTCTTTACCTGACGATAGGCGTTATAATAATAAATATATTTATGAAACTTCAAATATGCTCGATACGAGATTTTGCCAAACATATAGGTGTACTGGTCGCAGCCTGTCTGGCTACAAAATAAGTACCTACAACTAGGAAGCAACAATTTTAACTCCCTAAATTACTGTTACAAGATTTAATCTGGTAGAAAAGTATAAGTAAATAAACCATTTCCTGTTCAATTACTTCACAAATTTATAAGATATATACAGATGCATTCAGAACAGGCTGGGGCGCAGTATTCCATAACAATAAATTTTATGGTTTTGGAAACATAGTGAAAAAGAATACCATATCAATTACCTAGAATTACTAGCTGTTTCCTTAGGCTTCAAAAGTTCAGCCGAGGAAAAAAGAAATTGTGCAATATTATTACGTATTGAAAATACCACCGCTATTACCTATATCAATAGGATGGGTGGTATTCAATTTCCACATTTAAATACTCTAATCAGACACATTTGGCAATGACATTTGGCGAGGAACGTAGTTTATGGATTTTTGCTTCAATGTTTGTTTGCAAATGTGACGCATTTTTTAACTAGGTATCCTGAACCGGATGCAGTCACAGTCGATGCGTTTATGATTATTTGGGCCTCTGGGTATTTTTAACCATTTCCTCCATTTTCCCTTGTCTTAAAACGTGTAAGAAAAATAATTGATTTGAATTGAAACAAAAGATTTAATTAACTCCCATAACAGCACTAAACCAAAACACTCCAGCCTTACCCTGGCTGCCGCGAGACGCTACGGGTGGCGTTCGCGCGGCGAAGCTCTCTGCCAGAGGCCCCGACGTTGATGCTCGTTTCTCTGGCATCTGGTTGGTTCCACCACCAGGTCGAGGGCTTCCAGAAGAAGAGAAGCCGAATTGAAAATGGAAATAGCCCAGAGGAAGCTGGATCTCGCCGAGGCCGAACTGGAGCTCGTGCGGGTCGAGTCCGGCAGTGAAGAAGACTTCGCAGACGAGGAGCGGCAGCACCACGTGGAGGAGTGGCTACAGAAGACCGAGAGGAGAGCGAGGGTAATGCCACCCTTGGTGCCGCCGTCGCGACCACCGTCACCACCACCACTACCGCGGCTACCACAGCCGCTGCCTGCATCTGGGAAGACCGACATCCAGGAGTTGGCTGAAGCATTGGGGAAGCTACCTAGAGGCCGGTCGGAAGCTGTACACATCGAGCTTCCCAACTTCGATGGCGCCGCAGAAGAATGGCTGGCGTTCAAGAGGACATTCGAAGACACGGCACCCAGCTTCAGTCACGTGCAGAACCTGGCCAGATTACGGAAGGTGCTGCAAGGCAGGGCGAGAGAGGCAGTGAAGAGCCTCTTGTTTACGGCGGAGCATCCCAACGAAGTCATGAGGGGGCTACAATTGAGGTTCGGAAGACCCGAAGCTCTGGCAACTGCGGAGCTGGAGAAGCTGGAGAACCTGCCACGGGTCACAGAGGATCCGAACGACGTGAGCACGTTCTACAGCCACGTGAGGAACGCCGTGGCCACGATCAAGGCGATGGGGGCAAGCAAGTACCTAGATTCCCTCAGAACCACGAGGGCCCTCATTGCAAAGATGCCGACTACGATGAAACACAGGTGGATCGCATACAAGAGGGCGAATCCTGACGAAGAACTTCGGGACCTGGAAGTCATGAACGCATTCCTGGAGGCTGAAAGCGAATGGTACGCGGAAATAGCCGACCCTGAAGTATCCTGGAAGAAAGAAGACCGTCAGCGATCTGCACCACCGAAGACATCATGGGGCCACGAGCGAAGACCAGTGAAGAAGGTTCACTACGTGCAGGGGAATGAAGACCACCCCCGCAAGAATCGGTGTCCAGTGTGTAACGGCGAGCACTGGATTTACGAATGCAGGAAGTTCAAGGAAGCAAACCTTAGTCAAAAGTACGAAATGGCTAAGAAGGCAATTTTATGCTTCAGGTGTCTACGAGGAAGACATTCAAGGAAGACCTGCAGGGCAGCAGATTGCAAGAAGTGCGGAAGATGGCACCACACCAGTCTTCATGATGAAAGCCGTCCACCAGCAGCTGTTTGGGATAGAGAAGAATTCCGCTGCAATGTCTCCAGTCGCAGAGAAGAGCCCAAGGAAGTCGTCACCTCCGTGCACACTGCCAGCGATGGGCAGGTGTATCTGAAGATGATCCCAGTGGACCTGTATGGACCGAAGGGCGCAGCACGCGTACTGGCTCTTCTGGATGAGGGGTCAACAGTCACGTTATTGGATGCTGGGGTGGCGCAGATGATTGGGGCTGAAGGCAAAGCGAGTCCGATAACTATCGAAACAATTGGAGAACATGGAATCAAGAGGTGCGACTCGCAGAAGATAAGCGTCAAGATCAAGGGAGCTCATCGTAAGAAGAAGGAAACGATTTAAGTTCGAACAATCGACAGTTTGAAGCTCTCAAGACAAGGTGTGGATCGAGGTGTCATCCAAGGATGTTCGCACCTGCAAGGCATTCAAGGTCAACTACTATATGAAGATGAAGAGCCAAAACTTCTCATCGGGCAAGACAACTGGGGTCTCATCGTCACGAGAAGACTTAAGAAAGGGAAAAGGTCCGATCCAGTTGCATCACTGACGAGCTTGGGATGGGTCCTCCATGGGCGTCACAACGGGAAGACGTCACCAGTACAGTTCGTCAACCACAGCAGACTCATCGAAGAAGATGAGACAGAAGCCTTGGTGCGGCGACACTTCGACATCGAATCAATCGGAGTGCAGCCTCGCCGCCCGAGCAACGACGCAGACCAACGAGCGCTTGAGGTCCTGCAGTCAACAACGAAGCGCCTTCCAGAGGGGAGGTTTGAATCCGGGCTGCTGTGGAAGAGTAAAGACGAAACCCTCCCAAACAACTACGTGCAAGCTCATCGACGTCTTATTGGGATCGAAAGGAAATTGGACAAGGATGCAACCCTGAAGACGTCATATGAAGACAAGATGAAGAAGCTGATACAAAATGGTTATGCAGAGAAGGCTCCAGTATCAACGACCGCTGGAAGAACATTTTATTTGCCGCATTTTGCGGTAATGCATCCCGTGAAGAAGAAGCCAAGGATAGTCCTGGATGCTGCTGCCAAATTTGACGGGAAGTGCCTGAACGACGCACTCCTGCCGGGACCAGATCTTCTGCAATCGCTATTTGGGGTGCTTGTGAGGTTCAGAGAGAAGCCGGTCGCCGTCGTCGCCGACATTCAAGATATGTTCCTGAGGGTGCAAATGCGTGAAGAGGACCGCGACAGCCTTATGTTCCTGTGGCGCGGCGACAGAAGAAATGGGACACCAGACGAATACCGAATGTGCTCAGTGGTGTTTGGTGCGGCTTCATCACCATCTACGGCGATATTTGTCATGAATAAGAACGCAGAAGACTTCAGAGAAGATTACCCGGCGGCAGTGGAAGCCATCAAGAAGAATCACTATATGGATGATTATTTGCAGAGCTTTGCCACAGAGGAAGATGCAAGGAAGATCGCGCATCAGGTGCAGAGCATTCACGCAAAGGCAGGCTTCCACTTGAGGGGATGGAGCAGCAACAGGCCGAAGATCCTCGACGGGATAGGAGATCAGCTCAAAGAAGACAGCACAGAACTGGTTGCTGAAGAGAAGACCCTTGGGCTGAGATGGCTGATGGCAGAAGACTTGCTGGCCTTCAACGTCGGGTTCCGGAATACCAGCGCAGACATACTCGAAGGCAAGAAGACGCCAACGAAGAGAGAAGTCACCAGCGCCGTGATGTCCACCTTCGACCCCCTAGGCCTTGCTACCCTAGTGTTAATTCAGGGAAAGAAGCTAATTCAGGACATATGGCGCACGAAGATCGGCTGGGATGACGAAATTCTGGAAGAACAGCGAGCAGCCTGGGCCAAATACGTGAACGAAGTGTCCGTATTGAAAGACCTTCGAATACCCAGGTGCATCTCACCGAAGCAAGAAGAGGGCGAGCTGCATACTTTTTGCGATGCGAGCGAAGAAGCGTACGCCACCGCTATCTATTGGAGGACAACAGATGCAAATGGAAGAGTCCAAGTCGCGCTAATCGCCGGTAAAGCGCGAGTCACACCAGCGAAGCCTATATCGGTCCCGCGGCTAGAACTCCAAGCCGCTGTTTTGGGAAGCAGATTAGCGACGACAATCGCGAAAGAGATGGGACTCAAGATCACCCGGCAGCTATTCTGGACAGATTCAAGCACTGTTCTGCAGTGGATCAAATCAGACCCCCGCAAATTCAAGACGTTTGTGGCACATCGTCTCGCAGAAGTAGAAGAGCTGACGAATCCTCAAGACTGGCGTTGGGTCCCAGCCAAGGAGAACCCGGCAGACGACGCTACCAGAGGGACTCCGAGCGAATTCGACCACCGCGCAAGATGGTTCAACGGTCCTACCTTTATGCGGGGCAACGAAGAAGACTGGCCAAAGCGAAGATTTGAGGGGAGTGAAGAAGTCACCGGGGAAGAGAAGAACCTCCAAGTGGTCGGCGCGACGCGGGTCATGGTTGATATGGTACCAGACCCAGAACGGTTCTCAAGCTGGACGCGATTATTGAGAACTATGGCACGCGTGTTCCAGTTCATAGAGATCATGAAGAAGCTCGCTCAGAATGGGTCAACAAAAGAGGCGGCAAAAGTGAACGTGGCAAGAAGAAAAGAAAAGGACGCACCTTCCAGCTTCCAGCCACAGAAAAAGAGAGGGTCAGAAGCGAAGACTCAATCTCCAGTGTCGGTCGAGAAAAGGACCGAGAAAGAATACTTGCCCCTGGAAGAGGAACATTTGCAGAGAGCTGAAAACGAACTGATGAAACGAAGCCAGAACGAGAGCTTCGCCAACGAGATTACCTGTTTGAAGAACGGAAGAATCCTAGAGAAGTCAAGCCCACTGCGAAAATACGACGTGTACCTAAGGCTGAGAGGTCGGGCAAGGAAGATCCACATCGAAGGCAGAAGGATCAACCCGATCATCCTACATGGCAAACAGAAGATAAAGACTGATCATTGAACATTATCATCGGAAGTTCTATCATGGGAATACAATGACAGTCATCAACGAGATACGACAGAGGTATTGGATATTGAGCCTTAGGACTACGACGAAGAAGATCGTTCATGAATGCCAGTGGTGCAAGGTCCACAAAGGCGCACCCATCATCCCACCCGTTGGAGACCTGCCCGCCGAGCGCTTACGGCATCATCGACCACCGTTTAGCTGCTCGGCTGTGGATTATTTTGGGCCCATGAACGTCAACATCGGGAGAAGAACAGAGAAGAGATGGGGTGTCCTGTTCACATGCCTAACGACGCGAGCGGTGCACCTTGAGTTGGCGAACACATTGAGCACCGACTCCATGATTATGGCCTTGCGAAGAATGGCATCAAGAAGGGGAATGCCGAAGATTATCTTCAGCGACAACGGGACCAACTTCGTCGGAGCGCACCGAGAATTGGAAAAGGCAGCGATTCAAGAGGGAACCCGGTGGAAGTTCATACCACCTGGCTGTCCAAACATGGGCGGCGCTTGGGAAAGGCTCGTACGATCGGTGAAGACGGCTCTGACGACGGTGCTGCAGTCCAGGACACCACAAGAGGAAGTCCTACACACGCTGATGACTGAAGTCGAACACGTGGTGAACTCGAGGCCACTCACCCACGTTAGCGTAGACCCTGACGATGAGGAAGCTCTAACGCCGAACCACTTTTTACTTGGCGGATCTTGTGGAGCACCGGCGCCTGGAGAGTTTGCAGACATCGAGCTCGTCGGGAGGGCAACGTGGAAGACGGCACAACGGCTGACGGATCACTTCTGGAACAGGTGGATCAAGGAGTATCTGCCTACCCTGCTGCCGAAGAAGGTCAACGGAGCAGCAACGCAGGATCCGCGCGTTGACGACATTGTCATGGTCGTCGACGCAACACTGCCGAGGAACACCTGGCCGAGAGGAAGAGTTCACCGAGTCTACCCTGGACCTGATGGGAGAGTTCGAGTTCTGGACGTGCAGACACCATGGGGGATCCTGAGGCGGCCAACGAGACGGGTCGTCATCCTGGTTCCAGCTGCAGCGTCGCAACCGCAGGATGAAGTGCTACGCACTGCGGGGGAGACTGTTAGCGACGCAACATGAAATGGATTCGGCATAATAGGGACATAGCCATTCAAATAGTTTTGTAAATAACGCTAGTCCACGCCCTCACTACTTGCGCCCGTCCTCGGATAGGTGGTTATTTTCGAGTGTGACGTAAGCAAGTACTAATAAGATTCTTATAGGAAATTAGGATGTTATAGGAACCTAGGTATAGGTATATTTTGAATTCTATTTTGATAACATTGATTTATGGTTGAATTGATGATGTTTGTGTTTAATAAAGTTCTTAGAGATTTCATTGGTATAATATAAGCATAATATGAGAAGCTTTATGTATGTCTTAGATAGAAATAAGACCTAGGTTATTTGTCAAATACTGATTTGTTTAGATTTGTCATAATTATGGTAATTTTATGGTTATTTCGTATCAGATTAGGTAGATAATGGTAGATATAACGTTATTGTATATAGCTTCATATAATAAAGTACGCATTTGAAGTAATAAATGACGTAATATGGTTAGATATTTTCTCGTTGAATAACTACGTAATTATAGAGTTTATTGTAATGGTTTATTGATAATAATGTGTAAATTGCTTTCTTTTATTGAAATGTAATAGTTATTTTCATGGTGTTTTACGTATTTGAAGAGAATAACGAGAAAACCTTTGTTGTTGTATATGTTCCTAATTGGTAGTTATATCTTGTTTGATTGTGTTAAAATCTAATTGTAATTAGAATGTTTGCATATTTTAATAATGTAAAATGATAAAATTATGTTTGTAACCGTTTCGCCTTAGGTACAATGTTAGGCTAAGTAAGTAGTCTGCCGGCGCAAACGGTATTTTGAGATGGTCTTTGTTCTAGAAAGTTTTTTGTAATTAATTTTATCAAATTGATATTTATGTAAACATATAGGAATCGTTTCGCTCTATTATTTGAATATAATATTGTAATAGTTTTGCTTAATAGTTTGAAAGATAATTCGATGTAAAGTTTAGAATCCAAGTAAAACTTAAGTGTAATTAGGTGCAAATTGCACAAACGCGCCAGCCAATCAGAGCGCTGGAATTATTTAGGGCGAAATTTGTATAAAAGGCGCACGCCGAGCTTTGGAAGTCATTCTCGCTCCGATCGCCACGCGGTGCGGACGTGCAAGACCCAGTTCTCCGTTGATCGGTCCCTTCCCGCCATTCCGTGGCGCTCAGTCTACTGACGTCACAGTCTAGCGTGTTGGTTCCGTGCTACGGTTTTCAAGGTTTTTCTACTCTTTCGAAGTGCGATTTTTCTTTGCGACTTAGCCCCTTAGTCTTCAAAGTGCTGTGCTAAGTTGTGTTGTGCTTGTGCTGAGTGCAGTGTTGTGCCCAGCGTAAGTAGTCTGGTTTCAGTGCAAAGGATACTTAACGGTGACAACGAATTTGTACTGAACCAGTCCTTTTTATTTTTATTTTATTTCTCTTCTCTATTTCATTTATTTTTCTTCTATTTTTCATATTTATTTTTATCATATCTGTGTGTTGTCGTGTGTATTTGTCCTTTCTGTCGGTAAAGGTTGACCCTAACGCGGTCAACTCTTTACCTGCGTACCCTTTTTTAGGTTTCTAGGTAGCGGCCTTCGGCGTACTACTGTTAGTTTTAAGTTTTCCTCCCCAGCCCCCCTACCGCTGGTAGGGAGGTTAGCCGCTAGGATTTTTGCTAGGTTTTTAGGAACTAGGCATCTTTTATTATACTTATATTTATATTACTGTCCCAACCCTCCCTAATGGATCCGCTAAGCGCTATTAACGCGTTCACCCAGGCGCTTGCTGCGGTAGGCGTCTATATCCCGAAAGACATCATAACGCAGGCCTTGCAGGCATCAATCGCGTCCCCGGCCCCTCAGGCCTCAACCCCGGCCCCTCAGGCCTCAAACCCGGCCCCTCAGGCCTCAACCCCGGCCCCTCAGGCCTCCATAGTCGAGACCCCTCAGGTCTACAGCTCTTCCTCGTCTCCCGCCTCGTCCGAGATGGACTGCGAATCGGTCGCATCCTCTCACGCGTCGCGTCGCAAGCGTACCGCTCCCGGGAGCGACTCCGAACCCGCGTCTGATACGTCGTCAGATGCCGTCACCTTAACCGGCTCTCCTGAGCCCGCGTTTCAACTTGTCGCCAAGCGCTCCAAGAAGCGCTCGAAGAAAGCTTCGGTATCATCAATACCCGAGCCCTCCCCGATGTCTTCAACACCAGCCCCCGCGCCGTTAAAATCGCTCGAAGTAACCGCGCCTCCGTCGGTCCCATCGAAGCCAGCGACGCGCTGCGCTCCCGTCCCGCCGAAACCTCAGCTCCCTCCGCCCGTCTTCCTGCGTGAAAAAGCGCGCTGGACCGCGGTTTCTAACTTGTGCAAAGAGCACAAAATTAATTACTTAAAAGCAACCAATGCAGGCGACACAATTAAAATCCAGGTCGCGACCGTCGACGACTTCCGCGCGTTCACTCGGTTACTTTCTTTAAAACAAATAGCTTATCACACCTACGCCCTCCCGGAGGAGCGTAAGATCCGCGCAGTACTACGGGGCGTCCCGTTCGAGCTCGAGAACGAAGAAATCCTCGAGGACCTTAAGTCTCAGGGTTTCCCGGTCACAGCAGTGCACAAGATGCACTCCAACCGCGGTAGGCGTTTTCCCTTAGCTCTGGTAATCCTTACCAACACTCCAAACTCGAAAGAGATTTTCAGAGAGGCTCGCACAATTTGCGGACTCTCGAACATCTCCGTCGAGCGTCCCAACCCCCGTGGTCACCCTGGGCAGTGCCACCGCTGCCAGCTATATGGCCACGCAGCGGCTAACTGTTCAGCTCCCCCCAGGTGCGTAAAGTGCCTAGATCCCCACATCACTAAGGAGTGCACTCGCACTCCCGAATCCACTTCCCCCCCTGCCTGTGTGCTGTGCGGCCAGTCCGGCCACACAGCAAACTACAGGGGTTGCCCGCGCGCTCCGCGCTCCACCGTCAAGAGGGTCGCGCCTAAACCGGCGCCACCGCTCACCTCCGCTAACTTCCCGCCGCTGCGCAACCGGGGTCCCCCGGAAGCAAAGCCCCTTCAGCCGACGCCTACTCAGGCTCTGTCTTGGAGGCAGCGTCCGGCCGTTCCGCCTGCACCTTCCCGACCCATCCCAGCTCCCGTAGCTTCCGTAGGGCCGCGTCCCGCTCCGTTATCCGCACCTCAGTCGTCGTTGGCTGAGGATATGAAGACCGTGTTCGACGTTATTCAAAACGTCGATATTAACGAAATTTCCGTACTCGCACGCAAACTGCGAGCAGCCCGCTCTCCTCAAGAGCGTTTATTCGCGTTAGCCGAGCATCACTCGCTCCTAAGTTCGTTGTAAATTCTTTTATTTTTGTATAAATTCGTAAATAAGTAAATTATAATGTCTAGACCCGCGAATCCCGCGTCCAGTCGTATTAAACCCAAGGGCTTATCCCTAGTATCTTTTAACGCTCGTAGCCTTAGCACTAACCTTCCCGAGATTAAACTGTTCCTTCAGAACAAAGAACCTGACTTATTCCTTCTCCAGGAGACATGGCTTACTCCAAACCGCTCCAGGGGATACGCTATTCCTAAGTACGCGTTTACTCGCAACGATAGGCCCAACTCCGACGGTTACGGCGGCACCGCTATATATTACAAAAGAGGCTTCCATTGCTGTCCTCTCCCTACCCCTCCTCTCCTCAACATGGAGGCCGCTGTGTGTAGATTGGCTATGACTGGTCATCCGACCATCATCATAGCTTCAATCTACATACCTAGTGGTACCAGACCAATCCGCAGCGACTTTGAGGCCATTCTCGCCCTCGGCCATTCAGTCATTATGTTCGGAGACTTTAACTCCAAACATACTGACTGGACGTGCCTATCGACCAACACCAGCGGTATCGCTCTCCTCGACATCACTAACACCCTTGACTTAGACGTCATATCCCCCATCACTCCCACTCACTATCCCAACAACCCGACCTATTCTCCTGACATCCTCGACTTTGCAATTATCAAGCGAATCAATCTTGATCTCAGGTCCATCGAACCGCTCGATGACCTAGGCTCCGACCATCGCCCCGTCTCCCTCGTGCTAGGCGCGCCTAACGATAACGTCACATCTCCTAAGACCTTTACCAACTGGAAAGGCTTTAAAAATACGTTAGTTTCAGCCTTAGAGGCACCGAACTCTCCGCTCGCGATTTCGCCCGACCAATTAGACAGCCCGATTAAAATAGATTCGATAGTCGATAATCTCACTGATGCTATCAACTCAGCCATCAGCGACAACGTAATCATTGCTAAGCAAGGCAAACCCGCGCTTCCCTTAGCCGTTAGCAATCTCATTAAAGCTAAGAACGCGGCTCTCCGGAGAGCCAAGAAATATCCCACGCTCGCATATAGAACAGCTGCGAATCAGCTTCAACGTAAAGTTATAGGTCTCGCCTCGCGGAACTCCGTGACACTCAGTTTAACGATCTCATGGAGAATATCTCCCCGTCCCACCAAGCGTATTATCGAATGGCCCGAGCTTTACGCGTAGACACCGCCTCTCACGTTCCTCCTCTCACTCGTCCCGACGGCACCATTGCCTTCGAAGTCGAAGAGAAAGCCGAATGCTTCGCCGACAGCATAGCGGCACAATGTTCGCCCAGCACGCAACCCGCGGATCCCTCCCACATCCAGGCGGTGGAGGACGAAGTTCTCCGCAGAGAATCTCTCCCTATCACCGACGACCCCGTCACAGTCTCTAATGATGAAATCTTGCTTCTCATTAGAAAGCAAAAGTCCAAAAAGGCTCCGGGTGCGGATGGAATTTCCAACCACGCACGTAAGCACCTGCCACGGCAGGTGCTTACCTTGTTAGCTATCATCTTCAATGCCTGCTTCGACCATAGCTACTTTCCAAAAGCCTGGAAAGAAGCGACAGTCATAGGCATTCCCAAGCCGGGCAAACCTCTGAACATCCCGGCTAATCACAGACCCATCAGCCTCCTCAAGGCAATGTCTAAACTTCTTGAAAGAGTCATACTCTCTCGAATGCGGAACCATCTGTTTCCAACGGATGGCGACCCTCTCATTATTCCCCACCAGTTCGGCTTTCGCGCTAAGCACTCCTGCCCTCAGCAAGTCCATCGAATCGTCGAGTACATTCTCGAAGGATTCTATCCGCATCGTAAAAAATCAATCGCGGTTTTCTTTGACGTAGCCAAGGCATTCGACAAAGTCTGGCACAGCGGTCTCGTTTTTAAACTCTATAAAATAGGCTTACCGGTTCGCCTAGTCAGATTAATCGCGTCGTTTCTAAAAGACCGTACGTTTCGATTCAAACATGAAGGCACGCTCTCCGCGCCTCGTCCCATAAAGGCTGGAGTCCCGCAAGGCTCAGTCCTCGCCCCTCTGCTGTACACCGTGTACACTAATGACATGCCCATCCCGCCTAAAGGCGTCGAACTCGCCCTCTTTGCAGACAATACCGCCCTTTACACTAAAGGTAAAAGGATCCCGTATAACATCACCAGACTCCAAAAGGCCGTAAACGCCCTCGGTGTTTGGTTTCAAAAATGGCGTATCGATGTCAACCCAGAAAAGAGTTCTGCCATTCTATTCGACCACAAACGTCGTAATCGCCGCAACGATCCCCACATTCGAATGTTAGGTATTCCCATCCCCTGGAAGCGCAGTATCAAATACTTAGGCGTCACCTTAGATCAGACGCTTTCTTTTCACACGTCGATAGAGTAACGAAACTCGCGCGTTTCTACTTAAGCCGCTTAAATAGTATGATAGGTAGAAAAAGTAAAATGTCTTTCAGAAATAAACGTACGCTTTATAAGGTCTGCGTTAGACCCGTCATGTCATATGCTTCGCCAGTCTTTGCCCACGCCAATCCCTCCGTCCTGTATAAGCTGCAGGTAGTTCAAAATCTCTTCTGCCGCAGGGCCACAGACGCACCTTGGTATGTGCGCAACGCGGACCTGCACAGAGATCTTGAACTACCTACAGTGCAACAGCACCTCAAAACACTCTCAGAATCGTTCTTCAAACGCGCCGAATCCCATCCCAATCATCTTGTTCGAGATTCAGTCTCATATACTGCTCCTGTGTTAGATTCGAAATTCAAAGTCGCTAGGCCGAGAAACGCGCACACGGGCGAACCTACGCAGTTAACTTTAGCTCTCGAGGCCCTTCAGGCCGCAAATCCTAATTCTAACGTAAATTCTAATTCTAACGTAAATCCGAATTAATGCAATTTTTATTTTTCATTTTTAATGTTTTTATTTTTACTTTTCATTTTTGAGCACCTTCAGTGCTATGTGAATCTTAGCGGGTGACCCCTTAAGGGCCCCGCTGGCGCGGCCTCTTTCTCCAATTGGCCGTCGCTCAGATGAAGGCTGAGTGGCAAAAATGCACGAGCCGATAGGGGGTTTTTTAGTGGGTATGGTTCTGGTAGGCGTCGGGACGAGTCCCACATAACTCCGATCGCGCGCGCGGAGTATGCGTCAGAGCATTTTTATGTCCTCCTGCCCTTCCCGTGGAGGGGAACCAAAAAAAAAAAAAAAAACTTTGGAAGTCAGTTCGGTGCCCACAAGTGAAGAAAGAACATCTAATAAGAAGAAAGAAACAGTTCGGTGCCTGCAGCGAAGAAAACAACAAGAAGAAAGAAAAAGTCTAATAAGAAGAAAGAAAAAGTCTAACAAGAAAAGTTCAGAAGCTTCCAGCTAGAAGAAAGAAAGTGCTGTTCAGTGAATCCGGAGGCCAGTGAAGACCTAAGAAGACGTAAGCGCTGTTCGGTGTATCCGGAGGCCAGTGAAGAGGTCTGAAGAAAGAAACTGAACTACAGGAACGATTGCGGTTCATAGGCTTGTTTAAACTTAAGGTTTATTTTGTATCCGCAATAAACGTTCATACTTTGAAGACGTGTTGTTTTCACTGCGCTCCAACCTGCACTCGATCAAGTCGGGTGTCACTCCGTGGTTCGTCAGGTAGTGGTGTCTTCGGGACTTCGAAGGGTGCATATCGGCGGCATCTTCTCCAGCCGGCGCAAAACCCCGCAACAATTATCTAAAAGTAACAGTAAAGTTGTCGCGTATGTGAGGCGTTATTTAAACCTCGCCGAAATACGTTATCCTATAATTGAACTTGAACTTTTGGCAATTGTTTTCATTAGGCATTTTAGGCCATATCTGTATGGCAGAAAATTTACTGACCACAAACCGCTTATCTTGTTATTTAGTTTAAACGACACTTCTAGCAGAATAATAAAATTTAGACTTTATTAAGAGGAATATGAGTTTATAGTTGAGTACGAGCCAGGTCGAAATAATGTAGCTGCAGATCCATTAAGTCGAATCCAGGTGACGTCAGACGAACTAAAAGAAATGTAAGACAAAAATATCTCGGTTGTTGCTACAGTTCAGAGTAGACAGTTAGCAACTGAACAGCGTGACATCCAGCCTTCGAGCACCCCGACCTGTGGGCCTGATCAACTTACTCATTTGGAAGTTCTCAAAACGCCGCAAGATATCATTGAATTGATTTTTACAGCAGTTCTTTGGAAAGGATTAGTTTAGATTTCGTTGGTCCTTTAGAAATAGATAATTTTAGTAATAAGTATATATTACTTTTCCCAGTGCGAGTTAAAAAAATACGTAGTAGCGTATGCGCTTAAGTCGAAAGAAGCTGACGAGGTAGCGCGCGCATTCATCAACAACTT
This sequence comes from Marasmarcha lunaedactyla, assembly GCA_923062675.1. Lineage (NCBI taxonomy): Eukaryota > Metazoa > Arthropoda > Insecta > Lepidoptera > Pterophoridae > Marasmarcha > Marasmarcha lunaedactyla. The sequence continues at coordinate 14,992,517 of OV281346.1, read as the reverse complement.
TGTCTTAAGATATGGAATTCCTAAGGAAATAATCACGGATAGAGGTACCAAGTTTATCTCCAGCATATTTTCAGAAACTTGCCCGTTACTAGGTATAACAAAATTTAATTCGACAGCTTATCAAACTGACAAATATCAAACAAAAACTTTAGGTGCAATAGAAAATAGTTACAATATAGTAACAATATAAATAGTAACAATAGTAACAGTAATAGGTTCATTTTTGAGAATACAATGTAGTAATTTTAAACAAGATTGGAGTTTATGGATTCCTTATTGGACTTTTTCTTTTAACACTTCAGTACATTCGCAGACAAAATGTACTCCATACGAATTAGTGTTTGGAAAATTATGTAATTTGCCTAGTAATCTATCTAATGAAATATACCCCTTATATAATTATAATTCTTACTCCTTAGAGTTGAAATACAGATTGCAAAGACATATTGATGCTCGTAACTATTTGTGACAGTGTAAAATTCAAAGAAAGATTGCCTTTGACCGTACTTGTAATCCGATTGTGTACACGCCTGGTGAGTTGTTATTAATTAAGAATCAAGGAGGATATAAGTTAGATAATATTTATAGTAGTCCTTTTATAGTTATAAGTGATTTAGGCCCTAATGCTAAGGTAGGTAGTAAAAAAATAGTTACAAAGAATACGTTGTTTATAAAAATGTTTTAAAAAAATATAAATACTTTATACTATTTCCATTTCTTTATTTTCTCGATGACAGTTCTAAATTTGCTGTGTTCCGTTTGCCGATTACAGCGCTCACAGCGCTCATATACCCGTTCCGATTGCCCGTGAGCGCGCTCACAGCGATATCGATACGTCATCAATGACGTCATAAACGCCGCCATCTTCTCGCCTTTCTGCCTTTCTGCCCAAGCTACGGAGCATGGTCGCTGTGAGCGGCCTGTCAAAACTGACACATGACGTTACTTTGTTGATGTTTTTATTAGTAGATTAAAGATTTTAAAAGCTTGCTTATTCATTTTCTTTTGTAAAAATATAAAAAAATGGCTGCTGCTTTTAGCGCTGTGAGCGGCAAACGGAACGCACCAATAGTAACAAAAACGCTCGCACAAGTTTTCATAGGAGCTGTCCTCGAGAAAATAAAGAAATGAAAATAGTATAAGTTATTTTGTTTGCAAAAAATTATTTTCTTCTTCCACGAAGGGGAGGTGATGGTTAAATTAAGGGGGTCGTGTAGTGTGAGTAACAATAATATACATGTGTGTGAAATGCTTACGTGTTCCTTTAAAATGTATGTTAGATTGAACTAAATTGAGGTAGAGCTTTTATGTATGTCTCTCAGTGAACACTTTTAATAAATAATATTTCAACATATCTACTTGAATTATTATTATGAAGACGCCCTGAGCAACGAGAATATTACATAATGTCTCTTTTTTCCAGGGGTAAGAACTTTATTTAGAATAAAAAGGAAGGTTCGTTTTAACCAAGGCAAGTGAAGCATACCAGGGAAAAAACGTGCATTGCATTGTCACTTAAGACAGTTTTGATGTATCAGCGAAGAGCAACAAAAGTAAACGTATTTTATAGTGTTAAGCAACAAGTTCCGGCACTACGAATGTTACTGAACAATAAGATTCTATTGGATTTACTGGATGCAGAGAAACATTTCGTAAGATGTTGCTTAGAAATGGGTTTGAATTTAAAAACAATCAAAGTGAGAGATCTCTTTTTATAGAAAAAAACTCAGAACAGTAAATGAAAAGAGCTTGGAAGAAAATAAATCAGCACTAGTTAAACAGTATTCTCTATTAGTACCTATAATCTATTGAATCGATATGGAGCTTAGTAAAAATAAAAGTAGCTAGCAGTTATGCAATCTTGCACTTTCCACTACTAAATTGAAAATGGTGCAGTTAATAATAGACTGCTTATTTGAGGTTACTGCAAAAAACTGGAATAAGTTGTATCACGTAATCAATGTAGAAAATCATTATAAAGAGAGGGGTTTGGGAACTAGAACTGCTTTAGAACCGTTCTCTCTCACCAGCTCTCTCTGATGGTAATTCTTTGATTCTTTAAATAAAACACTTTTTACCGGATATTATCGCGTATATTTTAGTTAATTTTAAAATTATTTCGACGTTTCGGCATCTTTGCAGTTGCCGTGGTCACGATAGACTGCAAAGATGCCGAAACGTCGAAATAATTTTAAAATTAACTAAAATATACGCGATAATATCCGGTAAAAAGTGTTTTATTTAAAGTATGCATCGCGAAAATTTAAGAATAGATTTAATTCTTTGATTCATTTTCATTCATTCATCAAATTAATAAATTCTCCTAAAACGTATTTTTTAACGATAAAAATAAATTATCTACGTTTTATCGAGCTTGTTAGATAATTACTTACATTACTAGGTACCTAGTTTTAACAAAAAGAAAAAAATATTAAAGTATTAACATTATTTTATAAAGTATTTTTAGTGTTGACACTTGCTTTGCGCTGGCCAGACTCTAGTTGATTGAAAAATGGCAATCGGGCATGGATGCAGTGCAACGGGCTCTTCTTGCCAATGTCGCGTATGGGACAAAGACTACACAAAATACCTAGTAGATTTTATAGTTTTACCAACAGTTTATATTGTAATAAAATAAAGTGAACGATAACAGCGGTGCGACGCTTGTCAGTCAACATATTTGTTGGTGGGTCTGTGGACCATTGACCTCTAACTAATGGACAGGCCCTAAGTACGAAAAAAACGTGCATACCTAAACTTGAAATGTAACATAAAATGGCGTCCATTTTTAGTGTTGCACAGAGAGTATCGAATCTACTATCGATATTTTAAAACTAAATATAGAACTTGCAATATAATATTGTAATTTAATGAACTTTTGCGAGAGATTGACGTAAATAAAATAATCATAGTTTATGGTTTATTTACTTTCATTATAATTCTTTTAATATAAAAAGTAAAGAACTATACAGTTTATTTTCTTATTCCTGATATAGTCCCGTCAAATTAGCCAGAAAAATAGCGGTCAGTTTGCATTAATTCCCAACATGCTGAATTTTGGTACAGACCTGGGGTACACTATTATAAATAAAACACCGAAAGATCCCATGTTTGCTTAAAAAGTTATTCAAGGTCAAGCATCAAAGTTTTCGGTTCAATCAATTAAAGTCTGGCTTGTCTTCAATAATTACGATTCATAAACAGACATAACAACTACCAATAATATACTAATATTCAATAACAAAATTAACAATTCTAAGCAAGCTTAATTCCCTCTTTCTTCACGCCTTTTTGATTCAAAAATACTCGCACAACGGCAAGCAAAGCAAATACCGTTTCGATATGATTTACTGCGTAAGCCCTTGTTATCATTTACATCGAAAGTATGAAAAATAAAAGCGTATTAATAATGATCATCGATATCTGGTTAAATAATCAAAGCTCCGGAACATCACTTTTGACAGCTTTTTTGACAGTAATGTAACAATAAATGGCGATTTGTGGCACGCTAGCCACCTGCTATGACGTCACTACATGATTGATATTTGAGTGACAACATTGAAAAATAGTACTATCTCTTTCTTTTATTAGCATTTTTGTATAAGTAAAGGGAGACAACCAAGTTCTTCCTCTTCTTCCTCGTCGATATACATAACTACTTATTTATATAGGACATTACGGCTACTCCATGTATTTATCACCTCGCTGCTGTGGACAGACTTGGGTCGGACTGTAATCTGTATGGGGGCATTTTCACCAAAACTTGTACAAGCTATAAAGTTGGTTGTCCCATGAATAATATAATTTTTTATAAATGTTCTAGCATCATTATAATTTATTTTTTTATTTTATTTTTTGAATTGACTATTGTGCAATTGCTTAAAATATAATAAAATAGATAATATGCCGAAAAAAAAACGTAAGAGCAATTTAAAAATCATATTTGGTGTAATTTTAGTACCGTCCCATTTCCAGACATCAACATTTGACCTGAAATTTTACACTAATTTTCTTTAGTACTTTACATGAGAAAAATCATTTTGATGTGAAAAATATGATTACGCTTTGATTTAAATACTTTTCGTTTGCATAAATCTTACAAAATGTAGATTGTTTTTTAAAAAACCTCCGTCCCGTAATTTCGATAATAACGGACATGTCATGTACCGTTACCGTGTTTAGTAAACATTTTGCGATTTTTCTAATAAATAACATCTTTGTTCTTTTAAAATATAGTAACCCTCACAATAAACTGTCAAACTCACGACAAAGTTCATTCATTGTCGACCATTTTAATAAAATAAGAGTCTTCGACACGCTGCGTCCTTAACAGATTCCTGTTTTTACATGTGATTGTCCGGTAAATATTTGACATTTTATTTAAAAAAAGACTATAACATTCATTTCATCACATATAGTATCACGCAGATCAGTTATATCTGAAGTATAAAATACCTAAACAAGAAGGTGTGTTATACAAATATTTTAGATTATAAATGTTTCTTTGAAATTGTACATAATTCTGTTACGTCCTGATCGTTACCATTGAGTCAGTAACGTATAGTCCGGACTTGATTAGTAACGAACAGGACAGCATGAAGTCGGGGACATACTACATACATGTTAATGTGTCACGCGAGTATGCGCATGTATGTTTATATGAAGGTTCCAGATCCTATTCTTATCTTAATCTTGTATCGTAGTTGACAAACATTAATGAAACCCTACATTTTCTAGTTTTATAAAATATATATAAATTGAAACAGCGTCTAAAATCAAATAAAACATAGTTACTACGAACTAAGAACAGCCTTTAAGGTTGTTACCACACTAATCGATCGATGGTAGCATGGAACAAGCAACGTCGATCGATTGGTTTGGTAACACTGTGACGGTTGCAGGGACGGTTGACTGGTTATGAACCGTATAGCCAAATGTATGTGCTGTAAAAAAATGGCTTTGTTGGGACTGCTGCGGAATACAAATCACAATGTGATACATGCCTTCAAGGGTGATTTGAAAAAAGTTTTGATCTATGCTCTGGATCACTAATAAATAACAGTTACTAATAAGAGAGCGCGAAAGATCTCAATCAGAGTTTCAGATTTTGTTTTAAGTTTGTCTATTCAAAACTGTATTGGGTTGGCTCAGTGTGCCCTCGTTTTTACTGTGTCCTGTTTGTTACTTATCGGTCAGGTTACGTTACTGTCCCGTAAAAATATATTTTAATTTTGTTGATTTTCCAGATTTTTTGTTAAATATCTTAATTATTTTACAGTTTTGTTACAAATAATGTTCAGATAAAACTAAAATTCAAATTCAAATATTTATTTCTCAAAATTGACAATTACTTGTTCTTATTGACGTCAAATAAAACATGATTCTACCACCAGTTCGAAAAAAACCTTCGTGAAGAAGAACTGGCAAGAAACTTCACGGGTATATTTTTTTTTTCAAAATAAATTTACAGAGTCTCTTTATGTCTATACAAAATTATTCTTTTCTGCATCTGTTAGCTCGGCAAGTCTCCCTCCCCCCAAGTATCCAAACGACGAACACCCTCAAACGACTACTCGTGATTATTAGTTTAAGTATTTGATTCATATGGCAAAGTTAAATAATAAGAAGCAACAAGAAGTAACGGTACGGAACCAATAAAAGCAAAAATGTTAAATAAAAATACTTTTTAATGCAGTTCTTGTACGTCAAAATACAGAGAGTAAATTGAATTTCATATTAAATTTGTTTAAACATCAAACAATGATTTTGTTTTATTATAACAACTTTATCTATGCCGGTAACGAACATGACATCCGGTGCGCACATCCGGTGCGCTGGCCGTATTTATATCCATTTAAAATTAAATTAATTAAGAAACACACGATCTTTTTATACGAACTCTCACATTATTTATGTGTATACGTCTATATTCCAAAAAAATTCTGATTTATGAAACTTTATTTAAATCATCTATTTTTCGATTTGGTACAAGTTTTAATAAAAATGCTCATGGATAGACTCATTAGCCTCATGTTTTTGAACCGTTTCAATTCTGCCAAGTCAACCTTCACTCACTGTCAATTGTCAATTTTTCAACTTTATTGCCATAGTCGTATGTCAAAATGACAAATACGTCGATGAGAATTTTATTGTTACGATTTTGCTGATGGCGGCAAGTTGTGTTCGATGATTTGCTTTTAATTTATTGAGTGTTACAAAACAAACGTGAAACGCAATATAGTTGAATAATTAATGTAAAAAACAATAAGTTCTGTTCGTAAAAGAAAAGTAGCCTTTTTCATTGTGAGTGATATCGTAATAATCTAATAATAGTTTCAAGAACTGTTGTGAAAACATTAGTTGATTGGTGTTATGATCGATATTTAATCTGGAAGACGTGGCGGGAGACAAAATGGGACAGTCTCCAAGCTCCATGCGGAGCAGGAGTCGTCAGCGATCATTCCGTGGATTTATGAGGCGGAGCAAACTGAATAAGTCCAGTTTGAGCCATACATTCAGCCTCCCACCCTCTGAAGAATATCCAGAGTTGATGAATGTGAACTCTGCCACAGAAGAACAATTAATGACCCTTCCAGGCGTCAACAGGCAACTGGCTCGTGAAATCGTACGTCACAGACAGATGATAGGAAGATTTAAACGTGTTGACGACCTTGCCTTAGTCTCAGGTGAATTTAAGTTCTTATCAAATTTATACTTACTTAAATTTCTTTTCAATTGATTACAGTAAATTAGTTTTACCAAATCCAAATCTTCTATATTAATATTTAATCAAACAGTTTTAAAACTATTAAATCTTTCTTTTAGGTATAGGTGCTGAAAAGTTAGAATTATTAAGGCCTGAAATTTGTACTAACTCAAGGAAGCAGATCTCTAGAGCTAGTTCTTGCACACAATCATTAGAAAGCATTAGATTATCAAATGAAAATAAATTGTGCTCTGTTAATTCCTCTAGTGTATTTCAATTACAATGTGTACCTGGTCTCAACCAAGAGATAGCTGCTAATATTGTAGATTACCGTAACAAAAAGGGGCCATTTAAATCCTTAGATGATCTTATTAAAGTTAGAGGAATGGATATTTTAAGGCTGAGTACTGTAAAGGCTCATTTGAGCTTAGAACTAAGAAAATGTGAAAGTGTGCAACATTTGACTAATGGTCTTACTAATGGTTGGGCTGTACATGTTAAAAAAGAGTCTTTAGTTACAAGTACACCTAAGTCTCCTCATAGAAAAAGTATGTCCATGCCTACCACTTTGCAGTTGCCAAATGGTTTTGCAACAGCTCCGGTGAATGATATCCTTGAGTTGTTGTCAGCTTATTCTCATCGACCTGTAGTTGAAGAAGTGTTTATGTATGAGAGAGATGGAGTAAAATGCAGGCGCATTGCATCTTGGAATTTACACCAGCTTAGTATAGATAAAATTACAAATCCTGGAGTGCGAGAAGTGGTGTGCATGACTCTTTTAGAAAACAGGTTAGTTAATTTGGTTTAAAATATTTAATATTAACTCTTTATCCATTTGAAGGTTCAAGGTCACTGTAGTACCCCAAAATTTTTGACCGACTTACATTCTGGGTGCCCAAAAGGTGAACCATTAAAAAAAATGATTTTATTAATTACCTGTGGCTCTTGTGTGCCTACTCTATGGTTTAATAGAAGCGGAAATAGTGACTGAACAAACTGAACCACGTCTCAAATGACATTTCTTTAAACTTTGTGTCTATCAACAAAATGTAAACAGGGCGTGATTTGTGCTTGAAACCACAAAGTGCCTTCTCATGAATTTTAAATAAATCTTTTGACGTTTTTTTAAAGGAAATAAAGTCTACTTATTTAGAAGGGTCTACTTTACTTAGCATGTTTTATTACTGTTGCAGATATCGTAGGGTAATTACAAAAAAATCAAATTGCAGAAATACCAGATGAAAATATCTACTTTCTTTTGTTTTACTTTATTTTTATGTATTACGACATAGATTTAATGATTAGATGATTAATCAAATTTATTCTCCATATATTAACGTAATGTATATTTATTGGTTTAAAATTTTTGAAATACTTTTTTTCCAAACGTTTGTATCGTTCTAGCCGCGCAGCGTTAAAATCACGCTAACCATCGGTTGCGCTCGGACGTAAGTCGCCCTAGACGGCTGCGAGCGCTGGACGTTCAATTTATACAGATATAATTAACATGTCACATAGAAAACAACACTCACAAGTCTCTCAAAATATACAAGTATGTGTGTACCAATGTGTATATTAATATTTATTTAAATTCTATGTTATGTAATAATTTTACACAGATTGTCAGTAATAGCCATACAAGATGTCCAAGAGGAAGCTGCCTTAAAGATAATTTGTGATGAACTTAATTCGCCAACTTTACGAAGAGTAAGAGAGTGGCGGTGTAACAGTCACAGATGGGATTACTGTATATCTGAATTATTTTCAAGGTAAGAGGCTACATTTTGTCATACTTACACACATTACTAAATGGACTTAGTCTTGCAATTTAAGAATCCGATTTTGTTATCAAGTGATAATTTTGTTATGTTAATAATACCTTGAAGTTTGGTTTTACATCGATATAGATATGTATAGATAGTATGATGTGAAAATTGTATATTGATTGGTATAAGAACTATTTTGAATTAGCAAGTTCATAGTATATTTGTTCCAGAATTATATCTATTTTACATGATGTTTTGTAAAATTGTTTCATTTTCACTAAATAATAAATATTGATAGTTTTTTCTTCTGAAAGATAGATAACTATTGTTTGCTGAATTCAGGTTATAAATGTTTAACTACTGAATTTCTGTATTTTTGGAAAAGATAACAGTTTATAGTATGATTCTATTGCTATTAGTATGTTTATGAAATACAATTAATTCACAGGCTGTCTATCTGAAAGTAGTTCATGATCAAAATTATTTCTAACCATATTGTGTGAAAATATATCATATACCAAAAAAGTATCAAAAAGAAATTAATTCTTAATAACCATAGGAATTTCCTTGTGTATTAACACTAAATACAAGGTGTTGCAGGCATTCTAATTTAAATCTTTAAAATTATTTGAATGGAGCCTTGACTCTGTTTCATACGAAGAATTCGAAAAAGAAGATTTAGTCAGCTGTTAGAGATCAACTAAGTCTTTTCCAAGTTGAACTTAAATGTTTCTAGGTTCTTATTATTCAGTCTAGAAATCTAATATCTCTATAAACATATTTTTACCACCTAAATAACAGACGTCCACACGGGATGACACCCGTCCCGCGCTCAATTACCGGCTTTTACGGGCCATAAAAACTTGTGTCCTTAAATAACCTACTGCAAATGACATTTGACCTAAATGAAATATTTGCAGTATACAAAATATTAAATATTTTATCAATTTGTTTAAATGTTTATGTTGACAGACTAATAAATTTCTCCTTAATTAGAATAGTTTTTAATTTATCTTGTTAGGTGTGTGTACACACTCGGTAGTCAATATTTCTTTTGGCATCATGACTGATAATTTGTTGCCATGGCTATTGTGGCCATGTATGATTTACCTCAAGTCACTTGTAAGATATTTTCTTATAGGTGTTCACATGTATCAAACAAAGAACCTTATATCACTTGCTATCTTACCTAAAAATATCTTTTCGATAAGATATTTAAACTCTACCTGTAGAATATAACTATTGAACGGATTTATAACCCACTTTTAATCTTAACCGTGAGTATGTCCAAGGCCAAGGCTAATCTACAAACTCAATCTCACTGAGACGATTGAATGCAAGTACAAGTTAATACTTTAACCATATCCATTTATATAGAACGACATCTTTATTATAATAAATCAATAAGACTGATAACCTGATTTTAAACGCTATTTGCATAACCGCCGATATCTCGTACCTTTGTTTCCGAGCATCATTAATTTGCAAAGCATCTTCTGCAACAAACATAGGTATTTGTTTTGTATTTTCGTTATAATTTGCTATTTATTTATTATCTTTCATCTTTCAGATAAATAACTTATAACGCTGTACTTTTGCACTTATTCTGTGCTGTCTAGATATTAAAAAAAGTTTTACTAATTGTATTTTTATTATGATAAATTTATTTTTTCATTTGCGTATGCCGAGCATATTTATAACATGGTTGTGCGGAAGCGCGTTACACGAGAAACTCGTCACCAGGAATGTTCAGCTCAGGTGATTGAAAGAGCTACAAACTATAAGTTTTGTTCGGTTTACCAGTAAGGCCCCCGATCCCGTCTGAATTTCAGTATAAAATATAGCCAATGTTGTAACTCCTGGACTGGTGTTGCAATGGTGCAAATATTTTTAAATAGGTTCTGTAGTTTCCGAGTTTAACGATAACATACAAACAAACAATTAAACAAATATTCCATCTTTATTATAGTAATGTTTTACCTCTTCTCTTTCTTTTTGAGAATCATGTTTTAATTTCTTTTTTCGTCTTGTAAGACGTTTAGGTTTAAATAAAATTTATATTTCTATTGGAATAAAATCGAACACTACCGTGGAGTGGTTGCTGTATATGGGCGCTAGAATCTACTAGGTAAACGAGTTATCTGGTACCTACCCATACAACACTACAAGTAGGTACTTTTACAGCCATACTTTCAATGCCAAGAATGTTTACATTACAATCATATTTAACGATAAAATGTCACAGTAATTCGTAAACTTCAAGTTAGAATAATATCGTGTCGTGCGCATAATCTAGCTGAAAATGTTTATCATTTCCTTACAATGGCGCATTTATCGGTTACCGGGGATGCCAGCCTCGAACCTTGGACCTACTTCGTTCAAGCGATTCTACTACAAGCAGTCGTACAACGAAAAGTACAACTCGCCTTTTTATCGCAATATATTACTCACTGTTTGGTGAATAAAAAACATATTTGTAGCAATTTTATATTACTGAAAATGTTTGTTTGTAATGTTTCAATCTTTTTTAATCAGTTGTTATTGGTTGTGACGTTTAATTTATTTTGTCGCTAGAAATGCGAACAGCAGGATATTACAAATAAATGGTTATGGATGTATTGCCATGTAGTTAAAAAGTTCCTTCTTAAAGTAACTCTGTGGCTAACATCCTTGCCGACCACTGGTAGGGACATACAGGTGGACCGTTAGTTTTCTAATGAACTACATAATTTAAATTTTTTGAGTTCCTGTCTTACCTGTTTGCTTATTTACAAAACAACTACGACTACTTTTTAATCCCAAAATAGTTGGGGTATATAATAATTAGGTAGTATGTATGATTATGCAGTAAATATCCATTCAGAAGAATATCTAAATGAATCTTAGTTGTCGAAAATCTGGTTAATAATGATTTTCCATTTTTAAATTCAATATACTTCTAATGGTCCGGTGTATCTTCGCATCATGTTTTGAGTTAAAGTTCACTAACCGATTGTCCGCATTAACAATAGGTGTTTTATAGGCAGCTGTCAGATTTCGATTAGTAAATTTTCGTTTCTGTTACATATACGTCATTTTGCAACGTTTTATGCCGCAGACACATGTTTGTTGATTATGATTGTCGTGTTTCATAATTCAATCTTTGTATAAATACCTACGTAAATGTAGGACCGACTATTAACGTATTTATACAAAGAATATGTAACTTCCATCAAAAAGAAGGATTCGTGTTATGGATAAAATATGGGTAAAAAAAAAGAAAATTCATTATAGTGATGTATATTTGTGTACTAGTTTTAGTATTACGAGTTATAATGCGTTTATCAAAAATGTTCGGCTCAATAAAAAAGAACATAGATCAGCAATTGCAGATTAGCTAAAAATGAAATTACCGAATTTCACATAACAATTATCAAGTTCAGAAAATCCATAGCATTACACCATTTGACCTTCACCTCGGAACTATATCCACACGGTGCGTACAAACCTACCCACATTTTATACCTACGTATCAGTAGTATTTCCCTACCATTGCCACAACACGAATACTTTGCTCGGTTATACAAAAAATAACAACCTATTCGAACACAATTGTAATGGTTACAAAAATGTTTACTCAGAAAGTGTAACTGTAACTTGCATAGAGTGACGTAAAGAAGCCGTAATGTCTCTAATCTTAATTTAGTGTTCGTTTGTTTCAGTCAAAAACTAGGGTTCATTTTTGAGACTGCGAATCGAGGGACCAGTATTGAAGACATCGATCTGGACCAAGTGTGCTTAGTGAGCGATTCGAGCGAAGTCAGGCGCTTAGTTGATAGCTTATCGGCGCTGGCGTCGAGTACTCTGTATGCTGCTCCTCAAGGTTAGTGTTCTAGATTCTACTTAAGTTGTAACTTAGTATTTTTGATTAGTTTCCGTAAGTTCGGATTTTGTTGGAACTGGACTGTATACAATATATACTAGCTGGTTTTGTCTGCGGCCTTGCTTTATTTCTCCAAAGTAACGAACTCACTTTCGTATTTTTAATATTATGAGTTTAGTTAAACAGTCTGTTGAAAAAACTTATTTCTTGCGTTAAAATAATTTCCGATGAACTGACAATGTAGACCGATCCAGTTTAAGTTTTTGTCCGGCAGTAAATGCGTAATATTTAAGAAAGCATAAAAATAAAACTAAGGTTCGCCACCCACATGTTCGAGCTGGTACATTCGGGTCGGAAGTATTTGTTGAACGAGGCCCGAATGGGTAGTCTCTTCGGGTTTCATACAGGTCGGCTCATTCAGCTAGTCTTGTCCAAAGCCGAATGACTTTGGCCGGGCGGCACTTTTTTCCAAACGTTAATCTACACAAGTGCTGGTGCCGGGTGATGCCGGGTGGGTAAAAGGTATAACATAGTACATAATCCTTATATACTATGTCAATAGCTCCAGATTGTGTTCTGCTAACCTTGTACTGAGACAAAAATTTTGAGAGTTCGAATTTAGATATTAATATTGGCTAAAAGGAATGTAAAGGTTTACAAAATGGACCACGTGGTAATACTTTGTTTTAAATCTTAATTTTCTCTTATATCTAGTAGCACGATTTACAGTTGACGATACAGTAGTAACAAAAATGCATCGTTCAAATTGTTTTATTGTTTTATTAAATTTTTCATAAATAGTGAACAAACTTCATTATCTGGAATTTGTAACAAGATTTTAAAACATACAATAATTACAGTACACAAGTAGTAATTACACAATAATGTTGATAAAAACATTTTATCTTGTTACTAATATATTTGAACTTAAATGAGAGTCGTATCAAAATCAATTAGTCTTAGATAATGTGACATTTAATTGATTATTTTGACATACAAAGACTTTAGTTTTAAATATTAAGTAAAATGTTGGTGTAGTTTATAGTTATAGTTTTATTTTTTTTCTGTCCAAATTTGTTATGTTTTAATTTACATTCATGTTTTGTCTACAGTCTTGCTTTGCACAAAGTACGAGTTGTTTTTACTGGTAGTTTCCCAACGTTTGTATAAGTAACCGTACGCAAACATTAGATCATTTCGTGAACATTCAATCTGCATAAATGTTGTTACATACGGTTGTTGTAGTTTTCGTCGCATTCTTCAGACGTAGCCCTAAATAGCAAATTATTAATGAAATAAAAATGTATAAATAATAAACTGAATATTATTGAAATTGACTGGTCTAGGGGTGAAGAAAATATGTTGAGAAAACCCGTAAACTTAAAACTTATTTCGATGGTAATAAGCTTGTCGACATGCAGCTGATAAGCGTGGTGGGTTACGAATTGCCTAAACCACTAAACTACTGGATTTAGGCATATATCCCTTCAATGGGATTATTAAGGTGGTTTTCAAAATAGGTGCTAGTAACCTCTAGTTGCGCTTTTGTCACATACAGGGTGTAAGAAAATAACTGTTAATCCTGAAACCGGTAAAAGAGTTGCTTTAACTGAACAAGTTTTTCCTAGGATGTAGATTGAATTCATGAACTTTTTGTGTGAAAAAACACATCATTTAAAATGCATTAAGAAGGAGGAACAATTTTGAAGTTAGCTGGAGCGCTAACGCACTGACTGACGGATGTGATAAGCATCGGCAGCAGATAAGCGCGTATTGCGAGGCACGGGCGTTCTCGCTGTATGTTTCAACAACGTATGCAATATTTGCAATATATTATTATAAGCGCCGCGTTTTTAATAATCACTGTTTTTTTATGCATTTGGACCCTATGCTTCTTTGAGCAACTTTTTCACCTGTTTCATGATTAACAGTACTTTGTTACACCCTGTATGCCTGCATTACGCGATGGCTTATACTGCTTATACTGCTTTCCGAACAAAATTCTTGGCTCTTCTGCAGTGTGCACGCTAAGGGTGTATAATGTAATACCCAGCTAGTCTAGTTCTCGTTTCAATTGAGATTAAAATATAATCGATCTATCTACTTTGAAACCTTTATACGTTCGTTAGTTATTTGTAGAGGTGGACAGAACAGAATACTCCAACTTCGGCATAATTGATTTTCGTCTACGACGTAGATCCTGCATTACTAAAATGTAGAGGCCTGTAAAACAATCATTTCAATACGCGTAAAAGAAAGAAAAAGAAAACCAAATACGAAAATATAAGTAGGAACTTATACAATTTAAATTCAATGTCAGACGGCCTCCACGATAAAATTTAACAATATTTTTTTTCTTATTTAATTATCTATTCAAAAAGAGCTAGTTTATTCTTCGTAAACAGGGACTACAATAGCTCTAATAAATTTGGAATGTGGATATTAGTTAAAGTTCGCATGTTACTTAGTTTTATACCTTAAGTAGTGAGAATGAAAGTATTATATTAACTCCAGAGATCATTGTTACGGACGCTAAAATACAAGAAACATAATATTTATGTGTATTATATTTACTTATTAATAAGTTGCACAGTACACGTCTCATAGAGAGTGATAAAAAGCAGAGTTCGCATTCGGTCGCAAAATTATTTATGCCTGAGGTGGAATGTTTTGAATCCCTCACTACTTTCAGGATTTTACATTTGAATCCTAGAATCCTTCACTAAGACTGTGATTCAAAATTCTGCCCTCGCCTTAAAAATAGCATTTTGCTGTTGGTGCAATCTACTATTTACATTTTTATTCTTTCGCCTTTCACATTTTGTTTCCCTACCACAAATATAAACAACATAATAATTTTACATACATAACAGCATACATATAACATAATAATCAGAAATTTTCATAATACATAACTTGTTCAAAGCTGCATATCTAATACATATAATAAAAATACAGCTGACAAAGTGGAACGTCCTAGTTTAAAAGTAAATGAACCGCGCATTATGCCCTAAAGGTTGACGTTGGCTGAAGTCAGAGGCCAACGCACAGCACAGCTTCGTATGCGTACAAATCGGCGTATGGAGTCATCATTTTATTTCAAATATTAAATTATGCATTTATTTTTCTAACAATATACAAAATAGTACACAAATACAAAGTGAGAATTGTTAATACTTATTAGTAACCAAGTTTAAATTTGCCTTAATGCTTGTATAAAACGTTAACACAAAGACTGACATTATATATTATGTTTGACCTCATTTAGTTACTCTAAAAAAATTAACCTTTAAATATTGGGTAATTATTTTTATTTTCCTTCATACAATCTACATTTAGGTATGATTTTTCAATTATTTTTAAATCGTCAGATAACTATTATCTGGAAATTAGTTTGACACTGACAAGAATTTCCATAGATATTATTTAAAACCCTCAAAATTATTCTACCGATAAAATGTATCTGAGCATCAGCCCTTAGTTGTTTAAGACTTATCCCAAATAAGAAGATTAACTCAATTTAAGTATTAGCTGATCTCATTTAAGGGCTTAAAAAATAAAAGGCATACAATAAGTACATTCAATAAAAATTGAGGGTTTCTTTAAAAAAACATTCTGAATTCATTTTCTTTTTTTAATTAAGCGTTGATTATATCCAAAGCTATCTTCATTACTTATTTTTGCTAAATAATATGTACGACTTTACAGCCTACTTTATACGGACTTTGTATCAGTTATTCATGTCATGTACAGAGTGTGATAAAAAGCTACGAGTATCGATTTGCCGATCATAAAGTTTAACCGGATGATTTCTTTATTCTGCCAAATACAAGTGTTTGGCCGACCTCTAGTGATTTGTTTAAAGAGAATGATTAAGTAAAACGCCCTCAATAGCCGTCGAACCAACGATCCATTTTCGCCTTAATGTCATATCCTAATTATAAAAGTATGTAAAAATTATTAAACTGCATCCTAGGTTGACCTTTACCGTTGGTAAGTTTAATCGGTTTCGGTCGACAACGTATCACAAGCAGCTCTCGGCAAGGTTTACGTAATGCCAGTTATAACGACTGGGCACAATCGCTGTCCACCTTGATGCGTATTTAATTAATTAATTACTTTAATAGAATCACTGAGAAACAGATGGCGTTAATATGTATTGACAATCATGTAGTTTTTATTACTGGCAATAGATGAACAACACCTTAGTCTATCGTGACCACGGCAACTGCAAAGATGCCGAAACGTCGAAATAATTTTAAAATTAACTAAAATATACGCGATAATATCCGGTAAAAAAGTGTTTTATTTAAAGGTTTGTTTGATTTTTTTCTGTCTGGTTACACTCCACGGTAGATATTAATTATTATTTTATTCGATGGACCGTAAAACTCATAAAAAATTATGAAAGTATAACAAAGTGGGTTGTATATTATAGAAACGACCATATAATTGTTTTTATATGGTAGGTAAATTTATTGTATATGAATGACCTAACGGACAAAGAACCTATGTTTATGATTGCAAAGGTGACATGCTATTTAAGGCACGACTGGCTTTTGTAAATGTTATACAGGGGACGTCGTATTCATAATAAGAGCTTGACGATCTAAATATTAAAAGATATTTTTGCTAGTATTTATGTTAAGATCTGTTATTTGAAGCAGTGTGATGCTTTAGTTTTTAGTAAAAACTTTTCTAGTACCCAATTCTACGAAGGTGGTTTAAAAAGTTCGCGGCCTAACATAGATAGTGTTGTCATATTATTATAAAACAACCTCATATGAAACCTAGACTCTTTGTCAGTCTCTGTGCAATTTTTGTCTGAGATACATGAGCAATTACTTATTTTATATAACATTAAGTGAGAGTAAGTTTCATTACCTCCACAAGAAACACTTAACTCCAAAGCAGACTCATGAAGATATGGTGGCTACTTTAGGAACATCTGCTTCGTCGTATACAATGATAAAAAAGTGGACAGCTGAATTTAAACGTGGATGAGAGAGCATCAAAGATCATTCCCACTCTGGACGGCCATCTACAGCGTAGACTTCGGAAAACATCGAAAAAATATGTGATCTTATCATGGGAGACAGAAGATTGAAGGTATGTGAGATAGCTGAAGCTCTAAGGATTTCATATGAACGTACACAAAACATGATCGTTAACGAATTAGGGTTCCACAAGGTGACTGCAAGATGGGTTCCGGGGCTTCTTTTAGTTGAACAGAAACGAACTCGGCTCACGATTTCTAGAGACTGTTTAAAGCTTTTTCAAGCTGAAAAAACGAATTTTTGGCAAGGTATTTCCAAAACTAAAAAAACACTTAGATGGAATGAAATTTTCTACCAATGAGGAGGTCAAAGTGGCCGTAAATGCCTTTTTTAAAAACCTTGACGAGACCTTCTATTTAAATGGGATCAAGGCTTTGGAGGACCGCTGGACTAAGTGGACCTAGGACGAGAGTATGTAGAAAAATAAATATAAAAAATCCTGCATTTTCTTATTTAGGCCGCGAACTTTTCAATCCACCCTCGTACATGTCATATTACAATTTGTAAACGATGTTTTTTTTAATTTTTACTTAGTACAGTCACTTAGAATTGCTGTGACTGTGTGCAATATATAAGTATATTTAATAAATTAACGCTATCTGTAATAATATCTTCAGGTACTCGTTTATTATTGAATGGAGCTCCCTAAAACTCAATCTTATTTAACGCACAAACTCAGGATCAAGCTTGCATTGTATACCTACTAAGTAATTGATCAGTGCAAATAAACTTATCCAAAACTTAACAGCTACGCAAACTGAAATACCTGTGCCAACATTCAACGCAGGTTAAACAAATAACACATGCTTTACGCTTTTCTGTCCTTGCTGTCAATTTCTCACGCTAAGTACAGCCGGACCGACTCAACTGTTCAGTAAAGGGTGACGCTGCGTTCTACGCGTAAATGAAGTTAAGTCACGTAACACATGTTTCAGTTCCAATTTTTGCTACTGAATGGATAAGTTGTCGGCGCTGTGCGGGGTGCACAAAGAAGACCAGACATGCGAACTGCCGGTATCGCAAGATATTTACATAATTGGTTTGATTCGTTTTGCGTTAGGCCGATACATCGAGCATTGTTTTCTGTCTTTGTTCTTGGTATGCGTAGAGAGACCTCAGTGACGACTCTTGTTGGATATTGTAACTGATATCGGTCCTGAGCTTACTCGGATTGTCACAGAAAAAATTTAATGGCAAAATAATAAGATTGAATATGGCGTTGTCTACGTAGGCACTTTTCAATACTTCACAATACTTGTTAACTTTATAGTTGCCAGTTCATTGCACTGTTATAATTTAACTTAAGCGATGACAAAGTCTCCCACCGTATATGAATTTGGAATAGAAGCAGCCTTTCGATTTCGACTTTTTTAATTCCTATTGCAATAAGAACAATTGAGTTATATTCAGTTTATCTAAATAAGCTCTGATGATCGTAGACTCGTAACTTTCCGCTTCTAGATTGTTAACGTTTAAATAAACGTTTTCTTTCATGTCTAACAAAGAGTAGGCCTTAATAGCCTTTAACTGCTGTTGACCACCGAAGGATATTTATTATTCAATGCGGAGCGGAAAGTAAACAAAAAGGTCGATATTTCACAGCTAACTTCTTCACGGACGTTTTGTCAAATGATATGCCTAATGTTTATAATTCACGCGAGATCCTTGTTTATGAACACTTCATTTTCTTTGTATTTTATGAAACTAATTAATATAATTTGTAACGAATTATAGTAGGTACCTACTTAGTCCGGTTGAGTAGTAAGTACCTAAAACGATGCCGTGCCATGTCGTAATTACCGAGTGTATATTATGTAATTATGTGTCAGTCGAAGACAAGCCTTCAGAATATTCAAGAAAAAAGAAACAATCATTTTACATTTACAACCAATAGGTAAAATATAAAAATTATTATGTGTTGCCCAATAAAATCATATTCGACACCGTTGCTAAATAGAGCTATCGTATTAATAAATTAAATAATTCTTGTATTAATTCTCTATTTCTTCTAAAACGTGCTTTAAAAGTGCGATCTGATCTACCTACTTCAATTGTGCCGTTTTGGCCATATTTTGCACTATTTAAAATTATGAATTAGATCATTTAAAAAAAATCATTTATTTAATTTAGGGAGTTTTTTTCAAAGGAAATGTTACTACCATTACATTACATTGCTTGCTTGCATGCATTTTATAAATTTATAAAAAAACAAAGTAATAATAGAAATTTAAAATAACTTAACCTACCCTCAACCTTAAACCTAGTAAAATTAATTAAAAGAGCACCTTGGCTTTACTCTATAGTGGCGAAGCCAAGATGATATAAAAAAAACCCACATTAAAAACTCTAACTCCGAAGGCGTGACGTCTCTGAGCCTCGACCATGACATCATCTTATACACGAAGATTTAACCTGTCACAGCGTATCATATTGTTAAGTCTTCCTGCAATCTTTATCGATCTTCAATCACTTCCATTATCAGTTTCGTTCTATTTGGCTATCCGTAAAATTTTTGATCAGGTGTTCTTATTCATATAAGGTAGCTTATCCTGATACCGCGACCTTACAAAGCCTTTAAAAAGTAGTGTAATATTAATGTGTATCAGTGTAACTAGATATCGTAAACAGAAAAAACCTAATGTTTGGTGCTTAAGCTAGAACTACAATTAGACATCTGGCATAAGAATATTCGAAGCAACAACCGAAGAATACCGATAGAAATTCCGTTGATTGCGTCAAAATATCGATTCCTAAACTAAGTCAGACTTGTAAAGTCTCTGCAGTCTAGAACACTATTGATTGGTGTACTAAATTTGAAGCTTAGTTTCGTGGAAGTGACTTTAGTATGAAACGAACCTAAACATCACGATTGCCTTCGGTCACTTTCGAGCTAGCTCAAAATATCTTTGAGTAAAGTCTATACTTAGATTTTTAATTTATATGTCCAATGATTCGAGAGGATACTGTTAAAAATAAATTTTTATACCGTAACTATTATCATCACTTTACCGTCTCGTAAATAAATGTTAAAATTAAAAAGTATAAAATAAGTTATTATTTATTTAGATAAGGTTGGCATAAGAAATACCAACAGTACGTTCGTGCTTTTCATCTATTACCCTACTTGGGTTGGTTTCTGTAGTTTTGTTTACTTTTATTTTTTACTGGTATATCTTTTCCCCTATGCACATAATAAACTATCTTCAGTTATAATCTGATGTTGAACATTTATTATAATGAAACGATGTGGAGGAAAACTCGTGACCTGTCCTTGTTCAGGGTAGCTAAGAAAACATTCGTCATGGTTAGTGATAAAGGGTATATATATATATATATATATATATATATATATATAATAATAATAATAATTGTGAGTAATAAAAAGAGTGATTTCTCATGCAACGAGTGGGTTTTTGTAAGAATTATATTTATCGCATTTAAAAAGATTCGTAGTTAATGATTTTTATTTAGCTTTGTTAAATACGCAATCAATGACTACTACATTTAGATTGTAATGATTTATAACAAAAATGCATTGTTCTGACTTTGGCACCGATCAGACATCAAACTGATTAATCCATAATTCAAAGACTTCAGATCCAATTGCGCATTTAAGCAGAGGTATTAAGAGTAAAGTACGTTTTATAATTGGACTCACTGATGACTTTTTACTCCTTCGAATATTTTGTGGGCAAAAAATCCATCACAGGGATATCTTAATTTTTTGAAACTCAGGCAACCTTCCTGAAGTTATTGATCTATTTTTCGCACACCCATGACTAAGTTTTATGAGATATGGATGCCAGACTGAAAGCCCGAAAGCAATCATGAACCAAAATTGAATGAACTTTTCTTAGAAGGTTACCCTCGTTAGGACGAAATAAATTTGGAGATCGCGATAATGGAGGTACAAATTTAGTGAAGTAAAATATTGAATAAAATACATGACTGTCTACGACACTTTCAATAACATCGTGCACTTCCCAACATACATGAACAGGAAAAACGTTACGCTATTAATGTCAACTGATAATATTTTTAATGGTTTAGTTAAATTGTTTGATGTCGTGATTGCTCGGAATCTGTATAGATAGATGGGTCACGGTTCAAGGGAAGATTCATTTGAATCATCGAAAAGTATAGCACCTGGATAGCTTAAAGTAATAAAGGCTAATATTGTTTGGATGTCCTTTACTTTTAGGTGGAACTTCTCCCATTCCGTCTGCTCTGTGGAAAAAGCCCCATTCCGTCTGCTCTGTGGAAAAATCCACAGAGCAGACGCGATGGCGTTCAACATATCTCATTTATTGTTTTATTGATTAATTTATTAAAATAATGATAGACTCAACTGTTTTAAAACTTAACTCAAAAAAGACTTGATGCTATTCTATTGACGTATAGTCAAGTCGAATAAGATAAAAATAACTTTGTAGGTGATAAGCTTTTTTTCTGTTATAAATCCATTTATCGATCCACGAAAAAATATATTACGACCAAAATTTTAGGAAATTCAATCAAACAACTTTGGTACTGACCATTTTTTGTTTAAAATTAAGAATAAACGACTTATTCAATTAACAAAAATTCTCCCTTAACTTCAAGTCCCGAAAACCAAAATGTAGACTCCCAACGGTTTCCGAAGCAAAACTGCTACTAATAATTTTTCCGATGTCAAATCCTCATTCGACTAATAAATGAATTTTTACAGTCAAGTCGGCGCAAACACCAATTGTATTATTTATAATTCGATTATCTAATTCAATAAACATTCGTTGAACATTTATAAGGATATCGTATTAAATAAAAAATAAATGTACTTTTAAACGCACCTTACCACTTAAAACCTTTTCAAATACAAAGGCATAAACACAATTGGCGTTTAAAGGTTATTCGAGACTTCCCAGAACTTTATGTGAATGTGTAAATGTACGAGGGTGGATTGAAAAGTTCGCGGCCTAACATAGATAGCGTTGTCATATTATTATAAAACTACCCTCATATGAAACCTAGACCCTTTGTGTGCGTCTTTCTGTGCAATTATTCTCTGAGATACATGCGTAATTATTTATGTTATATAACATTAAGTGAGAGTAAGTTTCATTAATTTTGAAAATGGATAGTTTAGAGCACCGTGCCGTGATCAAACACCTCCACAAGAAACACTTAACTCCAAAGCAGAGTCTTGAAGATATGGTGGCTACTTTAGGAACATCTGCTCCGTCGTATACAATGATAAAAAAGTGGACAGCTGAATTTAAACGTGGATGAGAGAGCATCAAAGATGACTCCCGCTCTGGACGGCCTTCTACAGCTATAGTTTTTACACAAAACATGATCGTTAACGAATTAGGGTTCCACAAGGTGTCTGCAAGATGGGTTCCGCGGCTCCTTTCAGTTGAACAGAAACGAACTCGGCTCACGATTTCTAGAGACTGTTTAGAGCTTTTTCAAGCTGATCCAAACGAATTTTTGGCTAGGTTTGTTACTATGGACGAAACATGGGTTCATCACTATACTCCTGAATCCAAACAACAATCCAAACAATAGAAGAGACCCGGATCTCCGACCCCCAAGAAAGCCAAAGTGTGTTTTTCAGTAAACAAGGTAATGGCATCGGTTTTCTGGGATTCTAAGGGTGTCATCTTGGTTGATTACTTAGAAAGAGGTCAAACTATAAATTCTGCATACTACTGCACACTATTACGTCGTTTACGCGAAGAAATAAAGTCTAAAAGACCAGGATTGTTGACCAAGAAAGTTTTGTTTCATCAGGACAATGCTCGTATTCACACATCTGCAGAATCGATGGCTCAAATAGTGAATTGTGGTTTCGAATTGCTTCCTCATCCCCCTTATTCACCTGAATTGGCACTTTCTGACTTCCACCTATTTCCAAAACTAAAAAAAACACTTAGGTGGAATGAAATTTTCTACTAATGAGGAGGTCAAAGTGGCCGTAGGTGCCTGTTTTGAAGACCTTGACGAGACCTTCTATTTAAATGGGATCAAGGCTTTGGAGAACCGCTGAACTAAGTGCTGTGACCTAGGAGGAGAGTATGTAGAAAAAAAATATAAAAAATTGCATTGTTCCTGTGTTTTCTTATTTAGGCCGCGAACTTTTCAATCCACCCTCGTAATTTTTCCTGAGAAAGTTGCAGCATTTCTTCCCAACATTTTTGACAAATGAATAGCAAATGAAACATATGGAACTTTATGTTATGGAATATGATTTGTCAAAAAAATATTGCATAACGACTAATGAGTTGGTTATACAGCAATGTACGCTTGTACAATGTACTTGTAAATATGAAACTTTTTTATGTGTGATAGCCGTCAACTTGTCGTTTTGATAGCGGTCGCTTTGGTGTGCGTGTACGTGTACATTTTTGTCATATACACACAGTTGCTGTTTATATACACAGCTTAACAAGCACATTAATGGCCGCGTGCGACTTTAACTATCTATACCAATTCGATACTTCAAATCCGATTGAAACTTAATTATGACAATATATCATGAGTAAGTAGAGTTGATAATCAGATAACTCACTGGGCAATATTATCGCATCAGTGTACTATAAATTTGAAAAAAAACCTAGTATTGTCTGTTATCTGGTGAATGGATGTGATTATGATCTCACATGGTCCTCAATTCTAAGGAACTTTTCAGAAGATATTATAATGTGAAATTTAAAAAAATCGATTCTTCATACAAAATTGGAAAAGATTCATATTTTTGTATCATTTTCATTATATGGTGTCTTTATGGAAGTTGCAGGTTGTGGTCTGGCTGAGCCTACGTGCCCTTTTTCCGAAATGTAAAAACCAGCCGGTATAATTTACTTTATTATTTTTATTTACCTCTAGAAAACCACTATACCGAAGTTGCTAGTCAGAAAACTGAAATTCAATACGACCTTTGTGTGTTGTAGAACTTGTTCGAAAGGTTTAACGAGGCTATCGAGAGTATCAACTATGCTTGGGTTTTACTGGCAAAAGTTTGGTACATTTTCTTTTTAATCTTCGCCAAGGCAGTAAATTAAGTTTTATATTTGTTATTTGATACTTTTAAATCTCATCCAGCAGCCTCGGGGTGAATGTTAAATGAATGTTAATGGTAGTTTTAAATTTAAATTAAATTTAAAGCATCTAGAGAGTCATTTGTGGATAAACAGGATGTATTGTGACGAGTCATGGTTGTATCCTTTAATTGCTTCTGAAGTTGTTCGAACAAGTTCACTGTCTGGCCATCTTAATGCATTAGGTATTTAGCCTTTCTTTGGTGTGTTTGTGTGGGAATTTTAATCAATGGTAAATCAGAAGAACTCCTTTAACAATTCAATCCCAGTATACCATTATACAGGGTGTCCAGAAGGTCAACGTCTAAATGGAAGGGGTTCACGCGCCATGGTCCAAATAGTAAAAAAATATTTAAAAACATCTATGTGGATTAGTTTAGTATATATAGGATGATTTCTGAAATAAGTGACAAATCACTCCTTATAGCAGTAATTCGTATGCTGAATCTGTAAATGTTGACCAATTTTGATTTTTTTTCGATTATTAATTGTTTATTAAATGTTCTTTTGTAACAAACCTTTGATAAAAGCAAATCTATTATGGTACGATAGGAAAAAAACAATAAAGAAAAAACTAATTTGTCGCAATTTTTTATACCTAATTTTCTCTGCTCCACCGTGTAAAAAACGTGTACGGAATGAAGCTGGCATTTACTCTCAAAAGCTGGCGCATCTAATGCAGTTTCTACGATAAAAAGGTATAATACTTGGCACTGGACCGGCGCTCGCGCAGAACATCTACCATCGTGTTCGAGGGAACTTCAAAGCGCTAAGTTAAAAGCGCAAATAGATGTAGTCACAAACTTAATTAACCCGGGTGTAAGAACACCGTAGTAGCGTTTAAGGGTTCAGACATTTTCTTTTTAAATATCACAAATAATTTCAGTTTTACAAATACTTTGTTTCAAAGAATAATTGCATTAATGAATAGTATTCTCACTTCCAGTTGCTGACCGACAATTATGTTAATATGTCGCCTGCCCTCATAAAGTGCTATTGACATTTGCGTTACATTGACCTTACGTCTCACGTAATAAAGGCCGTTTTTCAATGTTTTTAAACATGCCTATATTTGTCGGTAGCCAATGATTTCTTTAGAAGTGGAAGGTGAACGTCTGCCCTATGATTTAGCATATTGATGAATCTTTTGCTCTACTAATAGTAATAACGATTGCTTTTTTAGTTTCATTCATAGTTAAGATACCTTATTTTATATGAAGGCTATATTTTTATCATGAACAATGGTACACTTTGCAGTGATAATCACTCGAAAAATTATTGTTTTTCGAATCTTTAGTCTCATAAATAACAAAGTATTAACGCAGTAACGGTAAATAACACAATGCATTGCTTGCATAAGCCAGAAACCCAATTACGATCGTGCTAATTCAATTTATCATACGAACTATTTATTGCATAAAATAAATATGATTACTAACGAAGAAAATCCTACGTCATAGAAAAAAAAATATTATAGTTTTAGAGTTTTATATATTATGAAAAAATATTGTTTTTAAAAGTTTTAATTTAATTTAAAAAAAAGACATGTTAATACAACAATGTGACTTACTGAAAGTATTGGCAAAGCTACATTGTTACAATAAGTCTGGTCAAAATAGACATTACAGTTTTCATTAATTTGCATAGAGCTGAGAGACCTAAACGATTATTACAAATAATAGACTAAAAGTCCCCATCGTGTGCTAAAAAGTTATTTGCGGTCAAATGTCTAAAATATCAGATTTTTCAAGTTTCCCGTCTCTATCACAAAAACAGGTTTACTTTGTTTAACAAAGCCAATACAGCTTTCAACGTCAACCACTCTTGTGATTATTTTCCAATAAAACTGTGTAATTTAATAATAACGATCAGAAACCATAAGAGTGTTTCTGTAATTCTGAAGTAGTAATTAAATTATTATTATTATTTATTATTATTCTTGTAGATCTTAAAATTGTCTTCAAAGAATGTTTATACACATTTTTTCCTAAGTCCGCCGTTTTAGAGACATTCTGATTTTAAAAATGGAGGAAATGTTTGAACTTCTAAGTGTATGTGTGTACTTTTATCATGAAAATCAGAGATTTTATTACACATGAAAATTCTCATATTGAATCATTCGTTAAAAATTCGTGTGATTAACATCTTGACTAATAACAAAGAGATCGCAAATGGGAGAACATTTATAGTTATGTGGCAGTTGTTATGCGAAACTGCCGCACTAGCAAAAAATATATGATCTTTTGGAAGGCAAAGAACTACGTGGGGTTGAAAATTTATCTAATATACTTCAAACCCGTTATGCAGAACTGACTAAAACATAGTGCTGATTGTGGCTATTCAAATTGCTATTGACATAATAATAACAAATAACTTGAAATTGTCATATAGTATTTGTAATTTTTACAGTTTATTTGTAAGTTTTGATAATGTAATCAAAAAATATATCTTTCTTGTCTATAATATAAGCAAACAAGAATTGTACGGCAGTTGTCAGGTATTGTATTAAACCGGCTGCGATGTTACGTACTGAAAGCGATCAGCGATCATCGCTGGATGTTACAATATCTTTATGTTCATATGATACATACAATTCGCTATAGCGCTGCTATTGCTGGTACTTGATACGGCTTTCATTTATCACAATTAGCGACTGAAGAGCAATTATCGCGCGGAATTTTGCTATCCCAAGTAACATAATAAGCCTACTGATTTCAAGGAAATAGTCTTTAATTAGGATGAGTATTAATTTAATGTTTAAACATATTTAATTAAAAGTATTATTGATTTAAAAAAAATCATTTTTACAATTTCGGATACAGAAAAAGCGTTCATTTATCAGCTAATTAGATTACAAGTTGACATTGTGCCACGCGTAATAATGAGTGGATCGTTTTCAGGCTATGAGATTGGGGGAATACTTTGTTGAACAAAAAGCCTTTGTACTAATCTTTTTTTCGATTATCGCTGTTGTTTAAACTTTAATTTATGAATAATACGGAATTCTTACTACGATATAGATTTTTAAGTTCAAAGTTCCCGATAAATTCATGAAAAAGTTTCAAAAGTAAACGTAGGTTGATGACGTTGTCAGTTAGTGGCAAACATATTGGTCTACGCGATATCTCTTTTTTCTTGATTTCTGAATCTTTTTCTTGACCTCAAACTGAAGCCAATTACCTACACATACAAGTCTCCGCGAACACGGCGCTTACAACACTGCCGAAATATCGGAAATTATACCTATTTATTTATAAATTAGGTAGAACAAAAATTTAATTTCTAGGTATGCTATATGTCAGCAACCCCGTTACGTTGTTTTTGAGGACGAAACAAACATTTTTTCCATATGACATAACATTTGAAAAGTAAATAATTTGCACAAAATTTAATTATCTGTACTTCTTACTCATGACAGAGGGATGTTCTAGGACAGTCAATCTAAGAATCTCTACCTTCCAAATCTATATCAGTGAAAGTAACTTAAGGGTTAACCTTCTTATAATTCATTTCAGCGTTCCTGATAAGCAGCCGGCCTTACATAATAGTGAATGTTTTCGTCGGCGACCAGATGTCAGAGGATGACAGATGTCACATTAACAGCATTTGTCAACTGTCAGAAACGGCAGGAATTTCGGTGTACTTCGTTGGCGAGTGGAGGTCCAGGGATAACGTGGAAAGTAAGTAAATTACAATGCTTGCGTTTAGAACAAAATTAAAGTATTGAATAAGCATAAGACAAAGCGTGGGCATGTGAAATCAACAGTATTTTAATTATTTTGGCTACATTAGATCACATTACGAATAATAATAATCCCCAGACAAACGCAAACGCAATAAGCAGACCTTACCAAACCACACGTAAAATACATGTAATTTTCAATTGAGCATTGTATTTTTCAATAAAACACAGAAACTTTCATTGAGTTCTTACGACGTATCTTACACAAGTTTACGTATTTTACATGTATTTTTCGCATTATTCGCATGTATGTATTATTCGCTTCGCCGCAAAATGACTGGTGGCGAGGACTGTGTCAGTCAAGGCATGGTCTGCTGTTGCCATAAGAATTTTGAGTGACCCACCATCATAAGCCGGCAGTGAGAGAAATTGGTCTTTGTTTGGGAGGACACACACCAAAAATCGGAACCGTTTGAAAGCTGATCGATTGAATAAATTAATTTTCGTTAACTGGAATCTGAAATTTGTCAATTCGAAAGATAACGATGATAAATTTGATAAAACAGATGAAGTTCACGATGAATAGTGATATTGAATTGATGAAACTTGTTTTTTTTCATAATTGTAAACATGTATCCCTTAATATAGTAGTAACATAAAATATTATAAAAAACAGTGTTGTTATTTTTGATTTTTTTGTCATTCATTGTGATTTATGAAAAATACATTGATTAAAACACGTATTATACATGTATAATTGTATTTTTTTGTTATTCCTAAAACAGTATTTTTCCAAAGCTACATGTAATTTACTAGTAAGATTCAATGTTGCGAAAAAAAGAAACGTGTATCTTTCGCCATTTTCATCCCTACCCACTACCCCACTCGGCCGAATCAAAATTAATAAGTAAATTATCTGGATATTGGATTCACGTTGAACTAGCGGCACTTTGGGCTTCTGCAGAATGTTGTTTTTAATGAATTTAAAACAAATCCGTTCCGTGTAAAATAAAACAAGCAATTAGGCCAGTATACTCGTTTTTCATGAAGAAACAGTCGATTATTTAAAAACATGTGCTGTTTGTATTTGTTTGTACACTACAAATAATTAGATTACCGTACCGTTTTTAAATAAGACATGCACGGTAGCACTTATGCGCGGTTCAAGCATATTAAGTAATTAAGTTGGTAACTGAATTATAACTCAATTTTAAGTTACTATACATGTCACTTGTGTGTCCAAACGGATTAAGTGGTTAAGCTCATAAGTTCAGTGAAGATAAACAGTGATGAATGTCAAGGAATTCATGACGTCTTTGAGTGCGGCCATTAATCGTTAAACCATTTTTAAATATTACTTTAAAAAAATCTTGTTCCATTCTTGCACCAATCCTTACACTTAAAAAACTCTCGAGTCACAGCAAATTATTTCAATGACAAAATAAGTATTATCAATATGTTTTTGCTAGGAGTCTAACAGAAATTAAAGTCAAAGCGGTTTTCCCGACTGTAATAAGATTGTTTGAATTTATCGAGCATTGTATTTTTATATTTGTACTACAAATGCAATAATCGAGATAATAATATAAACAACTAAGTAATGAATAAGTACACTCATGTATTGTATATCCTATGCCAACCCAACTTTAATTCCTTACAGTCGTTAAAATCGCAAGCAATCAAGGATTTTCATCTATAGTATTATTTATATTAGGAAATATTTGTTTGTTATTTGCTTGTAGGTTATAGATATATAAGATTATATAAAGGTTGTAGATTGAAACTCTTTCGTTTAAGAGATTTAAATTATCTTGAAGTAACATTCCTACAGGATAAGGGGGTATTTTATTAAATTCAATAATCACAAATAAAAATCTTTGCCTTCGCAGATATACATTTTGCTCTGAATATAAAACTGCGTCATTTCTCTCACTAAAACTATAATCTATAGAGAACAAATTGCAGGCAAAGCACTTGTACCCTGTTCGACCTCGCCCCCGCGTTTGAGTCATCCTCTTTGTTGCAATGGGTGTTTACAAACCGCTCGTGATCTGCTCTTATCCGTCTAATAACTTAGTTATTTATTGATTCAGAATAAAAAGATTCGCACGTGCAGAATGTATGCGTTGGTTGTCCGTTTGTTATTTTACCTGTAAGATTTCCTTGGAGTTGTTGTTATGTTGTTGATAGAAAAGATTTGTATGTGGATTGTGTAGCTAAAAATTCATTATTTTTTAATATCAAGTCTAGACAAGAAATTGCGTTGCAAAGTTTTAAACTAGGCTACACATACATACCGTTAGATAAAGTTCTATTAGAGTGATATTAGGCTGCCCTTTAGTTAATATTTACATTTAGTTAAATTAATAGTCTAACAAGTTATTCTCACAAATTCCAGATATTACTAGAAGTTTACTTTTCACCAAAGTCGTTCTATTTAGCACTAAAATCCTTGAACGTTCAAAAATACTCATAGCCATGCCACACAAAACGATACCATTTTCATTAAAGGTAATATTTATATTATGTTACTGTTAAACTTGTAACATTAAGATTCGTATTAGAAAAACAATGAAATTCACAGAAACCATAGGCAATTAACCAAACAAAACGCCAGCGCTAACTATGGTTGTCTAAAATTACGGCGCTTACGTCAGCCGAGCTTCTTTCTTTCTTCTATTTTTGTCAAAGATATTGTTTATCGGTTACTAGTCAGCCCGATCTGTGTAAATGAAAAAATATGTAAAATTGCAAATTCGCAACTCATAATCTGGAGAAAATTATTATCTAAAATATGATGATAAATAGCTAGACGCATGAAACTAACTTATTTACCATCAATGACGTAAACAACAGCTATTCAGACTTCACTTGTAATTAAAATAATTCCAAAGCATACTGCTGATGTTTGACTTGATAATAATGTCTAGAAATAGTTTTATAAATATTTGTTGAAAGTCTGAAATATTACATAAAATATTGATTCGTCTGCAGAAAATTTTCCTTAGTAAGAGACTTATTTTATTTACTTATACTATGGGTAAAATGACATTCCCACAGGTACACAATGGGGTCGAAGTCGAAGTCGGTACAATGATGCCTAGTTTTAAATTAAGCAAAACATCTTATTGGTTTTGTTGCTATCTTTACCTGTGGTTATTATTGATTCAAGACTGCCCGGTGTATGGAGCAGAAATTTTTAAGATGAACACATGTTTTTTAAACATTTTCTGTTTGTCTTGTGTGTCGATAGTTTGTATGCTATGGACAGACATCAAAACAGATCTTTCTGTTAATAAATATGTTTGTATACTGTTTGTTTCCAGAAAAATGGTTAAGGCTGTATTATGATCTTTTATGCTTCCGTTACAACAATATAAGTAGAAGTTTTAGTAAATCTACAAATAAAGAATCAATATTAAAAGTGTTCAAAGAATCTGTCATAAGATCGCTTGTGAAGAAACAAGTGATCGTGTCCGATAGAACTCATCGCTGATAATAACATTGTATCGACTCCGGGTCACGCTATCAGACGCAGTTTATCAGAAACGCAGGTGTATTAATATAATTACTAAGTGCCAAGTTTTTTTAAAATAGCAGATATTTTATTATTAAATGTCTGTAGATAAATTTTTTGGTATTGTATTATTTGTAAATCTACGTTACACAAATATTTTAGTTACGTTTTTCGGATGTTGACGTCAGTGAATTAGGTATATGGGAGTCATACGCAGCATCGTACACAACGTGCGCGCGCAGCGGCGCGCGGCATACCGGCGCGTTGCGCTTTTTTTTTTTTTTTTGCTGCCGAAGCACCCTCTCTCGGTAGGGAGGTGGAGGATTCGTCATGAATACCACCGCAGCCGTCTGCGGGGTGATGTGGGACTCACCAAAGTGGCACCTACCCACTAAAAACCACCCAAATGGCTGTAGCATGGGAATGCTGTCAGCCTTCATCGGAGCGACACCCGGGTTGGGAGGTGGGCGCGCAAGCAAGGGACCCGCTAGCGGGTCACCCGCTGAGAATACTTAATCACTTAAGGTGCAAATGACATTTATATATTGGTGATTATACGGCCTGGGCAGCCTTAAGCTGGTCCAGATTAGCCGAAAGTTGATCGGGGGGATCCGAGAGTGCATTTCTCGGTCTACGGACTTTGTACCTCGACGGCATGGACGGAGCAGTATAAGCTACTGACTCTCGTATAAGGGGGTTAGGGTGCTCTTCGGATCGCTTGAAGAAAGCGGTGGAGAGCGTCCTAAGGTGTTGTTGTATAGTAGGCAGTTCGAGATCTCTGTGCAGGTCTGCGTTTCGCACGTACCACGGAGCATCCGTGGCCCGGCGGCAGAAGAGATTCTGAACTACCTGTAGTTTATACATATCGGAGGGTTTAGCATGTGCAAAGATTGGGGAGGCGTACGTCATGACTGGTCTCACGCAAACCTTAAAAAGCGTTCGCTTGTTCCTAAGAGACATTTTACTGTGCCGGCCTAACATACTGTTAAGTCGGCCCATGTACAGACGGGCGAGTTTGGTGACTCGGAGAATGTGTGGTCGGAATGAAAGCGTACGATCGAGCGTTACGCCTAGGTACTTGGTGGTACGTGCCCACGGGATGGGCGTACCTAGCATTCGGATGTGGGGGTCGTAGGGACGACGGCGTTTATGATCGAAGCGCATCGCAGAGCTTTTCTCTGGATTTACATCGATACGCCATTTTTTAAACCAGGCTCCGAGGTCATTTACGGCCTTCTGGAGCTTGGTGATGAGTGTGTCGACATGCACGCCCTTGACGTATAGGGCAGTGTCGTCGGCAAAGAGGGAAAGTTGAACACCTTTAGACGGAATAGGTATGTCATTGGTGTATACTGTGTATAGTAACGGGGCGAGTACCGAGCCCTGAGGGACGCCCGCCTTGAGGGGGCGGGGGGTGGAGAGCGTACCTTCGTGTTTGAATCTAAAGGTGCGATCTTTAAGGTAGGAGCCGACTAGTTTGACTAGTCGGTCGGGCAAGCCTGTGTTGTGAAGCTTGTATATGAGCCCTGCGTGCCAGACTTTGTCAAAAGCCTTGGCTACGTCAAAGAAGACCGCGACTGTTTTCAGTCGTCTGGGGTAGAAGCCGTCGAGTATGTACTCGACGATTCGATGGACTTGCTGAGGGCACGAGTGTTTGGTTCGAAAGCCGAATTGGTGGGGGATAATGAGGGGGTCACCGTCCGCTGGGAACAGGTGGTCCTTCATTCGAGCTAGAATGACTCTCTCGAGAAGTTTGGCCATTGCCTTGAGTAGACTGATGGGTCTGTGATTAGCCGGGTTATTCAAAGGTTTACCCGGCTTGGGAATGCCTATGACAATAGCTTCTTTCCAAGCTTTTGGAAAGTAGCTTAGGTCAAAGCAAGCATTGAAGATAATCGCAAGTAAGGTAAGCACCTGCCGAAGCAGCTGCTTAAGTGCTTGGTTGGAAATTCCATCCGCACCCGGGGCCTTCTTGGATTCCTGTCTCCTAATGATGAGTAGGATTTCATCGTTAGAAACTGTGATGGGGTCAGCGGTGACTGGACGGGAGTCTTTGCAATCGACTTCGTCTTCCACCGCCTGGATGTGAGCTGGGTCAGTGGGTTGGGTACTCGGGGAGTACCCAACCCACGACGGACCTTACGAAGTACTGCAGCGCTACGACAAGTACTACAAAATCCAGCTACCACTACGCACTACAGTTGTGTCCCTGGATCGACTCAAACCTGCATACCTCGTGAATGAAGATGAAACATCGAATACCCAGACGTCGTCGACGGCACACTCCCATTCTTCGGTAACTACACCTGCAAATAAACCCTATGTAACGAGAAGCGGAAGAATAGTGAAGAAAACC
Organism: Marasmarcha lunaedactyla; assembly: GCA_923062675.1. NCBI lineage: Eukaryota > Metazoa > Arthropoda > Insecta > Lepidoptera > Pterophoridae > Marasmarcha > Marasmarcha lunaedactyla. The sequence continues at coordinate 14,958,492 of OV281346.1, read as the reverse complement.
GTACGCTTCTCTTGAGGAGGGAGTCATACGCAGCATCGTACACAACGCAACGGCGCGCGGCATACTGGCGCGTTGCGCGCGTGCTCCGGCATATTTATACTCGTGTCTGTATGCAGCGCTGCGTGCCCCCACCGGTGGTCATCGCTACACTGAAGCACGGACCGAAAACGCGGCAATATTTATGTGGATGTTGGAGCGAGACAGATGTCGTGTTATTTGTTGTCTTTGTCTAACAATGCTATATAAGCAGACGATTTTGGTAGTAAAACGATTCCTACTGCTCATTGCTGTTTCATTTCTCTCTCCTGCATGGTACAAGGTTCTACAGGTACATTGTACTGTATTCATACGTTTTGGCAAACTGAAATTTAAAAACAATCCCATGTTCAATTGCTTTTCTGAGTTAAGGTTAAATTTCCAAAAAGAGTATTATATGCTAAAATCATTTTCCTTTTTATTAACATTATGATTTATGAAAACATTCAACTAGTAAAACTGACTACTAATTGTACTGTCGCATAGTATATAAGCATACCTTTTCAAATTATAACCCGTGTCATCCTATGTTCCAATACATTATTGAATACTTTAATACTAAACAACATTACGTAACAAAACGTCACAATAAAACTTAACCATCCGATTCAATTTTTCCAGAACTCAAAACGTGTCATGCAGTACTCGACGCAGAAATATCAACAGCTATAGACGAGAAATGTCCCGGACGAAGTGACATCATCTACCCAGGGACTGCCGACAGAGCCTACTTCAACGGCCATAGTGGGTTTATCAAGTCTGGTCTCAGCCACCTGGCGATACCGCGGGGCTGGTCCTGGGGTGGCCACGCCTCCCCTTTCTTCCCGATTTGGGCCGAACTCAAGGTACCCGATTGACGAATAGGTATCATCTATGACATAGTCAATTGTGGCCCACAGATACTGTTTGCTCTCCTGAATTGTCTTCTAGTTATTTTGCTACATACGATTTTTTATAGCTAAGCAGGGGAACGTCCAATTGTTTTTTTTTTAATAAGAGTTTTATCGTTTTAACTTATATTTGTTTTATTATCTGTATTCTACTCAATAAGTCACTTAAATGAATTTGTTTTAATTGTTTATTATTTATTATATGATGAATAAATTTATTATACTGAAAAACTATTAAAGAAAAATATTTAGAACTTAAGTGAATGATTTTATCTTTTGGATCGATAAATTGTAGATATAGGATTTAATATTTATTAGATAAGCGGTCTAGGAATTAAAATGTTCACACGTGATTTTTGTGCGATAGATATCGAACCTTAGTTTTGGCATCAAAATCGATACTTATATTATTTGCATTTGTATGTAAGACTAAAATTTAAATATTTTGAAAACTATTTTTCATATGTACTGTGTTAAAATTCAATTGCCCACTTTTGAATTTAAATTCAATTCATTCATTTTATAATCTTTTTTAATGATGTAGAACCGTTTTTATTATGAACGCTATTCTCGTTCTTATTGTTAAACATTTTATATTTTTGAATTACGAAGGTTTTTCTGAAAGAATGCATTAATTTCCGATGAAATCTTCCAAATATTCACTACGTATTATCTTCCTAATTTTGGTATTGGTGTATTTTTTTTTACTATCCCACTATGAAATGGATACTGCGTACCTGATTAATCTGTTTTTATAATATGATAATTTTTATGTTCAATAGATACAAATAGTAACCGTATAAATTATGTATTAATGTAATGTATAACAATATCATTTTTTAAACTATGGAATAGTTATTATGTAAGCCGTCTTGCGCGGACCTGAGTTGAAATTTTGAAGTAACGTGGGTTAAAATACTGCTGTATGTCTCGGTCAGTCCAATACAAATATTCTTACAAGCCAGCTAACTCCGAGTTAAATTGCTAACTCAGCTCTGGGCGAGTCCGCCTTATTGTCGTCAATTTTAAAAACTTTATTTCATATAAGTATACAACACATTGTAGTTCATGTTTTTTCTTAAAACATGCCCACATATGATAACCACTACTTAATTATGTTGGCATAAGATTATTTTTGCAGATTTTGGGTATTGATATGATCTCTACGCATTAATGCGAAAATTTAAATCTAAGTTTGTGTTAAAGGTAAAAAGATAATTTTTATATTTATGAAGCAGATATTAATATTTCGTACATAAGACAAAAGTTCATTTATTTATAGAAAAGAGTTTGGATTACGCATAAAAAGCAAGAATTTGAATTTTGATCATAAATCTAATCTAAGTAATTTGGCCCTTAGTGGAAGTTACCAACCGAATTTAGCTTTTTCAGTATTAACATAATATTCATGACAACAAAAGAATTTGAATTTTGATCATAAATCTAATCTAAGTAATTTGGCCCTTAGTGGAAGTTACCAACCGAATTTAGCTTTTTCAGTATTAACATAATATTCATGACAACAAAAGAATTTGAATTTTGATCATAAATCTAATCTAAGTAATTTGGCCCTTAGTGGAAGTTACCAACCGAATTTAGCTTTTTCAGTATTAACATAATATTCATGACAACAAAAGAATTTGAATTTTGATCATAAATCTAATCTAATTAATTTGGCCCTTAGTGGAAGTTACCAACCGAATTTAGCTTTTTCAGTATTAACATAATATTCATGACAACAAAGGTGTTATAATTACACTTAAACATGGTTTGTGAATAGGCGATTATCAACTTATAAAATTACGAAATCAGTAGAGGTCTATTTATTTCAATTGTTCATATATGTATTTAGTCCGTTATGAATAAAATCCAAAGTTTTGTCTATTTTGTGATAAATGGTAGTTATTTTTGGTGAATATTTTTTCACTGTAATGTGTGTATTTCCAATGTTATTTCTTTTAATTATTTTTGATTGGAATAAAATAGATGTTCACTTAATATTCTAGTTTGTTTTGAAGTTCCTGTGTAAATATTTCTGTTATATGATGTAGTGGAGAAAAAAGTGTAGTGCTTTCTTTGGAATTCACTTCACTATCAATCAACGTATTTTAGGTAGAACTCTCGACACTGATACCATTTAAGCACATATTATGGACGATAGTAAAACGTAAAATAATTAAATAAAAGGATGGTACTGTAAAAAAATGTGAGCATCGTAATATTGTCTAAAACCGTAGAACTAGCCTTATGTAAAGCTAAATAGAATAAAGAAGCCAAATTTACACTTTACGAGGGGTATTTAAGTTATATTTTTATATTGATGTTACGTTTTCGAAAATACGATATGCGATATAATTTTTAAGACAAAAAGTTAAAATGTAAAGTTAGAGATAATTTGTTTCAATATCGCGACCAACGTGATTTTTGTTAACACAAGTCAAATATTTAGAACTTTATCTAGTTACTTTTGAGATAATTTTTTTCTATTTAGTAGGTTCATTTACTTGATAATTACGAGTAACTATGCCTATTACCAACCATGCGGACGCAATAATTTTTCAAAGTACATCTACCTACCTCGCTTACTATCGTCAGTGGCCAAGATCTCGGAGAACGCCAAGAAGTATTGAAAAAAAAGATGATACTAAAGATAATGTTATAAGTAAAGATTATCGATGTAAAGATACCTGTACAATGTCAGAGTGGAGGTATGAAGTGCCGTTCTCATTGTTTCACAGACCCAATGAGATAAACCGAGCTAACTACTGTCTTATAACGCAACCGGTTCGTATTGATGTTTGCAGTAAGTAAATATGACAAAACTTTACACAGACATGGTCTTTTCACCAAATAGAAAATAAGTGAAGAAATTTACTTAAATACTTGCAAACCCCGTACTATAGAGATCTTAGTTTTTGATATCTATGCATTTGATGCACTCTCATACCTGCACAAAAGTGCATCTTTCAATATTTCTATTGCTTACCTTGGTGCTAAATGTTATAATTCTGCGTATTAAGTAATCAGAGCTACTGATGGTTAAGGGTTAACAATCCTGTTAACATAATATTATTGTAAAAAAAAATAAAACCAAATTAAACATACAAACAGCAACGAGATATGTATTATAGCAAAGAAAAGAAAAATAATTCGAATTTGATAATGAACAAAATCTAATCACAAACTAAAAATAACACTGAAAACAACCCAAAGAAAACTAAAACCCTGATTAATCGTATTAATCTATAAAGAACAAAGAAAAATGACCGTAATTTCGGTAAACCAAGCAAACACCGTGAGCAAAGAATACGTTTGTATATTGCTGTCGCATATTGTTGTAAACTAATCTTCTTTAGAACTTAAATCAATATTAAAAGTTATCATTATTAAGGAAAGGCGTATATTAAAAAAAGTAGCGTACTATCGATTTGGTGTACTTTCAATGTAGCGTACCATCGATTTGGGGTAGGTACTGTCGATACATTAACCCGTCGATGGAACGTTTTCGATACAGCGACCGTCGATGTAGTGACTGTCGATATTATGAACATATACGGATCTAATATACTGTTACATCTCACTAAAATGATGTTGTCCGAGCCGAAAAAACAGGCCAAGCATACTATCGAAACGAAACTTCGACTGAAAACCAGATGCGTTCAGTTTTTCTGGACAGAACTATCATCTGAATTCATATACAAGGTGTCCCAAAATTCAACGATAAGCCGGTACCAGGTAGTGCATACGGCGACGACTACCCAGGGAAAAATAAGAAAAAAAATCCAACGGATTTAAATCAGGAGAGCGGGGCGTCCATAAAATTGGGCCAAGACGGCCGATCCACCGTCCCGCATACTGCATACTGCATTATGCCCGTCCGCACTGGACGGGCATAATGAGCAGGACATCCATCATTTTGATACCACATATCCCGTAAAATATTTAAAGGCACATCTTCTAAGAAATCTGGCAAATTATGTTGCAGAATATTTAAATACATTTCGCCAGTCAAATTCCCCGGCAACTCAAAGGGTCCGATAATTCTGCCGTTTATCATGCCTGTCCACAAGTTAACTTTAAATCGGTACTGACATTTGCCCTCTCTCATTAGGTGCGGGTTCTCGATACTCCAACTATGCAGATTATGAAGACCCATCTTTTTTCATGTGGTTTCGTCGGACCATAAAACTCTATCTAATAATTGTGGATCCTCAGCATGTTTCCTGAGCATTGTATGGCAAAATTGTACTCGCGCAGGGTAGTCACGAGGTAATAAAGTCTGCACACGTCGTACGTGGTATGGATGAAATCTGTGACGTTTTAAACTACGACGTGCGGTACTTTTTGGGACTCCCTAAGTAGTCTGTATGGCACTTACTGAAGTGGTAGGATCATTTTCAATTTCTAGGAGTACCTCTTCTTCGTTTTCGGTCATAGGTCTTCCTGCATTTCTCCGAGTGCTTGTTAAACAACCTTCCGAAAACGATTGATGTAAATTGATGAATACCCTATAATCTGGATATCGTTGAAGATTCGGGTATCTCTCACGATATAGTCTGCTTGCAGCGTTTGCGTTACATCTCCACTCTCCGTAAATTAAGTACATATTAGCGTATTCTAACGCTGTGTGTGGGAACGGCATGGTAAAAATCAAAGAATCCAATCCACAAAGGCACGAAATCAAAGTACGAAAGGATGCGCAGTAAACAAAAGAGCGAAGCGTACTGACGACTGACATATGCCCTCGAGGTAGTATGGTAACCCGACGCCATTCTATCAAATAAACCAATCAGAAACTGCACAAATAGCGTCACTTTCTATCTTACTCTAAATTTTAATAGTGTCACTACCTGTCGCGCTCTTTCTAACCTATGACGTAACTATCTGTCTCTCTCACGCTTCGGAAACGTATTGATGACGCTTTTCTAACTGAAGCTGTAACCCGATACGTGTTTTAAGATACATAATAACATTGATACAGTTTTCAAGGATTAATTACTAAATAGTTCTGTTTGGTCCTTGTTCACAAAAAATAGGCATAATTTTTTTTTAAATTTTAGAATCTTGATTAGTTTCGCCAACTTTTAGAAGAACTTGCCAATGTAGTTTTGATACATTTTTTTTACACCATGCCATATCAAAGTTGGTTAAAAGTTTAAATTTTCTAAAATTGACAGAAATAAATGAAATTAATTTTATTTTTGTATTAAAACTACAGAAAATTTTGCTTAATTCGGCATTGTGATTAACAGCTATGCTATTCAGGTCCCTAATACAAAAGAAATAACAGTATTATTGTTGGAAGTTTAGTCATAGTAACTAAACATAGTGTACAGGGTATCGAAATCTAAAGTTAAAAAAAAAGGAATTATGACGTTAAAAATGGAAGAGTCCGATTTTTTTTCTTATTTTTCCCAGGGTAGTCGTCGCCGTATGCACTACCTGGTACCGGCTTATCGTTGTATTTTGGGACACCTTGTATATTTAGGTAATTCTTTTCAGTTTTATCTGAATTATAATAAAAACTGTACAACTTAATGAAGCGTGCTTTTTAAATCGGGTTCAGCTATAAGTTTTTTAAATTTATTTATATTATTTTTACCAATCGAAAACCGTTTTTTTTGCCATACATACATATATTTTATATTCCATACATATTTAATTAAGGCCCTAATATATGCACCCAACATTTACTCCTTATTACTATTTCAGCCAGAAATAGTTGATAATAACTTGCAAGACGAAGCTCGGCGTACGCGGCCTCGCGTTCTAGTGTCTCCTGCACTGTGCTTTGACGACATTGCAGATCCCTACCTCAGGGATATTTTCATAAAAGATTTTTACACAAGCGCCACTAGCAGAGATTTGAAGGATGCTGTGCCAGAATCAGTCCCTAGAGTAGGAGTGCCGTTGCCCGGACACTTCATGCCTGCTGATCCGGTTTGTTAAATTTTGTTGCTTTCAATTTGGGCGGTTATGTTGACCTTAAAATAGGAAAATGGCGAAGGAAAACATCTTGAGGTAACCCTCATAGGTACCTAAGAAACTAAGGTATGTGTAAAAATCTGCCAACCCGCAGTTGGGTAAGGCTGTAGTCCCTGCAGTGGGGTTAACAAGGCTTTCGTGTTGACTTTAAAATATGTAAAAAGCTTAGGTTCACGGATAATTTTGATGGTTACCAGATTAATTGATTTATAAATAGGTAGCAAACTACTGATGATCTTTAACATTTTAACTGGAATAGTTCATGGAATTTCACAAACCAAGCTTTCTCTTTGTTCATGGTTGAACTACGCTACGATTACATTAACTTCAGAACGTATGCAATAACTACTTAGTGGTAGTAAAGTCTCTTTTGTTAGATCTCGTCGAGGTGGTTCTATAGTCCTTCCTATTTTAAATTTTTTGTAACCACCTTTAATTGGTTGTGTTCCGGATACAGGGAAAGAACAGCCAGTGTAATTACGGGAACAAAGGCAATTCCAACTGAAGCTTGCGGTCGGCAACGCGTCATTAATCAATAAATAAAATTATATCAATCAATAACAGCTACGCTTATGATGTACATGGGCACAGATGCCACTTACCATCTTGTATATCGTGCTCGTTTGCCGTTATGACAATGTTAAAAAAATACTACTTAGTCTGCTAGAGTCTTGTGGTTATTTACACTAAAGTAATACAGATGTAAGTAATTGTTTTGATGGTTAGCTTGACTGAAAGGTTAAATTGATGGCTGTTTGATTAGATCCCGCTAACCGAATATGAGTCACTTTTTCTCATCTCTTTTTCCCTAGTCAGCATTTTTTTTATTAGCCTAGTTATTTTTAAGAAAGGTTCTTTCTCCTCATACATTTATTTTGCTTTCCTAGTTAAATTTCCGTAGAGAGTGTCCAGTTTATGTTTCCCCGGAATGGAAAAGGGAATCTGTGACTTGGGATCGATGCCAGTTGCGAGGACATCACGATTTTACTGAACTGTTTTGGTCCAATTACCCGTTGTCCAAGTAAGATTATTGCTATAAAAGATAGTTCCTGTCGGGGAATTCGGCAGAGGCTCTATAGTAGGCGTTGCGTATACTAAGGGGCGACAGCCCTGCAGCGGATTAGGGTGCGAATTTGAGCTTCCGCCGAGTTCCCTAATAAAACCTGTCTAACATTTATCTATGGCAATAAAATATATAGGCAGGTATTAAATACCAACACACCTTCGTCCTGTGACACGCTATTTAAGTATTTCTCCTGCTTTTTGGCTAGGCGATTAACCAAAACTTTTATAATTATGTTTATTTACTTAGTTTTATCATATTATATTCAATATTTAGTTTGGCACACAGAAAACTAATTTTTTAGGATAGGTGAGTCTGTTGAGGATATTTTTGTAACTGTGGCGCTAAAAAGTACTGTTGCACCAGAATTTCAATGACAAGGTTTCTCGACTCCATTTTTTTCGTAAAATTTACTATGACGAACAAGTTTGCCGTCGGTCACTATTCGGTGAGTAGGTATTTACCTACTCACCGAATAGTAGCTAGACCTTTGACGTCAACTTAAAAAATACAGTATGTTACAGGTGCCAGGCTTGTGACCAGTCCACCATAGTGAAAGCTCATTGACAAACTAAACATATTTGATAATTAACGACCAATATCGTGTATAAAAATCTTATGACAATATTTAAGTTTCATAGGTAAGTATTTAAAAGCATGCATCTGAATGTATAGTCCCGATAAATGAGTGCATCGTAGTTGTGTAGTGTTCTGTTAGGTTCATCAATTCAGACTCATCACTATTGTCTATAATTGCACCTTAACCGATTCGTTGCGGATGGCACGTTTCAGTGCCATCACTTTTTTTGGCGTGTGGCGTTAGGCACGGATGTGTGTCATTTTAAAATCGATGGTAACTCCTTCAATTAAGTTTTAGGGAAGTTTTCACCCAGAACCAAACTATCTTCATTTTTCACGTATATTAAGCTCGTAGCCTACGTTTCTGGATATTGTAAAATTTTTTTTTAAATAGGGGTCACCAACCTTTTTGAAAGTTGCGTTATTTGATATTAAACCATCATATGATAATAAGTTATAAATGTATTACAGTGTAAACCATATATAACGTCACTCGATTAAACGACTAACTCCCTAAAGCAGGGAAATCACTCTGCTTCGGTTGGTTATCTTGTCTTTTATAATTTTGAAATTTTTGTGAAATTCTATTTATCTATTAAATCAAATTTGGCAGTTTTTCATTTGCATAGTTTAAAAAGTTGAAATTTGTCATGAGGAAAACCAAAACAATATTTTTAGACCTAATTTACTACCTCATAATCAATCAAATCATTAGGAAGTGCAAAATAAGTTGAAAAGGTTTATCACACCTGTATTATAAGTCACTTACCCTCCATTTCCAGAAATACACTTATTTTACCTCTTCTAATCACTTAAAACAATGTGCCTGGCCGTTCACATTAGATTTCGAATGTAAACTAATATATTCAAGCTTTGAATATGTAAAAAATTGTCAAAATACTATTTTCTTTTCCGTGATGCGTGTCATCTAAACGTAGGGCGGTGGGCATTGAACAGTGTCACGTTAACTTTGTTCGACGCCACAGTTAGAAGTTAGCGAAATTAGATATCGCAACGAATCGGTCCGTGTGCGATGCCCTCAATATAAATACTTTATTACGTTTTCTGAACAATGCCATTGACATTGATATTTCATACTGCACATTTCGGCTGTTATTTAACCAAGACCCAGATAAGTTTTATTGTTATTTACAGAAGTTACTTGTCGACACAGTAATATATATATATATATCATAAAACATGTCTTCTCAAAGGACAAAATATCAAGATATGATGTTTGATTATGGCTCGTCCTACAAAAACGACTATCATGGTAGGCAATTGGTTACTAATCCGGAGACGTTAGTTATTAACAGACCTAAGGAATCAAAGCTCAAGGCGGAAACATTGAAGTATACACATTGCATGAGCTCGTTCAAAACTCAGATTCCGTTTGCTGTTTGGCATAGACCCAAAGATATTACCAGGACTATCCCCGGTATAAATATTACTCCACATGTAAGTAGATACTTTTTTCCCCACAATGTTTTTCTTAATCATTCGTCTTCGAGAACATCGGCCTCGCTAAACTATGGAGGTGGTTTTCGACAATTCACAGTAACCGCGCCTGACAATTACGGGTTGTCTGACTTTGTACATACCTTATTTGATTTATTACCTATATACTAATGAACCGGAATTTAGAAACTAGTTAAATTAGCTAAAGACAATACAATATGCTTATAGAGTATAGACGTAGCGTCGATGACGGGTCGCTCACTTCGCTCTAATATGGTTGAGGAGGCCGATGGCTGGATCCCGCGTTAACTCGTGAACGGGTGCCGTTTGATGGTGTTCGTCGTTTGGATACTTGCTGAGCTAGCAGATGCAGATAAGAATAAATTTGTACAGACATAAAGAGACACTGTAAATTTATTTTGAAAAAATATACACGTGAAGTTTCTAATTTTCAAATATGGACGTGAAGATTTTTTAGAACTGGTGGTAGTCATGCTTTAATTGACGTCAATAACAAAAGGTAACAACGGTCAGTGTTAAGAAATAAATATTTGAATTTGAGTTTGAATATACAAAGACTAAATTGAAATCAGAAATTACCGTCACTGTTACGCCAATTAGGAACTTTTCTAATTATTACAGAAAGAGGAAGTAGACCCAAAAGTAGAAGAAGTGCGGCGCACGCGTCCTCGCCTGGTCATGACTCCCGCGGTGGCCGTGGACGACATACAGGATCCCAAAGCGAGGGAGTATCTGATCAAACTGACCTACTCGTGTACTAACTTAGGTGCATGCAAAGACGACGTGCCACCGCCAACGACCGGAGCAAGAGCAGCGCTGCCTGGATATCTGACGCCTGCTAATCCGGTAATTACCCAGTGTTTGGTATTACCATTTTAAGATGGAATTGGATCAAAATCATGTATATTTATGTTTGTAATCTTTAACTAAATAACCCTTGTAGAGGGAAATGAAGATTTTTCAAATCTTTAGAATATCTAAGAATATATTTTTTAAATTTGATGCTCATATCTAAGTATTTTAAACCTCTAAAATATATTTTACGGCGATGTTCTTTTCGTTAAATAAGTTAACATTTCAGATGAAGATGCCGAAGTGTGTGGACGAGGTGGTCGTACCGCCAGAGTGGCGCATGGACTCCGTGTCGTGGGACCGACGACAGCTGCGCGGCTACGACAACATGACAGAACGCTTCTGGCGACAGTATCCCCTGCCGCCGTAAGGAAACACTAGTTTTATTAAGTTGCCTGCCACCGAAGCTTTTATTTGTAGCGAGTTCGCGTAACTTGCATATTTCTAATTTATATTTTTCAAATAATGTCCCCAAAGGTAAAATGTACTGTATTAACAGCAATGCTCGAGCTAAATCGTTGTATAAACAGAACGAGTAGCAGTGGCTAAACTTGCAATAGTTTTTACATATTCTTATACAAACATATCAAATGAACAAACTCAGAATAAAGATACATATAAAAACATTCTTCATTGAAAAATAAACTACGAGACATTCAAACCCGGGACTTCTGTTTCAAAGAAATCATTTTAGGTAGGCCTTCAGCCTTTCTGCTTCGCCCTTCTTCGGAGGTCGCCACCGGGGTGACGGATGACACTAGCTATGTAGTATTTTAGTTTAGTTCATTTGCCCCGTTAATTTATAGTAAAGTGATCGATTCTCATTAGGTCTGAAAATTATTAAGTACTAAAAATTGAAACAAACCTCACCGGTGGGGATAAAGGGACGCACCGGTGGAATATGAATACCAAATTTTACTACTAACTTTGTCTTACAGGTGCAAAGCATGTGACGAGTCTGCTGTAGTGATGACCCTAAAACGACGTGATCATTATAAAACTATGAACTGAAAACTCTAGCTTTTATAGCTATAACTTTCGTTAAAATGTAGGAACTGTTTAGTCATAAATCTCATAGGTTTCTCTTATGTTATGTGCTGTTAAATCTATATTTAGAATATTTTATTTTGTTAAAGTACTTATTTGCTGTAAGTTTTGTGTTAATCATTTCTTTTGTTTTTTAAGGTAAGAAAATAAAGTTTTATTTATTACCAATCTGGTTTTAATCCTAATGTATAAAATGGTTTATGCATGATCTACATATAGAAATTCTACCATTGCCTCTATTACACACCGACTCCGTCCGTACATTTTGTTTAAAGTTCTCGAGGGCGCTGTATGTAGGAAGAATATCTTGATCGCGGGTTCGTATCCCCTTCTTCTTCTTAATAAAGAGAAAATATTTGTTTAATTGGTAGTTTGTTTATATGTAGTACAGAAAGTAAGGAAATAGCGAACCGTTTTAAAAAATCGTTCACGAGTTGTGAATTACATTACCATACAGGAACATTGGCTATTTTGATTCTCATTACAAGTGAGTGGAAGCTACGCAGTTGGTATAAAGGCGATCTAATCGTAGTTTTGACGCAAAAAAATTCTAGTCGAACTCCAACTGCCAACACTCGTCGCTACTAGCTTTTTTTTAAAGCTATGAAAGAGAATGACAGAGCTAGGGCTCGATCTTCGCGTTTTGTACCTTTGATCGTGTCGCAACATGCTTGCATGAAGGTACTTAGAAACGAAGAAACTACCAGTTTAGATTTTTAAGTTGAAAAGGAGGCAGATACCGTCCCAAACATTTCTGGGCTATGTGTGTTAACGTGTGTTTAAGTGCTAACAACTTGAAAATTGTGTTTTCTATAAGAAACATACATTTTAAGTGTTCATCTAAAATTTGAAAACATTTGTACTTCTAGAAGTTAGGATATAAGATATTTTAGTAGCGTCATATAAAGTTTAGTTAGGTTATGAGAATGTTATTTTAAATTATTTATATCACTATCTTGTTTACGTTGAAATTATTCGCTAAGAATAGATTACTTACTGTTTCAGTCATACGCCATTGTCGATTCACAACCAATATTTCTTCATTCAAAACTCGTCTGCCAACAGTATCACAGTGACCAAACGCAATATCACAGTTAACACAGCGATCCATGTCGAAATATAAAATTGGGTATCAAAGGGAACAAAACCAATATTCGTCGTGTAAGGCGGGTTCTCGGGATCCGGTAGGCAAGCAGAAAGGATTCGAGTAAAGAAAAATCGTAGTTAGTCCGTATAACAAGCGTAAGTCGTAACAAAATAGGAAAACCATACAACAACTCAAGCGCATGGAACAAAGCCAAACAAATGAGTATCAGAATGGCGGCCATTTGACGGCATGGCTGAGTAAGTGACTCGACAATCAAGTACGTGTAGTTCGTTCTTTTCGCGCGTTATTCAGGGAAAAAATCAGTATTGCCGACGTTAAAACTAAATCCCACTCATAAAAATCACAGTGAATTTACATATTTTGAATTAATTTCATTTCCAGAAATTAAATCGTTCGCGGTTTATTATATTTTATAATTAGGTTAATATAACTTATTGTTTGACACGAATTTCCACCTATTAACTGACAAGCCCACGACTACTCAGCCTACTTTATATGATAACTGACTTAACATAAATTTAGATTAATAAATAAAAAAGATAAATAAAATAAAAAACACATAGATTTAGTAGCAAAAATAGAAATCCGAAGAAACCTTCTACTTTTTATTTTTGTAAATTTTTGAAACTTGAATTGAAACTGAAATTTTGAAAATTGCGACCGAATCACGGTCGCAATTTTGCGAAAAATTCATAAAAAAATTGTCGTTACTCGAAAACTAGGAAAAAATGTATAATATACATAGGGGTAATTCAGATACCCCTCAACACGAGGCAATTAAAAATCTTTTTGGACGTCACTTTTCTGGCCATCCTGTATATAAATATGCAATTTTTAACATTAGTTTAGTGGCAAAGGGAGTTGTACTTGCGTACACAACATAAGAGTTTCTGCATGATTCACATAATTTTATTTTTAGTGAATTTTTGCGCAATATGTCGGAGTGGAGCTTAGACTCTACTTTAAATTTTGTAAAGAATTAATAAAATAAAAATTCAGTATCTTCAGAAATAAACATAGTCTGCTAATTAAAATAATTACCGGAACATAAAAATTCTTCTCTAACCTCGTCCAAAATTCACTTAATCGAAATCGTGTCGGTTCGAAATAAATTTATAGATATAAATATTCTTACTTTTCATTCCTAATACCGGGTGAAACATAATTTGCAAACAGAAATATGTGTTTCTTACTGTTAAACATTTGTTTAAACATGTCGACGTTGCAAAAATATGCAAACGTTGCTTGATGATTCGATAATATAATGATTTTTGAAATTTTATGTGTCTCATGGCCACCCTAATTGCTACGTTAAACTGCCATAGACCCATAACATGTTACTAAGTTTAGGTAACAGGAAGATAGGGTGATAATGTTGGTGTTTTTGCTGTTTAAAATTATTATCCATAAAGTTTAATTGTTAGCTTCTAGAGTTAATGCAATGAGATTGCCTTATAATACTGCTATCAAACAAAAATTTCTGTTTACGACTTGTGCGACGCTATTTACGACGACTTACGACCCTGCATATTTGAGAAAATTGCATGTTTGTAAAAAATAACATAACCATGTTCAAAAGAAAAAGAGACCGCACAATAACACAAAAGGAAGAAATAGAAATATGCTGGCAGCTCATAATAGTGGGCTTCATAAAGTTACTAATTCATGGGTTTACGCTTTTATAACAAGGTGCCTAAGGATATCCCAGATCTTCATACTGATAAATTGAAAGAAACTATAAAGCAAAAATTGTCTGCTAAAGCTTATTTGGACGATAAAAGCCCTTGGGTATAATCTCTTAATTTACAGGCTTTTACTGTAATGTGTCTATTTATTCGTTGAGTCTTCATCCCGAATAATGTCTAAAGCGTCATTTTCAAGTAATACTAAAGTATGCCTTCTTACGATAGCATCGGGTGAAGGGTCGTTCACTTCCCTCCAACATGGTTGATGGCTGGCTCCCGCGTGTACCCGTGAAGGGGTGTTGTCTGAGCGTGTTCATCGTTTCGATAATTGGGGGGAGGGCGACTTGCCAACCTAACAGATGTACATGAGAAATAATTTTGTATAGACGTAAAGAAAATTTGTAAATTTATTTAAAAAAATTATACCCGTGAAGTTTCTAGCCAGTTCTTTTTCACGAAGGTTTTTCCAAACTTGCTTTGTTGACGTCAATAAGAACAAGTAATTGTCAATGTTGAGAAATGAATATTTGAATTTGAATTATGAAAGTGATGATGCGCGGACGAGGACGATGAATACAGCAAATGCAATATTTGTGAAGAGTTTGGTTGGAATAATGAAGTTTGGTGTACTATATGTCGTTTGCGGTTTCATGCCATTTTTTTCAGTGTTAACTATTATCTACATTAATAACCCGTAAAATAAAAGACAAAAATAACAAATTCTTATGTTAAAAACTTCTGACGTTAGTAGTGGTTGAACACAGCTATTTCTATAAACACATGTTCTGGAAGGAATTAAAATTGAATATCTTAGATATCAAACATTGCGCTCTTTATTAAAGATGGAACAGTTTGGATTCATGAAAAATAGCTCAACAACATTGGCTTGCTACACTTTAGTAAAAAATGTTACAGAATCTTTAAATAGAGGTGTATATCCAGTATCCATATTTTTAGACATGTCTAAAGCATTTGACCGAGTTTCACACGACATACTACTTGAAAAGTTACAGTGCTATGGTATTCGGGGCGAAGCTCTTGACTGGGTAGAAAGCTACTTATCAAATAGGCAACAATGTGTTCAAATAGCTCGCATGACAAATAATACCTTACAATTCTACCAATCTCCATACAGCTACAATGGAAGAGGAGTTCCTCAGGGTAGTGTATTAGGCCCATTGTTATTTTTAATCTACATTAATGACCTCCCAAACTCAACTAATCATGACTGTATATTGTTTGCTGATGATACGACAATCACAATAAAATGTAAAAATAATTATGACGCTGAAAAAGAAACAAATATAGTTTTGAGTAGAGTAGTCAATTGGTTAGACATGAATAATTTACAAATTAATCTATCAAAAACAAAAATAATACAATTCAAAACATATAACTGTAAAATATCAGATCTTCAAATTGAGTATGACAAAAATAAGTTACATTTAGTTGACTCAACAAAATTTCTTGGTATAACAATCGACAAACATTGCAACTGGAAAGCTCATATAAACATCTTATGTTCAAAAATTGATAGGTTTATTTATGTTCTTAAACGGATAACTCTCACAATATCCACTGAGGCAGCTACACTGGCTTACCATGGATATGTCTCTTCAAATATTCGATATGGGCTTATTTTATGGGGTAACTCAGTTGAAGCTGACAGAGTATTTAAAATCCAGAAAAAATGTTTACGCTCTATTTGCAAAGCACATTACTTAGATAGTTGTAGGCCTCTATTTAAGAAATTGAAAATATTACCACTTCCTTCACTATACATTTTTGAAATTTGCTGCTTTGTAAAGAGACACATGCATCTTTTTAAGAATGAAGATGATGTAATGGGAATTCGTTCTAGATATAAAAAAAACTTTATGTGCCTGCTCAAAAACTCAAAATATATAGCACCAATGTACATTGCATGGCAGTTAGGATTTTCAATAAACTACCAGTTGAGTACAAAAACTTGCCAGAAAGAAAGTTTAGTACAGTTTTGTTTAATCTTTTAATTGACAAATTATATTACAATATACATGACTTTATGACTGAAAATAAATTTTGATACCTACCTACAAACCTGTACTTAAGTGACATTGGCATTGTATACCTTTTAATTATTTTATATGTATGTTTGCTCTAACAAAGTACTGTGTAATTACTTAAACTATGTATTTAGATTTATTATTGTTGTTGTGAAAACTATTTGCACGCTGTTCTCAGCAGTATATGTACCGGCACAACTTATAATTCAACATCTATTTTGACGCATGTACAAAGCAAATAAATGAATTTTGAATTTTGAATTTGAATGAGTACAGGCATTAAGAAACTGTAGTTGATCCATTTATTCCTATTTGAACAACCGAATAGTTAATCCGTTAGGAAGGATACATAACAGTTGATCGGAATGTTTATCGGAAACACGGGTTGCATATGGGAGTAGTTAACTACGGACTGGTTTTTGATGCGTCTGAGTTGTTTCAAGTGGCTGTACGAAAGCGATTGTTAATTAGAAAAGACAAAAATGAATGAAGTAATATTATTATTATTTATTCGAACTATCTATAAAAGCTTACATAGCTCACAACAGTTAAATCTGCAGTGTAAAATAAACTATAACAGAAATAGGTTTTTCTTTACACTGCCATTCGCTTCGCATACGTCTAAATAGAATTAGCATCTAACAAAAATAAAAATTAAAAAAATTAAAATCTATGCATGTACACCTAGAACTGATAGGATGCTACAAAAATAAATCAAGTTTTAACACAAAGTAAAGTACATCAGACTATAAATATAGTCTGGTGTAAATGCGATGGACGTAAGCGAGTGAAGAGAATGGCAGTGTAAGGAAAAACCTATAAACTATATGATATTATATATCATTGGTCAGTATTTTCTTTCTTCCTCGCACAGTTTCGGTGGATACCACGTGGATCACGCAGCCTATAAGTAGCCCCTTTATGTAGCCTTTAATGCTCGCTCAGAGAACATTATCTTTACTTCCATCAACCCTTGTCTTATTTCAAATTGACGTTTATTTAATGACAATTTAAGCGTCCATTTCTCAGGTCCATTTCGACAGGGACTTTTTTATTTATTATTTTATTTTATACTTTTTTTTTCTTACCAACGAATTGATATCCGGAATTAATAATGTCGATGCGAGAAAGAACAGGAGATGTGTTATTTGATTTAACCACGACCAACTTGGCACATTACCGTAAATTGCCTTTCGACGTGTACAGTGCGACGACCGCCGAACTCAAGCCGCCCAAACCACGGAAGCCGGTGGAAATGTTAAAGGACATACACACCATGTCAGAATGGAAAACGCAGTTGCCTTTTATGTTATATTACACACCTAAAGAAATTATCAGGACTAACCCTCATGCACGCCTCACGCCATATGTAAGTGAAGTAAGTATATTTTATTTATAATCAAAAGTTATAGTCTATGAATTTCGGAATATTTTGTTGCCAATGGTTGTTTTGGAACTAAGATAACGGAAGTGGTGCTGATTTAAAGCTTAAGTTCAATACACTATTGTCCTGGAATTTCATTGGCTCATGATTTATTAATTCAGGATTGAAGTAAGGTCATGCGTAGGTACTGTATTAGTTTAAACAGGATTTAAGTAGCGCCTAGCCTTGACCTAGCCACATACACTTTCAGTGCAGTCTGCAAATGTACAGAGCTAGCCCTATCTATGACAATATAATTTCAACATTACGCAATTAACAATAATTTTTATTTTATAAACGAAAGAATGTGTATGAAAGCTGTTGACCATCAGGTGAATTCCGGGCTCATTTGCCAGCTACGATATTATTAAAAAAGACGTCCGAACATCTAAATCAAGCAAACAATGTTAAATGCTATGTACTTTTATATTATGGGCAGACTAACGTTTACCTTTTAAATGATTTAAAATTTAATATTTAGCATTTTTCTTTTATATTATTCCTTCATTAGTTTTTCTCAAATATTACTTTAACATCTGCACTCAGATACGTCAAAAGAGCGCCTAAGTAAAGATTTTATTTAGTGAATACTTTATCCATTCCTAAACGAAGTTTAAAGCTAAGCAAAATAACTTTAACTAATCGTTATGTTGAGGAATCATTGAATAATGACTCGTTTTTATAGAAATATGAAATGAAGTCGTATGAAGAACAGCGTATACAGGCCCAGATGACGAGACCGCGACTGGTTTTACCTCCAGCTTGCATACTGGATGACTTCGAGGACGAGAAAAGGAAGATTTTGATTGACGAAACTTACCTTACCTCAACCGAAAAAGCTCTGAGATCTGCTGTGCCTAATTACAACTACGTGGTTGCACCTATCACTGGAACATTTGCAGATCCTAGACCAGTATGTTGTGTTTGTCTTAAGATTCTAGTACGGTTATTATACTACCCTGTTATTATACTCGTAAATGGGGGAGGCTTGATTAAAGTAACTGGTTTTGGTTAGATTAGATCCGCCTAAGATTGGGATAGTTGGCTTTATCTAGTAGATGCTCACGTCTAGCAGTGTCTAATAACTGAATCTATGTTTGTTTGGACGGTCGCACATAGTTACTGGTAGAAGACTTTGATACGAGATTTTAAGGGATCGAAGCCTGTCTATCCTGTAAGCGGAAGAAAATAGAGATAAAAACAGGAAAATTCAAATAAAATAATAGTTGTAAAGTTAACATGTATTTTCAGATCAGGCCGATGCCGCTCAAGGGTCCTTATGTGTCGAAGGAGTGGCGAATGGAGACTCTGGACTGGGACCGCCACCAGCTGCGTTATTCCTGCAATCCTACCAAGTTATTCTGGCAGGAAAAAACAAAGACCAATCAAAACTACGCACCCGCTTGTTCTTTACAGTTGAGTTGCACGTTTTTTTACACTTAAATACTTGTTAATATATGTATACTGTTTACCTTTTATTTATTTTAGGTTCGTTATCCTTATTAAAAGACTGAACATTAAATTATTTGTGATATATTTACAAACTACGACATTAACATTAGCTATCGTTAATAGGGTGACCTAGGAATTCCTGTCAATCGGCGGTCCAGAGGTACAACCCTTTGAGGAATCCGACTCATCCCCATATAATGTCAACCGATCTTTTGATTTAGAAGTTATGGAGCTTTTTCTGACGTTTTGTGAACTCCAACTTTTGGGTTTATTAGGCAATTACTTAGTAAATAAGTGAGATAAATACTTCTTTTATTTATTAGTCAGCTGAAAGTTGGGAGTTTACCATATATATATTATTAAAACCTGAAAACAAAAAGACATATTTCAGCTTGACAAAAATTATACAAAATAATAATGTAAAAGAAATCCAAACATTCTCAAAGCGTTTTACAAATATAGAATACAGGAGCACTTAATTACTTATTTATTACGTTATTGCCAAAATAAGCCTAAGAGTCGATAATCCAAAATAAGTTTTATAACTTCTAAACTAAAAAGAATCGGATTACAGTTCTGGGAGTGACTCGCATTCCCCAATGGCTGCTTCATCTCAGGACAACTATAAGTCTTTCCTATGTCACCCTGTATGTAACTCTGTATAGGCGTTCGAGTAGTGCATATATCTATAATATAAATAATAATAGTCTCGAACAAGGCGTAGAAGCAGTATAATTTTGGCTTATTTTCTGGTTGACCTAAGATATATATTTATGTCCGTTAATGCAATACATCTATTGTTGATTTCAGATGTCAAGCTTGCAACGAAACTGGTTGCAGATTTCAAAGACGAAAATTGGGTGGCACATCACGTTGAAGTATGCCTAGGTACATCTGCAACGCATTTCAATATCGTGTTTACTTGTGGGTTTTCTTTTGTGTTTATTTGACATTTACATTTATTTATATGATTTTTACTTTTTTTTTGAGTTAGTGTGGTAATTTTTGTTTGCAAATAAGTCATGATAGATTGTTTGAAGCCAACAAGCGTTAAATTGGAATTTCCCTATACTGTGTTATATATATTTTGTACTTTTCCATTTGATATTTTAATTTTGGTGTTATTCATTTTTTTATGTAAACAATATTGTTTTTTATTTTATTTTACTTCTTGGTCATATTTATGCGAATTTTTGAAATAAAAAGGTAAAACCTCGGTATCCAATCATTTAACAAAAACAAATAACAAATTTTCACTTGAAAAACAACGTTTGACAAAATTGTACTTGATAAATTTATCATTTTACTAACTACTAAACTACATTAGACAAAATATTTAAAAAAAAATTTCATTATGCCAAAACATAATTTCAGAAAAACGGCGGGAAATTTCGTGTTGAGCGGGTGTTTTTTCCAACTATTTTTTAATTTATTAATTTAAAAGCGTTCAATTGAGTTGAAAGTGCATTTAAGTATATATTTATATGTAGTTTAGGTTTTATATTTTTATTGGTGAAAAAATTGGTAAGTTGCTTTTTTCTTTAATATATTGGATGTAGTCAGTTTTAATTTTTTTAATAATGAATGAGCCTGCAGATCCTGGTGGCGGACTAAATGTGGAAATTGGATCCAGTATGGACACTTACTGCTCAGCTAAGGACAGCAGGGCCAGAAAGAGACGTACAGTAAAAACATCCAAATTTTGCAAGCATTGTAATAAAAAACGTAAAAGAAATTCAAAAGATAATACAGATGGTTGCGCTTGTAGTGACCACGACGTAGACCTTCCTAAAACTCAACCACTAAATAATACCTTACAACAAAAAAACTCTGCTATGACAAAAGCACCTCAACAAGTGGCACGAAAATTATTTATTAATTCGGATTCCACCCCATCAATTTTGGTAACTACCTAAAAAAAAACAATTTTACAAATATAATTAATGGCAGTGTAAAAAAACCAGGTCAAAACAGAATTGCACTTAGTTTTTCCGATTTTAATGATGCAATTTCATTTTTGAATTCAGAGTCTTTAGCAAAGCAACAAATTAAAGCTTTTATTCCATCTTATAATATTACTAGAATTGGTGTTGTTAAAGGGATTCCAACCAACATTAGCTTAGAGGAAATTAAAGAATCTATATGTCTACCGATAGGATGTGGTGAAATCTTAAAAATACGAAGATTAAACTATAAAACAAATTTGAATGGTATATCCACCTGGAACCCCTCACGAACAGTAGTATTTACTTTCGATGGACAAATCTTACCTAAGCATTTATTTATGTTATACAATGCCTTACCTCCCAGATGAAAACCTTAGTGCAGTTGATTTAACCATTTGTTCCCCTCTATTAGCATCCTCTCTGGACTGGTCTGTAGGTATATCAACCCATGGTAGTGATCATTTTCCAATATTAATCACCATACCCTCAGCTAGATTCAACTTAAATATACATAAATCAAAACCCCGTATGAAATATAGGTTACTTGAAAAAGAATGGCCCAAAAATTGCACAAAAGTTAACAATAAAATCCCGACTTTACCAAATATATCTCCAGGTGAGGAAAATACTTGTTGCAATAAACTTTCAGAAATTTTAATAAAATCAGCTGATGAAGCCTTTCCATTGAAGTCGGACAATTCAAATAAAACACTATCGCCACCTTGGTGGGATAATGAATGTTCTCAAGCCATAAAAGACAGGAAACAAGCAGAAAAAATATATAACAGAAACATGACACAGGAGTATTACCAAAACCTGATAGATATAACAAAACAAACTAAGAAGCTTTTAAAATCCAAAAAATCAGCTGGTTGGAAATCTTTTTGTTCAAATATTTCTCCTAATACACCTTTATTTAAAGTGTGGCAAAACATTAAAAGATTTCGTTCAGCGTTTTCTCCCCGTAAATTCAATTTTATTCCAGAAGACTTAATAGAGCCATTTCTTGATAAACTAGCGCCTCCGTACGTGCCTGAAAACAACATCATAAATTATATTAGTAACTGTGATCCAAACCCTTCAGGTTTAAGTAAACCTTTTACATTAATTGAAGTTAAAACATTTAAAGGATTCTTCACCTGGAGAAGATGGAATACCATATTCTTTTATTTGCAATTGAAATGATTTTTCACTCTTATATTATCTTGATCTTAGAAACAGTATTTTCAAAACAGGTAATATTCCAGCAGCCTGGAAAATACAGACAGTTCTGCCAATTCTAAAACCAAATAAACCTCCATCTGAGATATCATAGTTTCGGCCAGTAATTCTTTCATCAGTATTATCAAAAATTAGCGAAAATTTAATAAAAAATCGCTTAGAATGGTACATAGAAAAACACAACCTACTCAGTGACAACCAATACGGGTTCCGAAAAGCCAGAAGCACTACCGATAATGTTGCATCACTGATATTCGTTTAGGATTTTATAAGGGCCAATCTACGGTCGCATCTTTTTTAGATTTATGTTCAGCCTATGATAATGTTCTCCATACTATTTTAAAACATAAGTTAACCGCATTAGGAGTGCCTTTCAAAATAATCAATTTCATTTTACAGCTTATTTCTGAACGAGCTATTAGTATAACTTTTAATGATTTAAAATATAGTCATAAATTATACAAGGGTTTGCCACAGGGATCTGTTTTAAGCCCTATATACATATGATTTGGAACAATACGTAAAAGAGGCTAATATTTTACAATATGCAGACGACTTGGTGTTATACGTTTTCGACACATCGATCGAGGATGCGAATTTTAAGTTAAACCTTGCATTAAGTAACTTAAAACTATGGCTCCATAATAATGGGTTTGAACTTTCGCTTGATAAAAGTGTTGTCACTCTGTTCTCCCAAAAAAGATTAATTCCATCTGTGAATGTAGTATATGATAGCAAATTGTTAACTTGTAAATCTGAAGTTAAATATCTTGGAGTCATACTAGATTCTAAATTTTCAGGCCTTCCCCATGCAAATATGTAGCTGAAAAATGTGAAAAACGGATTAATGTTCTTAGGTGCCTTTCTGGGGTCTGGTGGGGTGCGCATCCATTCTGCAAGAAATTACTGTATAATGCACTTATAAGAAGTCTTCTCGACTACGGAACTTTCCCTTTAGAGCCACTTTACCAAAATGGAAGTAAAATTTTAGACCGCATCCAATCAAAAGCGCTAAGAATAATCTGTGGAGAAAAGAATACACCCCAACAAATGCATTACAAGTAGAATGTGTTGATCCTCCTCTGCATTTAAGAAGACAATATTTATTAGATAAATATACATTTAAATGTGTTCAGTTTAAAAATCATCCAGTCATAGGAAAACTGATAAAATATTTGAAAAACTCAAGTTCCTCCAAAAAATATTCTTGTTAATTAAAATCATTCTATAAGTTTTTACATCTAAAATCCCCAGTATACAAATTATCTAATCTACCTTTGTTCGAAATTGAATAAGAGGCTTTAGTATTAAGACCAAAGATTAAATTTTATATATCAATTAAAAATGGCGATATTGAAGCCAATGCAAATTTTTTATATGTTGTGAACACCAGCTTTGATGATCATCATTTCATCTTTACTGATGCCTCAAAACAAGTAACTGGTAGCTGTGTAGGTGTAGCAGTGTACGATCAGCAATATAATATTAAACAACAGATTATACTTCCTCCTCAGACCTCTGGTTTATTGAGAGCTACTGAATACATCCTGTTAGCTAAGCTTACAAAAACTGTTATTTTTGCAGATTCTATGAGTAGCCTGAAACTATTATCTAAGTTTCCATTTAAGGACAAATCTAACTTATATTTTTCAATAATAATTTTCGAAATGAGAAGTAAATTATTGGATTGCGAAAAGAACGGGGTACCCAGTTACTTTAGCCTGGATACCAAGCCATAGTGGTATTTCAAATAACAATAAAATAGACTAATTAGCTAAAGATGCAGTGGAATGTGGTGATCTTGTACCATATCCTAATTACAGCCTGGACTTAGTTGGTCTATCCAGAATTTATCTCCAGAAAAGCTAGAATGATCTCTGGATAGAAACTTCGAGGTCGAAAGGCAATTTTTATTTTAATATTCAACCTTCTATACCCGCAACACCGTGGTTTTTAAATTTAATTTCTGTAAAAGAGCCACCAGTGTTTTGTCTCGTTTGAGATTAGGTCACACTTGTACCCCGAAACATCTGGCTAGAATGAAGATAATTTATTCAGATACTTGTGCATGCTGCACTGATGTGGGAGATATGAATCACATTTTTTTCCAATACGATCACTCTTCCTTCCTACTGTCCTTGTCCTCACTTGTACCATTGCCTACATCTATCCCGATTTTATTATCATCCTTGAATCCACATGTATATAATATTTTAAGTACGTTTATTACATTGAATGACATAAAAATATAAGTAAATATTACTGGTATGCAATATTGTGTTTATTCTATAAGTATATATGTCTGACAATTATTATGCATCATAGTAAATATAGTAGTTATTTTTATAACTTCACAACTCCTTTGATCCTTAAAAAATCTTTGTTCAAATCCGAATTACGAACCTTTCTATTACTCTAATTTCCTCAAGTTTTTAACAAAAGGAAAAAACTTGACATTGGCACAATGCGCAACCGCGCTATGGCCAAATACGGAGGAAAAAAAAACATAACAAAACATTCACAAATTGATTATTTTTTTAAACTACATGCATGCAATTGACGCTCGCTCCGCTTGCTTTCTGCCTGGTCACATACTCACATAATACAGATTCAATTGGGTTAGGTTAGGTTTGTATGTAGTTAAAACACGCGCGAGCCGAGCGCCAGGACCAAATTGAGTACCATTTCCAGCTTTTCAGGAAAAGCGACTTTGGTTCAATCTGGTTCAAACAAACATCACGACACGAGGTGTTTGTGAAACCTGTATTATGTCAAATGATTCTTTAATGTTCTTATACTACTATCCGCGTCATAATCAAAGTCTGTATCAGGTTCCACACCTTGTGTGAAACACACGTTCGTGTTGAAAGGTGTTGTACCACACCTTTGAATGAAACACACGTTTGTTCGCCCGGCACTATGATATAATGACCATGACACCTGTCCGCTTTCGACGTCACAGGTTTACTTGCATTGAAGTTGGTGGCGCAGGTAGCACTGACATCTTGCCATTACATAGAGATGGGTGTTGCGATATCTAAAATTCTCAGTAAACCTAATTAATTTTAATGAAGTGATTTGACTCCTACACTAATTTTCAAAATGTGTTATGTGTTACGATAGTAAGAATTCATTTTCAATCATAAAATTTATGAAAATTCCGTGGAACAAGACAAAGTAAATATAGAGGATTGTAATGAATGCAACTTTCACGTCACATCACTAGCCTACTTGATATGAAGTCGTTGGCGTGCGGGACTTCAAAATATATGAGGTGTTTTAGTTTTTATCCATTTTAAAACAATAAAAAGCTTGGTTTTGCTTGCGAAAATAAAAAATAGGGCTTCAGTCGTTTCCATATTACAAAATTATAATATTAGTATTATAATATTACAGTAGGTCAATGAAGAACTTCTATAGAAGTAGTGGCGTAGAGGGCAAGAAAATCTCGAACTTCTATAGAAGTTATTGGCGGTGAAAAGGTTAATTACAAAAGTTGTACCTTTGTAAAAATCACTTTACCTTTAAATATTTTCAAAACTTAATTTAAAGAAAATAATACAGTGTCTCAAATTATTTTTATTAACAAATCTGATTTTACTTTATTATTTCTGTACTGTGTGAGCTTTTGTTATTATTTGTATCGATAATCAAATTGTCTAAATGACAAATTCGTAAAATAAATGTCCTTATTATGACAAGTGACGTTTAATGTAGGTTTTTAATAATAATAATATTTGCCTTTGACCATCGATTCACAGATATTCGTGCCGAAGGAACAATAGTTACCAAAAGCACAATAATAATAATAATATAGAATTGTTTATTCGAGAATAATTAATACAATGGGTTTAGGCATAAATTCTAATAACACTAAAAATCTGTACAATACTATATGCGGTCAAAAATACAGGACCCTTAGCTTTCAATTCGTTAATCCCCCTACGTCCTTCCACCAAACACCCTGTATACATATTGCTTTTCTTGCTAGCAATACGAGACTTGAATTTGGTTGGAAAATATTTTATTTAGAAATTAAGTATTTTTGAGATATTAAGGTAAGGTTTTGCGAAAATCCCAGCAAAATGAGCCAAGGGTCGGTGTTAAGGCTCTATATATTTGTTTGACAAAATATATAGAGCGAATCTACCAGTAGTTTCACACCAATTTCATGTTTGAATTACTGAATTAAAATTTAAAATTAAGTAAATTATTCAGTAAATAATAACGGGATTTACCCAAGCGCCATCTCTTGATGGTGCCTACTGGAAAACTGCTCTTTGAATATGCAGTCTACCGTGTGTCGCCGGTCTTAGTTCTGTTAATGTTGACAGAATAATACAACTTTGTCACCAAGCAATTCAAGTCACGCTGAAGTACTCAAACTGACACTTTGACCAAAGTCTCCGTTTCGAAAACGAAGCTTTACTATTTTGTACAAGATTTTATTTTGTTTAACTTTCTATCTTTTACTTCCGACGTTATATTGTTAAAAACTAGCAATGTCGATTTTCAAAACCCCGGAGCTATTAATTGATTATGAAACGACCTACTTGGCGCATTTCCAACCTGGACCTTTTGACGTGTACCCTCGGGTGACAGCCCCCAAGGTCATTCAGAAAGTCAAGGCAGAAAAACCAACGAAATTGCTAAAGGACATCCGCACCATGTCAGATTGGAAATACAAGATACCATTTTCATTTTATCATCAGCCTAAAGAAATTACTAGGACTAACCCTAATGAACGTCTACAAATAAATGTAAGTTAATGTAAAAAGTTTTTTTAGCTATAATTTATAAAATAGTCGGTTGAACTTTGCCTTCAAAACTTTATCAGTTACTTAACAATACATAATTAAGCAAGTGTAGTACTCAAACTCTTCCTTAAGCAATTTCCAGGATTATTTTGATTTTGATACCTAGATTGGTATAAGTTTGTGCGCCAATTTTAGCTACGCACATATGAACTGTGTGACCGCAATAATCATGCTCAGAGTAAACTTACAAATATGTGGATATTTCACATGTATGTACAAGTAAAACATCCATGACGTGAAAAAATATCAATATTCAATACAGCGATGTCTTTCCAGTCATAAAATACCTATTTAAGACCTAATTCTCAATCGAATGATTCTGTCGTAGCAATTTGAGATAAAATCGCTGGAACAAGAGCGAAAAGAAGCCCAGAAGACGCGTCCACGAATTATCTTAACTCCAGCGGGTGCTTTGGACGATCTCGAGGATGACGAACGGAACGATGTAATAAAAAGACTTTATGTCACAACCACCGAGAAGGCTCTGAGATCTGCTCTACCTGACTACAGTCACCTGGTTGCTGATCTTCCGGGTACCTTGAGTGAGCCTAGGCCGGTATGATGTCTATCTACAAAGTGTTTTATTCACAAATAGATATTTTAATTTCAATAGCTAACAAGACTGCTGAAAATTATAGTAAGTATTTAGTCATTGTTATAAATAAAACAGACACTATTTTAAAAGGTTTAAAAGGACTGCAGTACCTACTCTTCTCAACAAGTTAATTACAAAACCCCTATAAAAACCACTTACAATTATTGCTGGATCCAAAATTATACCAAGTTTTGTGTTATAGATGTCATTCAGTGAATATTCGGGGAAACCCAGAATTATGACATCTAGAATTTGTGTCACGTTCAAAACAACTGATTATTGCTGGCCACATTTGTTCACCTTATATAGCTGCAACTAGAAAAATAACAATAAAACACGTCACACATGCAGATTCGACTATTTTGAGCATTCAAATTTTGACAGTTCCCAGCCCAGCAAATCTAGCAAGACTAGTATGAAATTATTTCTATTTATGGTCGGACGCTATTGAACGCAGAGCCAAGGTCCATTTGTTTACTAGATTTGACTTACAAGTCAATGTATCTAGAACCCCAACCATCCCATGAAATCATTATTTAACTCTTTGATTAACTCTTTGACATTAGCACACACATTTACACACACACACAGTCTTGTGTTTGTTTCTTTCATGTCGTAGTCAAGCTGTATACCTACCTACCTATTTCATGTAATTAAAATCTTGACAAAAGAGTGGCGAGAAGATTTTTTCTGCCGGCTTTTTGTCCTCTCGGTATACCTAAAGTACCTTTTTAAAGCCAAGTGTATGGTCTATTTACGCAATCACGATGAAGATGAAGAAAAATAAGACAATAAAGTGTATTTTTTGTACCTATGATGAAATAAAAATTTTTACTCGGCCTCGAAAATCCCCTTAGTGGCCTGATCTAGTACCTACCACCTTTAAAATACCTGTCTTCGTATTCGCAGTTTGTAGTTACGTCGAATAATGTACAGCATCCGTGCGTGTCTACGGAGTGGCGATGGGAGACCCTCCAGTGGGACAACCAGCAAGTTCGCAAATCGTGCCAGAATTCGGAGCTTTTCTGGCGATCACGGCGGGCCAGAAAGTCTGCGCAGCTGGAACACTCTCAATAGAAAGAAGTCGGTTTTAAATGAGAAATACTTTTTATAGTTATATTTTTCAAATTTGTATTGCTTATTTTATGTAATTATTGTTTACTTTTAGATTTTTATAAGTAAATATTATTTTGTTATAGGTATCCTTATATTTATGTTATTTTGTGATTTGCTTAAATTTTATTTTTGAAGTAAAATCTTGATTATAATTCTAAATGTCTTATTTAACTCTGAAAAGCACTCTTAATAATCACAACTAATAATAGAAATGTGAAAGTTGGGAAAATTCAATATTAGTATGCATATATGTTTTTTATTGTATCATACAACAAGTCACTATCGAAAGGTTAAAACATATATCTAGCTATATAACATGTTAACCTGTTCGAAGAAGAAATTTGATGTTTTACACTAGTTAAACTATTTTAAATGTTACTTATTGAGAATTTAATGTTTTAAATATTTGGAGCTAGATTAAAAAAATATACAATGATTTATTCCACTGATTTATATAAAATAACTTTCGATTTTCATTCTAAATCCTGCCTCGCTTTCGGGCTTCGACATAAATCTTCAGACGAAGTCCGCGACACTCACAGTTAACGAGATTATTCTCAAAGGACTATTAAAGCCATTGTACCGTCAATCCCACGGTCAGTGGAAGTTTCAAAATTAAATTGTCATATATAGCACTAATTCTGTGATAAAACATTAGCGAAGAAGTCTTATCAAAGTTCGTTCAGTCGATTTAGCGCAAAATAATGAAAAGAATGTATTGTGTTTATAAAAGTTATTTTGTGTAATGTTTGTCTTTCATCTCTCCCTCAAAATGATCATGTACACTATTATATGACTAGTTTACCCAAGATTTTCAATAACTCTGAGGCCAAGATTGTACCTTTTGCACTTAAATAGACTTTAACCCAATAGATCCTGAGGACTGTGGCATTTTATTACATATCTCAAAGGTATTATCATGAACTACAGTCCAATCGTTTAGTAGTACTTTTTGAGATTCCGACAATGCATGCATGGAGTACCTTCTGCGCTTAGTGGTCGTTGTAGAAAAGGACAGGGTTCAGTGAGCTAGAGGACCATTATTTTCGTTGCCAACGAAATCTCTGCGTCGGGTAATGTCTTGGAAGTTATGATGGTTACCTTTTCAAAATTGAATTTCTGCTTCGCCAGGCTTAGTCCAATTTATTGCGGTCAGCTGTTACATTCTACGCTATTCAGGTCCGTATTAGAAAGTTGTGTGTGAATTGCTTTTATAAAACTGATTAATTTTGAAGGATAATTCGAGTATAACATTGAAATGTCAAAAGAGTTTATAAATAAATAATAAAATAATAAATATTTCTAACAATCACACCACATTTTCTAGCCCAAGTTAAGTATCATTAAGAACTTGTGTTATGGATACTAGATAACTCTGTACACAAAAAGCATAGAACAACCCTTTTCCTCAGGAATTTTATCGTGATACGAACGCCAAAGACTTGATATGATATATTTTCCAAGATGGCGGCCACGGGACAAGGGTGGCAACCCCACAAACTTGGGATTTAGCTCCTACTGACGCCCCTACATGTCCCAAAAATAAAATTGCGACCTCAAAGAAATGTAAATTTAGGCCTATAAATTAATATATAAAACGAACGCTAAAGACTTGATATGAAGTCAACGTACATCGCAATTTCATTTCATCGACTATTTATTATCTACAAATTCAATCCATCGTTATTTTTTTTTCATATTTTATGTTTATTAAAAAGAACAATAAATCAAAATATTGTTACCCATAATTTTGTTTCCATGTAAGTTTCAGTTTGCGAAAAAATTTAAACATACATTTTTACTCCAATAAAGTAAGTATACATCGAAAATACGGTTTTCGTGTAATTTCTGTGCGTAATATCTTCCTATGCAGTGCATTATTTAAAACAATAATATGTTTTAACTAAAACAAGGTATACAAATCGACTTAGTTTACCCCGACTTCACGTAGTCTTGGGCGTCCTACCCTAGAGTGTTACTTAAGCCGGCGTAGGTGTGGAGGGGCGAGGCGGCCCGCCAGCTGAGGAGCATGTGGTTCTAACTAATGGGCGTTACAACTATCTGCGACGATAAGCTCGCATGTGCAGCGCCGGAGCCATCTTAGAAACCATGCCTGCTGCATGCTTGCTGGCATGCTGGCTTGCATGCTTCATGCTTATTATGCATGCTGCATGCTTGCTAGCATGATTCATGCTTGCCTAAATATTTGATTTGAAAGCATTTCTTTTTATGTGCCGCGTGAAATGTATTTTACTAATGTCGTGACAGAAGTGATCGAAGGGAAGTCAAAAATTTTGCGGAACGGAGAGTTTGGGGGGGTAGATATACTCGGCCTAGTAGGCACTAGTTGAGCAACGCTACTCAATAAATTATGACTTAATTGGATCATTAACTTTGGTTATCGACGTTTAAACAAGTAAATTGGGAATAAAATAGCCAGTATGAAGGAAATTGACCACCGCGCCGTGATTAAGTTCCTCACTAAACAAGGAAAAACACAGCAGACAATTTTCCAAGAGGTGTTAGCGGTTTATGGAGATTCTGTCCCTGGTAAGTCTATGGTTTACAAGTGGCATGGCCTTTGCAAGCTAGGCAGGGGCTCCATTAAAGACGACCATCGCTCTGGATTTGAAGCCCAGAATTGAAGACCCCAGACAACACCGTAAAAGTAGAAAAATTTGTATCGAAAAATGCCAGACTGAAGAAAAAGCGCGAGCGTGTCGAGTGTTATCGCAGGTTTTTGGAGCTCTGTGGAGAGAAGAAAGAAGAAGTTATGACCCAAATTGTTACCGGGGATAAAACTTGGGTTTATCACTATAAACCTGAGTCAAAATAAGAATCGATACAGTGGCATAAGGAACACCCCCTCAAAAAAAGTACAAAGCATCGCAATCGGCCGGAAAAATAATGGCGACTGTCTTTTGGAACACAGAAGGCATTTTGTTAATTGATCACAAGGAACGTGACGTTTCTATAATGGGACAGTATTACTGTTCTATACTGGAGCGATTCATGGAGGCCATCAAGGAAAAAAGAAGAGGAACACTGAAAAAGTGTGTGCTTCTTTTGCACGACAACGCACCCGTGTTGTTGCGACGGCTGCCATTCACCGATGCGGCTTCGAACGGCTACAACACCCTCCTACAGTCCAGACCTGGCCCTTAGTGACTATTATTTATTACCAAAGATGAAGAAAGAACTACGTGGAAAAAAATTTACGATGAAGAAGTTCAGTCAGCAATTTCGGCCTATTTCAACGAAAAGGACGAATCAATTAGCGATGGATTAAATAATTTAAAAGATCTGAAAAGTGGATCAGGGTTAAGGGAGAATATATTGAAAAACAAATTATTATTTTTTTTCGATTTAACAATCCACGCTTCTCATTCCGCGAACTTTTTGACCTCCCCTCGTAGCCCAAAAGGAAGCTTCATATCTGTAGTCTTCATATATGAAAAAGTTTCATATCTGTAGTCCTTACAAAATGATCCAATCTAACGACAACCATCATCGAAACATCTTATCGCCTAATAGTCGTAAAGCTGGTAACAAATTTAGACCACGAATTTGTTCCAACTTGCTATATAGCTTAAAAGGACCGTATATGATAGTTGTATACAGAATGGTTAGTCTGGCTGGTACACGGGTGGGACCGGTACTGCGCAAGGTGAACAAAAGGTAAAAAATATGTGTTAAAAATGAAGCACCCAGCATGAAATTACAAAAAAAGTAGTAAATTATCAATAATAAACTTAGTTTATCAACTACAAATCATTTTCGTGGTGTGAGACCTTTAAAATTTAAAACTCTTGTAAACTCTAAATGTAAGCCAATTTTCTGTTTACACCTTAAGAGTATTCTTCAGAAAACGGAATATCCTTTCTATGACATTTTCAAAAGACGTACAGAGAATTGGTGCTATGCAACGTCACACCCACTCCATACAAAACCGAAGCACTGAATGTAAGCTCAAAGGGTTTTGTCCATTTTGTCATATAACAGGAAAAGGGAAAAGGAAGATACCAGCCATTTTTCTGATTCGGTTACCAGTCTGTTAATGATTACGATAAATGTGTTAACCCTGAATCTTCGTTCATAGTTCACCAGATGTTTTATAGAGAATTCTTTATTTAATTTCCAAAATCAAAACCACCCATAACATTACATTAATTAGATGAAACACCAAGTTACAATAATATTTCCGATTTGTTTGAGAACTGAAGGCCAATTAACTAAATCCTTTTTAAAATATGCTAAAGATTCAGTGGACATTCTGAAAGAATTGAGGAAATTGGGTAAAAGATTTTGTGAATGTCAAATGGGCGCGTTTGGGGCAGAAAAGTTTGGCACTCAGTCGTAACATGGAGAATTGACGGCCCACCGTCACATACTTTATTTGTATATAAAAGTGTAGGTTGAACACACAATCAAAAATATTATTGTAACTGTGTACACGTTTATATACAAATTTCAGAAGAAATTTTTATGCGTAAATATAAGTTCAAAGCAAAAAATCTTGAAAATAATATATTATCAGCCCCAATGCAAAAGAGTTCTTCTAGTGCCAAATATTACAAGTGTCTAATATTTATAAGTTCAACAAAAACACAGTCGTTTTGAACACTTAAATAATTTGATTTTAAATTTTAAAAAGTTACAAAATATATCCCTATTCAAATAAAATATAGTAAATTCTTAGGGAACCATTCACGCAATAAACTTCGTCCATCGCATTCAAAGGCGCAAAATAGTTCGTCTACTACTCAGTGGCGTCAACCTTAAGCATCAATCACGGCCTTTCTTGATTTTCCACCATAGGGTCTCAATCGGTAATAAACCTGGACTATATGACGGCCACTCCATTGTAGGGATCTGATTCCGGTTAAACCTCGCAGTGTGACAGGAAACACCATCTTGTTGAAAGGTGTACGCATTACGATATTTCAACGTTGGAAATGAGGGCTGTTTTGGTACCCTACTGCATTAACAGTTCCTTCTACAAAATTTAGACGACCCTGACCTTGTGCTGACATGCAGCTCCATATCATTACAGGTGCAGGGTATCATTACCGGACTTCACTTTTCATACACAATCGGTATGTAATGCTTCATCTTCCTTATTTCTAATAACTTTTTTCCGTACATCATCGATCGTCACCCCAAAAGATTCTACACTTCATATTACTTCACGCCACTGGTCTGCAGTCCAACTTTGCCCGCGATCCCACACAGCAAATGTTTGTTATGAAAACTGCACAAAACTGTTTTACTCAATATCAATTATCAACAAAAGCGCATTGAGTAAGCTGTAACTTACCTAATTCGCTTTTATTGATAATAATATAATTATTCTACAAATATTTTTGGTAACAAATTTGAATATGTTAAATGAAGTTTTTTAATACGTAATAGAAAATAAAGCAAATATTTTGAATCCTTATTCTATAAAAACTACTTATCTAAAGCTTTATTTTATCGTTCGATTCATGTTTCTACAAAAATACGAACCTGATATTAGAATAATTTGCGACAAAAACATGTTATGCATTTTTTGTAGCGAATGGCGTGTTTAATGAACACTCCCGTCATTTCAATTGAGGTAGGTAATTCATGCCTACTAATTTTCTTAATATTCTAATCCGAGTAGCTTATTGTTTGTGAATTTGGTCTATTATTCGTTTAAGAGATAACTAAGACAAGACCAAAACATTTGTTACAAACCAATAATAAAATAAAATGTTTTTGATTTTTTTTATCGTCATCTTTTCTAAGACACATGGCACGCCAATTTATTAGAGGGGCGTGTAATATTTACGACTTTATCTTTTCTTCAGGTAAGCTCTTACATTAAAAGGTCTGAAAGCAGAAATTCTCTAAAATCGATCTTGCTCGCTTATCAAATGCAATTAAAATCTTTAGCCTGCCTGTTATAACGAAGAAAAAGACAAGATGTCTGTTAACTCGCATCCTCGTTAATGTTTTTGTACCTTAGGTAATATATTTCCTGATGACTTTCTTTAAAAAGGAAAAATTAAAAACAAACGCACCTATTTCAATCTGGTGACTTGTGATATTATCATACCACAGGGATGTCTTGTTGCAAATTTCCTGACATGAAATATATTATGAATATCGTCTATTGTTCGTTTGCTGGCTATTTAATAGTTTAAAAAAATTATTTTGTCTGCCGAATGTCACTCAGACATGAAACACATGAAATGAGAATAACAGCACAAAGTAAGAAACAATTCAAAATTAATATTGTAAATCATTGAGAAGTATTACTTAATTAATTAGGAGAACGCATTTAAATGTCTTACAGACAACTCTCAGTAGTCGCTTGTTAATTAAACGAGTCCCTTAAACAAGGTATTAAACCTTACATACTTGTGTATATGTCGCTGGCGGATGGTTAAATTAGCCATTTAACGAAACAGCTAGTCATTGGGTTGTAAATTTCAAGCTTATTGTGTGGCTGTGTGGATGACTTTAATACTCATACTTTGACGGGTGCTACTGCAGCATGCTCACTTAGTCCACTCGGCTTGCTTTAATCGCCGCCGACCAACAAGTTTGTAAGAAAATAATTAACAACCCGCACATAGCCGGTTAGCTAAACAAATCCGATCAACCAAACGGCTAGCTTTCTAGTTAAATGGCTAATTCAACCATCCACCTGCGACATATACAACAGTATAAGTATAAATAAGGAAAGTTTGGCGTTTTAAAATCAGATTTACAGTTTAAACGTATTATTACGGCAGCAACGCTTTCATATTAAAACGTTTCATCTTCTCACTGTAACGGATTGTGTTATTTCAACTGGAAAAGATGTTCCTTAATATCATTTTTACTTGAATTCTAGCAACTCGGCGTTTTTGCTCTGGTATAATGTATTTCATTAATAAGAATAACCATGAACTGAAAGATGGCTTCTTTTATTAGGGAGTAATTATCCTTCCCTTAACATGTCACATACAAGCTAAAAGAACCCTCAGCAAAGATAATTCCACGGATTTATTTTTATTCCGTGGTCATTCAATAAATAGAATAAGAGTTAATGAAAAACCAATAAACTAAAACCGGGCTATCTAGGAGCTACAAGCCACAGAAAACAATTAGAAATTTCTCAAGTACAAGCTTTCTAGTGCAGGTCACGAAGGAACTCAAAGATAAAAAGATTTGAAGTCTTCTGAAATACATGTGAAGCAATATATATTATTATTTTTAATAGTTTTTGTATTGACAAAAAACTGGATGTAGTTCTAACTTTTTAATAAGTTACCTAGACCAGTTAGTGTGGCAACTTCGAAAACTTGTGCTCGCAGCGCACGACGCGATGAACTGCCATTCGTTTGCTTTACTCGTATGTTTGCAAGTCTTCGACCAGAACCAGAACTACATCAAGCTTTGCGATTTTAGCATTTTTTGGGTCGATTCCTGCTGGCCTAGCAAGCAACCAAGCAAAAGTTGTGATTATATTTTTTATGACGAATTTAAGTACTGTTCAATGACAACAGGGAAGCTAAAGTGAATGTGACGAATAAGGACAATTCTTAAGAATTTGAAAACAAGATCTACATGGCTTTGAAAAGTCTATTGAAATATTTGGTAGGCAGGCAGGTATTGAAGTAAATTTTTAACGCTGATAGAATTATAAAATAGATGATGGAACTATAAAATTTAATTTTCGTAAGATACAGAACACATACAATTCTTGGTGTGAGAAATAACTAAGTGATTGCTGTTATGCAAAACATTGTAATATCAATGTTCAGGATCCAGGGAAGTTTTGGCTAACGGGGGACCAGATAACTTTGCGTAGAACTATGGCGACATTATTAAGTGGCCGTAAGTAATCGGCGCAGCGGTCTTGGTGGGTCGGTAGATGCGTCAATGATTCGACGATGTACCTACCATTCGATTCGCAGGTAACGATTTTGAAAATCTGTTATATAACCTTGAGTGAGGTATTTGATAGGTAAATACGATTACAACAAAAATAAGTCCTAAATGAAACATGCAATGATGAACTTATGAAATGTGACAAAAAGCTAAACTGCATGAAGAGATACTTTTATACAAAGTGGCCACACAATGGGGATTTAAATTCAGTAATATTAACTTTTGTTCCCATACCAAACCCCAATTATTGTTACCCCCTAAACAAGTATCTCCAACGATTTTAATAATATTTATCTCAATAAATGTAATAATTTTGTTTTTACCAAACTCTTCAATTGACATTACAAAAATACATCTTATATTTATTGTTCTCGACTCGACACGACTCGACTCGAACTTCCCACGTATGCACAAGGCTACTACGCACTACGCCACCCGGCTGTCAGTGAGTTCTTATTTTTCTCAGAAAATCAATGACTTGGTTACCTTAATTGCCCTATATTGTTCCGAGCAATTTTATTGCATTTACTTTGAAGAAATGCTCCTTGAATACTTTTATTGAGCTTCATTCCCTTTGAAAGAAAATTGCTCTATTTATGAAGAAACTCAGCAGTGTTTCTGATTGCAAGAAATAAAAATATAGACTAGAATAATACTTGGAAGGAACATCGTTGTAGAGACAACGTGATGATCAAACATAAAAAATAAATCACTTTGCAAGCTGTATCGCAATAAAACAAGCAGAATTTGTGTAAGTAGACCAGGGTGGAGCACCAGGGTGGAAAACTTCCAAGGTTTACAGACTAAAATTACGTAAGTATACCAAAAGATAACATCCACAGTTCATGAAATTTATCAAATAATTTTTTTCCTTATAGAACTCGATTTCGAGGGCTCTATTATTATGTTATTTAAAGAAACGGATTGGGGGGGGGGGGCTGTGATCGTGGTACGATACTCATAATAATTCATTTTTACAAAAGTATATTTCGATTAAGTGTAAGAATATATTTTTGTATTTTCCTTACATAAACATATATTTATTGGGATGTAAGGAATGCAACGTTATTGCAATTTATGACAACTTTTGACACTAGAATGTAGATGAATGTAGAATGTACGAATCTAGAATCAAATAAAGACAATGTTACCAAAAGAAAACCACAAATTTTATTGTTTTTTTGTTGTTCACTGCGGTTGTGTTTATAGAAGGCGTGTGGGCGCGAGAGAAATATTATAGAAGAGCCTTCCTGCCAGACAATTTCTTTAAACGACAAGGTAATACTATCATATAACAGTTCGCTCAATTAACGTTCTGAAACTCCACTTAACATACACTTAGTATATATTTCACCAAATATTTGCTCTCTGTGCGAACAGTTATGAATTTCGACGTAGGACCCACGTAGATACTACGTATGATAGCAACACATTATTAGTTTTTTTTGGGCCGAGACTTAAATCAAATACTGTAAACACCAGAACGGGAAATTAATTAATAACTATATGATGGAATAGTGAACTTTTTGTTTTTATTAATATATATACATAGGCATAATAAAATGTATTATGAAATTGATTTTGCCCGCGGTTGCGCTTACACCGTCCTTTGGGTCATTAAAACAACAATAAAAACATTTTAAAACAAACCTAATTTAAAAAAATTAAACCATCAATGACATTTGCAATGCAGTTTTTAAAGTGAGAAAAACCAAAGTTATGTTTATCTTAATACAAAAAAATGTATTGAACACATGCAAACCGTATTTCTCGTAATCTGAACAATGGTTTTGTAACTTAAATATACACATCGCAAAGTAAGCAAGAAACCTGATGTAAAAAGACTGAAAAAATATGATTTGGAAAAATATGAATTGAAATCACTAACGAACACAAACTAATTACAAGCAAACTTAGGTAAAAAAAACTACAACGTACACTGAACTAGTGGGGGGGAACCCTGGATAGACATACATATATAAATATAAACAACCATGACCCGAGAACTGTGTTCATCACACAAATTAATGCCCCGACTGGGACTCGAACCTGGGATCTCCAGCTTTCTCCTCCAGCAGTTTCTTGCCAGTTCTTCTTCACGAAGGTTTTTTCGAACTGGTGTCATGTTTTATTTGACGTCAATAAGAACAAGTAATTGTCAATGTTGAGAAATAAATATTTCATTTCATTTCATTTCAGCGTATGTAATAGGGCTAGTACAAACTAGGCCACTAGGCTGTCGATTAGGTATTTATCGATAGTTTAACTTATTTTTTATTTCTTAAGGCCGATTCACATTGGTCCAGTAGCTGGCGCCAGTGTTGCTCGATTCCCTCGCCACTGCATCAATTAACACACGTTTCTATGTACTCGAATATCTCCATCGAGCCTCCTAACCGTCGCGGTCACCCAGGGCAATGCCACCGTTGCCAGCTTTACGGCCACGCAGCGGCGAATTGCTCAGCTCCCCCCAGGCGCGTTAAGTGCCTGGACCCGCACATCACGAAGGAGTGCACTCGCACTCCCGAATCTACTTGCCCCCCTGCGTGTGTGCTGCATGTGTGCGGCCAGTCCGGCCACACAGCTAACTACAGGGGTTGTCCGCGTGCTCCGCGCTCTTCCACTAAGAGGACCGCGCCTAAACCGGCGCCGCCACTCACTCCCGCCAACAACCGTCATCATAGCTTCAATCTATATACCCAGTGGCACCAAACCTATCCGTAGCGACTTTGAGGCCATTCTCGCCCTCGCCCGTTCAGTCATCATGTTCGGCGATTTCAACTCCAAGCATACTGACTGGACGTGCCTATCGACCAACACCAGCGGTTACCAACTGGCAAGGCTTTAAAAATACGTTAGTTTCAGCCCTAGAGGCCCGAACTCTCCGCTCGCGATCTAGCTCGACTCTCTAGATAGCCCGGGCAAAATAGATTCGTTAGTCGATTCCCTCACTGTAGCCATCAACTAAGTCATCAGTGATAACGAAAAGGTTGCTAAGCAAGGCAAACCCACGCTTCCCTTAGCCGTTAGCAATCTTATTAAAGATAAAAGAACACGGTACTCCGGAGAGCCAAGCTCTATCCCACGCCCGCATATAGATAAGCTGCGAATCAGCTACAACGTAAAGTTGGGTCTTGCGTCGCAGATCTCCGAGACGCTCAGATGAACGATCTCATGGAGAATATCTCCCCGTCCCACCAAGCTTATTATAGAATGGCCCGAGCCCTATGCGTAGACGCCGCCTCCCACGTTCCTCCTCTCACTCATCCCGACGGCAATACCGCAAACGACGACGAAGAGAAAGCCGAATGTTTCGCTGACAGCATTGCCTCACAATGCTCGCTCAGTACTCAACCCGTGGGCCCCTCCCACATCCAGGCGGTGGAGGACGAAGTCCTCCGCAGGGACTCTCTCCCCATCACCGCCGACCCCGTCACAGTGTCTAATGATGAAATATCTCTTCTCATTAGAAGTCAAAAGTCCAAAAAGGCTCCGTGTGGATGGAATTTCAAACCATGCACTTAAGCACCTGCCTCAACAGGTGCTTACCTTGCTAGCTATCATCTTCTATGCCTGCTTCGACCTTAGCTACTTTTCAAAAGCTTGAGAGAAGCGACAGTCATAGGCATTCCCAAGCCGGGTAAACCTCTGAATATCCCGGCTAATCACAGACCCATCAGCCTGCTCAAGGCCATGGCTAAACTTCTCGAGAGAGTCATACTCTCTGGAACCATCTGTTTCCAACGGATGGCGATCCCCTCATCATTCCCCATCAGTTCGGTTTTCGCGCTTAGCACTCTTGCCCTCAGCAAGTACATCGTATCGTCGAGTACATACACGACGGCTTCTATCCGCGGCGTAATAAAACAATCACAGTTTTCTTTGACGTAGCCAAGGCTTTCGATAAAGTCTGGCACAGCGGCCTCGTTTGTAAACTCTATAAAATAGGCTTACCGGTCCGCCAGTTTCTCAAAGATCGTACGTTTCGTTTTAGACATGAAGGCACGCTTTCCGCGCTTTAAGGCTGGAGACCCTCAAGGCTCAGTCCTCGCCCCTCTGTTGTACACTGTGTACACAAACGACATCCCAATCCCACCGAAAGGCGTCAAACTCTTTGCCGACGACACCGCCCTTTACACCAAAGGCACCAAAGGTGTTCCGAACCTCATCACCAGACTCCAAAAGGCCGTTGACGCCTTCGGTGTATGGTTTCAAAAATGGCGTATCGATGTGAATCCACACAAGAGTTCTGCGATTCGCTTCTACCACAAATGACGTCGTTGCCACAACGATCCCCATGTTCGAATGCTAGGTATTCCCATCCCCTGGAAACACAGTGCTAAATACTTAGGCGTCACCTAAGACCCGACGCTTTCTTTCAAGCCACACGTCGATAGAGTAACGAAACTCACCCGTCTCTATTTAGGCCGATTAAATAGTATGTTAGGTAGACATAGTGAAATGTCCTTTCGTAACAAACGAACGCTCTTTAAGACCTGCGTTAGACCCGTCATGACTTATGCGTCGCCAATTTTTGCCCACGCCAAACCCACCCTCCTGCACAAACTGCAGGTATTTAGTTCAAAATCTCTTCTGCCGCAGGACTACAAACGCACCCTGGTATCTGCGTAACGCGGACCTGCACTGAGATCTTGAACAGTGCAACAGCAGCTCAAAACACTCTCGGAAGCGTTCTTCAAACGCTCCGAAACCCACCCCAATCCCTTAGTTCGAGCTTCAGTCTCGTAACTACCCCTGACCTTGATTCGAAGTTCAAAGTCGCTAGGCCTAGGAAAGCGCAAAGGTACGAAGCCACCCAGCTGTCAAACGATCTCGAAGCCCTTCTGGCCGCAAATTCTAATTTTAATTCGAATTAATTTATTTTCTCTTTGCAATTTTGATCACCTTCAGTGCTATGAATTCACCTTCAGTACTTTGAGCACCTTCAGACTTCAGTGCTATGTAAATCCCAGCGAGTGACCCCTTCAAGGACCCACTTGCGTGGCCTTTTTCTCCAACTGGCCGTCGCTTCAGATGAAGGCTGTAAGGCAAAAGATTGCCATAGACATTTAGGGGGTTTTTTAGTGGGTAGAGGCTCTGGTAGGCTCGGAGCGAGTCCCACATAACCTCGATCGCGCGCGCATTTTTAGTTCCTCCTGCCCTCCCCTTTGAGGGGAACAAAAGTAAAAGAGAGAGCCAGTGGCGTTTACTCGTATATTGGTTAATTGTTTCAATATAAATGTAATTCAATACATTTTACTCTAGTTGGACTATACAGTATTATGAACGAGTATTTGGTATTATAATTCCTTGAAATTACAATCCCGTGCAAACGTACCCACAATTCCCTATACTCGTAGACCAGCAGGAATTAATCAATACCGCTTGATTAATTACTATGTTACCCATGGCATTATTGCCACAGCTGTTGTGCCACTGTATCTAAATATGAATACAATTCAATTGTGCCTAGTGGGGCCGAGCATCATCTAAAGTACAAATATACTTCTATATAGGATAATCAATACAAAGATAAAAACATTTTAAATATAGGAATAGCAGAAGTCAAATACCTTATTACATATGATTTGAAGATCTGGGAAAAATGAGCACTTCACTTTCGACTAGAAGTTAGCTCCTGACTCCGTGAGAAGTTCTGGATAAAATATAGCTATAGTTTCTGCTGGAAATCTACTTTTTTAATTGTGATAAGCTACGTTCGAAACTTTCAGGTAAAACAATATAAAAAT
The DNA here is from genome assembly GCA_923062675.1 of Marasmarcha lunaedactyla. Taxonomy (NCBI): domain Eukaryota; kingdom Metazoa; phylum Arthropoda; class Insecta; order Lepidoptera; family Pterophoridae; genus Marasmarcha; species Marasmarcha lunaedactyla. The sequence goes on along the minus strand of OV281346.1, from coordinate 14,915,498 downwards.
AATAAATACCTATATTTCGCTGATCAGTTTGTTTTTATATAACGATACAATTTACTTCAAATATTCATACATACGAATAAAATCCTGTAAGGGTTGAGTTTTGTTTTATGCCAAATTGGTTGACAGTGTCCCCGTACTGATCGTGAACCTCCATGATAACTTCCGCTGATCACAATAAGTTAGAAGATGTACCAGGGTGCGAACGTAATATTCGTCTTATCTGCCCAAATATGACGATGTGAAGTAGCTCTATTCGTCTTTATTCGCATTTTCTCACGAACATGTCGAATACAGAAATACTCGCAAATGTTCAGGATATTTGCTGTTTATGCGAAGTGTGGAAGGTGTGTTAATTTAACGCGGGTTTCAACACGACTATAGCAAACAAAGCTGAATAAAAACGCGAGTACTGAATAGCGATGTAAAGTGCCACCAAAAATTATTGATAACTACTCTGCCGCTATAGTTCTATCCTGTAGCTATTGTTAAATAAATACTTATCACGGGGAGTCCGGTATAAGTAATGCCATTGAGTATTTGTTATCAATAACAATGTTTTCGATTTTACTAAATAGCATTAGCCACGTGTATTCTTGGAAAACACACCCGCAAAACTCATGAGACTAAATAGACGCTTTATACAGGCTTTTTAAAAATGTTCGAGGCATTTGATGACAATTAATATTAATTTGTTACAAAATTTTCTTTAAATAAAAACGTCGACTGTTGATGAGGACGGGAAGTGCCCCAAACGTATTAATAAAGTATGAGCTTACACAATTTCAAGTTTATAATTTAATAACTTGATAATTTGATAATGGCGTCAAAGGTAACTTTTTAAATATGGCTGTGGTGATTTCAGGGTGGTATAGTTAAATTATTTTTGATACTGCTTACTTACATTTATTACGATATTGATAAGTTACTAACAATATATACAATGAAAGTACAAAGATACGTTAGTTACTCAGCTTTACCGTTTGGAGCTGATTTCAAACGTCTCATCCGACGAGTTGTTCGGAACCTTGTCGTGTAGAGTTAATAAAGCTTCTTCGTTTAGATCTCGTCTGAGGCGGTACTACAATCGTTCCCATGTTGCCCGCCAAAATAATCACGTTAACGTACTTGTGCTCCGGACACAGGGAGGGAACAGCCGGTGCATTTTCATGTTACTGTATTCGGCAACGCCTCGTTAGTCTAAATATAATCACAATCACTATTAATAAATAAAACAACTACGAATAATAATAACATATCTGTGGAAACTTAATTGTAAAATGTGTGTTTAATTATGTTTATTATTTATTTATTCAAAATATCCATAAAAGCTCACATAAACAGTTAAATCTACCTACAGTGTAAAATAAACCATAACAGAAATAGGTCTTTCCTTGTGTGTGTTATGTTTTTGTATATAAATATGTATGTTTCCCTTTAAAAATAAATCAATAATGATGTCCATGGGTGTGAATGCCACGTACGATCAGGCAGGTCGCTTGCTGGTTTTCCGGGTATGTTTTAATAGCAAAAAATTATAAAAAATATATCCGCGGCCGCGCGTGCTTTCCTTGCGTTCTCAAAGTTTTGTATGAACGTTTAAAATAAGTAGGTTTTATCCAAACGAACTGCCTAACTTCCAAGCACAGGTTTAGAGGTTAGGGGCGCTACCCAATAGGTGTGGATGAGCCCTTGGGGAAAATTGCCGCCCGACCAATGCTGTTCGGGTTTTTCCAGGACGAGCCGAATGAGCTGACATGTAAAAACCCACACGGTCTATCTGTCGAATATTTGCAGGAGTTGGTGGTAATGTATATAACTGGATTAATCTACGTAAAGGTGAAGAAAGACCCCAAAATAAAATCTCTAAGATAACCACGGCAATTCTAGAATTAATTTAATTATATATAGATATTTATATTGAAGACCAGGCGGGAAGAACAAGGAATGTCAGTATTTTTAGAGAATTAAACTATTAATGCCATCTAGTGGTACTTCGGCAACACTTTTTTTCTAATATTTCATTTAACGCTAGAACACGACTAGTCAATGATAGTTCGCATTTTTTGTTTGAATAGGCTGGATAAAAACAAGGAATATCCGAGCGTAGTCGACAAAAACACGGAACGTCGGTCAGTGCAAGCGCGGACGTTAGTTAAAAGTCAATCATTTATAACGTGTGTGTATTGTGTAACGTTTATTTGCATATTGGAATTCTGTTTTGCAGGTCTTTCTGATTAATTTACGTTTTGCTAAAAGAAAATAAACATTGAAAACGTCGGATAGTGATAAAGCTCAAGATAGCTAGTGCTAAATATGCAGACCTTCAAGTTTTGAAGACCTTTTGCTCTGCTGAAGCCCAAATTTTATATGAAAATCTACGTCATGAACAATTTCTCATGAAAAATGAATATCTGAATATTCTAATGAATATTCTGTTCTTTTATTTAAAAATACCTATGTCATAATAAAATTATAATTAACAAAAAGAGGAATAGTCACTGATATTCCTTGTTCTCTGCAATTACATAATAATAACAATTTACTGTTTTAGTAACTTTGCGAGCTTTTCTACCATTAATTGTAATTTTACTAATGAAAATATAAAACAAAATAGTTTCTGCTAATAATATACTGAGATAAATATTTTCCAGACGTTTATGAGAAATTATATAGAATTGCAAACTTAAAAAATTGATTTACTCATAAATTCTTCCAACTGACATTTCTTGTTCTTCCCGCGTAACCTTCTTATGTTCTATTATGGGTTCCCCAATAGTTCGCTGTGTGGTCATCCATAACACAAGCTTTGTTTACTTCGGGGCCATAGAGTCGGTGTGTTTGTCTGGGGATCATTATTATTATTGTTGTTATGAATTCTAATCTAAGATTTATTTAATTTAAGATTATGATTTACAACTTTTTTTAGAAATGGCTTGAGATTCACGTCTTGGAAGATTCCAAAAGGAAGTATGTTTAAGATAGGATTAGCTGTTGTACGTGGTTACGACTGATTACTAGCTAGTTGAAATACAGCAATCTTCATCGGAAATTCCTAGCGCCTTGTAATATAAATGAGTTTATTTTGTTTGCGATAGTATTTGAATAAATATGATTGCAAAGATATGTTTCACTATTTAATTTTAGAATTTTGTTTGTTGCAATTTGAATAAACTCACCAATTTATGGGCCAACTTAAACAGCCATTTTTGGTTTTCGTCTAAGTTGCCATCGAAAAAGAAAGAGCAAACTTTTCATTTTAAGTAAGAATAACTTTGAACAACTCCATTCTAAATCGCATCACTCATGTTACAAAAGGTTACGAAGTGCAAACAAGTGGATACTTAAATAGAAGTTTTTTCTAGTAAACTATTTTGTTTTACCAAAAATTCTATACACATTTTGTTCCCGGCAAACGTTATATATACCAAAATATGTATTAAGTAAATATACCATCCAAATTGCAAAGTATAAGCTTTACTTAACTATCCGAAAGCTGTTGTTTAAGAAGCAAGATATTTTCAAGCTAAGATCAAAACCGGATATTTAACTTTGTATTTATAAAGACGTTACTTTTTCCTTTCTGATTTTTAAGACCGTGTATGTATGTTAAGATAGTATTTAAAATTTTCCCGGAGCAAGATTATATTGACATGCATTTTAAACACTCAGTTTTATTTCCAAGTAATTTATAGTGAGTGTCGTTGTCTTCCATAAAATAAAAATAATGTGGGGCGTGACTACGTGGATGAGACTCACTGTAATACAGAATTAATAGAGTGGCATTAAACCAAATAGAGAACTCTTCTCTCAAAGTTCAAACTCCTCTCAGCCAAAAATCGTGCTTAATTGTGTTTGTTGCAATGATGAAGTAATGATTAAGCACCGTGATTGATGATCACAAGATATAATTTCATGACGCAATAAAGATTTATCGCGTTCCACAGTTGAATGGGTATTCGTTCACATTAATCTACCCTCGTATGTGTAAAAAGTTCCATATTTCATGAAATAGGCGACTGTGAATGGCGCATAAATTAGGATGATATGCCACTTTATGATTGCGGGCTCTCTCTACCTTTTACGGAAGGTTCTACTTTAAAAGCTTTCTGCAACGCGGTTGAAGTACTCTTGATTTATCTATCATCGATATTTACCTTTCATTGATTATGTGATCTTTGGAGGAACCTTTTATTTGTCTAGTTAATATATCTAGTGGACAAATAACCCACAGTTTGGTTATTATTCAACGAGACATTTTGACCCTATATTTTGCTTGGGTGGTCATATCGTAAGCTCCGGGTAGTTTGCATTATTCTCAGTTTCCGTATTTTTTTTAAATTATATGGTTATATTTCTATACGAAACTTTTTCAAATACCAATTTACCTTCATTTTGTGACGTGTTCACTTGTTAAAATCGTTATTACTAATTCTAAATAAAACGACCTACGTTGGTGGAACATTTCCTTAAACACGAGGGAAAGTCAATCTCGTGTCGAGTGAATATTTATTATAATATAAGGTGTATTACTAATATTCGTTCCGCTAATCGCCACCTTAACAAACGACCATTTAGCAAGTTTTGTTTATAAAATGAACAGCTAAATATACTACGAAAACTACATTACAGATATATATGAATTTTTTCTTTAGCTGTAAAATATGTTTTTTTAACTAGGACTTTTACTTGTTAGGATTAATAGGAAACTGCTAATTTCGTAGTTTCAAGTACAAGTGGGCTCCTACTAAGAAAGTAGCTCCTCTAGAAGTAGTATTTTTTTAAAACTTTTCTTAGTAAATACTTTATTTTTTACGAGATTAACTGAACAAAATCCGCAGTGCCTTTTTAAACAAATGCTAGCTGACGTTAGACGACCTTTCCTCTTAATTATACAACACAGCAATAGCTACGAACCATTTAAATTGCCGTTGTGATGTCTTCTGTTGCAGTCATACAAGTTGTGCAGCTATAACCACATCTTCGTTAGTAGTTGCACGGAAATGTGCTGATGAGTGAACGCTTTCTGTTTCTTACTAAAAGTATCTTGGAAAGAAGAAAGTAGATAAATAGGTAATACCACTTCCGGTATTCCTGTTTAATTGTCAGTTTTTGTATTCTGAATAAACGACTTACGGTTTACGACTTGCTTATATCTCGGAAACTAATAGTTGATGGAACAAAAACAATTTTCATGCATTTTTTATTTTCTTAGACTAAATAAAGCTAAAATTAAAAATTGGTCGACATTAATATTTGAAAAATCAATTATCATTATATGTTTATAATTATTTGATAAAATCGTAATCCAGCATCTTCCTTCATCAACAACTCTAGATCAAGTGTAAAGGAGTTACAACCTAAGGTATGCCTTTGCCATATTTTCTGTTAGATCGTGAATTCTTTAAAAAAATGCTGGATATAACAAATTACTACTTTACTACTTTGTTATATAGTATAACAGTAATGAATTGTAAGAATGTGTTATGTTATATAAGCTGTATAAGTAAGTTAGTTATAGTTTTCAATTTGAAATGAAAAAATCTGAAATACACGTAATAACGTATATAAGTAAGTTATTTATCTCCGAAACGATATATTCAATCTCGGTAAAATTCATATTTAAAAGATAAAGAAATAAAATGAAACTCGACAATATCTGCATGTAGTAATCGACAGTAATTGGATGCCACTTTTGGTAATAAATTTCATATTCAAACAGTATAACTAAAATACACGGAAAACCTGTTATTTTCGGATTTTAAATTATCAACAAGCAATGTAAAATATATTTGGATTATCTATTTTTTTATCTGTAATGAATTGGTATGGAACAACACTTGCAAATAGATTGCGATCTTAGGCATTTCGTGGCATGTTTCTTGCTCCATAGTTAATATTAATACTTGTATAATTATAGCGATAAATAAATATATAGATATTTGTTAAATATACACTCGCGTGCAGCTAAATCGACTCAGTTTACAAAATGGAATAAAAGTGTGTTTATATTATAATGACCTAAATTATTTAAATATAAAATATATTTTTTGAAAGTCTATTTTATAAGCTTTAAAATGATACCCTAATTTTAAGAATCTGCTGTAGAATTTCAGAATTAATCAGATTTGAATGACAGTGCAACAAAAATGTAATTGATGAAAAAGCCATTTATAAAACAAAAGATGCACTTTAATAATCTTTCTGCAATCGTTACAATAAATTACGTCGAATTATGAGTCTGCCCCTAACTTGAACCTGACCTAAAAACCTAAAACATCGTAGATTTAGCTTGTCACGAACTACATAACATTAATGTGCCTCAGACAAACGTTAAATGTAACCGTGATTTGCGTAGAAATTCCGGGCTAAGTACTGAGTACGGTAATCATGGAACAAGATAAACTTAAATTAAGATAAAATAAGTGATGGAAGTTTTTATATGTATGAAGTTAATTAGGAAATTAATTTGTATCCATTTTTACAGTATTTTTCGGAATGTTTTTTTTAGTGCATGTAAAACTATTTTGTGAGTATCTGGATTTTTCTTGATATCATCAGAGACTAGTAAATAACTATAGACTAACCATGTCTAACAAATTTTTGTGACTTGAAAAATAGTTGTTTTTAAGATAGAGAGATGGCGTTAGTTGTATTAGATTTAAAGTTATTTTAATTCACTCAAAAAATGCGTAAAAAAACTTAAGATGGAGCTGTTTACAAAATCATTTGATATTTCATTGCAAGTACTATCCGTAGGTATCAGGCGACAACAGACGTTGCCAGCTAGTGCATTATATTATTTGATGCTATGTTGCCGCTCTTATAATTCAGTAACAGAAAACTTTACACCACCCCGGATATTATTTGTAGTGTTACTGGGTTAGTGTATTGCCAATATATAATTTTTGCCACAAAAATACAGCATTCATCTCCACAGTTTGTTCTTATCTGCCTTAACGTAATAAAACGAATTTCAGTGCATTTAATTAATAGGTATATAATATTTTACTTTATTTCTTGATATCGATAAAAAATATTTCTTAATAAGTGCATAATTTTTATTTATAATGCATATAACTCATAACTATTTTGCAGTAGTTAAAAAAATATTTTCTTGCTGGATTATTATTTAAAAAAATGTTCCTTATCCATCAACTTTTTTTGTTCTTTTTATGACAATATTTGATTTGGATAACAATTTGAATTCTTCGACGTTTATTGTTGTTGCTATGGGTGTGTGTTTGTTTTGGAACTTTTCCCTGCATTTCTTTGAATTCACAATATTTCTGCTCGCCTACTGTGACTCGTGCAAATTTTATAGACCTTGATTAAGTTTACGTTTTGGCTGCTACATATATGTTATATATGTATAACATGTGCGTTTATCACAACTGTGATAATAAAAGCTTTTAAAAATAGGTTATTATGGCAATTAAAATAAGGAGGATGGTAGTGCCCAGGCGTCTCAGAACAAAATAAACTTATACCAGTATGTTTATGGTCTTTTGTAGTTGTTATTTTATCATCTATAAAGTAAGAATAAATTACTATCTACCTATTCTTATTGAGTAAAATTATCAAAATCAATGATATAAAATGATGACATTTTCCAATTTAAAGAAAGAAATAAATCCTACTTGCTAAGGTTTCAGGTTATTTAACAACGCCATCTAGCAGTTTTAGTCCGTACAAATATTTTGCATTACGTTTCTTGTCAATAATTCATATAAAAATTAAAAACGGCAAGGTTGGTCCAAGCTATTTGAGAGCGACATCTAGTAATAGCTTGGATTTTGAGCTTTTTCCGAGTCACGAATTTTTGTATGGAGATGGTCAGTCTATAGTTATTTACTAGTCTCTGATATCATGAAATAGCCGATAATTTAAGGTATTTTTGTATTATATTGAGCGACTACAATAACGTATGAGGGTGTTGCAATAAAAACACTATGAAATATGTTAGAGCAGATGAAAACCTAATTCATAATTTTCTTTTTTTATAAGAACTGCTAAAACTTTTTTTTGAACTCCATTCATCATCAGTCATATAAATATAAAAATACAATTTTTTTTGGAGCGTAGAATACTTTCCTCGATTGAGCGCTAAAAGCTTCGACAGAGCTGTGTTCACATCGTCAAAATCCATCAAACGCTGTTGAACACAACCGACTCTCGCAAGTTACATCCGACAATCTTTTAAATATTCCTTCTCCGTCTTCAAGTAACGATTGATTAAGTAAGCATTCTTTTGTAACGCCTTTTTCTGACACAATTTGTTTCGTATCTTTTATTTACAGAACATCTTATTCTAAGCAGTACTTTACAGGCAAAATCTACTTTGAAATCTAAATAGGGTTTCTTAGGGCTGTTTACGGAAAGGTTTTATTTATTACTTAACTTTATTTACTATTTTTATAGGCAGTTAACGAGCACGCTATCTTCCTGATGATAAGTGGCATCTATGACCATATGCTTCGTTAAACCAGAGACTAGTAAATAACTATAGACTAACCATGTCTAGCAAAATTTTGTGACTTGAAAAATAGTTGTTTTTAAGATAGAGAGATGGCGTTAGTTGTATTAGATTTAAATTTACTCAAAAAAAATGCGTAAAAGAACTTAAGATGGAGCTGTTTACAAAATCATTTGATATTTCATTGCAAGTACTATCCGTAGGTATCAGGCGACAACAGACGTTGCCAGCTAGTGCATTATATTATTTGATGCTATGTTGCCGCTCTTATAATTCAGTAACAGAAAACTTTACACCACCCCGGATATTATTTGTAGTGTTACTGGGTTAGTGTATTGCCAGTATATAATTTTTGCCACAAAAATACAGCATTCATCTCCACAGTTTGTTCTTATCTGCCTTAACATAATAAAACGAATTTCAGTGCATTTAATAAATAGGTATATAACATTTTACTTTATTTCTTGATATCGATAAAAATTATGTCTTAATAAGTGCATAATTTTTATTTATAATGCATATAACTCATAACTATTTTGCAGTAGCTAAATAAATATTTTCTTGCTGGATTATTATATAAAAAAATGTTCTTTATCCATCAACTTTTTTTGTTCTTTTTATGACAATATTTGATTTGTTTGACAATTTGAATTCTTTGTCGTTTATTGTTGTTGCTATGGGTGTGTGTTTGTTTTGGAACTTTTCCCTGCATTTCTTTGAATTCACAATATTTCTGCTCGCCTACTGTGACTCGTGCAAATTTTATAGACCTTGATTAAGTTTACGTTTTGGCTGCTACATATATGTTATATATGTATAACATGTGCGTTTATCACAACTGTGATAATAAAAGCTTTTAAAAATAGGATATTATGGCAATTAAAATAAGGAGTATGGTAGTGCCTAGGCGTCTCTGAGCAAAATAAACTTATACCAGTATGTTTATGGTCTTTTGTAGTTGTTATTTTATCATTTATAAAGTAAGAAATTACTATCTACCTATTCTTATTGAGTAAAATTATCAAAATCAATGATATAAAATGATGACATTTTCCAATTTCAAGAAAGGAATAAATCCTACTTGCTAAGGTTTCAGGTTATTTAACAACGCCATCTAGCAGTTTTAGTCCGTACAAATATTTTGCATTACGTTTCTTGTCAATAATTCACATAAAAATTTAAAACGACAAGGTTGGTCCAAGCTATTTGAGAGCGACATCTAGTAATAGCTTGGATTTTGAGCTTTTTCCGAGTCACGAATTTTTGTATGGAGATGGTCAGTCTATAGTTATTTACTAGTCTCTGGTTAAACGAAGATGTTGAGTTGTATGATACAGTTATCAAATTAATGTCGATAACTTGAAATTAAGTAATGAATCATGCTTTGCTTTAATTGGAGTCGCGTATAATCTCGTAATTTTAGCGGCTGTTCTTTCCCACTAATCGGAACACAGCCAGTTGTTGTTATGGTGCTCAAAATAGCAACGACTACAACAGTCGTGGGATGTAAAAACAACTTGGGAGGTAATACGTCCCAGACGTTATTACATCCCATTTGAAACTTACACAAGTTTCAATTAATTTTTCCATAGATTTATACTTGACCCTTGTAGTTACGGGGTTTAGGATTATAGCAAAATATTATTCTCTAAGAATGTTGAATGAATTTTAGTAACATAACATAGACATAACATAGACTTTAGTGAAAGATTAGGCCGTAATCAGCTAAAAAAACAGCCCACATTAATTTACAGTAATAGTTTATTCAGATTGTTATCTTAATTAAATAAGAGGATTGCTCCTTGTAGGGCTCAACTCGAATGAGTTCACAGTTATAAGCTAATGCATATGTCCTTAATGCTACCACAAACTTGAATACAAATTCATACAAATAATATATTATGAATTACAAAGTTTCCAAAAACACAAATATATATATAGTATCAACACGATTATTTTTTAAACATACTTCAGTATTTTATTTAAATATTTACACATTGTTGTTAAAGACATTGTAGCCCGTTTAATCTAGACATTCGAAGGTACATAAATATACAACAAGCTGAAAATCAGTAAAATCATTCAAAATATAATTATAAATAAAATTCGAAAGTTCCCCTGTATGGGAAACATTTTTTTCAAGGTCAGAGGTCAAAAAAATTTGATTTTTGCGATTTTCATCAAAACGGTAAGTTTTATCATAAAAATACTCAGGACAAAATTGTAGATCATAAAATTGTCTATAAAAAATATTTCAATACTTTTTTCCTACACGCCAGCATACTTTTTTCCGAGATATAACGATTCAAAAAGTTGTAAAAGTAATAATCGTCCTATGAGGTAGTGTACTTAGCGCGTTTTTTATAACGTGATTTCCTCAGTAGGCCCATTCCACGGGTCAGTTATGATCGGGTACACTACATACATACGAAAAACTTGATTCTGATAGTTATAATCACGAATTTCAAAATTCCGAATTTTGTAACACCAAATGGTTCAAAATTTCGATAATGAAAATCCGTGTTACATAATTCCTAATTTTTCTTCTTCGAAACTTCGAAATTTCGAAAATTTATAATTACAAAAATCAATATACCAAATTTGAAAAAAAAATCCGAATTGTTAATAATCCGCAATATCATAAGTACGAATCCCGAATATCAAAATTCCGAATAATATTAGTTGCAATAACAAACGCCTTGTAAAACTTCATGAGCACATTAATTTATACGTTCGATCATTCAAGTAGTCAGCTGGAAATGAGAAAGTTTATTTAGTTTTTTGTTCCGAGTTATTTCTTGAGTATATAGGTTATGTACTGAAATGCAAATCCCTTTTTGGCATTTTTACTGCATTATCTACATACAGACTAACTGCTCCTCCTCTTTTCGCTAGTCTTCGCGCCTAATTTGTATAATTTCAAAATGTGCCTTATTAATTTTAATTAGTGTCACAGGATTATAATCTCTAATATATACCCGTTTTAGATACAAAATCTGAATGTTAGCATTGAATTTTCGGAAAATTAAAATTCGGAATACCATATTTCGGACTAGTAACACAGCAGGTTTAGTCTCTTAGGGATTGTGAAATTCGGAATTAAAAAAATCGGGGTATTCAAATTCGGAATTACATCATTTGGATTTTTGGGGTGTTCCCGTAATGATCCTATTTAATTTGAAACTATTGCAAAATAACTGAAATTAGCAAAGACTGGAAAAGGTAGGATTCATATCTCAGAAACGGTGGCTCGTAGGAAAAAAAAGTGTGGTACATTTTTTATAGCTAATTTGATGATCTACAATTTTTGTCTGGACTATTTTTATGATAAAACTTACCGTTTTGCTGCAAATCGCGAAAAACTAATTTTTTTGACCTTTGACCTTGAATAAAATTTATTCTATACAGGGGAAAGATGGGGAACTTTCAAATTTTATTCATAATTATATTTTGAACGATTTTACCGATTTTCAGCTTGTAGTAAATTTATGTAGCTTCACTTTAATTTTTTGGTCTAATTTGACCGGACCTAATAATTTCGAGTGATATTCATTAAACTTATTTATAAAATCCACATCTATTTACAGTACGAAGACCTTATTATCCGAGGGTACCAGGACGCTAGCAGCCAGCGAGAGCTATGACGAAGCTGAGCAGAGCGGCGGATATCGGGTACTGCAGTCGTAGTTGACCGCCGTGCTGCATTGCTGCTGGATGTTCACCTAGGGGATGTGACACTAAATAATAAAAATGTGAAATACATAGCATAGTGGTATTATTGGTATATAAATAGTTTTAAATTGCGGTGTATGTCAAATGATTTTGTTGAAATCGTTATACGGAGAGCACATCCTACAGGATGCACGACATCGTCGTCTCGTGCCTTCATGAACCATCTCTCACTTACCACTAAGCACATGCACCAGCACAGAGCTCGCGGGCGCATGCGCAGGCGAACAGGAGTAGCGGCCGGAGTCATGCGCGCGCGCACGCTGCACCAGCAGGTACGACGTCGTCGTCTCGCCCTTCTCCGTGATCACGGAGACTCCGCCGCGAGGCGAGTCGTAGTTTATGTCCTGGTAATAAGAAGTAGAGATTATCATTAATTGACGAGTGTTGGTTATTTGATATACAATGATAGTCAAGGACTGGCCGTTGATTGTTTAATCTCTTCCTTATTATCAAATAGTTTATATCCCTATTTTCGCGAATACATAATATCAAACTTGACATTGATATTTACTAAGATTTATTTGCTTGGACCTTAGTTAACCCAGAGTTAGTCAGTCCGGTTAGTCAGTTACTAGTGGAATGACAGACACATTACAATATTTCAACCGAAGCTTTTATTAACCTTCGAGATAAATTGTTAACACAGATCTCCGCAAATAGAAAAAAAAACGAATTATTTAGCAGTACTCAAATGTCCATTTGTGCTACACAAACTTACAAATAATGGGTTCATCATATTGTGCGGCAACATATAGAGGCAACCCTTGGCCTTTGTAAGGCGTTATGTCTTCTAGCAAACTAAGTAAAAAGGTTCTTTCGGATATTTCATATTAGTTAATAATTTTTATCAAGTATTGCACCATCTTGTTATTTTTTTGTTCAATTCTTTTGTCTTATACATCCTTAGCTTTTATTACCTTTCTGGGTTGTAAATATACTTATACTAATTTGTTTTATATAATTAATGTAGCTACAATAAAACAAAAGTATCAGGAGATATTTTAAGAATTTCAAAGAAATCAAAACAATAACAAGATTACTTTGTCGCACAAGACATGGGTTTTCAATGGTATCCAATCATTTGACAAAAAACAAATAACAAATTTTCATTTGAAAAACAACGTTTGACAAAATTATACTTGATAAATTTATTATTTTACAAACTTCTGTTTAATAAACTACTCATAAGAAAAAATATTTACTAGAAAAATTTCTTTATGCCAAAACATCATTTCACCAATTGGTTAGTTTTTAAACTACATGCATTCAATTGGCGCTCGCTCCGCTTGCTTTCTTCAATCCAATTGGGTAAGGTTAGGTTTGTATGTAGTTAATACACGCGCGAACCGAGCGAGCAAAGCGAGGTAGTGTGGCAGCACCTAGCGAAGCGCCAGGACCAAATTAAGTACCATTTCCAGCTTTTCACGAACAGCGACTTTGTTTTAATTTGGTTCAAACTAACATCAGGACACGAGGTGTTTTATGATAAATATTTTAACAATTGAAATATTTCCAAAGTAAAACATTTGTGAAACCTTTGAATTTTATTAATAATTAAAATAATTTGAAACTTTTAAAACAATAGAATGATTATTTTTAAAGTAATATGTTTGCGAAATGAAAATATGTCAAATGATTAGTTTTTCAAACGTTGTTTGTAAAATCATCTTTTGTCATACGTTTTTTGTTAAGCAATAGTAAACCGTTTTCAAAACCTGTTTTTTGTTTTCAATAATTTTGAGACAATAAACAGACGAATTAGTTACAGCGTTTAACTACAACCAGATTAAATGGGTTTTTAAAGTATCACCACATTCATGTAAGCGGAAACTGAACAGCCAACTAACAATACAGCATTTGAGTCGTGCTATTATTGATTTAAAAGCAACAAAATGTATGCACCTATTGGTTTATCTATGCATTAAGTTTCATTTTCTTAAATGAGAATTTTCATCTTTTGGCCTTTGGATGAGAAGTTCACTGACTTTGTTAACTTTATGACAAGCATTATTTACGTGCATGCTCAACAAACTAAATGCTTGAAACAGAGGTTTCTACCGTAGAGTTATGATTACATATCTGTACGCTCAAATATTTGCCAAGGTGACTTCAGGTGACGGTGAAGGCTTTGGGAATTTCTGGATAAAAGATTGTCTACGGTACTGGTGGATAAGCTCTCAGTGCTTAAATAATTATTGTCAACGGCTTAGAACTTTCAAATTTTATCGATTACAAATATAATAAAACAAATTTTGGTCTTTTTTATTGGAGAATACAATAAAACCTCACCTCATCGTCATGCATCCATCGCATGGTCGTCGGAGGTTCTGGAGAGTGCCGCACCACGCACGTCAGGTTCAGGGTGCTGCCCGTGTTGATGAACAGCTCCGGACCACCCAGGATAGTTGTCACGGGTTCTGCCAAGAAACACAGGTGAACAGAATTGTGGAGAAACTGATGATTCTTACTCTTCCAGTAAATTAAATAAAATTTATAATTTAATTTTTACTATATTATAAGATTGCTTTTATCGATTTGGATTCATTTACCATATTCATAATAGGAATGAAGGTAATATTAGTTTTTGAATCTCTTGTATATTATAACTTAACCGAGATTCCACAAACTTTAAACACACTGTTGAAGCAATTTCGGTCTCCAAATGTTACAATTGATAGACTTTTACAAACATTACATACCTACCACGGACAGATACATCTTGTGTCCAATAGGTGGCGTGGTGCCCACTTGGCACTCATAGACGCCCGAGTCGCGGAGTTGTGGGAAATTTATCTGTATAAAATAGGTAAGTATATCTTTTTAATAAATTATATCTGTTGTTAGCTTGGGCTCGAAAAGTATATTTTAAAAATATGTATGTCCTGATAACGTAAGTACATAATATTATTTTGTTAGTCAATGCAAGGCAATGTGATGCTTATCTTTTTAAAATAACTCATACATGTTGAGTGTATTGAATTTTTCATATTTTATGAATATTTTAAAGTAGAATATTTTAGTTATACACTACCCAAATGATTAATGATACAAGGTTTCTGCGGCAAAATCTGTATTGGCTGGAATTTATGATACGCACATGATGTCCTCAACATCTGTTGTCAGAAAGTTTAGCAAGTCAATCCACATTTCGAAACTAACGACTATTAACCACGTCTCATTTTTAAATATCTCCTTCTACAATCCATTATGCTTTTCTGGAATTCGATTTTTTTTGCACTATTCCCCTAGTGGCACAATTTTTCAGCAAACTACCACCACACGATTTGGTTATCGTCAATTTTTCATCTTGTGCACGTTCCATAGCCCCAGATTGCCAAAAATTAAACAAAAACATTTCATATATAAACGATTAAACAGTTAAACGACGTTCTAGTTTTGCGCATATCGTGTATGCGTATTCAATAGTTCAAAAGCTATGAGCATTTATACCTTCAGTGCCCAATCCTCAGAGTGGGGGCTGTGGAGACTGACGAACCGCTGGTCTGAGGTGTAAGTCATGCGGCCCGACGCCAACAGGTGCAGGTCGCGGTGCCGTATCCATGACACCTGGTCGAAAGAGAATTAAATAAGTCAAATTGATTTTGTTGATGGTTTTACTTAGTTAAAGATACCTACTAAATTAATATCATAAAATTTCTACTTATTCTGCTCTGAAACCCACTATGCACTAAGTAATTTCTTCAACTGCATATAAAAGTATTTAAACTTAGTTATTTAGGGTCCTTACCATGTCTTTACTTACAAAATGCCAATGGTTTATGCCAATAGATCGATTAAGGCTGCTTCTAAACGTGAATGATTTAGTTTCAAATGTGTGTGTAACTTGTTAAATTAATAATATTTCTTGTTTCACGTTTTTTATGTGTTCTGCAAACAACAAATTTTTTTAAAAGGTCAAGTACTTACTGTATCACTGCTAAAGAACGATGCTCTTGATAAGCTTTATAAAATGTAAAATTGCAAAGCGTACTCTACAAAACTTGGTTCAAGTATTAGAATGCGATGATACGTACTATACTTACTGAATTGTGTGTTGTGTAATTATTGAGTACCAGACAGATTAAACTTTTTCCTTAGAATACTTTTAGACCTTGCTGGAGAGTTTTAGATACTTCCGGAGCATTTTCTTCATGTCAATCGGTGACAAATTTGCCCCATATCATTACCGATCCAGGAAACTTCACTTTTCTTTTGATACAATCGGTATGGAATGCTTCATCTTTATTTGTGATAACCTTTTTCTAAACATCACCGAGAGTCACCTCAAATTTAGATTCATCACTCCATATTACTTCACGCCACTAATCTTGAGTTCAATATTCATGATCTTTAGGGAATTTCAGTCTTTTCTTTTTTTGCACAGGCGTGAGTAAAGGTTTCACTTTAGCAGTAAAAAGGGTGTCGTAAAACGATTGGGCCATAGCCCAATCGTTTTACGACATTCTTTCAGGTATTGACAGATACATTTTTGTGAATCAGCTCTCTCTACTACAAAGTAAGTTCTCCTGCGCGGACACGCTGATTCTTTTTAATGATTTTCCTTAAAACTCAATTTTCAGCTTCGCTTATGATTCGCGTCCGACCAGGTTTCTTCAAAAAAATCAACCATGCCATTTTTCCTGTGATGTTCCATGATGGTCTGAACTGTCGATCTTGGTAGGGATAAGTCCTTGGATACATGGTTTTTTTTTTGGTCGCCTAAGCAGTACCCTCCGCGGGGAGGGTGGCAGATGCGTCATGCATACCTCCGCAGTCGATCTGCAGGGTGATGTGGGAATCACCAAAGTGGCACCTACCCACTAACCACCTTTATGGCTGTGGCATAGGAATGCTAAGCAGCCTTCATCGGAGTGACACCTGGTTAGGGAACGGGGTGCCCGCTATTTGGTTTGAAATTATGGTTTTTATATATTTGGGAAGGACAGTGACCCCTCATGTGATAGATTATTTCTAATCAAATCAATTTTACTCATTTTTCAATTAAAACAGGTAGAATTGAGACATGGACGAACTCTTTTGCATCGATTAAGAACTAGACGAACTATTTTGAGCTAGTCGTAGCAAATTAAAGTGCCCATAAACACGTATTTTAATAAAAGAAGTTTTTTTTTAAAGTGCCTGATTGAACAACAATAACATTTTTTATATACTAGATTTTACTATATACTATTTTTTTCAATTGCCTGTTTTATGAAAATGTAGTTAAGTTGAAAACAAGCAACCTTTGCAATATATGACTGGACAAACTCTTTTGCATTGGGCTGAAAGCCCGCAACGAATCGTCGTCAAGCGTACATATTTGTGTAGGTACGTGTTTTAAAAGCAGTTATCGGTTGAAATGATTTGCGCGTGGTTGCTATTGGCAAGAAGTAAGGTGCAATGCTGCATTAGGGCCACTGTAATAAGTTCTGTGGAGTGTACACATGTAAAGTAAGCCTGAACACAAAAATAATTATCTAAAGTTCCATAAACCATCTCCTTTTTACTTCATAAAAAGGTATCATAAAAATATTCACAAATTATTTGCTGAATTCGTTTTAGTTGTTCTAATGCCATTTAAAAGGTCACTCGTGGATTTATAACAAGTCGATGTTATGTACTCGATCCTCTGCATTAAAGCGAAAAATTTTAATTAGTTGGAATGTACCAAGTTTGCCTACACTAAATAAAGAGGTACATTTAGTTTTCCTGCTTTGAAGTGGTTTCGACTTACAGAGCTTCATTAATTAACTTCCAAATGTAACTAACTGTATTCACGAGGAACTGTTGGTTAAGTAATGCAAAAATTAAATGTGTTTAGAATTTTATTTCTAGACTGGGGTCTGGTTTTTCATTTTAGAGTGGGCTCTAAAATGAAAAACCAACTAATTCTCAGCCAAATGGGCCAAGTTGAGACACAAAGAACCTGACTAGTACCGATTTTTTTTCGAATGAATTCGACTTGTATTTATATAAAAGGCATAATCCGAAGGCCTAAAATAACGTGCATGAGTTAAACCCTGAGCAGATGGTGACCAAAGTACTGCGCTTCCTTTGCAAGTAGTTATTTCAACATTTAGTACGCAATTATTGTCGGATACACACAATTTATTTACTCTCAGTTGAGTTAAGTTCTAAGACAAGATCAAAATTGGGCTAGAAAGGTATGCGTTCTATGTGCGTACTCGAAATTTGTTGAACCAATAAGATGGAAATAATTTTGTCCCGTTTTCTTACCGTGCGGTTACCCAGTTCATGCACTCGGCAGTTGAGCTGGGCCGCGCTGCCGACTAAAGCGGTGACGTTCCTGGAATGGGGGATGTCGAAGTGTGGTCCTCGACGCTGGAGGTCCGCGTCTATGTAGTCGGCTTCTAACACGCCGTCGCTTATCGGGTTTCTATTTTTTATACAACCTGCGATTAAAGTAAAATTATATTGACAACTACTTCTAACTTCCTATGTTGCCTTTTAAAAAAATGTTTTACTGTTGCATAAAATTACAAAACGATTTCGAATCGATTTGAATGTTAAAAAATAATTTTGCCTGGCTTTAGATTTTGTATTTTAATACAATAATTCAGCTATGTTTGTACGAGATAATAGCACTACAAGATACAAGGTGTACCAGAGCTGAAAGTTCCGAAGTCTGTTGAAGTCGAAGGCAGTGACAAGCATTGTCCTGGCGCAGATTTATAGCACAATATTTCTTGGTATACTTTTAGTATTGGAACGCACTTGGTTGTACTAAAACATATACACATGAAAAAGTCTAAGCAACACACATTATTTCAAATTTATTAATAAATTATTATGTCTTTTCTTACCAAGTAGGTAAACTAGTTTACTTTAGTAGGTACTAAAGTAACCTTTTTTGTTCTAGGCGAAATACTGGCCGGTTGTAAAAAAAATTCGACTATCATTTGTTTTTTCATAAAATTTAAAGCGAATGCATGTTTTCGAATTTTAATGCGTTTTCTTTGTGTGGCGTTAGTGTTGGAAATCATTTATTTTTTGTTTGATTTATTGCAAAAAAATTTAATTGTAAGACATTGTTTACGACATGGAGCGACGTCAATCTGAGGTATCACGATATTTTGTTGTCAACAGAAGCGTTATTTGCCGTCTTTATCAGCGTTACACTAACACGGCAGATCCAGCCGAGCAGCACCCAGGCTGCGGAAGGAGAACAACTATTCGGCAAGACCGATACATTCAACTGACTGCAAGACGATGTTAGGGTGTTACCACACCAATCGATCGTCCGTCGATCGACGTCGCCCGGTTTACGTCAGTCGACGTCGATGGACGTCGATCGATTGGTGTGGTAGAAACCGCCAATCGACGTCGACTGTTCTATTCTGCCATCGACCGAGGTCGACCGATCGACGTCGACTGTTCTATTCTGCTATCGATTGGTGTGGTAACACCCTTAACCGCCCGAGCGATAGGTTTAAGGCTACAAAACACAACTGGTGTTGTTGTTAGCACCCAAACCGTGAGAAATCGACTGCATGAGTTCGGCCTACATGAACGACGACCAATTAGGTGCTCACCTATACGTCACGGGAATCACGCTCGTCGAAATGAATGGTGTAGAGAGAGTAGAGAGGGAAAACTGAGAGGCTGAGGTGCGTTCAAGAAGTTCATCCACACAACGGTTCAACAGTTATGGTATGGGCGGGTACTATGTAGAACAGACGAACTGAGCTCGTTTTTGTAAATGGAATCATGAACGCTGCAAATTACGTTGAGGATGTTCTAAGGCCTTATGTCCGTCCATTTGCACAAACACTTGGCTTCGATTTTACGTTGATGAATGATTTCGCGTTCGCATACAGCTTTGCACACCAGGGAGTACTTGGCAAGGGAAACATCCGGGTATTGCATTGGCCTGCAGAATCGCCAGACCTCAACCCCATCCAACTTGCATGGGACATGCTCCAGAGACGTATTTTAGAGGACTAGGACGGAGTGACAATCCCGACAACTGATGGACTTACTAAAATTTCATTGGGAACTATTGCCGCAGGATAACATTAATAGTCTCATCGATGAATAATCGTTGTCAGTAAGTTCTCAAAAACAAAGGCGACCACTCTTTGTATTAAGTTATCCAATTTCTTGTACAATAAATTAATTTTGTTGAACAATTTCATTAAGTTTATAAAAAGTTTAGTTGCTTAGGTATCTGAGTTTGTACTACGTATGATACAGTACTCGCAATATTGTTAATTTATGTTATTAAAATTATAACAAAACAATTGATATTTCACTTTGAAAAGACACTAAAGAATAATATAAATAATAAAATAGGTACTTACGATTTAATGTGAAAAGACATTGTAAAATTCAAATTTGTATTTGTTGCTTAGACTTTTTGGATCTGTGTAGTTTGACTGTGATATGTTAATATAGTATATATATAATAATTTATTTTAATTATTTAAGCATTATATATATAATTAAACAGTTTCTGTAAGTTTGGATAATGTTGATTTTATTCTAGATCGTAACTAATGGTTAATTTGCTTCTCAAAACTAAAGTCTGTTATAATCTTTCTGATTTCTGTGCAGACTTGAAAGAATTTCGTATGATGACGTCACGGAGTAGTAATAATTTATAAATCGTATAACAGAGTTTATTATTATATCTGAAATGAACAACTCCACAACTTTCTACGGGTTACTGTGATAGATAATTATTGTAAACATTGACATGACAGTTTGACCAAAGAGTAATTAGAAGTTGATGCTGCACAATGACGTCATATAGAGTCTGAACGAGAGTCAATTTAATTTGCTCAATATCGTTAAATAAGCTCGATCACATTATTCTGCGAGCTATTACTCACAACATGTATTATAGAAAAGTGATTTCTCTCAATAGTTTTCGAGTCAGAATCTGAATTTTTATCTTTACAAACCGAATACAAATTATAGCATAATAATAATCTTTGCTCATACAAACTCACTCTACTTTTCTTTTTTTGTAAAAAAGCGAAATAGGTTTTTCTGGATAGAAAAACGTGGCGCTATGATAAGTTCTATAAAATTTAATATTCACTATTAATAATATATCTCTGTAAGCTATTTTGTTTAGGTTCTAGTTTGAAAATGAAATTGTAGATCGGTTGCATGAACTTAGCAAGCTTATTTCGAGGAGGAACTATGTGATTTCTATATGTAAAGTCTGACTAATAATATAAAGAATCTCCCCATTTTTCGGAAAACATTTAGCACTGATTTCTTGTAACAGCAACAAAAATTATAATTTAATAAAACTTCATTGATATTTCATCGTTTATTTCTGTCTGTTTATTAATGGTAATTTTATACATTAAAATGCCGAAATCCGTTATTTTTAGCCGTGGAAGGTAAATGGTTATGTGCAAACTGTTTGTTGGAGGGAAAGTATGAAGGGTTGTTGTCCTATAAATGACATTACCGACTCGATTTTCATTGTGAGTGGTAGGAGACACATAGTATAGAGTGAGTGAATGAATGACTGGAATACGCATAGTTGCAATAAAAAAAATATCTTATTGGTCAGGCTTTCCTAGACATTACTTAATCAGATTTTGCGATATTCAAGATACAATTCCAAAGAACGTTGTCAAAAAATTATAAAGTAAAATATATGTAACAAACTAGTATACTACTCGGCATGATCTGACATTGTTAATTACAAAGGTATTAGTACCAGTAAAGCCCACAAGGGTCAAAACCCCCAGCGCAGCAAAGAAATCCATCTTCACAGGGTCATTGGCCAGTCATCATATATTTTTCACAGTCCACTGCATTTGCATCCATCCCATCTGCAGACAAATATATTCTTATAACCATTTGCATAGTGCTATCTGCTTGACTATAATTCACAGACTCTATTTTAGCATATGGATAAAATCTATGATTAAAGTATAGGACCGTCGTAAATATAGGACCCCTATATGATTGCAATTGATTGTTCGTAAGCAGATTAGACGCTGAAATCACAAGTTTAGTTTTATGAGTATGCTGGTTTCTTTTGTTGTTCTCTTAATGGTGTGTTGTATTACAAATAACTTAGTTCAAGGTCATAGCCCGAAAGGACTACCTGATCGGCATCTGCCAATCAATGTGGTTGTTGGTTCGGGCCGGCATTTCCATTTAACAAATACTAACGACCCGAATAAGCCAGCCTCAAGATACCCATATATGTGGAGTGAGCCGGCCTAAATAAATCCTGAAAGAGCTATCCGATCGCCACCTGCCGAACATTTGTAGTAATTGGTTCGGGCCAGCTTGCCGTTCAACATATACTGCCAGCCCGAACATGTGGGTAACGGTCCTTACAAATGTGTTAACAAACAAAACCTTTCTTTCTCCTGTAATACTCTGGGTATTATGAACGCCATCTTAAGACTTTTTACTTCCCATCAGGTCAGAAGGAAAACAAACGCAAATCATACGCCAATAAAAAAAGACTTTTAATTGCAATAAAAAATGCTACATTATTTTAAGTATTATATTATATAGCAAGGTATTAGCTTCCTAAAAATCATTACATCGCTGTTGACTCTCGATGCACAGAAAATCCTCCAAAATAGTGTAACGACTGACTCTCAGAAATGCACCTGCCGCGCCACTACCTGCCTGTGTCTGAATTATTCAGCGGCTACTTCTGTTGAGAGCATCTTTGCTTTGTGGCTGCATGGTAATGCTAGTCCTATGTTGATGATATTCTGAGAATAGGAAGTGGGATATTTAGACTGTCGTTAAGGAATACATTTGTAGAATCTTGAATAAATTAATATCGCAAGAATTGGCGTCGTTAGCTCCCCGCTAATGCCTGTGGCCCTAGCTAATTTCAATCTACAATCACTGTATGATGCGTTATTATATCACGTGATATAACGATGATCACGTGATATCCTCCATACAGCTTACGACTCTTTATACCGTTAGCGATAAGATATAACGTTAGATTGCAACTTTTTCAACGGCAGCGATGACGTCTGTGAAGCGACTTTTCAGCTGTTTAATTTAATTATGTTTTTCACTTTGCAGATTAAGTTACACTGAATGCTAGACAAAAATATACGTCGGTATTCGAAATTCCATCAAAGTACAGTACATGTATAGCAACATCTGAAAGCGAGAAGACTCGAATGCAATAATTCTAGCTACGTGCTACACGTGTGGTGACGTCATAATCTGCGCGGCTACAATCATGTCAGCTATCTGTCGTAACACGTATTTGTGAATTTAATAATTAAAGATTGGATCGGATAACAGAGTCATCAATTCTCCGGTAAAGTCAAATATAGGCAGCACCATTTTAGCAATAGTTAAAATTACCAATAACTACGCCAACCATAACAGCTCGATTTTGCCACTTAATGGTATAGTTGTGGTCAAGTAAACTCTCAAATACTTTGTACAGACTTTAACAATAACGAATATTCTTTGGCTTTTGTGTTATTAATTTGTATTTTATTTTTTAAGTACTATGTATCGGCTTCTTGTTTCCTTTACTTCAAATAAATAAATAAATATTAACACGGTGGAACAATTGTCGAATTCTAGTCATTGTTATGGTTTTTGTTAACGGTTAATTTGGCTATAACAATAACTGAGCCTGTGCTGTGGTGCAACTCATACTTGGCATATTTTTTTACATACATTTTACATTATTTATTTATTATTACATAATTTTTTATCCCCAGAAATCTATAATTGATGAACTGGGCGGAACCTAGAATAATAATACATTTATAAATATCAATAACCATGACCCGAGAACACACATCTATGTTCATCACAGAAATGAAAGACCCGACCAGGACTCAAACTTGGGCAGGGCTACTACCCACTACGCTACTCGGCCGGTCAATATTTTATTGTTTACATCATCATTCACATAAATTAATAATGTAATATCTCCTACTACCAAAGCTATTTAAAAACATTTTATAATTGACCTAATAATGCATCGTACTAGCAAGACTATTTAAACACAATTAGGTTATCCAAACGAGTTATTTCTAGTCGAATCGGAACAACTCCAAAAATATATTCGCCTAAAAATTTCTTGCTACCCATTTTTATTGAATGGATAATGTGTCAATCTGAATAAGTTGTGAGCCATTACATCTAATTGCCTTATAAAATGCCAAGACTACAATATTTATAAATCGTATGGAACAAAAAGCTGCTGTAAAGCAAAAGCTTTTGCGTCGACCGTTCGTCGTAGAATTCCATTTTTATGCTCACTATGCGAGTTCTAACGCGGTTGAAATATAAAAATAAATGAGAGGCCGTTGAGAAATATTGTTCATGATCTTGCATGTGTGAGCTCTTTGTAGTTAAAAAACGGACCATGTGAATTATGTTGTTAAAAAAATCATATAAAAACCTACGGTTCGTAATTTAAGCCATTTGAAAACTCATATACAATGGTATATGAGAATAGCTTAATGAAAATAGATTATTTGCCAACGTACGAAGTGTTATGGAATACGCGTGCCTAATCGTACAGACATCGTATTAAAGAATCCAAAAAGTGTTAATAAACCTAAACTATGAATATAGTATATAACTCATGAAAATAAACGTCGCACAAACGAACGACTCTCAAAACTGTGTTACTGCCCGAATGGTTCACACGCGTAATACTGTTTTTGACAATGTAGACCTAGTATAGTATAGTATAGACAATGTGGTAGTAATTTGAACACGGATCAAGCAGCTTATAAAAACAACTCTGAAAACCACCTTAAGAGACAGAACTAAGAACTATGTATATACCAAATGTATGTATATACCAATACCATGCTAATTTTATTTTATAACATTTTTATGTGCAAGTATTGTATCTGTAATATAAAAAATATTTTGATAGGTATAAATAACTCAAACACTACTAATTCTTATAGCCTACTATTATTTCATTTGGTTACTTCTATATTTTGTCTTTAATGACACCGTTGTAAGTAGGTTTTGACGAAAATCTGTAATTGGCCTTACTTAAAGTTTGAAATATCTTTTTAATTAATTCATGTACACTGTTGATTTTCTGATTTACTAAATATACGTATAAGAATATATGGTAATTTTCCTGTATATGTTGTTAGGCAATTTATTTGCTAACTACCAAAGCTGAAATGGAATTTAATATTAGATTGTTGCCACTTACTCGTTATAAATATATTTTATTTTTATGTTAACTTTTTTTTAAATAAAACTGATAATAATGCCGTTTTGAAAAATTATCTAATTAATGACGTGTTTGAGGCAAACTGTTGAAACCTTTCATACCTCCGATTATAATTTTTTTTTTCAGAAAAATATCACACATATTTACAAACAACAATATTAACTATAGGACGCCTAAATCACTTGAGTACATAGGGCAAAGTGGCCAAAAGGCTGCCAGAAATGGCGCGTTGAATAGCTAACGATAAACGGTGCGCAAAATAAGCTCCACCCTTAGGATCACTGATAGGATATATGTAAATCCAAAATTATTTGCTCAGCCATGTTTTATCAATGTGCCAAACACCTGCATTTCAAACAAGCGTCGTAACGGGAAACTGGGACAAATTTTCTGTCGGTCTTGCAAGCAATGTTTAATTTTATTAATACTTTTTTATACTATTTCTTGAAATTGGCAGAAATAGTTATTTTATAGTAGTTACAACTGATTGCCATAAAAAACGAAATAATAATAAGAATAACGGGAAACTGAAATGAGGCCGTAGAAAAAGAGATTACATTTTTAGTCTGTAGTTTTTTTAATATTTTATATTTATGTAGTGATAGGGAATTTCGAAACAGATAATACACTTGTTTTTAACAATCACTTTTATATAAACTTCTTCAATAATGTTTCTTAGATTTACTTTAACGCATTATTTAAATTTATAAAATTCATTATATTCAGTGAAAAGAAAACTGAATTGGCTTCAGTTTTTTTTTTCTAAAAGAAAAAAAAACTTTGAAATTCGGTAGATCAAAGTGTACTTTTTTAGATCAATTAAAAAACTTTTACTTTACTGGAGGGTTTTAAATTTTCACAATTTAAAATAGACAAATTAATTGATCTAAAAAAGTACAATTACACCTTTATCAGTTCCGAAAAAGAGAAATCGTCATTACACTAAAAACAACCACTTACCTACACAGTATCATTGAAAGAGTATATTGTTAGTTTCGTAAACTCGCGTCTTCGTTTGATTGGGGAGGCAACGAGCGGGCGTGCGTCCTGCCGCCGCCGGGTCCCATGAGACTGCGGCGCGGCGGGAGCTGTGATCGCCGTGTCAAATAATAAGTATTCGTCTGTGGTTGCCAGTGTTGCTTACTGCCTCGAGTACACATCTTTTCTGTGAAGGTTCCTTGTTACAATTTTACAAGAGAGAAGTTCTGCTAAAACATCCCCCTTGATAACAATATTTCTTTTCAGTTTTCGAGATCTAGTTCAACAAGCGTCAGCATTGAACGACGAATTCAGGAATGTCTGCTAAAACATGGGAAAATTTTACCCAATTCTGAGGTTTGGCCGCTGAGTTCAGAGTGATGTACTATTGGCTTAGTGTTCTAGAGGAACATGCGGAATGCAGCTTAGCCTTTCATTCCTTTACTACTTATTGAAACAAGAGCCGGTACTTTGGTGATTTGGACGAATAAAAATGGTGCTGCTGTCCGTATCCGAAACAAATGACGTCACGTTTGAGCTTAGTTGCATAGTCGCTCTTTACAATATCATAAAAACCTTTATAAATCTAAGTAGAGACTCTCCTTTCAACTGGTTTATCTACCGTTGCAATCGTAAGATTACAATCATAAGAATTCTTTTTAATTAATTTTTTTCTCAGCAATGGAGAACGTTAATCAAAATAGTTATCATATTAAATTACAATTCTGCCTTCGTTAGTTTTGCTAGGTTTGTAGTTTCGGTATCATGAGAGAGTTTATTGTTGGTTCACTTGTAAGCAAAACTTTGTGTGGGTATTCAAATTGACCTAACGAGTTTTGTTTTTAACGACTGCGTTGACTTTCGATTAATCTTATATTTTATTTGATTTATTTAAACTACATACATGTACTGGAGAGAGAGCTTAGTGGAGAAAGAACATGGTAGTATCTACCAGCCAACCTTATAGGTAAATACTGGTAAACATTAGTTTAAATTGCCATCGAAACTAAATATATAAATATACTTTAGTTATAAATATTGATATATACACTTCATAAAATATTATACAAATAAGTATAGTAAAGTTAAACATTAATTTGAAGGTTAGCAGCGCTTTATTGAATGTAGTTCCTTTATTGGTTTATAAAGGTCGGTTTATTGAACGCTTCTGTAAGTTTAAGTGGTAGAGCATCAATGCAAATCAAGAGTAGGAAGGAGTCTTATGTGCTAGAGTTGTAAGCTCATAGTGGCGTCGTAAGTAGACAAAAAAAATTCGTTATTTAAGGTATACAATATTGACACAATTGAGGGCGTTAGAAAAGTCGATAAGGACAAAGATAGTAAGATCTTTAATTTTGGGCGTGTCATCAGTGACCTCGAATAAGGCAGTAGTTGTACTGTGACTCGATCTCAATCCTGATTGATAAGGGTTTAACAGTTCATGCTTTTCAAGGCGATGTTGGATCTTCTTGTGAATCACACCCTCAATGAACTTCGAAAAATAAGGCAAGATAGGAATTGGACGGATGTAGTTAATGCAAAAGGGATTACGGTTTTTCCAGAGTGGGTAGGACTTTACCGTTTAAATTGATCCGAGCATAGGCAAGGATTTTGTCAAAAGATTTATTAAGACAAAAGTACAAAATATACTAATTGCATAAACGCATAAACTAATTGTACTTACTTAAGAGAATTCAAACTATAACTGTTTTTTATAATGAAACTTAATCAATCATTGAATGCTCGCCGTAAGCATAAAAAATAAGAAAAAAACAGAACGACAGAAGGCTTCGATGGAATGATTATATCCGGATCAGGGCCGCATTAAGTCACTAAAGAAATCAACTTATTAAAAATAATATCTCAGGTTATCTCTCCACGCATTATTCGAGGACGTTTGACTCAAGTTTGCTTTTAAGGAGCAATCTCCAAGATAATTATCTATGGTAACCTTAAATTAAAGTACAGTAGTAGAAAATAGGTGACAAGTTACGGAAGCTCGGTTCTCAAAACTTTTGTTCCCGGGCGCCTGATTTTACTTGTTTTGACAATAATATCCAACAATATACGACACGATCTTTTTATCTTTTTTAAATCGGAGAGCAATGTAATTGACTATGTGTTACAATTAATTTTTTTTATATTTTAGGTACATACCTATTGTACGATCGTCACTTATCGTCCAACATGCTATCTCTACCACAAACACAACCACAGCTTTAAATTAAAAACCTGATTTGAGTTCTTCCATTAAGTGGAGTACAAAAAAATTTGCTAGACAATTATTATTTAGACACCCTAAAATTAATTTTTTATGTTCTAAATTCATCAGCCCTTACATATTTTATATTATATAATTCAGGAAACAGTTATAATATTATATACATAACACGTAAAGTGTTCTACGTTGCCTAAATACATATCTGTATTGTTTTTATTAAATAAATAGTTAAAAAAGTTATATGTAAAAAATGGTTACAATACTATATATTCTTAAACTTTTACTTGGATTTTAAAATTAAGATAACTATTTATTATAATCAAATAAACCAGTAATTATTTACCTTATATAGAAAACCACCTCCTATTTTTAATTAGTATTTCCATCAGTAAAAAAATTGTAAGTGACTAAAGTCTTAATACCATTATCTAATTAAACTTGTTGAGTTGTATATCCCCCAAAATTTTGATTTGTATTTTCTGCCTATACTATGCAACTTATTTACGTCTGAGATTCGGTGGATGGCAACTAAATTCAGTGATGTGACTTGTTGTTTGCTTACATTACGCACACGAAAATGAACCGTATTTATATGGTGCGAGAACCACTACCTTGCCGTTACACAGTTTTTAACTAGCACGGAAGGTATGAATCTGTAAACTGTTTGATTACATTACATTCTTCCCTCACATATTGTAATTTTTTTTTGTTTGTCTCTTGGAAATGAGTCCCTATTTTGCTTTTGTAAGAATGAATAATCTAGATTTATAAGTTCGCAGTTTTGTTTAGCGTAAGTAATTATACAAATGTTTTGTAAGTTTTGTTGAAATAAAGAAAATGAAATTATTTGATAGATTCAGAATTTTAATTTACTAAAAATATGCATTTATATCTTAAACAAATTCGATTTTAACAAAATTATGCATTCCATATTTATTATACAAAATAATTCTTATCTGTATATGCTTGTGCGGTAAAACTTCGGCCTC
This sequence comes from Marasmarcha lunaedactyla, assembly GCA_923062675.1. Classification (NCBI taxonomy): domain Eukaryota; kingdom Metazoa; phylum Arthropoda; class Insecta; order Lepidoptera; family Pterophoridae; genus Marasmarcha; species Marasmarcha lunaedactyla. The sequence goes on along the minus strand of OV281346.1, from coordinate 14,885,910 downwards.
AAAATTGTCTAAATGACGCTTAGAACCATAACGCGGCAACGGGCCATCGCTCTACTCAATCATATTATAGCGGTTTGAGCGACCCAACAACCGACACCAACCACCGTAAGAGAATTCTCTTACTAAAAATGATGCTTAAAAACATTAATAAGGATGAATCGAAAATTTTGCATTACGAACACGTGTAAAGGTAATTGTAATTCTGATATCTTTCAGATTTTTGAATTAAAAAGAAAATACTACAATGACAATATTTAATTATTAAAATAAGTAATCCAATGCACCTTTAACTAAAGATGGTTTATTTTCTTCATGTTATTGAATGTATAAGTTAAGATTTCATAGTTTTCCTTTCATTTAAATCACCATGTTTGTTAGATAGATTTGATCCTTATAACTGACTATTGATTGACGCTATAAAAATACAGGGTGTTATTATTTCGGATTTAAGCCGGTTCGATCCCCGGTTGTGGCAAGCCTGTTATCAAATATAATTAAATGCAGTGTTTCGTAATTCGTAAACAATAGAAAAATAAATAACCAAATGTTCAAAATTAAATGACAATTTAAACTCACGTTAGTTCCTCCCGAATCTATACATTTAAAAAATTACTCGAAATTGCCCATAATTTTAAATTTATTACTATTATTATAATATTTTTCACTACTACTTCTATTTCCAGCAAATTTTATATTTAAAGCATTGCAAAATATCTGAAATTTTATATTAAATATTACTTGATCGTCTCCCATATAAAATAAAAATAAACATTCTCGTATAGCTAACAAAGGTATCAAAACCATAATCAAAATAAACTGACGTTCCAAATGTCCCAGCTTCAATTCTATATGAGTCACCAGGAAAACCCCTGGTGCCATAAAGGTTGATGTTGTAGATAAGGCCAACGCACAGCGTTACAAGATTGGAATTTCCACTACTATTTAATACACCGTTCGCATTACCTATTAGATAAATATGATATAATAAAAATAATAATTAAATGAACAAATAAATCTGACGTTTCTTTTCATTTGGATACAAATAGTAAGAAACAATTTTATAGTGAGTAGATTCTATTAAAAAAGTAAGTAGTGCCTAATATATATGTTATCCATTTTTTAGGCTAAAACTTTTATTTTATTTCTATTACAATAATAATTATAATAAGAGAACCCACAAGTTCAAATAAAACCCATGTAAATGAAGAAACCGAAATAATTAAGAAAATAGTAATAGTAGTTATTATTATTTTATTATTGGCACATGATTATTCCATCAAACGATCGCTAATCTGTATAATAATATACATACATTAACGGATAAAAGTGGACAAGATAAGTCAACAGAAAACCTGACCATATTAGATTTACTATTCAACATACCAGATGATAACCCTGTAAAACTTGATTTTTATGAAAATAAAGTTATTAGTTATTATACTATTCAGCATGATTACTCGTAATTTGTTAGTTTTTTGAGAAATCACTTAATGACATTTTCTTATGCAATTGATGAGGTCCACCGATTGACATAGCAATAAATACATTGTCGCGTCCCAGTGTGTAACGCGTCAGAGTTGACAGCCTATCACAGCCAATGAACTAGCCTACGAACACAGGGCGACCCGCGGGGTGAGGTGAGTATTTGATTCTGATGCGGGGCGGAGAGTGTTGCATCTGTACGATATTATTTATTATGATATATCTGTATTTATTATGTATTATGTGATATGTTTCTAACTCAATAACCATTTCCAAATCAATGCACATTTTCCTTACAGCAAAATTATTATATACCGTTATCATAAAGTATCGCGCAAAAGCATAATATAGCAAATAATTTAATATTTCAAGGTACAGGATGAATCCGGAACTTTATTAAAAGCTTTATAAACTTAAACTTCAGAGTGGTTTAACTATACGATTAAAGAAAAGAGCTCTCTTCTTATAAGAACATTGATTATTAATAAGAAGATTCTATATTGCTCTATATGTCTATATTGAAATACCGCTGACTTGTAACATGTGAAAACAATACACTTGTCTGGATCTCCAAATTAACACAGATCTGCTACAAAATGGATATATTCTATACTTTCACAATATCTTATCCTCAATTCAGTTACCAAAAAATATATTTAACCTGTTCTTTTTTATTTTAACGGAACGTAATTTTTTTCTATATTTAGAGGCTATATATAGAGATGCCAACAACTAAAAAAACAAAACTCTACAGTTAAAATATTAATATGATACAAATTATGTTTTTTTAATTATTAAATAAACATATTAATCTTTTCAAGAATAAAATAGAGGTTCTGAATTTACATTTGCTTACACTTGCACCAGTCAAAATAAATATGTAAAACTTATTTAAATGCTTATTTATACTTTAACTGATACACAAACAAACCGCTAATCAGAGAAGAGCAACGTTTTTATATAAACGTTTTATTCAAATTTACTGTCACCATACCAGGAAAACATCATAAATTGGCATAGCTTGTAATTTATGCACCATTCAATCACCTATTTCATGATATATGCCTCTGTTAACAATAACGAGGGTCGATTAATATGTGCGGATGCTGATATACCGCTTCATCGTGAAAAGTGTTCAATAAAAATGAATTAATTCAAACACATTGGTATTCCAAAAATAGATCATGGCAGTTATTACATTTATAAATTGGTCTTAGATTTAACTATTTAACTTCACAATGAATCTTAGTCATTAGCAACAAGAATCGTGCCGATATTGCTTGGAAAAGCTATAATTCTATATTGCAGTACAAAAAAAACCAATGAACCTTATTGCTTTTCTATGTGAGAAAATTTAGATTTATTATCATAATAAGAGAGTTATACACGTTTCCATGACTGTATGATAGGAACGTAAATAATACAAAACACTAATAAACGTCAGTTTTATTAGGCCTACATTGCGTTCTTTACTACATTAAATTCTTATTTAATAATAACGTGAAAACTGAATGTGTTGTGAGCCAAGACGTGTTACGTTGAACTGCATCTTATCCTTGTTCTCAATTTATGATATTGGCATAGTTTCGTACGAGATGCTTTATTATCTTTTTGGCACAAAACCTGATATAAGGTTCTCATGTAATTTTTCTATCTATATACATATAATAATTTTAGCAGAACACAGTCAGTGAGTAATGAAGATTAAAATAGATTCGAAACCCAGAGTAAGATATTTGTGTTTTTATATTTCAATAATCATGAAATGCCTAAAATGATCCAATTAAGAACTACAAAGACACAAAATTATATGTTAGTAAATTCCTAGCATAAACTCGTAAAATTTCAGTTCCTCAGGCAACATGGGATCCAACGCAGCGCGTCATTAAGTTGCCAGAGAAAAGCAACAACAGATTCATATGTGGAATGTTTTGCTTCTGTGTAATCCAATTAGATCATATTTTATGTTATCTCTTGATTCGTGGTCAACTTTTTATCGTTGTTTATATTATTTTCATATACACACACAACAGTACTTCTGCAATATTTGCATCATTTTAAATAGCTACTGGAACCAATTCACATGTTTGTATAATTCTTAATAAATCTGATTATTCAAGCTTTTGTTAATTTTGTCCCTTTCAGTTAGTAAACGTTAAGTTTGGATAATTGATCATTTTCTAAGCAAATGAAATTAAATGTGATATATTTTACTATCGTCAATTGACCTAAAATGAAGCTTTACAGAATAAAAATATTAGTTAACATTAGGTAGAGTCAAAAATGTGCAAATGTTATGATATTAAATAAAAGGATGGCTGCATCACGTTGAAGACCGATTCGAAATAAACAATATTATTTTTGTTAAAGTGTGGAAACCAATGACATATTACATATAGACAAGTCATACCCAAACATTACCGCACAAAAAAGACGGCGTCAACGTAACTATAGATACCAGATATATAGAGTAATATAATTTGTGGGAAAAGGAAAGTTTAATACCGTTCACTTGTTGTAAGAAAGAGATACCTTATATACGTCGTTCACTTCGTGACGTTGCTTCGCACTAAAAGGTCGCGAGCGTACGTGACGTAGTACGTAAATTGTAAATTACTCCCACATACAAAATCATATTACATCTCGCTCTTCGAGTTTGTTGAAAAGAATAGCAATGTCATTTTTTAAACGTCATTGTAAATAGCAAAATAAAATAATAAATAAGATAGTTATAAAAAATAGTACTTACGCATGAAAAGAAACGTTTATTCTATCTTTAAAGTAACAGTGTAATCAGTACACTGTCTAAACACAAAAGAAGGCATTGTACGGTATTAAAAACACAGAATAGGGAATAAGTTTTGTTTGATGTTTAGCCGTGACAATGGGTTGCACAAGACCGAGTCAAATAGCCGGCAACTGCCTTGCATTTGCGTTGCCATTTTTGAGAGCGGATAACCTGTCTATACGTAATATGTCATTGGTGGAAACTTAGATTCCTGCGCAGTTTTAAAATGAAAAGAAGTATTGAAATTTTATTTTATGATTCCTTATTAAATTTGAAAATTCCTGTTAGTGCTATACAAACCCAAATGAATAATAATAATAAATCTCCAGACAAACACACCAACTGTATGGCCCCAGAGTAAGCAGATCTTGTGTTATGGATGTAATAGCAACCATGACCCGAGAACAAACATCTGTGTTCACGACACAATTGAACTCGACCGTCTAGTTTATATTATTTGTTTTCCATTATTATTTTATTTTGTTTTTGTATTGAAATGAGAGAGATGATTATTCTTCTCTGGAAACTACAATTCATAGCAACTCAAATAAATTGAAACAATATAACTTTGCCACGAGATTTATAAAAAAATTTAAATAACCTTATTCGCGAAAACTACTAAAAATCGCTGAAAATTCACTTAGAGCTCAATAGATAGGTATGGTAGTTTCCCATCATCTGGCTTTGGCTTCAGTTACGGGAAACACCCTGTATTATGATTTTTTGGACCTTTGCGGGTCTTTCTTTTGGGCCTTGAATTTTGTAAAAACTTTTGATTTTTTTTATTATTAAAATAAAATACAATTTGTTATTATTATATATTACATGACATAGTTTGCAGGCCGAGAATTTTAATTTTAACTATCTGATCCTATTAACTGCAGCTTAAATATTTAAAAAAATTGAAACACAACAAGTAAAGTACCAAATTAATAGGTTTTGGGAATGCAGCCAATACGTAAAAAAATCCCCGTAATTTGTACACTTCAGATTGCTATCCAGTAGCACACCATATAACTTTGAAAGTAAAATTGATAAAATAACAAAAAATACTGACCTAGACCTAGCTCAGTGACTTAATTTTCGTTTAGGCTTATTGAAATTAAAATCTGATAGGAAATTTAAAAATGTTCAAAATGTTTTCTATCAATCTCAATACATGCCCTACATCTTCTTAAAAAAGATCTGGCGATTCGAAGGGCATGTCCTCGATAGCTAATCTCCAGTGTTGTACCATTTTGGAATCAATTTGTGCATACCAATGATAAATTCGAATAACAATTTTGTAAGAAAATCTCAATTAAAAATAATGGACGCTTATGACAAAATTGATGCCATATGTTTTCAGAATACGTGTTCTCACAAAATCAAAGTAAAAATTACACTTGTAATAACTTTATTTATCGTTGTGTCACTAACTATATTACTGTAAGACGTTCTTTGATGGCGACCTTTTTTGTAATTCTTTTGATGTGTTTATGAAACAAAATTGTGATAAACTTTTTGATAAAAATTATACACTATTTGACGAAAAGAAGTGATTTATAACTAGGATGCTAACATTAAGAAAAATCATAATTTTATGTATAATAAGTGTAACAAACATCATAACTTTATGTAAAGTACTTTTCGGCATTAGTTGTCTTTGTCTTATGTAATACTTTTTATGAAAATGTTTAATTGTATGACTGTTTGATGCCATAATAAATAAATAAAATCACTTTTATTTTACTTCAAATGACAAAGCGCAGTACCGCAGCTAGGACGTACAGCTCTCGCAGACGTTGATGTTGAGTTGATTGTTGGGACCTGGTTGGACAAATTTATTCATTTTTACTATTTCTGTGTAGATATTTTTAAATTCATCTTTATGTTACTTTGGGAATTAATTGGTGAACGATTTTCCCTGTTATAAAGTAGGTATAACTAAAGTACAAAAAGCTGTATTTAACAATTGTGTTGTGGAATACACCTTAATTGCTACGCGACTTAAATTAAACACTTAAATTATATAATATATTGTATACAGGGTCATTTATTTTCAAAATTTATTACTAAAGTACTTTTACTGCAATTACCTGAGCGAAAACCAATGTGTATTCGTCTAATAACAGGTAGAAGACATGCTAGATAGAATTTAAGTGATGTTACGTCTTTTCTAGCAGAAATAATACGAACTTAATAAGGCGAGGCTAAGTAAAATTTTAACATATAAGCACTTTTTTAAATTAAATATAGTATTTTCTTTTTTTTTTTTGCAGGCTGACAATCTTTTCTGTTTTGCTGTTGTGTACTTTTATGTTTATGACAATGAAAAATACAAGTTTTTTACATTGCGAATTGCAAAGTTTGCAACCCTCAAATCCACGATTATGGTGGTTTCTATGGCGATTATGCTTTCGTGTGTTTTTTTTAAAATCTGGTCTCAGTATTAAATATTAATGGTCAATTTCAAGCATAGTTCTATTAACATCTATAACTATGGAGTGCTACAGTGCATAGTCAATAAATAAAATAATAAATAATTTTGTAATACCTTCTCGTCCGTGGTAATAATTTTGCCTTTTATTACCTTGGTATTTCATAATCTCTAATGAAAAATACAAAAGACTAAATAAAAAGGTGTCAAGAATTTTTTGAGAAAGAAAGTTTTTCATGATAATTTGGTGTGGATGTAAGATCTTAATTAAGTTTGAAAAGATAATAATATCCCCTTTTAAAAATATTTACTGCTTAAAAGCATATTTACTTCTTTTAATAAGTATTTCGTAGGAATAGTTTCGTACGTTTCAGACAGACTATATTTACTTATGGTATCCACATATTTATTGTATTGAGGGAACAAACAGTAGGTAAGTATGAACTTACAATAAAATCCTTTTGAATACCTTAGTGCTACAATAAGTTAGTTAGTTTAGATGTAGTATAGAACGCTGGGACATAAAATCCCTAAATCAATGTGGTGTGTTATTAGTATGTAAAGTCATATGGGGCGACGACGACGAATAATCGGTTTTCACAAGTTGAGCGAGCACAGCGGAACCTTCTCAAGATAATTTTAAGGACTTACGTTTTTACACCGAACCTTTGTACAATATGAAGTGTTTAGAGTCTTCTAACCTACAGAGATAAGTTAGAGATGTTCTATACACATAATTACGTATAACAGTTAAGCGATATGACGGTGCGGACACGACTGGCTAGAGATATCGATGTATGTATTAATGTCATTTGTAATTATATTAAATTAAGTAATTATAATAATGTGCCGCTAGAAACAATACATAATCCCGAAAAAAAACTGTACGCCTGACAACTGTACAACTAAAATAATCCTTTTGCTTTGCAAGTATTTAAAAACAATGCCTCCTTTTACAATCCCTTGGTGGGGATGGCTCGTCTGTGCAACAAAATCGCCAAGAATAACCCGGCATTCGACATTCTATTACCGGAACAAGTTCTGTTTGTTAGGACTCTTAAAAATATCATTTATCAGAATAATATGGCCTTGATTTATTGGAATTTTACGTTTATTTCACCATTTTTTATTTTGTAAGCATGTTGTGTATGGTCAAAATTATATGACGGCTAAGGTACATTTCAAATTAGTATACGATTTTGTCTATATCAGTGTTACTTGATTTTTTTATGTACACATTCTTGTGGAATGCAACCTAGACTTAAGTATGTTTAAGGTTTTGTCTTAATTAATTTTATAACAGTTGTATTCCGTTGTGTGTAGTAATAAATAAATAAATTCTACAAGCCTTAAGAACGTGCATCGAAAAATGTATCTATTAATTAGCGTTGTGCGTAGGTCGTGAAAGAGTTGACAGAATTTTTCAATAACTCTCCGTAAAGCTTTATTAACGAACCCCAAGCCTTCATCAATTAAAATGTCAGGAGTGTTGAAACACGCCATTCAATGCAAAATAATTAAAAGCAATTTTTTTTCACATATTAATTGAATATAAATATTTTTTTCGTGGAATCATGTACCACAACCAAACATTGCGAATAAATCTGCGTGTGAAATAAAAAAACTAACATTACTACCTCACTCATTGGGGTAGATTTTTACTGACTTCAAAAAAAGGAAGAGGTACTCAATTCGTCTGTTTGTTTTTTTATGTATGTTTGGGTACAAGTTTTTTGTCCCATCGTAATTTCATGGGTCCTGGACCCTGGACTGCAGAGATATACTGTGGAACTCCTCGAAACCAAACAGAAAGTGTTAGGTAATTGACGTTTTATTAAGGTTGTGAGTTACGTGACAACTTAAAAAGACAAGTAACTGTGATCAAGGATCTCCTGCATTCGTACAACAGAACTCCTCAAAACCAAATAGCACGAGCATAAGAATTGTTTCGATCGATTTTGGCTAATAGACCTTTGGAAGTCACATCTAGTATTTTGAGTAAGAAATCTATGGTCAAGGACATTATGGACTTAACCTGGATTTCTTATGAGATATTTATTTATTACAAACACCCTAGAACTGTCAAACACTTATAACTCAAAGTTGTCTTGGAGGGGACCGTTGACATACAACGGCACTCCTTAACATCAAACAGTACATTTGATTTGATCAAACATACATTGTTAAGTCACACCAAGTATTTCAAGTAACTGTACTGTATGTGGCCATGGATATCATGGACTGGTCCTGGACGCATACAACTGTTTAGTTGTTAAGGAGTTTTCCTTAACATAAAACAGTACATTCGTAACAAATATTTTTGTCGGTTTAATCGAATGTACACTTGGAAGTCCCATCAAATATTTTGAGTGACTGTTCTGTAGTCAAAAATATTCTGGACTGCACCTGGACGCAGATAACGGATCTCCTCAGCATTTATTTAAACTGAGAATAATTTTGAAGCGAAAGGGGTAAGTATGTACCTACTTGGTAGAAACACCTTTCGCTTGAAAAGAAGTTATCTTCTCTTTTTACTTACTTGCGTTTTGAAGTCGGTTTTTATTTTTTTTTTATTACAACTTGCCTTTCCACGATAATTTTATATGTACAATAATCTAGATTCTAAAGTACACTACAAAGGAATTGTATAATATTGGAATGAAGAAACATGCTATAAGTATTGACATGAAATAGAACTTTTAGTCATGTCTTTAATAACCATACAGATTTTGTTTATAATTATTTTGTTTAATAGATTCACTTTTTAACTGATACTGATGACATCGCAAACTGAAATGCATCTGCAGCAGAATAACCAGTTTCGTTTAGATTTCCCGACCCATATGACACTAAAATACACTTCTAACTTAAACAGACAGGTTGACAAACAGCGGGGTAACGGCGACGGTGGCGCGAAAGAAGACACGAACGCCGGCAGATGGATGTTCAGTCTCTATGCTGACCTGATTTGGACTTATTTATACTGTTTTGTGCCAGGAATTTCAGTGTTTATAAAGACCAAAATAATGTTTTGTCGTTTTATCTTCTTTAAATAATTTAAAAGTAATTTCGGCACTATGATACTAAGTTATCTTTCATAAAACCAGCAACCATACAATTATTCATACTGTTGTCCTTTGTTGGTAAAAGGTCTTCATTATGGCTATTGAAGTATTATAAGCCTGCGTGAGTAACGGCCGAGTGTGTAACGACACTAGATACCTCTAGTCAATTGGTGGTATACCTTATATTATTATATACATGGTATATGGCAACCCTTCTCGAATCACTACCAAACGTTACGTTCGAGTGACTTGTTGACAGTAAGGTGCCTGTAGGGTAGTCCATTTTATTATTGGTTTTACACAGGTTGGATTATAGGGAAGGTCTCGCCGAAAGCCGAATGTTTTGCTCCACACATATTCGACTTTGCCGCCCAGAAGTGCCGATTGATGCTGGCCCGAATGTGTGGGTAGCGCCCCAAACCAATTCTGACAGAGCTGGGGGTCTAGCCAAGTGGTATGATCGCTAAAGCTATAGAAAACACTTAAACTGTATGGTGCATATCACGTGACTATGTATATTTTACGTATCGTGAGATTTACTGTTGAGAGGAGCTTCGAGTAAGTATCTTACAGTAAACCTACAGTAGTACTTTACTGAAATGAGTGCGTTTATACTGCAAAAAAATTGTCCTGTCCTCCTTCACGGATTTATCGAAAATCTATCTCGGTAATTACAAAATAAAATGTTTGCGTGTTAATTTGTTTGAAACTAATTATTTGGAAAGAAGCAAAGAAAATGGAAAATAGTATTTAACACCTAGATAGAGAAATACACTCTTGAGATTTTCATTCATTTTCCTTCAGGTAAAAGCGTGCATAACCCTCTGGCTGATGAAAATAGTAAACTAGTTCTATGAATATTAAACTTGTAATAAAATTCTAAAGCTGAAAAACTCACAAAATCCTCGCCAGCTTGCGTCGACCGCCATTCCAGGCATTGGATTTGGATATAAGAAATATGAGGAGATGGATATTTCATTTTTGCGCGGTCGTCAATTGAAACATATGAAAGTTGACGTGTAACTTCATAATAATAAGATGCCTCAACATTCGCAGATAACGTGTCAAGGGACTTCAAGAAATAGATGACAATCCATAGGATATAAATACATTTATTTACACTGTGAATCCATTCTTAATTCCTATCTAAGTATTCCACTTCCTATCCTCAGAAGGGCTTCAACATAGAATCAGCAAGATCAGTTGGCCACAAAGCAAATAGTTAACAGTGGGATCCCCTCCACCGAGATAGCAGCTGAATTATTCAAAGACACAGGTGGTCGGTAATGGCGCGGTATGTGCATTTCTGAAATAGTCAATAGTACAATAATGCTGGGTTGGTAGTATTGTTCAAATAATGGGGACCATCTAATAATGATTAGTGGAATTGGATTAGTCGACTTACGATATTTGGTTATTTGGCCTTATTACATTGGTTTTTAAGATCAATTGGCTGGTGCTGGCAAAAGTGCTGGCTTTTTATTGATGTACTTATTATACATTGTACAAAATGAAACTGACTATGAATGATGTAATTATGTAATGAGTAATTTAGATATTATAAATAATGCATATTTAGTTTGTATATAGTTGCATAATCTGGCACACATTTTTGAATTTTATTCCATTAGGTATTCGAAATAAGTAATATCTTCGCCTTTAATTATAATTTCACTTATTGTTTGCCCTGTACCATTTGTCTTTATATTTTTTGTAGTGTTAAATTATGTTAGTGAACTTATTAATTAACAAATAAATAAATAAAGCAAATTCTACATCTTTCGCAAAATCAAGATTAAAATGATTAAATTTTACCACTAACAAAACTTAATTTTTTCTCGTTATTAAATAGAGAGCTTATATTTATTTTGAAACTTGACCAGTTGTTAGATAAACCTAAGAAATAAATTTCGTTAGAAACATAATGTTTCGGTTGGCAACAAAATTCTCAACAAAGTTACTTATCGGTAATAAGGTTTGATGGTTCTGAATTTTTTCTCGAATAGCTATTAGGGATAATTTGAATTCAGTAGAGTAGAAAAACAAAATGAACATTTTTATTTAATAATAAAGCTGAGTTTTTATAAAAAGGTAATTTAATATTAAATTTAAAGCCAGATATGAATGGCAAGAAGAATTCTGCAGTAGGTACGTGTGCTATGCACCTACTGTTAGCCAGATGATAATTGTCGAGCGGTTAATTTTCCACCAGACGGTGATCGTCATACCTAGAGAGAATCTTTAATGGAAGTTTTAATATTAATTCACAAACCATTATTATTACTAAATACTGTGCTTTAAGGTACTGAAAGTTATGATGGCTTACCAACATTCCGAAAATTGAATTTCATTCCTCCATTATCCTACATTACTTAGGACGCGTTCAAACTGGAAGATTTTGATAGTTATTAGAAAGACACTTATATTGAGGTAATTTACAGTGTGATATGTGTTGACTTGTATTTTTTTGGGTTTTGATTGGTATTAATCATGAATTGAAAAAATAAGCGTAAAACACTTTGTACACTTGTCTTAAGTCTTAAGTTCGCTGATCGGACCGCGTCCTTACGAATACGTATTAAACAGATTTAATTCTTTGATTTAAGATTATTTTTTAATTTTAGATATGTTTTATTGGGGTCGAATATGTTTTACGTGCCTAGTTTACTTGTATGATTGTTATGACTACATAAAAAAATATGTGTGAAAAAATATATGAAGAAAAATATATGTGTGTAAAGATATATAACGCTGTACTTAAAGAATATAAATTGTTGCCACAGATAAAACTCAATAATTTTTTTTTAATGTTTTTAAGAGATAATATCTTAAATAAATTGTTAGTTAAATATCTTAAATATGTTGTATTGCGAAAAGGATATATTACAAAAAAAAAATATTTTGCATGCCCTAAAAGTGGTAAAATATGTATGTTCTATCTATTTTAAGACCTAAATCTGTACCTACCATATTTTAAGCAAATAAATATTTGATTTGATTTGATAACTGTCGAAAAAGCTAATTACTTTAAATGTACACATTTGCATAGCAGCTTTCACTCTTTTCGACTCTACTTAAATCTGTCCTGTTTTTACAATCCGTTCGAAACATTAAATAAAACTTCCAGCACTTTCTGTGATAATCCTAAACGCTATGCTCGTAGACGAAGCAACAGATGGAGAAGATTGAATAACGGTGGATGCCCCTGTCATCTTTAGTCACTCGCAACCACGGTATCTGTAAAGATACCAAAACCTCGAGTTAAAATGTAGTTAAACGCGATAAAATCTGGGTTTAAAGTGTTTTATTTAATATAATCGTGGAAACTTAAGGGTTTATCAGTTCAAAATACATAAATATTTCATTATCTGCCAGGAAATATCTCTAATGACAGAAATATGAATGCGAAACCGGTTCACTGAAGTGCCTTACATTAATACATATTACCTATACAACAATGTCCCACGGCGGCGTCTGCCTGTCTACCCGAACGCGATAAACGGTAGTTTTTGAAACTACCTAACGCATTTTTATATAGTTTTCACCAACGTATTGAGTGATTCGAGAGTAAGGTTTATGTGTATAATTCTTTAACCTTTTGTGAAACTGGATGAAATATGATGATAATTTCATCGAAAAGCTGTTATACAAAACATGGTGAAAGTGTTAGAAAGGGCCACGAAAGCTTTGTAAAAGTCTGTCGCTACAAAGTTTACTATACCTAATAGATTCAAATTTCCCATACCGACCTGTCTCGATATATTGCGGAGTATATCCAAAAGCGTTTGAACGATACAGATCCGTCCAGTGTTAATACTAGATATTTCAGACTTGTAGCTGCTTGCAGTTTGGTATAGTTGCACACATATCGTAAAAATATGGGCACGAGATGTCTGTCAGAGAAAGGGCGTGTATTTGTTTAGACAAATTTGGGAGTGGCATTCGACAATACATACATTCGCTAAATGAGTGAAGATGACATAAGCGTTCAGTCTGTTTTATACATTTGCCTTTCTATTCCATCGTCGAATGCCACTTGTCTTTATTTCGACAGTATTGTCAGCAAAAGCAACGTTACTCATAACACAAAGTGCGAACGCAAAGGTGGATATAAACTAAAAATGTTATTATTGAACGTAAGAAATGGTCAATTAGTACATTACATTACAAGGGATTGATGTTAATTCGGGATGTTGGATAACCTTTACCCTTGTTCGTAATATCGTATTATAAAATATTGTTCAGACTGAATTCATGACTGTTGAATGCACAAATCAAATATACTTTAAATTTGTTGTGATTTCAATCATCTATATTATTTAAATATTTATTAAGCTTTAACTGGAATGTAATAACACAAAAGCTAGATCTAATCTAGAAAGTTATTATAAAGTGCAATATGTGTGTAAATTACATCATCACATTTGCTAAGAAACTTACAAAATGTATGCAAATATTGTTTGTGGATGTAAATCAAGCTGGGGCTGAAACACTGACAATAAAGAGAGCCTACAAAAACGTTCGTTGCTAAGAAATTGAGAAAAAAGTGTTCAAGATTTTTAAAATCATCACGAGATTGAGTTGCGTGGAGGAGTGTTTGATGCATTTTGATGAAATCAAAACAGATTGAACGGCGCTAGCGCTCAAGCGAGAAATATTTCGGCACGAGTGTGATTTGATTGTGTTGATTTTCTTAATATTTTTTAAATATTACGTATCTAATTTGAATGTCTTATTGTTGGTTTTTAACTAAAAAAAGTTATCTCCTCGCATTAAGGAAAAGAGAGTAGTCGACTGTCCTATGTCTTGGGATAAAATATTTTTTTTGTTTCACAACACAAAGCGTAATTGATGATAACAATATTATTGGATTATTGTTATAACTTGATTCTGTAAATAGTTGATTGCTATTACTTTCTGCGCCAGTTACAACAATATGGGGGAGGCGATTTATATTAAATATTAAGTTATCGTTTGGAAAACATCTCCAACTGTACTTTGCTTTAGCCAATAAGAAACTCTAGAATTCTAAATGTCCTTGTTTTTTTTACCTTAATAATTTTGCTTCATGTGCATGTGTCTTTAATTTTTTTATATTATCAATAGTTTAGCTTGGATTGTGACATGTTCCACGCAACACGATAAGGGGCCCGCAATGAAACGAACACTATTTGCAGTAGTTTCACCGTAACTAAACGAAATATTCACGTAGAAAGCATCTCATAACCTTAATAAGAAGAAACAAGTGAACCGATCAAACTGATATTTAAGGAATGATGTAATAGATATTTACAAGGAAAACTACCTTTGCGATTGTAATATGGAAAAACTGAAATACGCTGAAACGAGCGTATCAGTATATTGTATCGAACAAAGGAATTCCTCTTCTATAAGTTCTTACCTTCTGGCAACAAGCATTCGCCATGATTATTCTTACAAATGTTGTGCTTAATTTTAAAGGAGTAACAAAAAGTACATTTCATTATTACGTGTATACATTACTACCAGATAGAGGGTTATGTTTTGGAGTACAAGTATGTCGAATATTGCTTTGGCACGCTCTACAGCTAAAACAGCTTGACGGATTTCAACATATGAGGTTTCACTACCTTCATTTTAGTTATGGGAATGTCACAAGGTATTTTATTTTCCGAAATTCTCATAGAAACAGAAATTTCACGGGAAAATAATTATTGCATTCCACTTTTTTAATTTGTCAAACTTGCGTCTTATGCTATCGCAACACAACAATTAAGAATAATTAAGGATTAAGCACAAAAAATAATTCTCCAAAAAAGGTATACTCACATTAAAAATACTGATGGTATTACGAAGGGACGAACACCTGTAGACGGATTCCAACATGTTGAGAAACTTAAGTTTAGCTACTTAGCGTTCTAACCAAAGTTTGAACCGTAACTGTCTTATTCCAAAACGCGGACTAAATGTCGTACTAGGATTAATCCTGGTTTAAACCATGGACTAAAGCAAACTTTTATAAATAGATGGTAAAGATTTTTTAACTATTCGATCACTACGCGTAGTGTAGCTGCACGTAGCGGTAGCGCGTAGCGCGTAGTGCGTAGTGCCTAGCATACTATCATTTTAATAAATCTAATGTTTAACCTGTAACTAAACCTAGCGATTGTTTGAATTATCATAGTTTAATGTAGATACTAAATTCCCAGTATGTTAGGCTAGCATAAAAGGAGTTAGCGATGCCAGAAGTTTAGCGAAAGGGACGCCAAGCCTTATGTATGTCCCTCTCTAGAACATTTTTCTCTTAGTTTTATATTAATAAAAAGTAGACTTTATTCTACGTTCAACATTATTTTTATCTTAAAGTCGAGTGGAAGTTCCAGTTACCTCTAAAGTTATATCATTTTTACATATCTTGTTTACATGACTGTAACGTTTGGGCATACGGCTTATTCACATATTTGAGAGTTGCCGCATTAGTATTCAGTATCGTTTGGCTCGCGTTCCAAGCAGAAGTGGACATGCCAGTAGAATTCATTAATTCCGTGTTCGTACGACAATGAATGTTTTCACGTTGTCAAGTTTATTAAAAAAGGACCTTTTGTTGATTACTAGCCTTATAGTTATACTAATAACTATTCTACAAAACAGCTCCATCGAATAAGCTATTTTGACTCGTTTCCGGAAACGATCTCACATTATTTTGAGGGTTATAATGACAAATATTTTTTTTAACTCATTACAAGGTACACTGATTATTTAAGCTGGCTTAACGCTTGCTCCAGCAATATGGCGTCGAGCTTAGCCTGTGACGTCACACGGTGGCCTCAAGACACGGGAAGAACATCATTTAAAACTTAGCCAATGAAAACCGTTTAATGTTTTGATGTTCCAACTGAACATAAAAAAGCGAATGTGTTTTATTTTGGGAAATATTAATGGTCGTTTATATCTATTATACATGAGAATGGCAATAAATATTTCATTATTTTTTATTTGGTGAAATAGTCTACTTGCTAAAGAGTTTCATTTTAGAGAAGGGCTTACTTTGAAACTAAATTAACAAATGTAAAGAGTATTCGAAGAAATAGAATATATAACGACGGTGAAGTGCCAATACCTTCTATCTAAATTAATGCAATTTTACAGGAGACAAAAAAAGCACTCATTTATGTTACAGAAATAATGAATAAATTATTACTAATGCACAACAGGGGTATGGTGGTACTGTTTAGAGAACACAACTTGAGCTAAATTAGGTATTTATCAAAACCTCCCATCTCATTTTTTCCATCACAAGTATTGGCACTTCACCGTCTATAACTAGGTCATATTAATGAAATAGTCTGCACGATGTCTCAAAATAGTTTTAATAGTTTAAATAAGATGTATTTTGCTAATATTAAACAAATTTTATAAGTAATAAATCAAATTAATTTTTTATATATATTTGTAAGGAGCATTTGTACATTGTCATTCCTTTCCATATTTGAATGCTTTTGAATTTCCCGTATTCTAAACGCCTGCATCCACAAAATAGAGCAACGTAAAAGTTACTACAACGTCATGCTGAGCTTCAAGAGAAATGTGCCAAAGCTTGAAAAGCATTTTCTGTTCTATTTCTTTTATTTTGTTATAATCAAGTTTACATTGATACGATTCACAAGGTGGAATTTTGTAATGCCACATGAAGGGAAAGTACTCTCAATACCGGGGATAGCAAATTTAACGCTAAGGAAACATTGCTTTATTAAAAAAAGCTACATTCCAAGTTATTTCAAAATAAACTTGCAACACCCGGGAATCGAACCGTCTAAAAACCAAAAAATTAACACCTAGTATTGTTTGGCATCAATCAATAGAGTAAACCACAAAGAACAAATTTCAAACATTATTTAAATTGTTAGAAAAAACTTATAGGACCCACAGAAACTAAATACTAATTGGTTACTCGAACAAGTTCTATTTTGTACCAAACCCAAGTATATTCTTAAAAATTTATTCCAATAACTTTGAATTGTGAGTTGTGGTGAATATTTAAAATTGTGCTATGAATCTTAGTATTTAGCTCATGAATAGTTGCATTGTTTTTTCCATGTCGATGTCAATCAAATACACGCCTATTATTTCATGTATGTAAATTTTGACCAACGAGTGCCGAGAGTTTTTTTCCGCCGGATTTTTTAGCCTCTCGGCCCACCTTTGCCTTTTAAAGCCGAAGTTAAAGACGCATTTACGATATGGAAGTAAAATAAACAAGTATTACCCACTTTCGTTAAGCGTAAAAGCGTTTTTTTGGTAACTTAGAGTTATGATGTCTTCATTAATAAAAATCTGAAGGCTTGAGGTCTTGTTATATTGCAGGCTTTTCAATTGTGCCGTTTGTACCGATTCAAGTATTGAAATAGTTGCTAACACAGGCCGAAGATTCTGCTGTTATGGCCTGGAGCACTATTTTTTCAAATGTAAAGTTCTTATATCTCAAGCCGTTATGTCGCTTTTAATAAAAAGTATTCATTACAAACATGCGTAAAGATAACTGCAAAATTGTTACATAAAAAGTTTTTCGTCATTTTAATAACTAGTAATAAGTAAATTAAATCGAGGGGAAAGCTAGTGGCCTTATCATGATGAAAGACCTTGACCTTCCCTTTGTTCAGTTCACGCCGTCCTCTCTCAATTGTTGGCAGTGCAAATCCAAATCGATGGTTTTACCTGGCAAAAATGAACTCATAATAAACCATGCCGTTGTAATCTTACTAAGCCCACAACATCCCGTTATTGTGAGTAAATCTGGATTTGGACACAGTCTGTTTTGCTTGACTGCTCTATGACCATGACCTTTTTTACACTTTCTGGTCGTAGGAGACTTTTCATCACAAGTGAAGATCTATTCTACTCAAATATGGTTCAGTTGCAAATAAATACACGGTTCATTACGTTTCTCTCAAATATCAAGCTTTCTAACCAGACTATTTCAAATAGTTTTTTTACCTTATGAAAGGGTGTAACTCTTAAGACTGGAAAAATTCTTAGGCGCGCCTCAATAAAACAATATATAAATCACTAACAAACATTTGTTAACATCTTTGTCTAGTTAACTCAAGCATAAATTTACCAGATCCAGGTGTGTACAGGTAAATTATTTTCGAGAAGTTTTTGTATTTGAAGTTGTATATGGTCAGCACATTTACTAAAAACTTTAAGTTCAAAACTCAATTTATGGTATTATTGAATATCACAGCAGCATGAGAACTGTGAATCCTAATTACTATTGTTACAAGACTTTGTAAACATATACTCCTACATTCAAACGGTAATTAATCAACATAGCGAGCTTGATTAATTACCACGTAACCTTTTGCATTGTGCATCAGCATTTGAATGTGAATACAATTCCATTCAGCTTAGAGGGACTGAGCATCATCTGAAATACAATTCGCTATAACAGACAACACAAACAATGGTCAGTATTGGGTAATATAGAGATACTGAAATATTCAGGTGGTTACTGTAAAGCAAGATAAAACCGTGGATAGGGATGAGGCAGGGAATGGAACTAAAAACACAGTAGGATTATTAATGTGTGTGTTCTCGTCACAGTACTTATAACAGTTAAAGTTTTCCGTTGATCAATAAAGTATACATTGCATAAAATATACTTTTAGGAACTTAGCATTTTAAACAACATATTTAATGGTATGGATTCGCGACAAAATCGGATTACTTCAAGTTTTTTATTGTTTACCCATATTTTTTTATAATAACCCACCAAATGTTGATCATTTTGGAATCGTGATTAAAGGCGCCAACTTTTGATGGCACTTGATCAGGCACTCTAGTACATTTTTTTTCAGGAGGCTCTGTCAAAGTCGTGGAATTTTGAAAATTTTGAATTCATAGTTTGGCAAAAAGTGTTATTTCTAAGAATATTTGTGTTATATTTTTTTATTTTGATTAAAGATATGTTATTAAGGATTATGGTGACACGTTTTAAATGGTCAAAAAACCCAATATTAAGCACAATAACCAAAAAATGGTTAAAAAATTGAGAAATTCTGCTTTTTTTTGTTGCCCATAATTTCTAAAGAACATAGGATGGATTCTTTTCTGATTTTTCTGATGCTTGTTACCATCTATCCTATCGTCCCGTTTCGGCTTGACGTTGAATATTTGGGATTATAATGGTGATATTATTAATGTTAATGATGACAATAAAGGTGAAATTCAAGAGTAGATTACTTGACTACTTGATAGCAGTAGAAGTACCTTAGAGGAGCAATAACTAAATTTAAATGTGGTGCATGCTTAATCTTCATTTACTTCCCTTGCGTTAATTAAGATTAGTATCAAACCATGAGCTTTAAATAGCAAAGCAAGAAGTTGAATACGAGACACTAGATCACCTACAGTTACTATCGTACTATTAACAAAATTACTCCTTGGAATGAAATGTAAAGCGCTGTCTACATTCTTATTTGGGAACCTATTTAATGCACAGATACAAGAGTTTTCACTGCACATAGAATAAAGATCAATCAAGAGCAAGATTTACTTCGACAATATTTCTCTCCAAAATGCCCGAAATAAATTGCGACGTTGTAAGCTCACCTGTGAACTGAGAAGCGTCGCTAGAACCGTTAAAATATTGAAATGTGTACTGACTGCGGAAAACTATAAGGACCACCACTTGTAAATTATAAAGGCTAGCATTTAATAACAGTTTCAAAATATTGCCTTTATATATACCAAATAGCTTAGTAGGCAATAATTTATAAATAATGGCTCTATTTGAATATAGATCAAATAAATTTACAGTGTTATTTAACAATTGTAACTCGACAACTCGACAATTTTAAACTATTTAAATAAGCACTTACAAAACTAAATTCAACCGATCACTAAATATTAAATGTTTTATTATTTTGATCGATACGAAGCTCTACGTATTTGAGGCAACCACAAATATGCATATATTCAAAGAAACTTCTTCTTCCACAAATGCATGACCCAGTTTCTATGAACGGGAACCAGCTGTATCGCTTTACTATGATATTTTGAGAGCACATCAAAGGTCAAAATACAAGAAACTTTTAGATATCTTCTTATTCTTGTGCAAACACTTGAAAGTATGTGAAAATGAGTTGGCTAAAATAATCCAACTAATGATTCAAAATTGTTCACTCATTTAGCTGTTACCTATTTATTGCAGGAACAATAAAAAAGGCTTTATCTGCGAAAGTCTACAAATGAATCATATTAATAATGGCAGTGAAACATTTTAAAGCTTTAACTATTCAATTAATAATGATTTGTAAGAGGTCTGCAGGCATAGAAAGCTTTTTCATTCCTATTTTATTTACTTATGACTAGTGATCTCGTTTTTTCTTCAATTCATCTTACAAGCGTTATGAACGTGAATCGCAAAATTGTGCCTATAGATCACCAAAGAATAAAAAAAAAATTTTCAATAACTGCCAAAGAATTAAAGTGTTGCAAAAAAAAATTTACAACATTTTTTTTAATTAATGGACATATAAACACTTAAATTTTTCATGGAACACGCGTTGGGATTACAACTGCCTGTGAATAAAGGTCCATCATAACAAAAGTTTTGATTGTTTATTGCTTCGAATAGGATTGAAAATGTTGTACTCATTAAACTACTCAATTTTTGATCAGATAACACAACATTGCCAGTAATTTTTTAGTTATGATGTTAACAATTTGCTTTTCCACGACAATTATGTACAAATATTAAGCATGAACAATCCTGCATTTTAAATCATACTAAGTTAATAATTGAAAACTTGACAAGTAAGATTCTTGCGATGACCATTGATATAACATAGAGCTTTTTGGGTTGTCTTTGAATAGTCACATAACATTAATATTTATTTTACTCATAACTGGCTTATGCGTAGTATCTATAAAAGGAGTGATAATTTCCATTTATTGATATAAATTATATTAAGTAAAGTAATATACAATAAAATGAAAAGAAAACTAGTAACATAAATATCAAATAATTATCAAAATAAAAAAATTACTGAATTGATAACTAAGTAAGTATTAAACTTCTTGTTTTGCTGTTTAAAGCTTATTATTATTGAATATACATAATTAATGTGATATTCAGACCTATTTATCAATATACTTGTTAGCCAAACAAGACTGGACATAAATAGAATCATGTCTAATTTACTTTTATATAGCAACGGTTCTATGTCTTATTTGTTTATAAACATTATTGTCAGTTGATCATGAGCTTTTCATAAGTAAACAAATTTAATAAAAATCCTTTGACTAATATACTGGGTTTATCTGCATTCGATTCTCTGCTTAATAGAATATACAACAGGGATAATAGTTTAGTCCCAACAATTATTCCAAACTAATCTTAATTAACGCAAGGTCAGTGAATGAAGATCAAAACCTGTAACACATTTAAATTTAAAAATAAATCCAAGTATTGAACATCCCGATTTTCTAAAAAAGTAAATTATTTTGGATTGTAACCAAAAGCTTTATTGTATTGTTTATTCAACACCGAGTTTTCAATTACTCTGAATAAATTTACTACTAACAAAAAATTTATCAAATAATTTAAACGCATACCTACGAACTTTCAATAAGATTCCAACAATTTTATCCTTTAAAATATTTATCCTACTAACATAAAATAATGCAATTAAAATAAAAACTGAGTAACGTGTTATAAGCAACTACTAACCACAAAAAAAAACTTTTCATTGCCTACCTAATACTTTACATATATTCGTATAACGAAAATTGGTCTGTGTACTACTGTACTACTGTCAAAGCCTTCTTCTCCAACCTCGCCCGCAAAGGGCCCGATAGCTTTCATCGTCGTAATTTTTAAAATATTTGTCCACACTACGTAGTATTAAGACAAAGTTTATCTAAATTCAATATAAGAAGCGATAAAAGAATTTGTTCTGAAAATTATAAATTTGTTACGACAAAAAGTAAATTGGAAAAACATTTTTTGAATTCACTATTTTGGAAACAATGATTTACACATAATATATACGTATATGCTGTCGTTTAATTTTTTGTAGAACTATTTAAGAGAAACATTTACATTACATTAAATACGGTTTTTGCAATTCACGCCAAAATAGCTCGCAGATGTCAGATTTTTTTATTATTTGACACTTATCGTTGTTTTTGGGCCAATTTACTCAATGTCTTTAATATCTTTATTGTTTTACTTTACTTTACCACATCCTTGTTCCTTCCTTTGTGTTTGTCCATTACAAACAAACAAATATATAAAAACTCTTCTCTTAATAATATTAGTATAAGTATTAAGTTTGTTTGATGATTCGCTTTTTCAAAACTGACGCAACATAAGTTGCCTTATACACTGAAATTATTGCAAACTGAAACGCAGGAGAAGCGCAGTGCTTACAATAACCGATTCGGTATGACAAGTGCACCTCTAATTCAAACAGACAGGTTCACAAATAGTGGAGTTACGGCGGCGGTGGCGCGAACAAGCAGACGAACGCCAGCAGATGGATGTTCTGCCTCTGTGCTGACCTACTTCCAATTTGTCAAAAACAAAGTCGTGTACTTGGAATTGCTGTGTTTGCAAAGGCCGGAAATCTTTTCGGTTCATGTTATTTTGTTCACTCGATGTGTCCACTATCAACATTTAAAATAATTCCAAAAATATGCATGTGGATTTAGTAGCTGGCTAATTGGTTATAAATGCTGTGATTATGAAGTGACCACTAGTAGTTTAAGGTTGATGAATATGGAAGTCATCATTAAATTATAAAGCTAAAATTTGACAAAACTCTCAGAGGTCAGAATGGCAGACCACGCATAAGCGGTGAACTGACGACGATTGACGATAGCATGTTCATATATTCAAGATACTAAAAATAAATTCTCAAACTCCAGTCTTCATAGTTGTAAAATATTTTACTTTCTATTCTCTGAATATTATCAACATAGAATCAGCATGCTCAGTCGGTCACAAAGCAAATAGCTAACAGAGGAATCCCCTCCACCGAGATAGCAGCTGAATTATTCAAAGACACAGGCGTTGGGTAGTGGTCTATAATGTGCATTTTTATGAGATAGTCAATCGTACAACGATGGCTGGGAAATGAAGTAATCTGGAATAAAATTAAAATATGTTGAGTAAAAATATTTACATACTGGGTGACTTTTTACCGTCCGAAGAAAAAAGGGCAGGTGGGCGTAGAGCACTGCCATTTACATTACAGAACATTAGCCTGTACTCGTTAGATTTGAATACAAGGACAAATGTATAAATAAAACATATTTTTGGCAAAATGTATAAAAATCTATAAATTTGCCGTACTTCCCAGAATTTGATCCTTATTAGCAACACTTTCGAATGGTGGAATAATACAGCAATTGTTTCTTTTTTCGAACATTTCTGGTAAGATTCCTGGCTCGGGGTATTTATTTTCGCTGTTTCTCGAAGTTGAAGATTTCCCCAACTATTCTGATTTGAAAAAAAGGACCCTGTATTGCGGAGAAGGCTTTTATAATTACACAAGCAACATTCTACTTACCAAATTTTGCTGCACTTTTGTGGGAAAACCCTACAATGCACAAGAGTTTGATTTAGAATATTTCCACTTTATTTTCATTTCCATTGAACTGAAAAAGAAATAAAATTATAAAATATACCAGATTTAGGAATTCAAACCTCAATACCTCCAAATCACTTATTTTTTTAGTAAAGCTTCAAGCATTATACTGGCAAGCGAGGGCAATATTGAAACCATGATATCGAGATATTTGCTCTCTCAATCAGGTGCCAGGATCAAATGCTTGTCAAAGTATCAGACAAGACTCAGTCCGTTCAGAACAACAGCCACCAGAGCAGACTTGTTAAACGTGGTTATCTCAATAGACATATTTTAAAATCACAAGCACTGTCAACATCACATAATAATAATAATACTTTGACAAAATTTATTTGGTAACATAATATGATAAAGTTTGTACGCAAAAACTTTGAGATAATTTACGATAAATGAATATCTATTGCCCCGATGCAAACCACACACTGATAATGTTCCAGTTATACTGAACTATGATGTACCTGAAACCTTATAATTGTGTTATGGATGACCATACAGTGAACTGGGGGGAAACCCAGAATAAACATACATATATAAATATGAATAAGGATGACCCGAGAACAAAAATCTGTGTTCATCGCAAACATGAATACCCCGGCTAGAACTTGAACCTATGGGACCTCTGGCCTAGGAGGCGGTGCTACAGCCACAGATACTCCTCAGACGTTATGTGAAGATGATGAGACTGAAATTTAACAAATATAAGTAGTACTTATTATACTCTACCCGACCTAAATGAAATCTTAATAAATAAATAAATATTGGAGTAACTTACACTTATCAGTGGGAGTAGAGTTTCTTTGCAGGATCTCGTCTGGGGCTACACTACGGTTCTTCCTATTTGATGGCCGTAATGACCACGTGTAATAAAGATTATTTGATTTTCTCATTACATTATCTAATTAACTTACGTTGATTTTGCTTTTTTTAGTTTATAATAACTATAAACAATCTAAAATCTACACAAACATTTAAAACCGAATCTCGAAAAAAAGTTTTTAAATGTGACATGTGGTTGTTAACTTCTTGAAACTAGTAAAACCTCGCATCATTGTAAACCTAGATTCTGCTGGGACTACTGTGTTCGATGTAGACCCAGATTCGAAAAAATTACAGAAAAGTTCTCGAGTGACCGATATTCCATCAGTGGGCGATCATTATGCCCAGCAATCCAACCCTTAATGTAAATTTGACTATTAATTCTCAAACCATTATTACAACTGGAATTTGTGCTTTAAGGTCTTGAAAGTTATGATGGGTTATCAACGTTCTGAAAATTGGATTTCTCGCCTACATTATCGTACATTTCTTAGGACACGTACATACGGGAAGCTTTTGACTATCAGGTAAGTAATTATTTAAAAGCTTACGAAGAACCATTTGTAATGTTAAGATAGTGGATTTATACTCAAGTTTTCAGTTCACATTTCGAATAATGGATATTCTAGTTCAGCTTATAATATTACTATTGTAAAAGTGTATAGATTAGTTGTAGCGCAGTCAATTAATTGGTTCACAATGTAGAGATGTGTAAGCTAATATGTAAACTTAAATAGGATTAAAGGCATATTGTTATTTAAATAAAAGCTCTCCGATCTGTCCACCCCTTTACGGTCAGGTGCTAAACAGATTTAACTCTTTGATTTAAGATTATTGCTTAAATCTAGATAATTTGTTTTATCAGGGTTGTATTTTACGTTATATGTTTCTTATTAATAATTTCCTAATTAGCTTAAAGAAATGTAACTAAAAGCGTTTTTATTATATCTTCATTACTTAAATTTTTTTAAGTACCGCAATGGTCCGGGACCCTGTAGCTACTTCTAAGCTACAGGAGGGCTTTTAACTAGGTAAGGAAAAAAAATACATATTTAATATATGTATTTTGTATTTACTTTAAATGGATACATTTATTATCTTTAATACTATCGAGGCGGCTGCCTACAATATAATGCTAGAACAAGACTAGAACATTATTTTTGTTTTATCGCCGAGTCAAGTTACGAGTACATCCAAATTCTAAGTTGCCAGCAAGTTTGTTTGCGCGATAATGTCTTCTATTATTTAAAGCGAACTCAAACGTTGCGGTACTTACACTTTTGGAAGGTGTAAAGGGAAATGTATTTATTTCACTTACATTCTATATAAGATAGGATTGTTGAAATTCGTTTTGCTTTATTATAATACTCTTTCAACAATGCCAAGGTAGTTTATACCTATAAGAATGTGAAATATTTTATATAACTTATTTCAATACTGCATTGACGTTGCAAAATGTACTCAAGATTTTCAACCTTAGCACAGATTGAATTGCGTGGACGAGCTATTGATGCGTCTTGATTAGATCAGAGCATATTGAACGACATCGCTAGCACCCAATTAAGAGAATTTTTCTGGTTTTTTTGGAGTATCTATATAAGTAGATTGTTGGTCTTTATGGTCAATTAAAGAAAAAAACTTGTAATGACGTACTTTGCCTTCGGAAAAGGTACATCTTCTTCGAAATGTACATACGCTTCATAGGCAGCTTTTATTGTATTGTTTATAATTTGATGTAGAAGGTCAGAGTCAAAAAACGATGCGGTCAGATTTTACGAGACATCATGTCATATTTTTCTGTGAACTATGTTTAACAATTATATTTATTTTATATGAACTACAATAAATAAATGTGTATGAAAAAGAATTAATTCTAAAATTACCAAGAATATAGAGAATAACTGTGTAGACCTTAAATTTTTGATGTCAACGTTGAAATAATTTAGTGATATGTTACACCCGTTTAGTTAAACATTAAATCCGTGACATAAGTTATGTCTACGTTCTTATTGTTTATATTTGGTTATCATTATTTGCAGGCTTTTCTTGTTTTTGTTATACCCCTAATTCTTCATCTTTGAACATCGTCAGCGCTACGTTGACAACCTATTAACAATGATAGAGTTATTTCATGTTTGGTGTTCAATATTTTTATTTTGTACTGTGTTCCACTTATACGTGATACCTACTGGCAGAAATATCCCGTCGCACCAGACGATGGCTGATTGCCATTTTTCATTAACTCACTAACTATGGGTTTTGAGTTAACTGAAAACTTACTTAACTACTAACGGGTTTGTTTATAAAATACTAACGGAAGTGGTTACTAATATTATTCTTGGTAGGTTGTTATTACGTACTAGGCAAGTCACTGGAAGTGGGTGTAAAATTAAAAGCATTAGTTATCGTTTTTTTGTTCCCCTCCGCGGGAAGGGCAGGAGGATAAAAATGCCCTGACGCATACTCTGGCGCGATTCCAAAGTTATGTGGGACTCGTCCCGACGCCTACCAGGACCATACCCACTAAAAACCCTCTGTCGGCTCGTGCATTTTTGCCACTCAGCCTTCATCTGAGCGACGGCCAATTGGAGAAAGAGGCCGCGCTAGCGGGGCCCAGAAGGGGTCACCCGCTGGGATTACATAGCACTGAAGGTGCTCAGAGCACTGAAGGTGAATACATAGCACTGAAGGTGCTCAAAATGAAAATCAATAATTAAAACAAAAATTAAAAAATTGCAAAATAAAATTGAATTAATTCGCATTTACGTTAGAATTAGGATTTACGTTAGAATTAGAATTTACGTTAGAATTAGAATTTGCGGCCAGAAGGGCTTCGAGATCGGCTGACAGTCTGGTGGATGAGTACGCTTGCGCATTCCTAGGCCTAGCGACTTTGAACTTCGAATCTAACACAGGAGTAGTATATGAGACTGAATCACGAACTAGAGGATTGGGATGGGTTTCGGAGCGTTTGAAGAACGCTTCAGAGAGTGTTTTGAGATGTTGTTGTACTGTAGGCAGTTCAAGATCTCTATGCAAGTCCGCGTTACGCACGTACCACGGTGCGTTTGTGGCCCGGCGGCAAAAGAGGTTTTGAACTACCTGCAGTTTGTGCAGGAGGGAGGGTTTGGCGTGGGCAAAGATTGGCGAGGCATACGTCATGACGGGTCTAACGCAGACCTTGTAAATTGTACGTTTGTTTCTGAAAGACATTTTACTTTTTCTACCTAACATGCTATTTAGGCGGCCTAAGTAGTGACGAGCGAGTTTCGAAACTCTTTCGACGTGTGGCTTGAAAGAAAGCGTCGGATCTAATGTGACGCCTAAGTATTTAGTACTGCGCTTCCAGGGGATGGGAATGCCTAACATTCGAACGTGGGGATCGCCAGCGGGACGACGGCGTTTGTGGTCGAAGCGCATCGCAGAACTCTTTTCAGGGTTCACATCGATGCGCCATTTTTGAAACCATACACCAAGGGCGTTTACGGCCTTTTGGAGTCTGGTTACAAGGTGCCGAACACTGTGGCCTTTGGTATAGAGTGCGGTGTCAGCAAAGAGGGCGAGTTCGACGCCTTTCGGCGGGATGGGAATGTCGTTGGTGTACACGGTGTACAGCAGAGGGGCGAGGACTGAGCCTTGAGGGACTCCAGCCTTTATGGGACGAGGCGCAGAAAGCGTGCCTTCGTGTTTAAATCGAAACATACGGTCTTTGAGAAACGACGCTATTAACCTGACTAGGCGATCCGGTAAGCCTATCTTGTAGAGTTTATAAACGAGACCGCTGTGCCAGACTTTATCGAAAGCCTTGGCTACGTCAAAGAAAACCGCGACTGTTTTATAACGACGCGGATAGAAACCGTCAAGTATATACTCGACGATTCGGTGGACTTGCTGAGGGCAGGAGTGTTTAGCGCGAAAGCCGAACTGATGGGGAATAATGAGAGGATCGCCATCCGTTGGAAACAGATGGTTCCGCATTCGAGAGAGTATGACTCTCTCGAGAAGTTTAGACATTGCCTTGAGGAGGCTGATTGGTCTGTGATTAGCCGGGACGTTCAGAGGTTTGCCCGGTTTGGGAATGCCTATGACTGTCGCTTCTTTCCAAGCTTTTGGAAAGTAGCTATGGTCGAAGCAGGCATTGAAAATTATAGCTAACAAGGTAAGCATCTGTTGAGGTAGGTGCTTAAGTGCGTGGTTGGAAATTCCATCCGCACCCGGAGCCTTTTTCGACTTTTGATTCCTAATGAGAAGCAAGATTTCGTCATTAGAGACTGTGACAGGGTCGGCGGTGATGGGGAGAGAGTCTCTGCGAAGGACTTCGTCGTCCACCGCCTGGATGTGTGAGGGATCAGCAGGTTGCGTGCTGGGCGAGCATTGTGCGGCAATGCTGTCAGCGAAGCATTCGGCTTTCTCTTTGACTTCAAAGGCAGTAGTGCCATCGGGACGAGTGAGAGGAGGAACGTGAGAGGCGGTGTCTACGCGTAAGGCTCTGGCCATGCTATAGTACGCTTGGTGGGACGGAGAGATATTCGCCATGAGATCGTTCATCTGAGCGTCTCGGAGTTCCGCGAGGCAAGACCTAACTTTACGTTGAAGCTGATTCGCAGCTGTTCTATATGCGGGCGTGGGATATTTCTTGGCTCTCCGGAGAGCCGCGTTCTTAGCTTTAATAAGATTGCTAACGGCTAAGGGAAGCGTGGGTTTGCCTTGCTTAGCAACCTTTTCGTTGTCACTGATGGCTGAGTTGATAGCATCAGTGAGAGAATTTACTAATGAATCGATTTTATCCGGGCTATCTAATTGTTCGGGAGAGATCGCGAGTGGAGAGTTCGGAGCCTCTAAGGCTGAAACTAACGTATTTTTAAAACCTTTCCAGTTGGTAAAGGTCTTAGGAGATGAGACGTTATCGTTCGGCGGTCCTAGCACGAGGGAAACGGGGCGATGGTCGGAGCCTAGGTCATCGAGCGGTTCGATAGACCTTAGATCAAGATTGATTCGCTTGATAATTGCAAAGTCGAGGATGTCAGGAGAGTAGGACGGGTTGTTGGGATAGTGAGTGGGAGTGATGGGGGATATGCCGTCTAGGTCAAGGGAGTTAGTGATGTCGAGGAGAGCGATACCGCTAGTGTTAGTCGATAGGCACGTCCAGTCAGTATGTTTGGAGTTAAAGTCACCGAACATTAATGACTGAATGGCCGAGGGCGAGAATGGCCTCAAAGTCGCTGCGGATTGGTCTGGTACCACTAGGTATGTAGATTGAAGCTATGATGATGGTCGGATGACCAGTCATAGCCAATCTACACACAGTGGCTTCCATGTTGAGGAGAGGAGGGGTAGGGAGAGGCCAGCAGTGGAAGCCTCTTTTGTAATATATAGCGGTGCCGCCGAAACCGTCGGAGTTGGGCCTATCGTTACGAATAAACGCGTACTTAGGTATAGCGAATCCCCTGGAGCGGTTTGGAGTAAGCCATGTCTCCTGGAGAAGGAATAAGTCAGGTTCTTTGTTCTGAAGGAACAGTTTAATCTCGGGAAGGTTGGTGTTAAGGCTACGAGCGTTAAAAGATACTAGGGATAAGCCTGTGACGTAGTTTCAATAAAACACCAAAACTCTCTTCTGTGTTTATTTTTTCGGTAAAATTAAAAATATACAAAAATGCCAACAATTTTGGCTACGCACACTCGTGAACGTAAAAAATAAATATAGGTTTCTTAAAAAGAACTTTGATTTTAGATAATAAAATATCTTAACTATGTAATTTTGAATGATAAACTCGGAAAAAATAATAAATAAATAGATTCATGTTGCTTTGATGGATAAAATTTCGTGACTGACTTGTCAAATCAAAACATTGCCGTTCTCCGACACTACGTAATTCCTAGTTTAAAATTACGTCGGGAACGACAAAAAAAATAAAATTTACTGACAAAAAGAGGTCGAAATAGACAACCGTCACAATAAAATTAAAAAATATACAAAGATGCCTGTAAATACAAACAGAAAAAATATAAACAAAATTGAAATAAAAAAATAGTCACACAAAATAGAACAGAAATATTAATACAATTAAATTTGATCTGAAAAGAAAAAATAACAATAAAATAAATTTTAATGAATGAGAATCCTTACCAACAATTTTGGCTACGCACACTCGTGAACGTAAAAAATAAATATAGGTTTCTTAAAAAGAACTTTGATTTTAGATAATAAAATATCTTAACTATGTAATTTTGAATGATAAACTCGGAAAAAATAATAAATAAATAGATTCATGTTGCTTTGATGGATAAAATTTCGTGACTGACTTGTCAAATCAAAACATTGCCGTTCTCCGACACTACGTAATTCCTAGTTTAAAATTACGTCGGGAACGACAAAAAAAATAAAATTTACTGACAAAAAGAGGTCGAAATAGACAACCGTCACAAGCCCTTGGGTTTAATACGACTGGACGCGGGATTCGCGGGTCTAGACATTATAATTTACTTATTTACGATTTTATATAAAAATAAAAAAAAGAATAAATTTATAATGAACTTAGAAGCGAGTGATGCTCGGCTAAAGCAAATAAACGCTCTTGAGGAGAGCGGGCGGCTCGCAGTTTGCGTGCGAGCACGGAAATTACGTTAATATCGACGTTTTTAAAAACGTCGCACACGGTCTTCATGTCCTCAGCCAACGACGACTGAGGTGCGGATGACGGAGAAGGACGCGGCCTTACGGAAGCTACGGGAGCTGGGATGGGTCGGGAAGGTGCAGGCGGAACGGCCGGACGCTGCCTCCAAGACACAGCCTGAGTAGGCGTCAGCTGAACGGGCTTTGCTTCCGGGGGACCCCGGTTGCGCAGCGGCGGGAAGTTAGCGGGAGTGAGCGGCGGCGCCGGTTTAGGCGGGACCCTCTTGGCGGTGGAGCGCGGAGCGCGCGGGCAACCCCTGTAGTTAGCTGTGTGGCCGGACTGGCCGCAAAGCACACAGGCAGGGGGGGAAGTGGATTCGGGAGTGCGAGTGCACTCCTTCGTTATATGAGGATCCAGGCACTTAACGCACCTGGGGGGAGCTGAGCAGTTAGCCGCTGCGTGGCCGTAGAGCTGGCAGCGGTGGCACTGCCCAGGGTGACCACGAGGGTTGGGACGCTCGACGGAGATATTCGAGAGTCCGCAGATTGTGCGAGCCTCTCTGAAGATCTCCCTCGAGTTGGGAGAATTAGACAAGATAACTAAAGCTAACGGAAAGCGCCTACCGCGGTTAGAGTGCATCTTGTGCACTGCTACAGCCGAGAAGCCCTGGGACTTAAGGTCCTCGAGAATGTCTTCATTACTGAGTTCAAACGGGACGCCCCGTAGTACTGCGCGGATCTTACGCTCCTCCGGGAGGGCGTAAGTGTGGTACGCGATTTGTTTAAGCGAAAGTAAACGAGTGATCGCGCGGAAGTCGTCGATAGTCGCGACTTGGATTTTTATAGTGTCGCCTGCGTTATTTGCCTTGAGGTAATTGATTTTGTGCTCTTTGCACAGGTTAGAGACCGCGGTCCAGCGCGCTTTATCGCGGAGGAAGACGGGCGGAGGGAGCTGAGGCTTCGATGGGACGGGAGCGCAGTGACATGAGGGGCGCGGGGGCGGGTGTAGAAGACACCGGGGTTGGCTCGGGTGTTGAAGACACCACGGCTTTTTTCGAACGCTTCTTCGAGCGTTTGGCTACTAATTGGAACGCGGGCTCAGGAGAGCCCGTTAAGGTGGCGGCGACCGACGAAGCTTCGGACGCGGCGGAGTCTGAATCGCTCCCGGGAGCGGTACGCTTCCTACGAGATGAGCGCGAGGATGAGACCGACACGCAGTCCATATCGGATGGAACGGGAGACGCGGGAGAGCTATACCCCTGAGGGGTCTGAACGTTAAGGGCCTGAGGGGCCGGGGTTGAGGCCTGAGGGGCCGGAGACGCAATAGATGCCTGTAAGGCCTGCGTTAGTACGTCAGCGGGTATGCTTACGCCGGACGCAGCGAGCGCCTGGGCGAATGACCTAAGAATATTAACAAGGTCCATTGGAGGGCTTGGAATAACAATATGTAATATATAAATATATAGTGTATGCCTACGTTCCCTAGCAAACCTAGCACCTATTTATATAAGAAATGCCTAGGATTCCTAAATAAAAAACCTAGCGAATCCTAGCGGCAAACCTCCCTACCAGCGGTAGGCGGGCTGGGGAGAATAACTTAAAACTAACCGTAGTACGTCGAAGGCCGCTACCTAGAAACCTAAAAAAGGGTACGCAGGTAAAGAGTTGACCGCGTTAGGGTCAACCTTTACCGACAGAAAGGACAAATACACACGAAAAACACACAGATATGATAAAAATAAATATGAAAATAGGAGAAAAATAAATAAAATAGAGAAGAGAAATAAAATAAAAATAAAAGGACTGGTTCAGTACAAATTCGTTGTCACCGTTAAGTATCCTTTGCACTGAAACCAGACTACTTACGCTGGGCACAACACTGCACTCAGCACAAGCACAACACAACTTAGCACAGCACTTTGAAGACTAAGGGGCTTAGTCGCAAAGAAAAATCGCACTTCGAAAGCACTCAGACGGAGTAGAAAAACCTTGAAAACCGTAGCACGGAACCAACACGCTAAACTGTGACGTCAGTAGACTGAGCGCCACGGAATATCGGGAAGGGACCAAACAACGGAGAACGGGGTCTTGCACGTCCGCACTGGGTGGCGGTCGGAGCGAGAATGTGTTAGTTATCGAAAGGAAAATTCTTTTAAATTACATATCTAACTTCTAACCTCTAAGAAGTGGCTTGCTCTAACCTCTGAGAAGCTTAAATCATAATAATAATTAAAAAAAAATAATAATAGTACAGAATAGTATTAAGAATCTACCTATAACGTAAATAATAAGAGCCTAATGTAATACTTAAAGTGATATTCAACAATGGCTCGCTTCGCCTAATCTAAGACAATAAATTTGTGGTACGGATCGGTACATCGGTACAAGGCTTTTAATTTTTGCTGCACAATAAATAATTCTTATAGTCATTAAGTGCTAGCACCTTTAGGTCACATACTACACATTAATTTTCACTTCAACCTTTATTTTACTACTGCTTTTGCGAAGCCGCTTTTGTAAAATATTATGCTGTGTATTCCGCAGTCTTTTAATAAATTTATTATTAAATTGCGATTTATTTAAAAAAGTATTTGCCTCCGAAATACACGTACCTAGGTACTTGAAATTCACAAACGACGTCAACTTGAATAAGAGCTTAATTTAAGCTTATCTTACTCCATATATAGCTGAGTAACTAGAACGTGGTGCAGGATCCTCCACAAGCCATGGTAATGTTTATCATTAAAACGTTCCTTGTTTGTCTACAGTGTTAGAATTCGTACGACATATATAACGTTAGTACGTAAACTACGAGCTTAAGGGTTAAGTTACAGGCTGATCTCGAAATAATTCTGAGCGTTACTAAACTATATCATATGTTATGTTACATCCTTAGATTTAAATTGGTTTTAGGTGTTATAGAAAGTATTAATTTTTTAAGGCTACTCATTCCTGTCCAAATGAGGACTTCTTACATTTGCAAAATATACAGGGTACCCAGAAAAGTGACGTCCAAAAATTGTTTTAAGTGCCTCGTGTTGAGAGGTGTCTGAACCACCCCTATGTATGTAATACGATTTTTCACAGTTTTCGAGTTACGACTTTTTTTATGAATTTTCGCAAAATTGCGACCGAATCAGTTTCAAAAGATTCAAAAAAACAAGTAGAAGGTTTCTTCGCTGTTTATTTTATGCATAAACACACAGTTCATTGAGATTTAGTAGCAAAAATAGAAATCCGAAGATGTTTGATAATAAATAACAATATCTAATAATATATTTGTCAGAATCAAATCGCCCCGGCTGTACCAAAGCACCACAGCCTCTGTGGCAGCCTGTATGTGTGGCACCGCATGAACGATGAAAGTACGTCTAAACTCGCCGGCAGAAGTAATTGCAGTGCCATCTATTAGAGGCCTCGCAGTTTAGCCCCACTTATTACTGCACATAGCTGGTAGGTTGATGTAGTTAGTAGTCGGTGTTAACAAATAAAGTTATTCAAGTTTGAACTTTGAGTTAAAGAAATAATAGTTGGCATTTTAAACTTTTTACTTAACAAATTTTATCTGAACAGACGATTTGGTATCTATTTGAAACATACGTGTATGAAAATAATGGATACTAAATAGGCACGGTAGCTATAGTGGTTTGTATCAGTTATTGATTAGATATATTTTCATCCGTGGATGCTAGAGTACCGATACGTGCAAATACGATTTAATGATGTTTGAGAAACAAGTTCATGTTTACGGCTTTATCTGCGAAATAACCAATCTTTGATCGTATTTATATTTTAGTTTGCGACGAGGTTCCAATGATAAAATGCAACAAGATCGGCCAAAGGGGTGGAACGGTTTTCAGTGGGACGGCGGTCCAATTCGAAAGTATTTGTGTAACAATACAGACGTATTGCTAGAGTTTGTGGCAGCCTTAAACGATCAGATTTGTCAATAAGTCGTTAATTTATTTAATGACCACATATTTATACAACGCTACTAAGTAGAGCGACTCTTATTCTGGACTTGTTAGCCTAATTACTTACTTTAGATTATATTTTGTAATACTCGATCATATAATTACATATCTGGGTAATACAACATGTCTACTACAAACATCACTGGCATTTTATTTTTAAAACCATATTAAAAGAATTTGAGCAACTAACAGTTGCACTCAGAGTTGTTTAATGGTTAATTAAAGTACACCTTAGTTTAGATTTTGCTTAGTGAAATTATACATTGTGTATGCTTTATTTAAATATAGATTAACCAAGTAAAATCTATACTAAGGAGCATCTTAAGTAACCATTAAATGTCTACTTGAGCTACGAATTCGTTAAAATGAGAATCTATTGAAAGGTCAGTTAAAGAAAAGAAATTAATGCTACACTACAATTTTGTTTGATTTAATGTCCACCTGCTAAAATACAAACAAGAAACCACCCGCGCCTACTTAAGTAAAAAAACTTGTAACACAATCTCAACATAGTCAGTAAAATATACCATTTTCATATTTCATGATATCGTACAACATACATTAAAATGTTACATTGAAATTGGAAACGCGGACAGGCTTCAAATCCTCTTACAAACCAGGGATTGACTCCTGTGCTGGGTATCGACAATAGTTAAGAATATATATATATATATATATATATATATATATATTTGTGTGTGTGTGTGTGTGTGTGTGTATGTGTGTGTGTGAATATATCTGTATCGTTCTTTACACATGTATATATGAATGGAATTCCATATGCAAAACATTAAGCTTATCCATTTTCACCCAATTTTTTTACTATATTCATCATCATATTATTATTATTAATATAGGTGGCAAATAAGCAAGCGACGTACCTGATGATGAGTGCCGTCTGAACCCAAGAACATCATTAATCGTAGGCGTTTTATTAACGGTAACTGTGCTGGCTGAGTCGACTAATGATGGTTCAGTTCAAACTGCCCTGGCTGTTCTTTCCCTTTACCCGGAACACAACTACGTAGACGTGATTGTTGTGGTGGTCAAAGCAGAACGGACTGTAGAACCACCCCAGACGAGGCCTTAACATACGAAACTTTACTATCTCTAAACCCTCCTGCCATTCCTGCTAAAAACCCAGTTAGATGTAAGACAAAAAGTCACTTTTTATGGTTTTGGAAAAAGGTAAAAACGACTAGCATGTGTCAAATCTTACTGCGCATATTTTAGAATGCTGTCGAGGCTTCAGCAATATTGTGATAGCGCATATTAGAAGTCCGATTGATAATTATTAAATTAGACGTCATTGAATTGTTGTAGCTTCAGATTTAATATTTTAGAAGAATAACATATTAAGATTGAAAAAATACATGTTGGCTAAGCCAATTTTCTCAGTAGCTACGAATAAGCGACCAATCTTCATTTCTTTTGGCCAGGGCCAGTCATTCGTGTAAATGCTCAACCACAAATACTATGTAGGTAAACCAAGTTTTCAATACCCCGCATAACTGAACATAATAGCAGCCAGGCAAAAGTAATAAAATATGTTTCTAAGATTGGTTCAAGTCATAAGATACATAGTAAGTTAAGAAATGGGGATAAGTTGAAAATAATATTTTTGTTAAAGTTTCAAACATTTCGGTGTTTTTATGAGCAAGAAAGAAAGAAAAACGCTTTTATTTAACAGCCAATAAAAAATAGAAATACGCAAAATAGCTGAGATCAAAAAACATAGTAAACAAAAAATTGCGCGAAACAAAAGGTTGATTTGTTTGTATTTTTTGTGATCTGTGGTTTGTATTGTGTTAGCATAAGGGTGCCAACTCAGCTTAAGTTGCAAGTTAAGAACGGTTGCTACGTTGTTCTTCCATTGACACCGAAGACCGAGTAATGCGCACGCTCAGCCGCGAAAGCCATTGCGTTGAATTATAATATTTTTTTTTTATTTATTTAACAGTTTTTGTACACACATATGAAAACAATATAAAATTCCTTAAAGACTAAATATGTACAAAGGTACGGCTTATTTCTAAAAGAAATCTCTTCTAGCCGACCTGTGAGAGGAGAGATTAGTTTATAACAAAATAGTGTGCACCTACTTTAAACATACATAAATTATATACTTAACACTGTGAATAAACTTACACATACTCATATACATACATAAATAAAATAAAATACAATAAAATATATACAATCTAAAGTTGTTTAAAAGGAAAATTTATAAATGCCAAAACAATAAAAAACTTACTTAATAAGGGAAAAGTTTATTCTATTATCTTTAACTCTATTTTTAAAGATAAGTAGTGTTTCTGACTCGCGGATATTATATGGGAGTGAATTCCACAATCTGACTGCATGAACGGTAAATGAAAAGGAGAAAAAGTCGCTTATGTGCTCTGCATGGCGCCTCTTTCGAATGGGTAAAAGAAAATCGTTCGCGAAGATATGGCGGGGAGTTAGGATAATAGAGAAAATTAAAAAGGAGGCAGAGGATTCGCATGTTTCTACAAAGTCGTATAGGAAGCCATAGAAGTTGGTTACGGAACTCCGATACATGATCATGCTTTTTAAGTCCGAATATAAAACGTATGGAGAGATTTTGTAAACGTTCCAGTTT
The DNA here is from genome assembly GCA_923062675.1 of Marasmarcha lunaedactyla. Lineage (NCBI taxonomy): Eukaryota > Metazoa > Arthropoda > Insecta > Lepidoptera > Pterophoridae > Marasmarcha > Marasmarcha lunaedactyla. The sequence continues at coordinate 14,847,497 of OV281346.1, read as the reverse complement.
ATTTAGGAGCTCCTCAGAGACATCTAAGTAGCAGACGTCTGCATAATCAATGATGGGTTGGATGAGACTTTGAGCAAGGGAGATTTTAGTCGATAAGGGAAGGAAGGTTTGGAGGATTTTTAAGGTATGTATTGAATGATGAACTCTACGACTGATCTCACTAACATTAGGTCGCCAAGTGAGATAAGAATCCAAAATTACACCCAAGTTTTTGGCTGTGTCAGTGAAATCAATCCGAGTGCCATGAAACACAATAGGAGGAAAATCGGATAAAGTAATGCAACCGCGCATGTATCGACTACCTAGGATCTTTAGGAGGAGACTTGCTAGGATTTACACGTAATCCAAAAGACTTAGCCCAGTCACTTACGCGGCTGAGATCGTCATTAATAGCGGAAATGGCTGAGCAAACATCGCAAACAGAAAAATGATGGTAAATCCGCAAGTCGTCAGCGTAAAGATGAAAGTTACATAAAAGGACAAAGGTAAGAAAGTTAATAAAAATAGAGAAGAGTAATGGAGAGAGAACGCCACCCTGAGGCACGCCTGCAACGAGATCACACCAGTCAGAGTAATTCTCATCTAGGCGGACACGCTGAGACCTGCCTCGAAGATAGGAATTGAACCAAGCCACCGCAGAAGGAGAAATGTTAAGCGATTGCAACATACCGAGAAGGATATCAAAATCCACTGAGTTAAAACCATTGCTGAAATCTAGCAGAATCATTAGTGTGAGAGATCCATTTTTCATTGCCCAGCGTCTGTCATCTGTCACATCGACGAGTGCTGATACTGTGCTGTTGCACGGTTGGAATCCAGATTGGAAACGGCTTAGCAAATTTTTGCTAGTAACGAATGCCAACAGTTGACTATGGAAAATGTGTTCAAGGACTTTGGACAAGAAGCATAGAATGAAAATGGGACGAAAATGGGTAATGGAGCTAGGGTTAGACATTTTAGGAAGTGGTATAACGTGAGCTCTTTTCCAAGCGGTAGGGAAAGTATTGGTAGCTAAGGAATAGTTCAAAATATGGGTGAGTATAGGTAATACAATAGGTAAGATCAAAGTGATCATTTTGGAGCACACATTGTCATAACCAACAGCTGCTGACGAGATGGAGCAAATGGATCTCTCAACAAAGTCCTCAGAAATGGCTAAAAAGTTAAACGGCTGATAAAAGGTGGAAGCATCGGACAATGCATTTAAGGTATCGGTTTTTATATCAGGTGTAAGAGTAGATGGTGGATTGGAAAAGTGTGTGTTCAAACAGTTGAGGTCAAAGGTATTAAAAGAGACAGGAGAAATTAAATAAGTAGGATATAAATTAAGAGTGCTCTGTTCATAATGTAGTAGTAAATTAGTTTATATATAATATTCCTATATGCTTAGCGTTAGTTACGTACGGGGTGTACGAGGGTGGATTGAAAAGTTCGCGGCCTAACATAGTTAGCGATGTCATATTACTATAAAACTATCCTCATATTAAATCTAGACTCTTTGTCAGTATCTGTGCAATTTTTCTCTGAGATACATGCGTAATTATTTATTTTATTGAACATTAAGTGAGAGTAAGTTTGATTAATTTTGGAAATGGATAGTTTAGAGCGCCGTGCCGTGATCAAATACCGACAAGAAGACTGTTTAGAGCTTTTTCAAGCTGATCCAAACGAATTTTTGGCAAGGTTTGTTACTATGGACGAAACATGGGTTCATCTTGAATCCAAACAGCAATCCAAACAATGGAGGAGACCCGGATCTCCGACCCCCAAGAAAGCCAAGGTGTGTTTTTCAGTAAACAAGGTAATGGCATCGGTTTTCTGGGATTCTAAGGGTGTCATCTTGGTTGATTACTTAGAAAGAGGTCAAACTATAAATTCTGAATACTACTGCACACTATTACGTCGTTGACGCGAAGAAAAAAAGTCTAAAACACCAGGATTGTTGACCAAGAAAGTTTTGTTCCATCAGGACAATGCTCGTGTTCACACACCTGCAGAATCTATGGCTCAAATAGTGAATTGTGGTTTCAAATTGCTTCTTCATCTCCCTTATTCACCTTATGCACCTTCTGACTTCCACCTATTTTCAAAACTAAAAAAACACTTAGGGGAATGAAATTTTGTACCAATGAGGAGGTCAAAGTGGGCGTAGATGCCTTTTTGAAGACCTTGACGAGACCTTCTATTTAAATGGGATCAAGGCTTTGGAGGACCGCTGGACTACGTGCTGTGACCTAGGAGAAGAGTATGTAGAAAAATAAATATAAAAAATTGCATTATTTCTGTGTTTTCTTATTTAGGCCGCGAACTTTTCAATCCACGCTCGTATTATAAAAGTTTAAGTGTTATTATTGGAAAGACGACACCAACAAATGATAAGCTAACGCCACACACCTTTGATTGATAGAAAAACGAAGGGAAGTGACACGTTCTACCAAAGCCCTCATATACACGTGATAATTCACATTATATATCAAAAAAATAAGAACAAATTGCCTTTTTGGTCGCAATAATTACTCCTCTCTAAACCTATAATAGCTTTAACATTTTGATGAAACTTAGTACTCATGCATAGGTAAATAACGACCAAGAAGGACTAAAAGCCTATAGGCAGGAAATACGCAAACGCTGCAGCGGCCATAACCCAACGGCATGCCTAAGCAGAACTATACTTCTAAAATTCCCCGTCTTACTTACTTAAAAATAAAAAATCTTTAACTACAATCATACATTTTTCATTTGTTAGTTTTGTTACCCGCCATTTATCGTCTATTTATTTGATGTGTTCAAACCCTGAGTCACGCGCGTATCGCAAATAGATATGGGGAATTCACGTCAGCAATCTACTTTATTAAACCACTGGGGTACTTTTACACATTTAGAGACAAAATTTTTATTTTGCTGATTAAAGCGTAAATTTGGGTTTTGTCTTCAGATTTTCTCTGACTGTATATGTTTGTAAGAATCCGCTCTATAAATTGTATTATTTAGTATCGTAAATTAATTGAAATATGTATTGTGATACATAAATTCGCACGTAAATGACAGAACTACTTAACTGAGAGTAAAAACTGTTGGTTATGCATAATATTTATGTCGAAAAGTAATAAGATATACTAGCTCTCGGGCTCAATGGTTTTAGAATATCAATTCAACAGAAGAAAAATAGAATAAAATCATTTTTGTGGCTGTGTTTTAGTGCTATCGGTTTGGTTAAAATTACGGTTGGCGTAACCGCAGTTTGGCTCATGGGACTTCCTGATAGACATTTGAAAGCAGAGCAAAAACATTGCAAGGCTTTTTACAGAAGAATTGTGGGTATATTATATGTATTTAGTGTATGTAAATATATATTTTCATTACACACTTAGTTGCATTTCTTTAATTAAGCTTTCCAGCTTTCTTTTAGAGATAAGCAGTACCTTTGTACATTACTTTTTTTTTGTTTTTGTTTTTAAGGCTCCTGTCATAGTTTAGTGTGTACATAAATTGTTTAAAAAAAAGCGATTTCCAGAAAGTAATTTCCGTTAATAACATCTTTCACTTGGTAGTAGAAAATACACTAGCTCTCGGCCTAGCCGACGATAAAACATTTAGTACAAATTAATAGGAAATTCTTAATATTAACTAAAAGGACTTCTTATTTTGATGAAACTTATGTGAGTAGGTATAAGTGGTGATTTGTATTAGAACTTTTAAATTATAGCAGCTTACTGCTACATGAAACACAAAAAAAGTACACCGATAAGCTCTTTTTTATATGAACAAAGATAAGGGCCTATGCGATAATTTTTTGAGTCTTTAGTAATAAAATTCAAGTCTTTGGGCTGTTGACTGTTTACAATTCTTGTAAAGTAAAAAACTACAACATAAATAAACCTCAGGATATTTAATTTTAAGCGTGAATGATACACGCTGGGATGGAACACGACATGCTGGGATGGACACGCATGTTCCATCTTTCATCATCACTTACCATCAGGTGAGATGGAAGTACACCTGCAACTTAGCAAAAAAATGAAATGTAAGACAAACAATCCAATATCCTCGGCTGAAGCGCCATCAAGTAGCCATACTTTACGAGTTCATGGTACTCGTATTAAGTATACTTAGGTAAAATCCGTGAACATACTACCAATATTACCACATTCCATTTATTAATAATAAACCTCACTTTATATTTTGAAGTAAGTGGGTGCCTGCCTGTTTGCTAATGCGAAGTTATTACAACAGGTAAAACTTTAAGCCAGAGAAAAATGAAAATTCATATGTTCCACTTTCGCTCACTAACTTTCGCCCCACGTTATAAAATTCTTGTTTGGCCTCAATTGTTATACCTGTTTCGTCCATGTCTAAATATTCAATTAATTTGTAATTTACATGTCCTTTTTCGACCACATGTAGTTTACAGTATTTATATAAGAAAAAAAAACATAAAAAAGTTGGATAGGTATAGTCAGCATCAACAATGTGTTTTATTTTTATAATTAGTAAAATAGACAATACGTTGAAATCGAAACTTGTAAACAGAAAGAAACCTTACTGAGATTCGTTGAAGTATAAAACTTAACTCTCAGGTCATTCGGTAATAGAGTGCATCTATAAGATGAAGTTGGTTGAATTCATTATTGTAGTTGTGTGGTTCGTTTAGTTTCAAAGTGTTAATTCTTTACAACTTAAGGTAAGATTTTTTTATGTTATTTACTCAAACTAATACAATTTGATTGATTTCATTGGCGTATCTGATAATTTTTGAACTTAAGCCGATTTGTTAGTTGTTAATAATGTTAGTGTTAATAATGAAAGGCATCTCAATCCAACTCCCTTCATAAGTAAATAAATGAAATAAGGTTTAAGTAGGTTTTAAAGAACATGTGCATAAATCGATTGTTTGTTTTTAGGTAATTACAGTATTGGAAATGTCAGAGTCAGACAGAGACTATGTTTGAATATTTTTTTATATTGCAAAAAAACAATTAATGTTCCCCGTTATTTCTTTATTTATATTATTTTTATACTACATTTAAATATGTGCTACACTTTTCATGTTCAACATAACGAATTTTTCAGTTCTGTAAAAATATTGTTCCTTTAGAAGAAAAGAGCCCGCCTTGTTGTATACCGATATTCAGTGTCTGTTATTCTTTGTTTTTAATTTTCCTTTGTATTTCCTTAATCATTCCTTAAATAATTAGCCAAATTTGATTAATATCTATGACATTCAAAAGTACTTCATCAATGCCGTGTATTAAATCTCGCCAAAGCTTATACTGGTAGGTAAGGGTGAGTCTATATACCAGCGGCGCATAAATTGACCAATAACAATAAAATGCTTGAAATCTCCACACAGCTGCAGGGGTAACATTCACCACTTTTCACTTCTATTCTTAACTCCAACCTATTCCTACTACATCCTCTTCCTCAACGCCTAGTAAATATTTACTATACTATAAGCCGCTACCCTTGACCTTGAGAATCGCTTCATTCTTGCCGCGACTCATGAGTTACAGTTTGCGCATGAACGCTTATTCATTAACGCATATGTTTGAAAAATATGAATTTACACATTAAATGGTAGTTTGAAAAAAAATTTACCTGCAAATTGTTCATAATAATTAAATATCTATCCATTTCATTGAGTTCTAAAATGGAATAAATAATAACAATAATATAAGATGGTAGATATGCATGATAAAAATAATAATTACTTATTTACGTGCGTTTGTCAAAATAATACAGAAAAGTTATATATTTTTTATTAGTTGATATACCTATTAAAAAACAAGTAGATAGCGGCTAAAACAGAACAAAAGAGGGCTAGCGCAGCGTTCTGCTCGGCCACGCGCCTTTACTATAAACACAAATCATATTTGGTAATTGACAACTCTAGAGGCGCATTTAGACATTATCAAATTATGCAAAATAGTTTCTAAAGTAGTTGAAACTTCAATATTGGAGGTCTAAAGTTTGACATTAGCAATTCGGAAACTACGTAATAATCAAAGCATGGTTTGCCATGGTTTGGAATAACGAACTCCGCGTTCTGATTTGCAAATTAATTATTATGAATCAACCGAAAATCATAATATAATTTATCTTCATATGTATTTGAGTTATGGTTAATGAAGTAAATATGTCAGTGGTATCTACTATTTTGTAGAAATTCCTAAGGTTCGTTCTTAGTATGCAAACATGTAAAAAGGTATAGTATTGCAGAACTACATACCAAAAAGTACAACCAAAGTGTAGATATTAAATAAAAAAAGGAAATTGAAATTTTGGAAGCAAGTGTAGGGTTGTACCCTATCGGTTGAATTGTTCTATATAGATGCCTTCATAGATTAGGTAAATGATGCATTATTTCTCTATACCATTAAATTCTTTAGTCTATATTTATATTTCAAATTATGCATGGTTTCATTCTTATGTGGTTAAAATTTCATAATATTAATCATTTGTTTTATCTTGGGGAAAATTCATTTCAGCCTAATTTATAAAAACCTGGCGAGCCAGATTGGTCCAACTTGAAGCCAAACTGTGTTGCTTGGTAAGCCGACAGGCCTAATAATCAAGCTAAAAATCACATCAAGGAGCAATAGACAAAGATAATTAATTATATTCCTATTTGCGAACTTGAATTGGAAAGAAGGAGGTAAGGAGGAAAATCAAAAACATAACTCGAAAGATTTGAAAGCGAAAGAGTCTCGAAGCTCTTTTTAGCTTGAAATAGTGATTGTTATTGGAATTCTCACCCCTTGCAAACGTAGTATAGTTAAACCTCTGCAAGATGAAACCGACGCGACGACGCGTGGTAGTCCAGGTCTATTTGGGCCGCATCATACCGAATGGTTATGAGGATTATCGTGGATGATTGTTCACAGTGGGCATTCTTTGGCTCAATACACTGGCTTTATTTTAAATGTATTATATAAAGTTTTATTAAAAAAACTAATGTTTTTATTTCATTCAATTCATTCATATACTTATTTTTTTCTTCTTAACAGAACTATTTTAAAACTTATACTTTTTAAATTAAACCTTTATAAGTTATTAATCTTTTGACAAAATGTGCCATTGTCGTAAATCTCCACTGAGTGTCTTTGTAGGGAGTGCGATCTTCTTACGGTCAGACCACTTCATATTTTATACTGTGTACTCAAGCGGCACAAGTTTCTGACTTTCAACCCGAAAATGTACGCGTGGAGAAGAGAATACGTTGTTATAAGGACAGAAAGAACTAGAACCGAATTTGCACGTGCACACATTTATATCAGGTCGTCGTTCTTTGACACAATACATAAATTAAATTGAAGTGCCTGTTTGTAATGTCAACATTACAGCTTTTTAATCAATGCATATATGAATGTATAGACAATACTGATACCAAAAAGCCAATATTTTTAATTTTAATCTTTTAAACTGCTGGATAGATTTCAATGGGATTTTCCCTAGTCGATTGCTAATGTTACAAAGAGTATCATAGGTTAATCATTTTTGAAAAATATTTTGTTGACATTTATATGAGGTTTATAAGGCAACCCTACAAAATATTTTTCAAAAATAGTGATTGTTATCAAAACAGTGATTGCGTCAAAATAGGAAGAACTGTAGTACCGCCGCCGTAGAGATGACCTCAACAAGGAAACTCTACTACCACCTGCCAGTCATAGAAAATAGGTGTGTCGTTTCTTAAATTGTATTACACATGTTATCCATACCTATGATAAATATGCCATTAATGTATGCTTGCATACATATATGTATATGTCGCATCCGATAGTGAGTGTGGAGCGTGGATTAGATTTTATGAGTACGAATTACCGCGTATTGCAACGTGGCTGTCAGTGAAACGAAGGCGTCATCTGGGCAGCGCGTCATAGCGACAACGCCTGACAGAATCAAGTCGACGGGTGGTGTGAGGTTTGCTATAAAAACCCAGGCAGTATCTAACAAGCCCCTAGATCTATGATCTATAATCATCATCAAGGTGTACAGATGTCGACTCGGAACTGTCCTACAGTTTCGTACAGTGTGATCATAAAAGTTTAAATCACTGCTTATTTTATATTGTCATCGATAACTAGAGCTATTAAAGTGATTCGCGTTAATCAAAGCGGACTACTATTTCATGACTACCCATAAAGTCCACGAACTCGTTCTAATGTTGGTGAATAAGAGTAAAAACACCCCAGAACCGACATATATATTATATAAATTGCTACCCATTGGTTGGTCGAGATTATTTTAGGCGTCGTTGTACCGAGTCTCTGCAGATACTATTTCATTTAGTCGTCTTGATGCTATACCTGGCGAAATAAGTTTTTACAGAAGGTACTGTAAACATAAACGAGTAATCCGATAAAACTGTGTATGACTACCTACGAGTATTTTATTTTGATTAGATCGCGTGACGATTAAAGGTTTTTACTCAAACAGTTTTTCTCTAAGTACACAAGTGGAGATATTAAACACCCTTCTAAAAAAAGTGTTAAATACCATAGACTAAATGTCCTGTAGATATACCGTTATAAAGATGTTATTACAGATTCATATTCAAAATAGACACAACATTTAATGAAATTAGACACGTACACAATACAAGATTACACGGTAGCGTGTCACTTCTATTATAAAAATCAAGTTATACTTTTAGATAATCATATGACTTTAGTTTTATAATTGTGCTATACAGCTAATCAGAATATTTAAAAAGCAAACCGGTGGCTCAGATATCTACCGATAACGTCATAGATTCTCAGTTGGTGTTTACTTGGAGCTAAAATCAATGGAAGTGCTCATAAATAAAAAATATTTGCAGATCAAAAGGATTCAAAAAATATATATTTTTTCGCTATACGGAAAGAGTTGTGGCATGAACCAGCATTTATTTTTAATATTCTCTTTGGGATCATTCTCTGATGCTAAACGGAGCTCAGGTACGGAGTTATGATGCGTACTTCGAATGACAACCTATATATCCCTATATACCATATATGTATTGATAAATAAAATCCATATTACAATGTTAAATGTTTTATTTAAACTTTTAAATAACAGTCATTTGATTACAGTTTTCTATTTGTACAAACAATATGTATAAGTGGTATAAGTAAATAACATATTTTAATCTTAAATTAAGCAATAACAAATTTTGCGAATATAACGCGCAGACTAGCTTACCTAAGAAAATCAACACTTCAATTAAAATAAATCTTTCAAATTAGAAAAAAAACTTGCGGCAAATTTAAGCCAAAAATCATTACAATGCAGACAGGTGAAGCCAGAGGTAAAAGCAGTAGACATCTGGCAACTTTTCGAACAAACACAATAATATATTTATTTGGTTATGGATGTGAGACCAATAACTTAACTTGGTAATTTCTTCTCTGTATCAGAATTTAAAAATAGACAAGATTACTACTCACTTGACTTAGTATTTCAGGTTGCCCAATTTCCTACCGCAAACGGGCACGCCAGGTTTCTATCGAAAAATTATGTTGCAACAGACAATATAATGTTACATTATTATGTGAATGTAAATATCTAATTTAATAAATGCCACGAAGGCACTTGTTGTGGGATGACTAACAAATCGCGTTTACTTATTGTGAACCCATTACTTTTTAATCTGGCACATTGACTTATTGAAACCGCGGTATCTACAACAGTATACTAAATCAATCTTTATGTTAACCAGTAGTAAACTTGTGTTTGCTATAATTAAGACTATTGACATCGCATTCGAGATCATGTTACCGGCTTTGTTACTGTCTTAAACGTTTCGTAAGCGCTCTTTAAAAATTCATCTAAAAGCTGAAATAAATACCCAGTAAAACGTAATAATTTTATTTAAGAATCCTTGAAAAAAAAGGTATAACTTTTATATAGTATAGCTTGAAATATCGAGCATTAATGAGATCGCTATAGGTACATACAAATATTTTTAACTCATTCTTTCTTTCGAAATAAATCGTTTTGATTTTTACTAATTGCAAAATTTTGCGTAACATTTTAATTGGAATGTCTCATATTGAAAATCATTACTACTTCGTAGGTAAGTACATAAAACTAAAAGCATTATTTTATCAGACCCACGGCATATATCTATATATATTATCTTATGAAATACAATAAACATTTTGATTGATGAAGTTTGACACAATATTAACACTTATAAGTTATTCAATATTAATTTTCTAAGATCAAGTATAAACGCGAATGTAGTGTATTTAAATGGACTATTGTGCGGGGCGGGGCGCAAAGTGCCACACTTTGTTACTGACACGGCACACCTACATAGGAAACCGAAGTTGCCGTGTCAGATGTCGGCAATTGGGCACAGTTGTTGTTGGTCTTTTTGTAAAGTACATTACTAAACATTTGTAATTAGAAACTAGAAGTTATTAGTTGAGAACTTGTGTCTCAATGTCACCATTTTTAAACAAATTAATAGGTCGTCACAAATAATATCTACGTCTCCGCAGAGTGTAGCTAGTTTCGTATTGATTATATGAAAATAATATATTCGCTGGTTTATATATTGTATCCAACGCAAAACACAAGTGTCCAAGCTTACGCAGCGCCTTAAGAGTAGTTTCAAAGTACCATACGATACCAGTGATAAAGCCACATACTATAGTTAAGTTTTCTTCTAATTAATAAGGCGTTCGAGATAAGGTACAATTCAAGGAAACAAATCACAAAATTAAGTGCATTTATCATAATATAAACGCTTAAATAATATAAACGAACGTAAACTCTAACATATCTCGCACTAGCAATAATAAAGCATATATTGATTACGACTTACTGACTAAATCATTTTTAAACATCACTTTTAATTGTGATAAACACTTTTCTTACTCCATTATGACTTTTGTTTGTTTGTCTGTTCCTAGCTTTTCTGTTTGGAGTGTAGTTGTAAGGTCATCCATCCAAACCATATACTAAGCAAAGATTTGCCAAGGCGGAGGCTGCGTTTTGCCTAACAGCTGGGTTTGAATCCTTTATAAGATGTAGTAAACGGGTTCGAGCACTTTCGGTGATTTCTGGATCGATGTCTGTTTCATCTGGATGGTTTTCGCGCATTCTGAATATTTCACCGTAGAGAAGACCTGAAGTGTAAAGTAAAAACGAAATAAAGTCCTCAAACAAACCAAATGTATGGCTTAGTAAGAAAAGGTTACGTACAGCATGAAGAGGATATGAAAAAAATTAAGATAGAATGCAATATATATGTCGCAAAATGATAGGAAAATAAGTATCATTGCAAGGTATTGGAATCTTTTCGAAAAATTCCATGATTGCGAATCACAGCACAGACAAAAAAAGGTATTTTGACAAAAAAAAACGACATCGTTTTATTTGGAGATAAATACCGCAAGTTGATTGGTTTATTGAAAACATTTCAAATTATTTCCATGTTGTGATTTGCTGCAGATAGCACATTATGTTCTTATTAAAAAAATTGTATTTTATAAAACTTTTTGTCTGCATGTAACATTAGCCTTGGTACCTTTCGTTTTAAAACTAAGTTAAAAGTATGCATTTTGACTGTTCAATGTCGGATAAGGTCAAGAACTGCTTATGGGACCAAGCACGGAGGGCAGCTTCAAATATGTTTTGTAGCTCAAAATTTTGCCGCGATCTTTTTCTAAGCATAACTCAAAAATGTGACAAGGTGGCTATTTTTCTCGTGTTCCTTAGAGCGTTTTCAATCGCTATATATATCTATATATATAGCAATATGCACGCAGCGATATCAAAAAAAAAAGAAAAGACGACAGGAACTGATGCATAAATCATCATACCCTTTTATTTTCATTAATAATTGTTATATTTGAATACAGAATAAATATATATGTAGTGTTCTTTCTATCAAATTTAAATCTACCTTCTAGAACAATTCAATAAGTACTAATGTATTAACTAATTCAGCTAACCACATGAATACATAAGAAACAAAAAATATATTGGTGTGCAGATGAAATACCTAATTTCTAAATAATGATGCCTACCAAACAGCCATAGTGACAAAAGAAATGTCCCAAAATGCAAGGAGTTTGGGCCAGAACTTTGTACACTTTATCAAAAAATTGTTTAAGATGCTTAGAGCACTTTTTAATTGTTAAATTGTTCACTTTGTTTATTGGCAGGTAATGAAATTGTGCATTATTAGTGTGCAACACAAACAAAAAACATCATGGCGGAAAAACTGTTATTTTGACAGCTAAGATTAACTTACATCTTTTTGTTTTGTGTACCGAGTAGTATCGATGGCTGTGTCCATTATGTCCAAAGGATTGAATGGAATTGTTTTGTGTATTTTTAGCTTATTTAACAGTTGTAAAGTTAAAAAGAAACCGAAAGAAAGAGCTCAAGCGCAACGAACAATCAAACACACAGACAGACAACTATCAATGTGATGTGAGTGAAGTGTGCTGTGAGTGAGGTGGCTGTCCCCTCTGCTTAGTGAACTAACTTCACTTGACAACTTCCATAGATAAGACTCATTGTCAATGTTACCCGCTAAAACGAACACAAATAATGTTTACTTTTTTATTTTCTTACCATCTAACTACTAATTAAACCAAATTATTTGTATTTTTCCTATAGTTATTTATTTGTAATTTTTTTTAGATGGTGTACAAAGATCTATCCCAGGTTGTGACATTTCTTTCCAGCTAAAAAACCCAAACTGTTCACAGGGTTGAAAATACAACCCTTGAATAAAACTGTGACATCAACATATATAATTTATATATCTACTAATTACAATGACGAAATGAGAAACACTGAAACCAAAATTAAACTAGAATTAATTAAATACTACAGTTACTCTCCCGCGTACTCAATACATTTAATTCACTATTCGTATTATTGAATACCTAACTTACCCAACAACAGAGGCGCATACGCATTAACCTGCCCGCCACTTGACAGGCAACTGACAGCTGTCGTCAGTGCAGGCAAGATGGCCGCCGGTCGTTCTCCCGCCAATTGTCTCAGTAATGCCGCCAAAAACTCGTCCAGATACAAACGACCTTCTTCGACTAAATGTGCTTGGACGAAATCGTTGCATCGTGGAGTGTTAAGCGATTGGAATATTTGACGTATTGTAATTTTGCTGGACTGAAATGTAAAAATAAACATGGTCAGAACCTATTTATCTATAATTTTAGTATACAATGCATAATATCAATAGTAAGAACAATCACTATTTTATTTTGTAATTAATTTATAAACTTTTAGAAGTACACTATAGTATTGCGAATAGTAAAGGTTGCGACAGAACACGTTGTGATGCAGTCATATCACAATTATTGAGGAGTGGAGAGTTCAGAATAAAGAGTTTCGGGGAAAAGCAGACTTAATCTGAATAGCTACCAGTTTGTGACAAAGAATTTGAAAAAAAATCATGTCAATAACATAAGTATTAAGAACAGAATATCAGAATTCAAATGTGTTCATGTAGAACTATTAATGTTTACTCACCACAACAACATCTGGGTCACTGTCACACAAATGCAACAAGAAACAAGGTAGCGAACTTATTGCTTGTTCCACAATCGCATCGTTTTTCAATTTACCCACAATTATTCCGAACAATCTTATGGAGTTTTCTCTCAGTCTCGCACACGCAGTGTTCATGAATGGACGAATTTTTTGTGCTATGGCGAGCAATTCGCGTTCAAAATCTGTGCCTAGATGGTCAACTTCGAGGATTAAACGTTTAAGGCTTTGGATTGAAGCTAGTGGGACATTATCCATTAGAATGCTGGAAAAATAAAGATTACACAATTTTAGTTTATAGTAGTAATTCAGATGATAAGAACGTATTTATAAAACTAAATGAATTATATGACGCGTGATATAAGAAGTTATAAAACTGCATCATGCCATCCAGACACTTTAATTAAGAATATATACACAATTTTGATTTGTTCAAATGCTTTCTCGAGGTTTTGGTTTTGGCGGCGAAGACTAACATTTTTATAATAATAAAACCTGTCAAATTTATAGAATTTAGAAACAACTTTGTTAGGTTTCAATATTTTTAATTGTATGAATACAACAAGTAACATAAATACATGTTACCATCTATTATATTTAACTGCAATTCATTTTCAAATTAGCCCATAATTAAATTAAATGTAATTCGTCCATAAACTTTGAAACACTTTAGTGTATTAATATTCATAATTACTTACTCATTAACCGGCGCATCAATGCCTTGACTCAGAGCAGCTAAGACCAAGGGTAAAACCGGTCGTCTTTGTTCATCCTTCAACCCGCCTACATGAGCAGATCCTCGCAAGCATATGCTTCTAACTCGGTCGTTCTCATCTTTTAGCCCAGTCGACAACGTGGCCAATACCGTCTCGATTAGGACTGCGTTGTCATTGCAACTGTGAAGGAGAATGTTACGTATTTCTTTACTGTAAATCTTGTGGTTTCAAGTGCTGTTAGATTTATTATACTAATACGAGTAATGTATTTGAATTATTTCAGACAAAAGTATGCCTCTTATTTTATTGCCGTCCAGTATTTAGCTAACTTCTCTGTCTATATAAACTACTAACAAAATTAAATTCTTGTCTTTGATTCGTACTGTTTAATTTTAATATTTCCTACGTGTGCATTTTATTGCCGAATTACAGATATCGCCCACAGCGTAGGTAGTAGCCCATAACGTAGAATACATTAAAGAATATTTAGCAAAGAGTTTTACATAGATAACTGACAGAAAACCAAAACTTAAAAAAGTACAGCTCTTCATCTCAAATACGATCCATACAATCCATAATATTTTTTCATCCTTCAAGTTCTCCCCATTTGCTTCAACCCTTTCACTTTCCCTTCCACGCCTTACGCCAACTTACCGATGTTTTAACAGCGACGTCAACAAAGCGTGGGCCGCGGCACGGCGAGGCGGGAGCGGGGCGGTGGCAGCGGCGGCGGCTCGCGATACTAACGACGCTAGGTACTGCGGCGCGCGCGCACATAACCCCGCCGATACTAAAGTCGAGACTTCCACGCAAATATGAGGTGGGAAGCGCTCACCTGAAAGGCAGGATGCGCAGGCTTCGCGTATCTGAGGAAGATTTTCAACTTGTTAGTGTCAGTATACAATACATGACCCGAAACTGTTTATAAGCTTTCGTCTTCTGTATGAACTTTTGATATATCTGAAACCAAAGGCATCACTAAACGGATTATACAATAATTAGATAGCATAAGATCTTTGCATGAAGTGCAACAAACACACGTCTATGCTGCTTATTTTATGGTTTACAAGGAACCAAACAAATCGTTTTAATAAAATATTTTCCTTACATTGGTGTAAGGACTCAAACAACAGATTAATTTAACATTACAATGCTATTGTGCAAAGTGAAGT
The DNA here is from genome assembly GCA_923062675.1 of Marasmarcha lunaedactyla. Classification (NCBI taxonomy): domain Eukaryota; kingdom Metazoa; phylum Arthropoda; class Insecta; order Lepidoptera; family Pterophoridae; genus Marasmarcha; species Marasmarcha lunaedactyla. The sequence goes on along the minus strand of OV281346.1, from coordinate 14,832,097 downwards.
ACATTCACTTATTTTACAAAAATCAAAATGTGTCTTAACTTTACTTACTTCTTGTAAATCAGCCCGATCCAGCAAAGCTAGTAGGGCTGCCACCACAATTTCTGACGGCGACAATTTGGCCGAATCTCTATTCGGCACGAAACCGAATCTTTCTTGCGTTTTATTGGTAGGCACCGAATACGCCGGGGGTATCGCTTCAACTGGAGAAAATAAATTATAAAGTAAGTAAAGAAGCTTGTTCATAGACAAACCTAAACATTTTGGGATACTATTTACATAAAAATATAATATCAAGTATATAACTTACTATTTTACATTTTCATACTTGACAAATGGGGACGCACTTCACATGATTTTGATTATTATATTTTTATTTATTTGTTTATTATATTATAAAACCAACACATTAAAAACAAAAACTACTACTTTTTGTGTAAAAGTAATTCATAAACCAACTTAAAAAACAAGCTCTATTAAAAGTAATCAAATAAAAAAAATACAATGGCTGAAATATGGTAATTTTAGAGGCCGTCCGGGCACATTTATTTTGCACACTGCAAGCACACATGTGTTTTAGCAAGATGTACGCGCCACATACTGGGCGTACTAAGCTCCAGAAATCTTCAGAGCCTTTAAGCGAGCGGGTAGCACGATAGTAGAAAATCCGTATCAGCACAACTACGAGATGGTATTGAATAGTATTAAACCCTGTTGTAGGCCGTTTTGTCGTCCCTAGCACAACCCCGAAATCAACCATTCACCAAGAAGAAGTGGAGACACTTACTTGAGGATTCAGCTTTCTTGTTTCGGGTCCCGGTTACGACTCTTGGCTGGCGAGTCACACTTATACGTAGCGTTTAGACTGTAGACACTAGTACGAATAAACTGTAGATAATGTTCAATAAGTTCAATAAATCACTTTCTCATCACAGCACATGTATAGTTCCAACAAGTAGGAAGAGAAGTATAAAGTTAGCACACAACCGTCACCGTTGCGCGCTGCGTGAAGTACGCGTCAAATTCAAAATCTGCGTTTCGTTTAACGCAGGTGAAGCGCCTCCACAAGGGTTCAGGGAATTATTCAAAATTGTGCAAAGGAAAACAAAACGGCCAAAACACAAGAAGTGCATTAGTAATTCGACTAACGATTTAATTTAGGAAGACAACTGGCACAAGTTTTTCAAGTTAACAAACTATTTCAGTAGTAAATCAGAACCCAAATACGCAACAAGTTGGTTTTTATTTCGCGAGGAATATGAGTGTAAAAGTAGTAAGTAGTAGTAGAGAGTAAAAATTCAAATACTTATTTCTTAGTTCATTGACAATTACTTGTTCTTGTTGACGTTATATAAAGCAAGACTTTACCGCAAGACTAAAGAAGAACTGGCAAGAAACTTTACGGGTGTCATCTTTTCAAAATGAATTTACAATGGCTATTATGTATAGACAAGATACGAGGGTGGTAAAATTACATTCCACCTAAGTGTTTTTCGAAATAGGTGGAAGTCAGAAGGTGTGGCCAAGTCAGGTGAATAAGGGGGATGAAGAAGCAATTCGAAACCACAATTCACTATTTGAGCCACTGATGAAACAAAACTTTCTTAGTCAACAATCCTGGTCTTTTAGACTTTATTTCGTCGCGTAAACGACGTAATAGTGTGCAGTATGCAGAATTTATAGTTTGACCTCTTTCTAAGTAATCAACCAATATGACACCCTTAGAATCCCAGAAAACCAATGCCATTACCTTGTTTACTGAAAAACACACCTTGGCTTTCTTGGGGGTCGGAGATCCGGGTCTCCTCCATTGTTTGGATTGCTGTTTGGATTCAAGATGAACCCATGTTTCGTCCATAGTAACAAACCTTGCCGAAAATTCGTTTGGATCAGCTTGAAAAAGCTCTAAACAGTCTCTAGAAATCATGAGCCGAGTTCGTATCTGTTCAACTGAAAGGAGCCGCGGAACCCATCTTGCAGTCACCTTGTGGAACCCTAAATCGTTAACGATCAAGTTTTGTGTACGTTCATATGAAATCCCTATAGCTTCAGCTATCTCAGACACCTTCAATCTTCGGTCTCCCATGATGAGATCACATTTTTTCGATGTTTTCCGAAGTCGTAGCTGTAAAAGGCTGTCCACAGCGGGGGTCATCTTTGAAATAAATTCAGCTGTCCACTTTTTTATCACTGTATACGACGGAGCAGATGTTCCTAAAGTAGCCACCATATCTTACGCATGTATCTCAGAGAAAAATTGTACAGAGACTGACAAAGAGTCTAGGTTTCATATGAGGGTAGTTTTATAATAATATGACAACGCTATCTATGTTAGGCCGCGAACTTTTCAATCCACCCTCGTAATTCTTATCTGCATTCTTAGCTCGGTTTTCTACCTCAACACAAACTATCCCAACGAAGAACATACGCCAACACCACTCGTTCACGGACATAGGCTATCAACATCCTCAACCATACTAGAGGAAACTGAGCGATCCGTCACCAAACGCTACCGTAAAAAGGCATACTTTAGTGACAATGATGCTTTACGCATAAATCATGTGTTGTAACACGGTGTTGTTATTAAATATTTTGATGGACTGTCCTCTTGTGTAGTTTGAGCTATAAAGGTATTTAATATTAGCTTTTATTAATTATTATTATTAAGTAACTTTAAAACACGCAATAAATCAATTCAGATATGCAAGTTAAACGGTCACGTAATTGGTGACGCGCTTGACGCTTGATTATATGTATACTAAGCCTTAGGTAATTTATTTACATTTTTAAACAGCGCAGAAAAGGAAAGTAATGTTAAGCTTTGCAAGCCAATTGTATAAGTGAAATTAAATGTACTAACAGTAAAATAAAAATGTAAATCTAGACTAGATGATTCTACGCAGCTATACTATTTCCATTTATTTATTTTCTCGATGACAGTTCTAATTTGATATAATGTAGTGTTGTGACCAAATAAGTAATGATATCGATCGCATATATTTATTATATTTTGAACAAAGACAAATACAACAAAAACATTCAAATATATTTTTTCAAGGTGGGAACACTCAATGGCCCACCAATCCAAAGGGTTTGTTTTAATCTGTCACTCGCAACAAGACGGTCGTGCTAGTCACTACATTTCTTTTCGCTGAGTTTTTTTCACATTATCCATACGTTACGTTGTGTATTGTGTTCCTCCGTGTTGATTGCTGCCCAGCTGTCAAATATCAAAATGCCGAAAGGATCTGTTCTGAAAAGGCAGGCGAGAGAACTGGTGATCAAGGTTCGTAATTACTTTGAAGCAGAGTATCAAAATGGTGGCTTGCTATTACCACTGTCGCAAGTGCGAGAGCGTGTTGCAGCCGCATTAGGAATTAGTGGACCTACTGTTTAATTGCTGAATGTATTATTACGGAAGCTTACGGTACAAGCGGCATGAAGGAAAATAAGCTTCGTACGCTGAAGAAAAAACGCCAACAACGTCATGTGACATCGGTTGACAACTTCAACGCTGATGCTATTCGCCGACATATATATGACTATTCCTTGCGCAAAGAAATTCCAACACTTAAAAAACTTGTTGTTTCTTTACGTGAGTGTGGTTTGTTCCATGGCCAAAAATCGTCACTAAGCTTAGTTTTGAAAGAAATTGGATTTTCTTATAAAAAATCGGACAAACGTAAAATATTGATTGAGCGTCACGACGTTGCTATGGCTCGCTGCGAATTTTTGAGCGAAACCAAAAAGATATCAGATTGGTCAAATGTTATTTTCTCTGACGAGACTTGGTTAAATGCAAACCACACAGTATCTAAGAACTGACGTCACTCTGACGACTGACGACACACGTGATTCGTGTCAGATGCTTTACTGGCCTTTAAATCCAAGAAAACAGTGGACTACCACGAAGAAATGAACGCGGAAATTTACGAAGGATGGTTTAAAGAAATGGTGCAATCTCTGGAAGAACCTAAGAAACCTAAGAAATTATATACAATTTACGCTACATATCACTCCAGACAAATTAATAAAATGCCGACGCAGGCCAATAAAAAACGAGAGATAATCGGCTGGCTCCAATGTCATGGCAAAAATGTGACAGTACTTTATTAAAAGTACAATTAGTGAATATTTTAAAATCGAAAAAAAGCCTCCCTAAAAGATATGTTATCGACGAAATAGCTGCCGAATGTGGTCATAGGGTTCTTCGACTTCCGCCGTATCATTGCCAGTACAATGCTATAAAACTAATATGCGCACAAATCAAAGGACACGCCGCTCGAAACTATACCCATCCCCCTTTTACGGCAAACAAGATGTTAGAATTATTAAAAAATGCACGTGCGGAAGTAACTGCCGACCGGGAAAAAATTGAGAGAAGAACCCAAACATAGCGTCGGATTGGGACATTCATGTGGCATTCGATAATATACAAGTACAGGAACTTATAATAAATGTTGGGGAGAGTTCATCGAGTGACAGTGACGATTCATCAGATTTTGATTAAAATAAATAAATAAAGATTACCTGTCGCTATAATTTAATCGTTTCATTGTCGAGTACCTACCTATACCTATTTATTTTACAACAGCTTCGAAAATTTTAAAGAAGTTGGCATTATCAATCAAAAATTAATACGTGTAACATCTTGTAATGAAATATAATGTTAGTTAATAAATTTGTACAAAAGTATCCGGCAGTAGTTTAGTTTCTTACATTTTGTAAAAAAATATCGAGTCTGTTATCGTGTTACGTTTATCAATATAGCTCCATCCCTATCAGTTTCTCCGACTCTGGTATAATATAACCTTGTACATGTGTAAACGTCATATTTTTATAAAATAATGCAAACATAATGGAAAAAAAAACGCTCGCACAAGTTTTCACAGGAGCTGTCATCGAGAAAATAAATTAATGGAAATAGTATACTTGTAGATACTTAGGTACCTATCTATTTAAAACAGGTTATGTTAGTGCGCACGCATTAAAATGCCGTGTGTGATTTTACTAGTTAAGAACAAATTCATACATTGTTGTAAACAAATTGGGTTTATCTTTAACCGGTTTGTGAACTAGTCACGCGCCATTCTGATGCAAACTACAAATACTACTACTACTACTACTAAAGGGATTTAGTCTTATTCAGAAAAAAGATAGGATCTTTACTGAAGAAAAGCCGGCATTTACTTTATTGTAAAGGTTTTGTTTTTTGTGAACATTGAATAATATTTTGAAATTAATGTTACAACTAAGTATTGGCACTAAGCAAATGGGTCTCCCGGCTTGCTAATTTTCAACTAGAATGATCTTGGTAAATCTTACATTTAGTTCTAACAAACAAGACATAAGCAAACTTTAAGATCGATTACTATAACCTTCGTAGAGCAGGGGACAATTACTCTTGTAATGTATCTATTTAAAATATTTGAATATTGACTAACGTTGCGCAACCGACCGAATTTTTGTGACTGACCACAAGCACATTTTTGTGGCTATCACTACGTTTGATAAGTAAGAAGAACTGTAGCACCGCTAGAAGGCACTATGCTACTGAATAAAGTGACAAAATGTCTAGTTTATGATTTTTAAAAAATACGTTCAATAACAATAATAAAATCTAATAAAACTACTAATATAAAAATATCCTATAATTAAAAGTAAATAATGATGCAACGAAAAATTTTTTTGGAATTATTCATTTTCATTGCCATTACGATTTTCCTACGTTTTCATTATCAACTGAAAAAACCGTTTGTTATATTACAAAAAGCTTAATTTTTGAGCTAACAACTTTAACCCTTTCCATGCGGCTGGCGTGATATCACGTCCGGCCAAAATCTGTTTACCATACGGTGGGCGTTTTATTCCGTTGAAACAAAATTGCCGCCATAAACGAGCAGATCAACGACAAGGACGGCACTCCTGTGCGTAGGTTATAGGACGCGACAGCGCTACTGAAACGGTGGAAAAATACTCACTTATTATACATATATATGATATGCTACAAGTGTTCGAGGTTTCAGGATTATTTAAGTATTATAAAGTGTAAAAAAATATGAATGGTAAGTTGTTGTTTATGTTTGTTGCAAAGTTTTGTTATTAATTTGAACATTTTTGTTTGTGTTTCATTTCATTCTAATATTTGTCGTAGATAAAACTTCCGACGATAATCAAATCGACGAATATGAACAAAATTTGCAGCCATTTTTTATCGATGATGATGCGATGTCACAAAGCATTTTGTCGAGAAAACGTGCAAGTGATACTGAAATTGACCCAGAAGGTTCAAGTTCTATTATTGGCGAGTATGAAGAATCTCAAGATCTTTTTAAGATACCCCAACGAATATTACCAAATAGACATATGTTTAAATGATATTAGAAGCAATCCAAAATCTAGTTCTAGTAGTAAATCTGATGAAATCAATAATGCAATCCCAGATACTAATAAAATAAATGAAAAATCATCTTGTCCCGAGTGTTTTCGAGAAAAAGGAATAGATAAAAGGAATTACCACTTTAGCCTTTTATTGATGGAAGAATTGCAAATTTTTAAGGCCATGTATGCGTTCTAAGGCTTATATTGAAATTATGAAAATAGTAAATCAGTAACAGTTATCAGTAGTAGTATAATAGATTTTTCCTTCCCGCTTTTTATTATTTTAAATAACCATCGATAATTTTTTTTATAATCATAAATTTTTAATACATAAGAGCGATTAATATTTTAGTTTTTTTTTTAAATTTAATAGTAAAAATATACGTGTTTTATTGCTATTAAATTTAAAAAATAAAATAAAAAATTAATTGCTCTTATTTACCAAAAAAAAAATATGATAGTATAAATAATATATGTATCTTTAGTTAAATACAATAATAAAAGACCTATTTTTTTAAGCTTAAAAAAAATAATTTTTGGGTAATATTTATTACATATGGCAACACCGATGTTGTCTATATAATTTGGGAAACGTCATAATACGCCAACCGCGTCTGGTGATAGATTTGGACAGACGTAATATTACGCCCTTCGACAGATGGAGCATATTGGTTAGGACGTATTATCTCGACCACCGTTCTAGAGAAGCGATCTTATAAAAGGTCGTCCGTATAGAGACGGCGATATTAATAGTAAGATCCCGCATGGAAAGGGTTAAGGTAATGAAATGTTTAAGTTACTACTACTGTTTAAGCACTTTAAGTTAAGTAAATGAATTAAAAATTTCAAGTCAGTTTACCAATGTTTATTCCATACCTGTAAAGGAACGGAATGAGCAATATAATGGCCTTAAATTGTAAAAACAAAAATTTAAATATTTTACCGTAACAAGATAATGTTGTATAGAGTACTATGAATAAGTCCGGGAATTTATTTAGACAAGCTGTCCTCATTGACGGCTCTTGAAGCATTTCTGCTAAAGCACTGATTAGCTGGAAATAAAAAATATATGATTATTATAAATAACCATTTTATTAAATGACGACAAAATATATTTCTCTATCAATTTCTATATACTCTGGATTTTTTAAATTTTAACATTATTTCTTCAAAAATACCATAATCCACAAATGCTCATTAAACCTTTAAATAGGTTTCATTACTTATAAAAATGGACTAATTTCTCGTTAATATGTTATGTGTATCAAATTAAACCATCGATACAAAAGTTGCTGATGCTCGAAAGTCTTATGATGTTCGGACTAATTTCAGACTTTGGCTTAGTTTGTAGCGTGTGGTACTCCAAAATATGAAAAACATTCAAATTAGACACACGCATCTTACGAAAAGAATCACTAAGTATTCTCTTTTGTTGTAGGTTATTGGTGCCTCATATTCATTTTAAAGGAATGAAAAAAAGAAACGGGTCATTTCATCTCTCTAGTTTCTTCTGGTAAAGGTTCTGGCGACGAAAACAATTTTCTACATGTTTAATGACTTGTCATCTTAAGTCGACTATCTTGTTCTTTGTTAAGGGTTTAACCTAACTGTAACAAGCTTATAAGGCTTCAATATATTTTTTTACTATTCAAATGTTACTTTGAAAAGTTATATTTCTAAATTAATAAAAGTTATATTAATGCAACTTACAGTCAAAGGTTGCAATGCTGCCACTCTTCTATCTGTGATATGATAAGGGTCTTCGTATAGCTCTATCGACGTCATCATTCGTAAGAAATTGTCGAGAATCGCCGACGACAACCCATCGTCCCGGGATAGACTACGCCAGCAAGTTATTACGCTCCTGTTGAAAACAAAATAAATATATTTAATAAGAAAGACAACCACTGTAAGATTTAATGATAAGACTAGTAAAATCTATGGAAGATGACAAATTGAAATTTTTTGTGTTTTATGTTGTGTGTAGTTGGAGGGTCAAATTTGTTAAATAATAAATATGCTTACGATTTTAAAGGAATCCTTTGCGCTAGCAACACAGCGGTCACTGCATTTGAATGATATCTGGTTAATGTTGCCAAAGGCTTCATCAGTCGCAGCAAACTATCTTCCTCTACTTCATCCATCGTCTTAAGCATCAGCTCAACGATCCTCTCAATGTTCTGGTACAAATCCTGACCTTTTCTCATAAAGAAAGCATCCAAAACCGCGCTTATAGCAACACACCGATTCTCCTGATTGTCATAACCTTCTAACAAACTTTCTATAAACTGCATCGTGTGTTGATGTGGAATCTTAGTCGAAATAATATCGCACAGCTTCATGCAATACGCTATCTTTTTGTTTAAATCATTTGTCAAAACATTATTTTGCAAATTCTGCAAATCTGTCATACATTTATCATCTGGTTCGATTGTATGACCTTCATAGAGATCTTGAATTTGAATTATTACTTTTGTGCAGTCCATTGTAGTAAGGCGCACGGGAAAGTTTGAATCTGCTATCCCGGGAATTATAAGTCCTAATAAATATCCCAGTTGGCCGAATTTGCTGGGAGTCTCATAATTTAATTTTACGTTTCTAATATATGTGTCAAACACTACTTGACAAGTAAGTATTGAGGCGTTGCGAATTTCATCGTTCTCATTTCGGATCCACTCATGCAATAATCCAATGAGATCATCAATAGTGCTCAGGCAAGTTGATTGAATTATCAACTCCTTGATTAAGTTATGAAGTAAATTCAAACTGTCATTTATGGTCTTTGCCAAAAGATCATTATGTTTCGTATTTCCTTCTACTTCAAACCTCCTCTTAAAGGAAGACAATTCACTGAAAATGCTGTTAAATAATACCCTCAAGATTGTGTTTCGTTCTTCACCAAGAATACCTTTTTGAAGCTTGGTAAGTGCAGTAGAGGCCTTAATAACTACAGGGTATAATTCAACATTACGTTTTTCTAAATTAGAGTTGTATATTTGTTCTAAAACTGCGTTCAGTAGTTGCCATCGGCTTCTCAAGGCAACGTTGTGATGTGATGCAGGTAATAACGCAGTACTTATCTCAAACAGAGTAGTTATACTAGCTTTACACAAGTCAAATGTGGGATTGCTCTTCAGGATATCAAATAATATTACAGTAACGTTTTCTGCTAATCTTGCCAAAACATGAACATCCAAGCATTCCGCGGCAACTTTACCATAGCAAATGATGATCGCATATTTAACAACTCCATATTCAATATCAGTCTTCGAATTTCGCGATGATAAGAAATTGAGTATTTTGCTGCCCCGTTTTCCTTCATTTTCTTTATACATCGCATCGAGTTCGTTCATAATGAATTCACCGTGTTGTCTCGACGCAATGCCCACAGCCTTGCTGACGTATTCACAGCTCTCCATTGGAATCGCCTTCAAAGCTAAAGTGATTATTTTAATCATTTTTTCAATAACAGCTGCATTAGTCATATGACAAGTAAACACTGCCAGATACTGTAGAGAAATACCTTTGATTACTGTAGATTGTTTCTTATTCAAAATTTGTTGGGACAGTGATGCGGCAATAGTTTCAACCCACTTAGTGTTATTTACATGATCAACAGCAGAAGATACGAACTCTATGAGCATGCTATGCCACTGGTCATTGGATTCACTCTTTTCTACATATTTCAACAACCTCTGAATTTCAACAGTCCACGAACTTTTAAGGTTTTTGTGAACATCCCCAGAATATTCTTCAAGGAATAGCAGGATATTTTTATTCTTCTCCTTTTGTTCAGGATCAGCTAAGTGACTGATACATCTTACGAAAACAAGATCCGGACTACACTTCGGTACTTCAATAGATTTCCCGTTTTCGTCTTCGATCACATCAGAATTATTTTGAAGCAATGAAGTCAAGCAATGACATACTGTTGAAATGGAAGCATTAAATTCTTCCACACTAAGAGCGTTAAGAAGCAGATATCTCAATTGTGTCCTGACACTTGTTACTGTGTTACACATTAAAACTAAAGAACTTTTACATGTGTCTTGAAGATCTTTGATGTCAGATTTTGAAACGGCAGGGGATCCTTCGAATCCACAATGCTTGATTATGAAGTCGATCATGGCGAAATCATCACTATTCATTATGCAGTTTCTATAAACGAGTCCAACTATAGCTTTCACTAGTAACTTCTTCATTTTCACTAGCTGTTCCATCTCAGTCATTACTTTTAATATCACAATAAACTTAGTCGCATATTTGTCTATGAAAACTTGCGATGACGTCGTCAAGTGTGTTAAGATAATTACTGCTCTCATCCTATGGCTTTCTTGGTTATTCTTACACTGATGTAAAAGATTTTCAATAGTTTGATCTACGAACTGTCCCGCCATGTGATCGAAACATCTTAAGACTTCAAAATGGTTTTTAACAGTATGAGGCTGGTCATAATCTGGTTCCAATAAAACTAGATTGAAAAGTATGTGGTTTAGTGAATTTATGACATTATCGTTCAGAGTCAGTTTCGGGTTCAATGGTGACGGGTTTAGTAAATACGAGATACACTGACTTATGTAGTAGTGGTTTATATTTGGTTTCCGATATAAAGACAGCAATGAAAGCACAAATTTGTTGACTGTTTCATTGAACTGTCGTTCCGAAATAAGTCTTGTTATAGGTCCGAGTGCTTCTAGTACTGATTCAGCGACTTTTGGTTCATAACTGGGGAGCCATTGATTGTACAACACATCAAAAATGATTGAGAATTCTGTGACAAAATTTTCTTTTATTGATGTTATATTGTCATTTTCGACATTGTCGCCGATATGCTCCGATACAGCGACAGAAAAGTGTCCGAATGCTGTAAAAGAAACAGATGATCCTATATACAAGTATTTTCACATGAAACAAAACCACGTTATACCTAAACAAAAGCATCTTACCATAAGCAAAAGCTTGCTTTACAGCATCATGTCTGCAAAGTGACAGTAGAGGAAGCATTTTGCCCAGTATCTCCTTAATGTGAGGCACAAAGCCGTGAGTGTTGACTGCCGCAAGTGTACCCAACGTGTGGGGGATGCTGTAATGCGGCACCGACGCTGGAGTTATTTGGTTGATCAACGATCTTAAAACCTAGGACAAAGATTTTAGTGCTTAAATTGCCGAAATTGAAACTGTGATAGGAAATGACGCAGTATAAAATAAACGATAAATTAAAGTCTTGAATCCTAAAGGTTTGAAGATTTTGAAATCGTGTCCAACCCTCTTTTATATTTTTTCTTTTTGAAACAATACAATAGCCGCTAAGCTCTAAAGTGTTACATTTCAGAGTTATACGCAGAAAAAGATCGTAACAGAAAAACTTATTTGAAGCTCTGTTACATGATGTTGTATACTCAAATAGCAGTTCCTGATCTTATCCAACATTTAACTATTAAATAGCATACCTGTTAACTTAGTTTTAATATGAAAGGTACCATAGCCAATTTAGCATGCAGACAATAAACTTTATAAGATAACCCAGAACCAACACTTCGGCGCAAAAAATAGAAAATGTTTGGCGCATTACTCTGAAATGTGACAATTCAAAGACTAGTGGATTATATTATTATTGTACATTATATATAGATTAATAGACTAGTTTTAACGTGCGCCACGATTTTGAAAAAGAAACAAAAGTCGATCGGAGATTAAGCCAAACACAAAAACCTTCAAACCCCTTTACAAAAAACATTTTTCGCTCTATAATGATTCATTAAATTTGACTAATTTCACGCTTTAATAAAAATATTTTTAAGACACCATATACATAATATTGGACACACATGGGGGCAAATGGTTTGCAATATTGTAGTATCGATTACAGATAATGCGAATATGCATGCGTTTTATTTTTGTGGTAGGTCACATCCATGTTTATATATAAAAAACACTTTTAAGAAAGTTGAACAATTGTGAACCTATATATGCTAACTATATGTATATTTTAGCTCGGAGTGATGTCTAAATCTATGACAAAAAGAAACATGTGTGTGGAAGAAGTTTTGTGCTCTGTTGCATTGACAGTCTGATCATAGACTTGTACTTTACATTCGCCTTCAGCAACAGCGTCGCTATTCAAATACTTTAATTCCCCACAGCCTTTTTGCACATTATATAATGTATTTATTGCAAAAAAGGACTTTTTGTATTAATTGTAAAAAATAACTTTATATTAATTTAAAAAATGTTGGTGGAGGTATAATTCTAAATTAATAATCACAGCTTGTTTGAGTCGGCAATTGCAATTTCTCCAGCGGCTTGGCTCACGTATCCCTCGGGCACAGTACTTCTTTATGAATAAGGTGTACCCTATATAAATTTCTGTACTCCTGACGAAGTGTTTTCAAAATTTAATTATAATAAGTTGCTTAATTAATTAAAGTTGCATAATAGTACTAAAGGATAAAAAACTCCATTTCCACTTTATAATGTATGGCTAGAAGAAAATTCCAAGAACTATGTAGAAGTTTGATACTTAAGAAATATTCCTAAGCTTAGACCTCAAAGAAAATGTGATTTTAGATATTTTAAAACAATTACAACTTAAAAACATATGTGATAAACATTTTACGTAAGAATAAAACAATATTCTCGTATTAAATTACCATCCTGTATATAAACATCTGGTTTCGAATGTGATAAAGTTATACAATTAAAATGAAACAAACAAGTACATATATAACAGTTAAACAAACCATAGAAAACAAAGCAAAAACTGAAAACATGTTTATTAAAATTACTTTCTTATCTTATATATGTTTGAAAGTAAGTAGGTATTTTAATCTTTAACTGTACTGCAAATGCATTTTATAATTAAATAAATAATTTGATAATGCTAGTTTTTTATTGACCATTGAAACTGTTATAAATAAACTTTATCTGGAACATTAAAATATAATGTTGATATAATGGCAAGTCAGATGTAGTGAAACATAACACCCTTGTAATTGATTGACAGGTTAGTACCATTACAAATAAATAGAATTTGGAATGTAATTTTAACATTATTAAATGTAACTTTCCTCAACATCTTTCTTTTTTTATACAAAATTAAATAACTTTTTGGTATGAATTGATGACTACTTCTTTTTCATTAGATTTATTGTTATAATCTAGTTAAGGCTCTCTTATCTAAATGATCCACCACCTAAATACACTTAGGACTGAATTGATGAATGAAATCTATCATTTATTAGGTAAATAACAACCAGTTTTTTGGTAAATAATTTTATCATTAATTATTACTTACGTTATGAATTAAAAATTATACAACAGCTTGTCAAAATGATGTTCACCAAGGTAGGCTTCACAAAACATATGTAAAAATGATGTTGCCCTTCAAGATTATCATTTATGGCACAAAAATTATCAAACTTGGCCATTGTTTCGCACATTACATCCTCGTCTTTTTCTGTTTTACTGAACTGATGAATAAGAGTTGTTTTCCCAGTCTAAGTGTGGCTGATTATTGTCATACCGTAAAACCTACTTTCTTTATAGGTTTTTTCATTAAGAAATGATTATGTTAGTTGTTATAGTTGATGTAAATACTTAAGGTACTTTGTGTCCTATTTTATTTTATATATTTCTATAGAATAGAGCCGCAGGAACTTGGAGGTGGGGGAGGGAGAGAGGGCTACCACCTAACACCCTTGCCCCACGCGAAGATGCATGGTTCCTGAGATATTTATGATTAAAGTTTTGAGCTTAGGTTGTATTTTAAAGGGGGTTTTGAAGTGGATTTGACTTAAATAGGAGTAGAAAATAGGTAAAATAAGGTAGGTTACGGCCTATCCCCCTCGTCCCCCTCATCAACTCCCGATACAAGATTAGATTGGTGTAAGATGGTTAGTTCATGAGAAACCTAACTTGGAAGTTTATTTTGTGTCTAATTGGATCTTTTCTGGTTATTAAACTTAGTAATTGATTGGTTAACAATAACAACTATTATCTGCTCTCCATTAAGGGTATTTCATTTTAACTCATTGAGCATGTGTGTGCAAGTCGCTTTTTGGAACTCGCCGACCGCTGCCACGGCACGCTCGCTCGGCTCGCGCGGCATGACCTACATACTGAATAACCTGCTCCTCCTCACTGCGCTCTTCGTCGCACCTAATATTATTGATTATTACTTTCTAGACTCAACATAAAGGTACACAACACAAGGTACATATGATCTGCACTTGATAAATTAGTGGTAGTGTTAACAAACAGGCGGCGGTCGCGTTCCGTTTGACGTAAAAATAATTTGGTCATAATTTATATTTATAATTATATTGTTATAAATAATATGTATTGAAAGACTTATTATAAGAACGTAACAACAAAAATATCTTTTCAATATATCAATTAAAAACGAATAAAAATGTAAAAAACAACGTCGCATGCGTTCCATTTCACAGATATAAAAAAAAAATTAAAAAAAACCATGCGTCTCCGCGCGGGGATGTGGTATCAAGGGATTCGTGGGACCACCCCCTAACCCTCCGACCCCCTTACACCCAAAATCCTGCGGCTCCATTCTATAGCCCACCCGAATTCAATAACAATAAAACTGTGATTTAAGGAACCTATAAACAGATTAAAAGCTTTTAAAAAGGAGCTGAACTTACTGCATCTAAATATTCGTGACCAACAGCCACCAACACGGCAGAGGCTCCCATCTGAACTCCTGGTTCATAAGAAATATGTTCAGTCATTGCACGCAGCATACAAGCAATCAAATCCTGGGCTACATTAGGTTTTAATTTTTTTACTTGGTTGACACAAGTTTGTTCCAGCACTCTGCAATAAATAGAATTAAACATTAATATTGAGAACTTATTTTGTTATTACCCAGATTAGGCTTAATATTAATGTGGAAAGATGATCAATGGTTAAAGTACACATATAAATGAGGATATCTTTAGATTAATCTGATAAAAAGAGAAACTTTAATGTAAAGTATTTAATGGTAAACAATTATTTTCTTGGAAAATAGCTCTGAAATATCAAATTGTTTCAAAATATTAATCTAATTATTGAAAGCTTTATTGCACAATATACAATTAATGTACAAACAGCGGACTTCATGCCATTTGACATTCTCAGCAAGCCTGCAGCAATGGAGAGGTTTTCAAAGGATTAAGGGGTGCATACGAAAATATGTATACAAACTTAGAAAACTACTGTAAGGTTGACTTTATAATGTACGATAAACGCTATAAACGATATTATAAAAAAATATATATATACTTATAAAATAAATATTTATAGTATAAACAGATATGTTTACATTATATTATAAATTATTTTTCATAAATACACATATTATTTATCATGATTCCTTGGGTAACTTTAAAAAATGAGCTCTAATTCGCTGCTTAAAAGAGATTTTACTGTGAGCTTTCCTTAACTCGACCGGTAGAGTATCCCATGAACGTGTAGCCTGGATAACAAAAGAATAAGAGATAAATCGTTAAGGCTAAGATTGTATTGTGATTATGTGAGGAACCTATAAAATGAAATTTACAGTTTATTTATTGCGGAGGATCGTTCAGGATGGTTGTAAAAAGTATCCTAATGAGCCTGCGTTGCCGAATAAGAAGCCAACCAAGTTGTTTACGAAAGTTGGATATGTGATCATATTTGCGCCGCCCAAACACGAACTAAAACCAAAACCAGATGTTCAGAAAACGGTCCAGTTTGTTGAGGTGATCTTCGTTGAGATCTATGTAGAACGTATCCGCGTAATCTATGTATTATAGACAATACCAACGCGTTCACAAGTAGAATCTTAGTCTGCCTAGGAAGAAAATATTTTAAACGATACAAAGAACGCAATCAACTGTTACCTTTCGACTAACATCCTCGATATACACTCGGCGTCACAAAAATCGCACCTTTCGAAAAAGCAACTTTAAAATACTTTTACTCAAACTTTGTCCATAGTAAGGGTATGATTGTAGGATATCATTGGAAAGGTTATTTAATTGCCTATTAGAAATTACAAACATGTGTATATGTTTTAAAGCTTTTAATAAAAAAATCTTAAAAAGGATAAAAGTTACAAAAACTAAATTTAAAAAAACATAAAAAAATCTCAAATCAGTCCTTAAAATCTAGTGTTTCCTCCCCTTGCTTTGATGACAGCTTCCATCTGATCCTTCATGGACCTCACGAGGGTCACCACTCTCTCTTGGGGTATGTTCTCCCATTCTTCCTTCACGGCATCCTGAAGCTCTTGGAGAGTGGTGGGAACAGGATCACGTGCTCGTACGTGTCTCTTTACATCGTCCCAGAGATGCTCGATCGGGTTTAGGTCTGGCCTTCGTGGTGGCCACTGCATAATAGGAATCTCAACCTCTTCCAAGTAGTCCCGCACAGAAAACCCAGTGTGGCAACGGGCGTTATCGTGCATTAACATGAAACCATCGCCAACAAAATCTTGTAAGATTTCTGTTATGTACCGCCCAGCATTCAGCGACCCTTGCCCGCGACCACCGCCAGTCCGAGAGACGCACACAAGTTCCGTTTTCCCTTCAACGGATATGCCACCCCAGAACATACAGGAACCACCTCTGTATTCGACGGATTCCTCTATACACGCTTGGGTAAAACGTTCCCCTCTTCTTCGGTATACCATTCTGCGTCTATCGTTGCAGAAAAGACATACTCGTGTCTCATCGGTAACGAGAACGGCCCTCCACTGGTCAAGCGTCCAGTTGACATGCTCCTGAGCAAATTGTAACCGCTCTCTCCGATGTCGCACGGTCAATTTTGGGCCTCTAGCAGGTCTGTGAGCTCTTAACACGTTCATTGCCATAGAACAAAGGACATTTTCTACAAAAAGGGGCCTAGATATTTTTATAGGATACTGCTTGGGGCCAAAATTTTTATTTTTGCTTTTTATTTGTAATAGTCAAATATTGCAATAATGTCATGTTTAGTGAATATTTTTGCCAGTTTTCCGATCTTTTGAGCGATTTTTCAGGAATCACGGCGCCGTGTGCTGCGGCCACTTCTATGCAAATCGAGCAATACGGCCGCAACACACGGCGCCGTGATTCCTGAAAAATCCGGGAAATCTCCACATTATCGTTTATTTTTATAAAATTAAATATTTGATACAACTCACAGGAGATTCCGTAGTAAAATAAAACAAGTTTTTAAAGGTGAACTGGTTTAATTTCAATAAAAAAGGCTAAATTTTAGAACATGAACTTAAAATAAGAAAATCAGGACAAGAACTATGCATTATGATGCTGAAAAAAACAATCAATAGTTACAATAAGCACAATTACAGGCTCTGTACTCTTAGGCTGAAGCTGTACGTCTTTTATTAGACTTGCAGTCTTTACACTCTTTCCTTTTGGTTTCTGTTAGAATTTTCTCTCGACTTTTTCGCTTTTTTATATTTGTGATCTTCGTGAGAGAATGGCTACTAGCAGAAACTGAAGTAGCTGAAGAGGCTATCGGTGGAAGTAGTTGCTCAATTACTTGAAGACGAAAGTCATAAAGGCTCTGTTTTGGCTTGCCTGAAAAGCGGTTGTACAGTTTGTGGGCATTTATAAGCGTCATCATTACTACATGGACAAAGACCTTATTGTACCACCGTATAGAGCGCCTTTCACTAGGATAATAGGAGTTTATTTGATCATCTGAAGTCATCTGAATCAAGATATCGACGTTTTCGGGCACTTCTATCACTCGTATTTAACGCAAATTACTATTAAATTAATTAAAACAGCACTAGAACACAGCTTTACAACTGTTTTTTGTTGTGTATTTTTTTTACTAACTTTGTGAGGGTATATCAGAAAATCCACAAATAAATCTAAGTGGCCAGTTTTTTCCCCGAAATATATTACGACTGTTCAAAAGGGCCACGTTAAAATATAAGTAATATTGAAAAGGCCGACTTCAAAAACATGTTTCAAAGTCGTAGGGATTAGAAACACGGTACCGTGTATGGGGCCACTGTTGTAAGACAACCAATACACGGTACCGTGTGTTTGGCCACTACTGCAAGATAACCAACACACGGTACCGTGCGGAGTGGCAATCAAGGTGTTCTTGTGTGCTTGGTGTCCTTTTCTTTCAATCTTCTTCTAATCATAGAGACACTCACAGACGTTCTACGAGCTGACCGGAGCTCTTGTTGCACCTCAACAGCATTGCTGAAGCGGTGGCGCAACGACGTAGACACAATGAAATGGTCGTCTCTTTCTGATGTACAACGTTTTCTTCCGGATCCACGTCTTCGGGTATAGCCACTAGTCTCACGGAACCGTTGGTATACTCGTCGTACTGCAAATCGGCTAAGGTTCAACTATCGAGCAACGTCAACCTGTCGCAGTCCTGTTTGCAATAAAGCAACGATTTGAGCGGCTTCTTTAGGGGTTGTATCCATCTTCAGGTACAGTTCTTTTGCGTATGTTGTTCCAGTGTGTTCACTCTAAAGTCTGAGTAGCGACTGACCCATTTCTTACCTGGACATAACATTTTATACCCTTTTAAGGTAGCCCAACTAGCGCTCCTTAAGTGAGCATTTTTTCCAATATCTTATTGATTGGTCCCTGGTTAGAAATGGTAATTGATTTTTTAATGATACAGGTAATGAATGTAAAGGTATTGAAGTGCACTGTACAATGATATTTCTTTTTCACGCGTGGTATTTATGGGCCAGATTCTAGGAGCAATTTACTGAAAAAAACATAAAGGTGCGATTTTTGTGACGCCGAGTGTAGTTGCTCCAGCTGAAAGTAGCGTCAATGTGTAAGCCGAGATATTTGACGTTGGAATAATAGGCAATCACGAGATGACTAGATCTAGATGACTAGATTAAACCTGATACCGAACTGCTGCGACCACTGGTTGATGTGTGCAAGCTCAGCATTAATTAAGTCGACAGCAATATCAATCACATGTGTACTGTTTTGGGTGTAGGAACAGCTGCAAATTATCGGCATAAAGATGATACGAACATTTGAGATTTAGGATTAGAAAGTATGCCACCTTAGGGAACGCCAGCGTCAACATTCAACCAGTCAATTGTAAAGATACAGGATGTCCCATTTAGATCTGTCAGTATAAACAAAGCTGAAACTATAAGACATACAAAGATCTGTTCTTTGGAACCATGTCATCGATTTTAGTGACAAGCAAAATTGTGTCCATAGATTTAAAAAATACTCTACTTTGTTCGGGAATCGAACCTACATTATTTCTATTTCGATATGGATTGTGTAGGTCTAAGCAGTAAATATTACTATGAAACATAATATCTAAAATATTAATTTAATTTAATTAAGTAGTTGTTCAAAATTACGACCGCTTTTCAAGGTGCGTAAAATTGTCTCTGTGGTTCCTTGTAGCTCTTCACTGGTGTCGCAGCTTGTTTCATGCACTGCTTTCACTTATTGAATGCCATTCATTTGTTATCTATGGCAGTGTTATCTATCTATAAATAACAATTAATCATACACTAACAATCAATTGAAAAGTCTACTCTAAGAAGAAATAGATACAGAGACGTGTTGAACTCATTTGAAAATGGAACGTCTTGGTTTGACTGCCTTAATAGTATTTTTAAAAATTAAAAGAAAAACATTGGCAGGAACCTAACATTTGATTTTTTTTTATGTGTTTGCTGTGTAGTTCTGAAAACACAAATACAAGTGCTAGAAATATAGTCAAACAAACAAACATTAGATGGCTTAAACTTTGCAACTAGATTTAAAAAAAAAGGAAAAGATAGATCTAGACAGATATTTTTCAAACTACCTTTTTGTTTTTGATGAAACATAATATACATTTCCAAATTTTCCAACACCGGGAATCACTATTGGAGTCAACAAAATTCCATAGAGGAGTATTACACTAATATATAGGATAGGAAATACACTACCTCTGATCCTACATATATGACGTCTAGATCTCATATCTGTGTATTACATTATCATAGTTGAACAATCCTATATTTGTCATATGTGGTCACAGAGGACAAGTCAATTGTGTATACTACTATTGCTTCAATAGAGTGTGTTGTTTTTATTTATATTTTTTTTTAATCCCCAGATAATCACACTAATTTTGCTTGTGTTGTGGATGGCCATACTGCGAAATGGGGGGGAACCCCAAATAAACATACACATATAAATATCCTGGCCCCGGCCAGGACCTGAACCTGGAACCTCCAGCATATGAAGTAGTCACTACTTGGTCATTAAACTAAAGAAATAATAAGAAAAAAATGTTTAAACTAGAGGAATAATAAATCAAATCAAATCAAATCAATTTATATGCACAAATATGGGTTTTTACAAATGTTGGATTATAATAGGTAGTTCAAACCATATCTAACCTAGGAGGTATGTACAATACTTGTGTAAAATGTTGCTACTAAATTTGAAATATTAATTGACCAAATAAACGTCATTTACATGTCATATCTAACATTTTACAATAACATTACCATCTTAAATTATAACAATTTTAATTACATGTCATTGAAGTATTCAAGAATAGTGTAGTAAGCCTTATCTGCTAAAAACATTTTTAGTTTCTTTTTAAACTCAGTAACATTATTAATATTTTTAATACAATTCGGCAATTTATTGAAAATTTTGGAAGCCATACCAAAGAAACTCTCAGAATATAGAGTAGTTTTACGAGGTTGAGACCGGATTTTGCCTTTAAGCCTTTGGCTGTTTAAGCCTTCAAACAGGTTCATGTTCTTTTTAACAAACAATACTGTTTCTAAAATGTATAAACAGGGAAAAGTCAGAATACCTAACTTTTTGAAAAAGGGCTTACAAGATTGTCTGCTTTTCAGGTGACAAATCGATCTAATACAGCGCTTTTGAGCTTTGAGAATGTTTAATCTGTCAGTAGCGTTCCCCCAAAATATGACACCATAGCGTAGAATCGACTCAATGTAGGCATAATACGCTGATATTATTGCTGATTCGTTGACTACGTTTGATACCATGCGTAAGGCGTAGGAATATTTACTTATTTTATTACAAGTGATATTTATGTGTTCCTTCCAGTTGAGGTTGGAGTCCAGTGTTAAACCTAAAAATTTTGTTGTATTTACTTCACTAATTTTATGTCCATTACAATCAATATTACCGAAAGTCAAGCCCCCATATCTATTCCTAAAATTCATAATGTTAGTTTTATTTAAATTTATTTTTAGATTATTATTTGTCAGCCAGTCCATAATATTACTTAATGTAGATTTAATGTCAGATTTTAATATGTGCATGTCTTTATTGCTACAGACAAAAATAACAACAAATCAAACAAATCTGTTGTAAACCATAACAATAACTAATTGCTTTACAATTTAGAATAGGATGAATTTTGTATCAGGTAAAAATTAAAATAAGTTAGGATGTTTCCATGATCCTATCTAACAGCAAATGTCAAAGTCAAAAACACTATCATATAAATATGACTCATAGATCTATGATCCTAAGATGTGCTTGTATAATGCCCCATTAACCCTTTCAATGCTGACGTCGAGATATTTCGTTCGCCATAAACTGTAATCATATACTAGTGACGAGTTATCTGATTGAACAAAATCTACTGTCACATACTGACGCCATAAATTTTCCCAAAAATTTACATTTGTATAGGTATAATATTTAATTTGAGTTGATGAATAAAGTCCAAATAAGATTAGCTTCCATCATAGACGGAACCCGCATGTTATTTACGATGTACAGTTGACCATTTCGATTATGGCAATACTACCCTCAAATATTTATATTTGATATATAATATTATATTTAATATTAGGTCTTTACCTATGAAATTGCCGTTTTTCACGAAATAAATGAAGCGTAATTTTTTTATATATTTTTTATTTCTATTAATCAAAATAATCACCCATGCAATCAATGCATCTTTGCCAACGCATTGGTAGCTTATTGATGCCTTTCTTGAAGAAATCAGCTGGACGGGAGGCAACAAATTCTTCAAAGGCATTTTGTACTGCCTCTCGGGTATTGAATTTTTTTCCCGTCAAGAAGTTATCCAAATTCTGGAAAAAGTAGAAGTCTGTAGGCGCAAGGTCTGGTGAGTACGGCGGATGACGGAGAACTTCCAACCCCAACTCTTGTAGCTTGGAGACCGTCTGCTGTGCAGTATGAGGTCGCGCGTTGTCGTGCAGGAGCAGTGGAGCCGAACGATTGACCAAAGCTGGTTGGAGACGTGCGAGCTTCTCCATCATTGTGTTCAGTTCTTCACAGTACACATCTGCAGTTATGCTTGTCCCGTTTGGCAAGAAGCTGTGATGAATTACACCCGCGTTAGACCACCAAACAGTGACCATCACTTTTCTAGGGGTAAGTTTTCGTTTAGGGCATTGTTTGGGTGCTGAACCAGGGTCCAACCAACTTGCTGAGCGCTTACGATTGTCAAACAGGACCCATTTCTCGTCACAAGTAACAATGCGGTTCAGAATTCCTTCATTTGTATGCCTGCTGAGCAGTGCAAGGCACGTCTCCACGCGTACTTCGCGCTGGCGGTCATTGAGTTCGTTCGTGGTGTGGGATTTGTCAAGCTTTTTTACCTTGCCAATTTGACGCAAATGGACCAATATTGTTTTGATGCTAACGTCGAAAGCTGCTGCTAATTCAGCCGTGGATTGAGTTTCATCAGCTTCCACAATTGCCTTTAATTCGTCATTGTCGACCAAAGTTTTCGGACGACCACGGGGTTCATTTTTCTGGTCAAAATTTCCAGAACGGAAGCGGGTAAACCAATAACGGGTGGTGCGTTCGTTTGTAGCGTTCGCTCCGTAAACGTCGTTGATGTTGCGTGCCGCTTGTGCCGCTTTGCTGCCACGACGGTACTCATACTCCATAATTACTCGAATTTTTAACTTATCCATGATGACGAAAAATGTTCGAATGCGTTGAAAACAAAACACTAACTATTAAACAAATGACGATTTTAGAAAAAGAATTCCATGTTTGTCAAATAAAATTAATTTGAAATTAGAATTATCAGTCAAAAAAAAAAATATTTTCATTTGAAATGGCCAGT
This sequence comes from Marasmarcha lunaedactyla, assembly GCA_923062675.1. Lineage (NCBI taxonomy): Eukaryota > Metazoa > Arthropoda > Insecta > Lepidoptera > Pterophoridae > Marasmarcha > Marasmarcha lunaedactyla. The sequence continues at coordinate 14,808,634 of OV281346.1, read as the reverse complement.
ACGGCAAAACGGCAGTTTCATAGGTAAAGACCTATTATTATTGAGTATAGCATAAATTTTTATGACGAGTTAACTCGACAATTGGTTCATAAGAGCGATTTTGTCCAACAAATTAACTCGTCAGCAGTTTGTAGAGTACAATTCTTTTTGACGAGTTATCTCGGCAGCAATACATGAACATAGATTTTGTTTCGATGAGCCAGTATGTGAGTGTATTGAGTTTCTAAGGCTTCGCACTGAAAGGGTTTAGAGTGCAAGAAGAATGCCATCAAGCTATAGATTTTCATTTAACTGCTGGCTCAGCCTACTTCATAATGAGGTTGTATTATTTAAAATTTATGATGGACATTTGGACCGATCATGTACCTTGAAATCTTAGAAGATCTTTAGGAAGGCTTAGAAATGTCAGTTGCAGAAAGTAAATGATTGCATTTTCAACAGGATGGAGCACCGGCTGACAATAATCAAAAGATAGATAGACTTTTTAAATGATAACTTCCCCAAAAAATGGATTAGTACAAACTGCCCTGTAAAATAGCCTATGAGGTCACCTGATTTAACCCTGCTACACGATTGCTTGTTTCATTGTAACATATATTGCTTATGACCATATGTTTTGTTTTTATTATATCTCAGTTCAACTCCCGAACTGAGTTTTTGTAAAATCTACGAATACAGTTTTTCTTGTCTCTAAAATTGATGACATAACTCATAAGACAGTATCTTTGTATGTCTTATAGTTTCAGACTTTCATACCTTTACAAGATCCAAGTGTTTATTAAATTTACTGCGGCCATGGGCTTTCCTACATTGGTCAAACTAAAAGGAATGCATCAACCCACACATAGCTGATATTATAAACAGAAGAGCAACAAAGTCTCCAATTTGTGAACATTGCATGGACAAGCCTAACCACTATTTAAGGTTTGAATCTGTAAAATGTTTATCAAACCAAAAGCACTTCATAGCTAGAATGATCAAAGAAGTCACTGAAATTAAAGAACACCCCTCTTTCAATAGAAGTGATGGTTATAAGCTTTCTCCAATATAGGATCCCATACTAATAAACATAAAATCCAACTATTGCTGTAAAACTCCATTATTTAATTTGAGCTAAATCAGTCAGCAATTATAGAAACTGACCAGTAACCAGTACTTAAGCATCGCAGAGGTCATTAGAGCTATAATACCTTATAAACTAACTTTGACTACTTGTACTTACTTTATACTGTTTCCAAGCTGAGTTGTGCTGACTTTAACGCTGTTTTTGTAAAAATCACAAAATATCTGGATAACTTCATTGGGGAATGAATTAGCAATTTTTGTCAATGACTTAATGACTACATTGTTGACTGAGACGTTAGGATCGCCAAGAGAGTTAATAAGGACTAAAATCGTATCTGAAATCAAAGAAATATACTCAAATTATTTTTAAAAAATTAGTGTTGTTTTGTTAGTCAAATCTTGACGACGTAATTCTAAGTACCTTTCAAAGACCCGCTGTCTTGATGGGACATGTTTAAGACTTGTCTGTAGTAACTATATTTATAGAACACTAGAAAATCTTTGGAACTAGACCATAATCCACTGAAAAAACGAATTAGTATTTGCCTACGAATCGTAAAACACAGGCAGAATAGAGAGAAACAAGCAGGTACGTAAATAATATAAAAGACAGACTGACTGACAATGACTGCCATCACTTTTTGGTTGACTGACAGTGATAATACGATTTATAAAACTAGGCCGGTTTCCAATATCGTGATAGGTGTACAAAAAATACACATCCATATGGTGCATGGGACATTATTTAATTTTTTTGAAAACGAAAATGCAAGTTTATATCGTTTATTTAAAAAATATTAGTTAGTTTGACCCAAAAAATGTTTTGAAAAATAGAGTTTTGAATTGAATATCGGTATTATAAGAAAACTTCAAAAGGAGTAAAAAGACCTAAATATATTAAAATTATTTAATGCTTACTTACATTAAATATAACAATTTTCATTATGTCAGTATGCATGTAAATGCATTGTCTACGTTGATATTATATATTTTATCCAAACACCTATACAATTTTTAAGTATGATTTACACGAGCGTTTTCCGGTTATTGACAGCACCTTCTCAAACATATCGCTTTATCTAGAAAACTATTGATTGTAAGCATACTTTTACTTCTCTAATACTTTTAACTGTTGATTTAAACTATTTAAATATGTAATGAAAAATAACTAGTCAAATACCCAATTAGTAAAGATGATTGATCACATTGGGTGTGAGCACCCCAAGCCTAACATAGAATATTTGTATGATTTCCTTTTTAAAAATCATTAAAACGATTGCATACGTTGTAATATCGCATCGAATACGTGTATAATCCTAGTATTTGAAATTTAACAACTATTTAGAGTGTGCAGAGTCTACATATGTAGATAGGTGTTTTCTCCGCGTTCAACTAAAACAATACTGCCTTTGCTAACAAAAGCATAGCTATATATACAGTTTCATACAAATATGGATACACTTGTGGACAGTTCCCATAATAAGTTGGAAGTTTGACAAGAAATGACAATTGGTACATATCAACCTGTGTTGTAGTGTGGTTGTAGCAAATACATATACATGACTTAAACTACAATTTAGAACGAAACTCAGCCGTTGATTTTTAGCTGGGATAAAAATTAAAAACATGCTTTATACTGATTTCTTCACTAAATTCATAAGTATTTCAATATACTGATTGTAAGAGGTTCTATTTTAAGGGACTGGGCTCTGGAAGCTAGAACACTTATATAATGGTTATTGTAATTTATTTTTATTGCACACACTAATACTTTTACATATTTACAATAGGTATTTTCTATTTTTATAACTATCAGATGTTACATCGTTCGTGTCTAGATGAGAAGTAATTCATAACAGAAAACAATCATCTGTTATGACATTTAAAAGAACAGTTTAATATTAGAAAAACTGTCACTTCGTATGTGACAAGTGTTGCCTGCCAATATTCAGATATGCAACCTCCAACACACCCCCTCAACACTTGCACACATTCAACTCCCTGTATATAATTTAATCATTTAACCCTCTGTATATAATTTAATACAACATACCAACAAACAAATAACTCACCTACTTAAATTAAACATTACCTTCCATACATACCTAATTATACATTAAAATCTCACAACCACTTACATTCAAATACTTCCACTTAATTCCATCTATTTCATAAAGAAATATTCCCTCTTAATTCAACCAACAACTATTAATTCAATCTTTCAAACTTAATACCAACTTTAAAGTTGCTACCTCTTTAAGTTTATTTAAAAACCTTAAACTCCTTCTCGACTGCTCACTACATAAACTACATAAACTACTTTAAGTTTATTTAAAACTTTAAACTCCTTCTCGACTACTCACTACATAAACTACTCTAAGTTTATTTAAAACTTTAAACTCCTTCTCGACTACTCATTACATAAACTACTCTAAGTTTATTTAAAACTTTAAACTCCTTCTCGACTACTCACTACATAAACTACTCTAAGTTTATTTAAAACTTTAAACTCCTTCTCGACTACTCATTACATAAACTACTCTAAGTTTATTTAAAACTTTAAACTCCTTCTCGACTACTCACTACATAAACTACTTTAAGTTTATTTAAAACTTTAAACTCCTTCTCGACTACTTAAATAAAGTACTTTAATCATATCTACTTGATACATAAAACATAGGGAACCAATACTCTAATTGAGTATTGCCATTCCTACTCAAATCAGTCAAAATCAACTCAACTCATAAACCATAACATAATACAAACAGAACAACCTCACATAACTTTAGACTCAACACTTGAATTCAAAAATCACATACAACCTTACATTATGTTCAATTATTTGAATTTACATTATCTTTTATTGTCTTTCATTTCTTAAAATTTTCTCTCTTTTTCCACATATTAACCATTCAATTATTTTATTATAAGACCAAAATACCAAAATAACTAAAACAACAATAAAACAAAACTATAAAAGAGACATAAAAGGATTTTAAAAAACAAATGTAAATATTTTTGTCTAAATAAATGAGTACTTCACTTCTTACACGGCTTTTATTTTAATTAATAAACAATTATACTTTTATGATAAATAATTATATTTTTATGATCACCCCCTTAATTGTTTATTGAAAAACACCCCCTTAATTGTTGAATTGAAAAGCACCCCCTTAATTGTTTAATTATCCTTGTCTCTTTTCAGTTATATGTATTGTTGTATACTACATTGAAATTCCCCTATAAAACTTATAAACACAATAAAGAAAACAACCATTTCCCCTGAAACACCATAAGTTCACATTTGATTTTGAATAACCACACTCATATCTTTGTTCCGCGGCGGTCCTCCAGTTCTTGGATTTTCTAAAATTCTGTATTTTCACTGTCAATAAATTCTTCTCTTTTATCCATATCATCATTACTTCTTAGAGTCATTTTGTTTCTGTCATTTGTTTCACCTTGAATTGTGTCACCTTCATTTATTTCACTAAATATATCTCTTTCTTCAATACTTATAATTCTTCCTCTTTCTTCTCGATTTTCATTTCTTCCTCTATTATTTTGCCTTATAACATCTTCTCGAACTTCATTAACTCCATTTCTATTATTTCTTCCTATATCACCTTCTCGAACTACATTAACTCCATTTCTACTATTTCTTCCAATATCACCTTCTCGAACTCCATTAACTCCATTTCTATTATTTCTTCCAATATCACCTTCTCGAACTTCTCTGACAATATTCACAATTTCTTATATTCATTTGTGTAAAAGGTTTTATTTTTATAGAATCCATGTTTGGTTGCTATGTATATTTTTGTATAAACAGTTTGGTTTCCACGGTTATTTTGTAGGTTTGAAAACAGTAAGCAATTATAAATATTTATCTTTTCAATTATGCTTCAATTATGCTGTGCCCATGACCTGTAAGAGGTTCTATTTTAAGGGACTGGGCTCTGGAAGCTAGAACACTTATATAATGGTTATTGTAATTTATTTTTATTGCACACACTAATACTTTTACATATTTACAATAGGTATTTTCTATTTTTATAACTATCAGATGTTACATCGTTCGTGTCTAGATGAGAAGTAATTCATAACAGAAAACAATCATCTGTTATGACATTTAAAAGAACAGTTTAATATTAGAAAAACTGTCACTTCGTATGTGACAAGTGTTGCCTGCCAATATTCAGATATGCAACCTCCAACACTGATAATAGGGGCTTTTCATTTCTTTTTTTTTAAAGATATTTCATTCGAAACTAGATGGCGTTGAACGAAACTCAAGAATCAATGTCAATCTCTTTGTTTGTTGACTGATCGTATGTTTATGTTATGATATATATATTTATACCAGATACATATTTATCACATATTTATTTTCAGTCACACGCACACATCGTATAAAAGATTATTAATATAGTTTTCCTTGAGGTAAATTTGGTTATTTTATTTTATTCGTTTTTTTTTATTTACGTAAAGTTTACTGAAATTGATATCTATGGCTCCTTCACCATGCAATGTGCAGTTGTGTAAAATTATCGGTACTCGTCTTTTGCCCATATTCATATTCAAAAGACGCACTTTCGGGTGCATATTTTTTTGTCTATCATTCACTCAGTCAATGTTGTCATGTCATACTTTTTTTTGACTCTTGAGTTTTGATCAGCGCCATCTAATGTTGAAAAAATAACTATTTTTTATTGTTAATCGTAGAACGAAAACACCTCATTATTACAAATATACTTCACGAAAATACTTCACATAAATAATTCAGAATATAAAATAATTTTGACGTATCTTTATTATTTATTTTTTTTGAAAGAATGAGGTATTTTAAGAAAACAATATGATAATTTCTGAACTTTAAGCAGTATTTAATTTAAAATAAATTTTTAAAGAATTTCGTATTAGTGTTGCCGATTGATAGTCGACTATCGATGATTAGTCGATGGTATATCGATAGCCAACCAATCGTAAGACTATCGATACTGTCGATAGCACAGAACAAGGCAATACTATCGATAGTATTGTAGTTCGTTAATTACAAACTATTGATAGTCTCGATACTGTGGATTTTATTTACAACGATATATAGTATAGATACTATCGAGTGTTTTGGACTATCGATAGTTTAACAATTTGCAATAGTATTAGGTAGGTATGTTTGTTATACCTGAAAATTATAAACAATACTATTGCGCTCTGTGCGATATAATCGGCAATCGAAACGCACCACTGGAATGATTAACTCTACAATTCTCTACAGTTTCTTGTGACACTAGTGTTGACCAATTACACAAACGAAAAACAAACAATAGGAATGGTACAATTCTGGGGGATAAGGGATGAAATATGAAATAAATAGTACAAATAGTATAATGTGTTTATTTAGTAATTGACTTTAATGCTACACTGTTACATTTGTTAAGTAAATACAGTTAAAATGATGACAGTAATGATTTTAAGTTTCAAAATTAAAGTAATAATTTAACATACTCACTAAACCATTTCATTTATACAGGACTAAATAAAATGGTTTTAGTAACAAAACTAAGTATAAAAATAATAAAAGCTATGAAGTAATATTCTTACTACAAGAGGAAGCGTTGGTATAGCTTCGGCTTTTAATAATTGACGGGAATAAAAAGTATAAAAACAGGAAGGTTCGAAGTGATGACTGCATACGTCAAAGATTTTTGTAATTTTTGCTTCACGTGTATAATACTAAGCCACTGTTTTCGCATTTCTTTATTTTCGGGAAACTGTTATCATAGTACAACAGTCAGGACCTTACTCGACACAATTGACACATTACAAGAATTCATGGACACCATAATTGTTAGATTTACAATAATGTTATTTTTAGCTTACTTGTGGAACGATATATTGTAACTACGATATGATTCACTTGGACAAGTATAAACGCAACACTTTTCACCATTTTAACTTATCGTTCGCTTTAGAATTGTTTTAATAACGAACGATTGGGATGATAAACAACAAATACAGGGTTACCATAAGAAGTAAATAAAGTAGGAAAATAATAATGTATGTTTTTTAAATTTAGGAATATATTTAAAGAAATAGATGCAAATATAATTTGTCTTCAGTTGAGTTTTTGATTATGCAAACGTTTTTGATCAAACATTTTTGATGCTGGCAAGATGTAAGAACGAGACACATGGCCTCTATCATTGCTGTCTCTGTGGGCTCGATTTAGCCTATGTGGAAGCCGCAACAAAATGTAAACTTTATCACGTTGAGATAGTGTTTATTTTCGAAAATGCAAATTTAGTTATTACGTCCATTATTGTGACAGATATTTATTGTTACATGAAAGTTTAAGCAAAAAGTAAATAAAATATGATGGTACTCAATAACGTCATATAGAAGTTGAATAAGAGTCAATTATCTAAAAAAAAGTATCTGAATTTTTTTTTGACGCTTTATATTTTGACACGTTTACTGTCTAAGTAACTGAACGGGAACCTGAAGAATGAGACCTAAAGATTTAAAAAAATTATTGGAGAAGCAAAATACTCATTAGGGTACTTTTTTGGTGATGATATTTTGCTGATGCTATTTTTCAATGAACTAACTGGTGATGATATTTTTCTGATTCTGATTGTGTACAGCCAGACTGATATATTAATAGCACTAGTCTGTCAAATTATTTTTGTGACTGTTTCAATTTTGCCATTTTGACGCTGGAGGCAGCGGCGGAGTCCTCTCGTACTAATATTGACAAATTAAAATGCTCAAACAAAACCATCTTACTTTTTACTTTTGGGTTGGCATTGCAGTGATAAAATTAGGCAATTAATTGTTACACTTAAAAAAGCAAGGGCCGAGTTAAAAATATCAGTTATAGCCTGTATTATTATTTATCTCCAGACAAAAAATATTGTTGTAAAATAAAGTAGTTTCCAATTTATTTTGTAACTATTTTAGCATCTACCTAGATGATGTTTGGTTTAGATCAATCATTATTTGCAACCTTATTTTAACCTGTTCCGTGCGGATGGTGCCGTAGAGGCGCCATGAGTATTTTTTGTGTATGGTGCACGGCGCCCGAGAGGTGCCAAAATGTTTACCTGTAAAACTCAGATAAAATGATATATTTCAAAGGTTACCCGTTAATAAAAGTGTCTTAATTTGTTACGCAGATTACGGTTACTGTGTTAGCTTCGGACATTGCATGAAAACGCACACTTCAGGAGTTGCAAACCTTTTCAATAGAATATAACTAGTCTGTTCGACAAACTCGTCGTCACATTGCGTTTCAATTTCAGACTCAGGTATATCCTGATTTGGTTCCCAGACATCATAAGTTTGGGAATTCTGTTGGGAACAGATCTGTTCGACAAACTCGTCATCGCATTGCGTTTCAATTTCAGACTCTACCTGAGTCTGTATGTGTCCTGTATTTTATTTTTCTAGAAAGTCCTAGAATAAATAAACTATATCAATCTATAGTTACTCTACAGTATGGATACCACTTATGGGCAATAAATGAAACCCCATACTTGTTATCGCCTTTTCTAACAATAACCAAAAAATGAAAGCAATCGGTCCAGTAATTAGGTCAAAAACTAGAGTTTTAATTTTGAGCAAATTCGTAGAGACACACTCTGTAGATTTGCAGCACTAGGTCAATGAGTCAATGAACTTGAATTAACATTATTTAGGTACTTAGTTGGAAAAATGCGACGTTGCCACGTAGTGCATTATTTACCGGACGCGGGAATTCCCCTGAGCGGGGCGCGTGTAGGGTCAACTCACCTGTTCTGCCGCCCTACCGTAAAAGGCCGCTAAGTGCAAAATCATATTTTTGAGAAAAATGACAAAAACCCGCCAAACTTGTTTTCTAGAGTTATATGTAAGATAGCATGTTATAATCAGTTAGTTACCACTGTTTTGTAAAGGGAATAATAATCGGTTAATAAATAAGTTGAAAGAGAAAATGATTCGAGATTATGTTTATAATGTTTAGCTTTAATCACTTAGTACATAGTGTTTTTAAAATTATCATAACGGTACTTAAAAGCGTTCTTATTAAAAATTATTAAGTGTAGTTAGAGATAAAATAAATAAAGAAGTAGACAGTGAAATCTTATGAATTGTTTTTACGTGTTACGCCTAGACTGGACGAGTCGAATCGCTCCTGTTAAAATTCATAAATTCAATCGTAAAAATAAAAAATAAACATTTATTATAATAGGTACATAGTCCATTCCTTAAAATAATTTGTTAATTGTTAATAATAATAATAAAAGCTATAATAACGCAAACATACTCTTATTTTAATGCATTGATGATTATCATAGTTCATCTTTTTCTTAGGTACGTAATTGTAAATAAGTATTGAATACTAACAATTGCACCAATTGCACTATTTATGACTTATGATTTTTGCCAACTGGGAATTTATGTTTCGTCACTCACTCGCACTCGTCAGTTCACCGCTAGATTTCCGGGCCACTGCGCATGTGCTTATTGCAGAGATTTTATACTCGCGCTCGCGCACTGTGCAGAATTATTGTAAACTGTGGTTATTAGGTAGTTTCATTTATTCAGTATTTATTTTTTATGGTGAAATTGACACTAGTTACTTGACTTTTGTGTGTGTGTGTATTTTTTTTTAACAAAATGCCGCGACAACAGCATTTTTACAGTGCCTCAGAGTATACATACTTGATTTTAATGTATGGCGAATGTCGCCAGAATGGAGTGTTATGCGATTCAAATGAGAATAGGAACGTCAATGACCTCTATCTGTCAAATTTCACTTGAAAATTATGGTCTGCAAAGAAAATTCTTTGCATAAAAATAATGATTTATTTTACTTTATTTATTAAAGTATTATATCGAAAATAAATTTTTCAAAATAAAGCTGTATTCAAATAAGCACTGAGTTAATAAAAAGGCACAAATCACCAAAAACTATGTCTAAAATATCATTTTCAACTCTCACGGTTTTGAAATTTTGAGGTTGCCATCTAACAATTCGAATTTAAATCCAATGGCATGACAAAAACATCAAAAGTTAGAAAGCCAAATTGAGAGTTTGACGTAAAAAGCAATTGCTTGTTTAAATAAATTCTATTTTAAAAAATTCTTTTTTTGCTCTCGCTACCTTACCGGTCTGAATTGACAGTTATGACGTCACAATATGGCGCTAAGTCGGTCCTATTGTTATTTGTAACGCATAGTACGTATGTATCGGGAGAGATTTGGCGCAACTCGCGCCTCTCCTACAATATAGGATAGTGCGCCATGATTGGTATTTTTTCAGTTCAGTTAAATCGTGAAGAAATAAAAAATGAACAAAAAGTGATTTTTGACATTACGTCGCAAACCGTAAAACAACAATCAAACATGGCGGCGCCGTGCTGCCTGATTGCGCCATGCGTGTGCATCGTTGCCACTCTTCTGCTGAGGCTAAGGTACGTTGTCTAAACAGAGTGTTATAATGATACTGCATTTATTTCGCTATTTACTTTGTTTGAAAATGACAGTTATTTAATTTGCGGTTTTTCGTGTAATATTCGATTGTGTTATACTTCTGTGGACTTTTATTACTTGTGGTTTCATTTTTTGCCCATGAGTGGTATCCACACTGTATAATATGATTTAGTTACAGAGGCCGACTATACAGGAAATATTATAGTGTACAAACTATTGAGTGATAGGTATTTCTACTTAATAGTTTATTTTTCGATTGAATTGATTTGTTCGAAACAGACATTTTATTCAAAAATTTAATAAATAGGTAGAATGTTTATTTGTTTATGAAATACTATTTATACACAACTAGCATGGTGATTTCCCGATCTACGATAAAAAGAAAACGAATTGATCAACCAATCAAACCAAACATATGGCAAAAGGTTTAAAAGGTTTACAACCTCTGATAAAAATTGGCACTTACCTTTCATTTCGGTATAAACACTTAGATAGTTATTTATAAACATTTGAAATGATTTTTATGAATAAAATGAACCGCTTACGTACGCTGTTGGGTTGCGACTATAATAAAAACGAGCGGAAATTGACGAAAAAGCGATAAGTTACACTACATGGTGGGTGGCGCAAGAGAGGAGCCATATAAGTCTTTAAAATAATAATCAAACAAAAATACTAACTTCTTAGTACTTGGGCATTTAGGTCATTTTTGAAATGGATTAACAACTAAAAATACCAATATTTTTGTGCATGTATCATCTGAGTCTGCCAGTCCCTAAACCGGGTTTTTCCTTACTCGCTAGAAACGCTCCAAATGAGAGCATTTCCGTAAAAAAAGAGGTTACGAATTATTTTCACCAGTGGGCACTGAATGAACCTGTCATGTGAATGTCAATGTCGTTTGAATCCCACTGTCTCACTCTGATTTTTAAATCAAAAGCAAGAGTTTGTAATTTATATACTATCGTAGATCCTTAAGTTACTTATTTAAAGTATTATTAAATAAGTACCCTCAATTACCTCAATACCCAATCAATATCCTATTTACCTCAATACCCTAAATTAGCCGAATCATTCAATAACATTGACATATTAGTTTTAGGTAGAGCCGTCTATTGTGATAGCTGGTACTGTTTTTTGACATCCTGAAAACCTCTCATTGTATGACAAAGCTTGCCTGTGTTCATATAATATATACAGGTCAATGGTATCTAGTTTTTTTAAGTGATCGATGCATACCAAATACAAACATTTATTTTTTTACCTAAAATGTAAAACGTTTATTCAACATTTTAGTCTGTTAAATTAATTGACTCTATGGTTTGGTTTGTACATAGCTCTACTTACATTCTAAAGAATGTCCAAAAATAACTTAAATATAAAAATTAAGAGAAATTGAGTATTCATAATTCACCATAGTTAAAGAACTCTATTGTCTATTACAAAATCAAAGAGCTTCCGTCCGCCGCCGCTGCTGAGCGCTTCCTCCCGCGACCTCTCCGCCCACCCCGTATACCTCGCCGTAGTATATGTGCCTTGGTTGGTTCATACCGTCTATCTGTCGGTCTTCGGTCAATGTCGGTTTTTCTCGGTAGTAAAATGTTTGAATGAGGGAAACGAACGAAACCAAAAATCGCTATTCGTGACGAAGACAACACAATACAGTTCGTAAGTCTTGCTGAAGCACTCGGTTAGTGTCTCATTAATAACTCGCGTATGTTAAAGTTGTCTTTATCGAGCCAAGAGGTTACAGTACAGTAATAAAACAAAATATGCACCATTGAATAGTAAATAATACTTTCAAAAAGTCCTCTGCACTTTCACATCAATATATTTATATCAAATAAAATTAATTTAACAATGTGTTTGTGTATTCAGCCGGTGAGCGACGTATCCTTGTGATGCACGGTACCCAACCAGTGACAAAGCTAAAGCGTCGACTTCCATTTGAGACAATTTGTCCGACTCGTTATTATTACGTTAGACCGGGAACTGGCCGCTCAGTTTAGTCGTCGGGGGGACTCCAAGGCGGTAAATACGGAGTCGCAAATTCTCCTCCGCATCATTTACCGTCAGGATTGTGGTGAGTTGAACCTTCATGTCATAATATTAATCACAAATAGGATCGAGGATGAATGTCGCGTACGACTTGAGTACCTGACATTGAAGACCGCCCGATCAGCCGCCTTAGATTCTTAAAATAGCTATAAAATGTCAAGTCTCTGCTGGCAGCCAAAAGCGATCAGCTGATCCAAACACGGTTTTAATTATATCTAATTGGGTAACCAATTGTTTTTGCCTGCCGCCGCGGGGCAGTGTTATCGCGGTGCAGAGCTTGATTACTGTGATAAATGTTATCAATTATATTAATGACTGCTTAAGAAATCATTTTGTGTAGATTCAGTGATTATTTTATTGTTACAGATTTAAAAATGGTGCAGCAAGATTTGACCTAGACTGCTTGAACTGTGGAGTTTAGTTGGTTAGGTATTGTGTGTGGCAGATGTAAGCATTGAGGTCGGAACAGACAGTGGTGAAGTGTGGTGTAGTGAGTGCATGTGAGGCGGTATGCCCTCCGTGATGTTGTCAGCTGTACTGGAGGAGGAGCCCGACTTGTACGAGGCATTCCCCCCACATGTGGATCCCTCTGGAATCACAATCCTCACTGATAGCCCACCAGGTTAGTTCACAACATTGGTTTTAATACTTCTGTCATTTCTGGAAAATTCATCTAAATTGTATTATTTTACATGTATGATAGTTATTATTTAAAAATTTTAGCATTATTTTTGCTACCAATCATTATTATATAGAATTTTTCAATAGAATAGGAAAATTACTAATCATCCTTCAATAAAATTTCATCATACAAATTATTCACAAAAGAAAAGGATATCTTGTGCCCATGTTTGATCTGTTTTCACTGTTATTTAATTTAACAAGGTATATGCAGAAATACAATTCAAAGCTCATAAATAGACCTAATAAAATTATTTTAAATATTTCTTGATTAAAAAAAAAAGTTTTTATGATTTATCATAAATTTCCAGATATTAGGGATTTCCAGATATTGGTTTTTTTAATATTGATCAGATGAATAATTTCAGTTTTATTTTTTGCATTATCTGTGGAAATAGAGATTGCGCAAAGAGAAATAAACTATTAGTAAAACAAATAATATGGCAATTAATGTTACATTAAAAATGTGAACATCTTGCCTTGCAACATTGCTTTTAAAGAAGTATCTTGAGTACATTGCATAACAATTTTATATATTATTTTTTAACTACCTTCTTAGGATACATATCTGCAGATATTATCTCAATAAAGGAAGGGCAATGAGGTTAAAAAATATATGGAAATGTGCTTTTTGCATGTCCCTGTTAATTTACAAAACATGAAACATCATATTTGATAAATGTCAATGTAGTAACAATATCATCTATTGTTGATAATTAAATGTACATATGTGTACTTTATCTTCTAACATATTGCTGTTGTTATGACTTAAATCTTTATTAGAAGGAAACTATTTAATTTAACTAAATACTATCTGCACAATGTCTTGATATATAATATTCATTATCTTATAAAATGAAATTGATACTTTTGGAACACTGAAAAATTAAAATACCTGCAGCCAATATTCAAAAGAATAAAAATTTTAGATTTTTGGATTTTTTTTATCTAGTTTTTAATCACACATTTTTGGTTTATCTGATTGTTATCTTAGTAAAATTCTCTTTAACCAATAATATGGTGATTGAATTCCAAAATGAAAGTTTATTCATGTGTTTTGACTTCTACAGAAATGACTATTAAATTGAAGATCTACCTGCTGGCTGTCTACTTGATATTGACCTAAGACTATATGATATACAACAATCTAATGAAAAATAAATAAGCATTTTGTACCACAACAGACATAAATATCGGGCTAGTGTCCACTATATCATAACTACAATAATTTTCTCCATAATGTTTCAACTTGCCTAACTATAAGTTTAAGGCAAATTTACCTAGAGTTAACCTAGGTTTAGTTCGAAATCAATTTACAAAATTTGTAAAAATTATAGACAAAATTGGCTAGTTTCAGTCTTGAAATAATATTAACAAGCATACCTTGTTGAAGAGACCAAGCAACATTATGTACCTTTGTAGGTAGGCTTTGAAATTGGCAGAATATTTTGGTTTTCAAAAGAGAAGTGAAATATTACAGAAATAATGCCTCTACTCTTTGAAGTCGAGTAGTCCGATCTCGATCTTATCTTCTCTTATCATTAATTAAACAGGTTTACTTGTATTAATGCGTAATAAAACGATACAAGATATTTTGAATATCCTGATACTCGAAGAGGCGCTACCCACATATTTTGGCCGGCACTAATAGGTACTACTGTTTTGCGGCACTGCAGAAAAATCCCGCTTCCTTATGCCGTTCGAGTTTTGGTGAGACGAAGCAAATGTGCCGACCTACATATAACCCAAGTGGACTAGCCGATTATGTGCTTAGCCTGTTCGTCACACCAAACCCGAACGGCATTGACCGGGTGGCATTTTGCCGAAACGTTAATCTACTCATATTTGAATATGCCGCCCGGCAGTGCTGATGGATGCCGGCCCGAATAACTAGGCAGAGTCCTTAAGATAGAACGTTGTCAGCGCAGGAATTAGTGGGTTACATTATGAAGCATGAAGAGTGCATGATATAATCAAAGCTGATTTCACTTTCATTAACAAGGATGTCATTCATCTTTTATTATATAAATTTATGTCTAAAAGCTTGATCTTATATTAAGAGGACCTTTCGTAAACTACAGGCGAGATTTTGATTACATTGTAACAAATAAGTTTGTTGATCCCTAGATTTGAATGTATATTTTACGAATATAATATGCCAGAGATAGCATTTGTGATGTGAACAAAGCCAAGCAGAGCTCGTATGTCGTGGCCATTTTGCAGAATTGGCCACGACATGATGTGGCATTGCCAGATCAATGATAAGATATCGTTTGTCGATATGGCAAACCAATGCATGGCTACTACATGAAATGGCCAAGTTTATCCTTTAGCTTCCGATACAGGCGCTGGAAACGCTTTGTGTCAATGACGCACGTGGATGGTATCATTAGCTGATTTATCAAACATGTCGTTTTTCTAAACATTTCTTGTCTGTTTTTTACTTTTGATATGTTACTGCTGGTACTGTGAATGAAACTGGTGCTGCCGCACCACACTCAGTTCATTTGCTCGGCTCGCGCTAATAGTAGGATATCAACTAATTTGTATGAAAAAAATTCAAGATATGGCCAATCGTTGATGACCAAAACATGAAACGATTCCAATTCAACATGAAATGGTCGAGCATTTCATGAAATGAGCAATACTATCATTTGGCCACGACGTAATAATATACATAAAATATCTGCTTAAAAATAAATCAGTTTCAATTTGCCTCTGGTCTCTGGTCGCCATTGCGACTATAATGCCACTAACTAATAGATCCTTTTCCTGACATCTTACATAAGTAGTATTTTGCTGTCGGATACAATAAATAAAGCGTACTCCAGGTTTCAAACGATGGCTAAACTACGCCGCATATTGAGCAATTTGGCTCGGAGTAATCCGTTTGACCGAAGGGGACTGCCGCATTCATAGGTACCTATTGCCTGGCAGTCGTTCAATGAAGAGTTACCTCTGCTTTATCAATGCTTTGTAATAAAATATTGTATGAGCCTTTTTATAGGCAAATAAATACTGCGTCGTACTTTTTAGCACTCGAGGTACACATTGCTATTAAGTATTGCGTATAATTTTACTTATGTCATTATTAGACATACTTATTATGTTGTATGTAATACACTTTACGTAGATAAATAATTATTTATTTTTAATTCGCGTCTCAGATTAGGAAGCTTTTTTTCTGAGTTCGGAAATAATAGGAAATTTAGAATAATCCGATTATTTGAATAAGAATAAATACTTAAGTTACCCTAAGTTACTTTAAGCGGCATTTTTTAAAATAAAACGGTAACTTCAAAGTAAGTTAAATTCTTATTGTAAGCAAACCCAAGCTTGCAATATCAAGATACAATCCGACACCAAGCACAGCGGGACCATATTTTTATCAGTAAAAAGTTCCCAAGCAAATAGTGGCGTGTAAATTATCAGTTCTCCTATAGAGCTGAGCTATCGTCTGACGCAGTATTTATTTCCCTGAATCAACATGTCTGCATATTGTTGTGAAACAGGTAGACATGTTGTGAAATGTAACGACTAAACATAACGGTCTGGGACAATAGCCACCTCATCATTCACGACCAGATTCCACAATCGCTTCTGCCCACTTCGCTTCTTATGAGAAAATTCTAGGTTTTAGTATTATTTTATTTTGTATAGTCCCAGAATACTGGGGTTTCAATGTATTATATAACTCTGTATATAGATACATATGTCTTATTTCCCTATACCGCAAGTTAAAATCGTTCTACACGACTTCCGAGATACAAGACATTTTCAGCATATACAAAAAGTTTTATCGTTTATGGTCCTCAACATCTAAATGTTAATTTCTCACGCTGCATCAAGTGTGCAGTCATATTTTATTTAGAACGAAAGCAATACAAATTAAATAGAAACAATATAGTAGTGTTAAAAAGGAGCTGCTATTAAATTTTAAGTGAATTACAATAATAAATAAAAATATAATACATCTAGCGAATCTTATTTTCCGAAACAATTGCTATTCCTTTCTAAAGAATTACCACCACCTAGCATCTCGTATAATTACAATTTATTTTTGTACGTAACTCCCATGAAACATAAGTATTTTATGTGTTCAATCTTATCAAAAGCCTTCTTATAATATTTATATTTAATTTGTTTTTTCTGCAGTTACTCCTCATATAAACGTTATGGTTTCCTTACTCCTCCTATGGATATTTTTGTATAGTCTTAAGTTGCATTCAAGTATAAAGCAGTGCTCATTGGAACGAATACTGTGTTGGTATCACAAAGCAAGCAAGCAAAATCAGCAATAAAATCATGGATTTCAAAAAAAGTCGATTATTAGATAGTGTGTCGGGGCCTGGCGTATTTACTAATAAAGGCTTCCTGCCGTTTCTCATACATCTGTCGGCTATGAGGTGGACATTAAATTTTTTATTCAGAAATGACTTATTTATTATAGGAAACCTATTTCAAAATACATAATATTAGTCATTAAGTGTAAATATAAATGACAGGTTTTTTTTTAAATGAAACTCAGCGTGTGAAAAAATAAAGAATGGGTTTACAATAATTTATTCATCATCATACACAATCAACACATAAGTAATCGAGTGCCGTCTACGTTTTGAAACGTCTCGACCACAGTTCACACAACGTAAGTATAGCTGCGAATTATCTTTCAGTGTTGCCAGGTCTTAATTTCAATTTACCTCAAGTTTCCACCCTAAATCCGTCCGTCACTAAACATTTTGACACCTCTTGATGTGATTTAATAAATGAATCTGGAACTTAATAACAGTACTACGTTTCGAAAAAATCTAACTAAGAAAACTACCGTACAGTTTACCTTAGACCAGGGGTCGGCAACCTGCGGCTCGCGAGCCACATGCGGCTCTTTTGTTCTATACGCAAATATTATTTATTTTATAAACAGAAAACATTTGAAAATCGTTGTGAATCGATTAACGAGGATTAGGCACCGTTACTATCTCTCAGCCACTTGAACTCTTTTTTCACCGCACTCCTCCCCCATGACACGCGTCGTCGCAGTGGTTAGTCCGTAAATGTTTACTTGTTCTAACTTTTTACTAAAATAGTAAGTGATTATCGAATAATACCGTATTATACAAGGTGGCCCAAAATTCAATTCAAAATTCAAAATTCTTGGCGAAATGTATTAAAATTTTCTGCAACATAATTTGCCAGATCTCTTAGAAGATGTGCCTTTAAATATTTTACGGGATATGTGGTATCAAAATGATGGATGTCCTGCTCATCATGCCTGTCCAGTGCGGCGAACTATTTAGACCAAGAGTATGCGGGATGGGGATCTCCTGATTTAAATCCGTTGGAATTTTTTTTCTTGGGGATGCCTAAAAGAAAATGTTTATGCTAAACCAATAGCAACAATAGAGGAGCTCCGACAAAGAATCATGGAGGCTGCAGAAAACAACCACACGAGGATATGCGCGTCTGATTAAAAGATCATTTTTAAGGCGTTGTCGCGCATGTATTTATACTGGTGGTAAACAATTTGAACATTTGATTTAATAAATACAAAAAACATTTTGATATCAACTCCCTGTTTTATTAAAAAAACTACATATTCCACTCTTGCAAACCAATGGCGTAATAACGTTAATACAGTTTTCAAGGATTAATTACTAAATATTTCTGTTTTGTCCTTGTTCACAAAAAATAGGCATAATTTTTGTTTATGCTCAATGTGATTAAAGTATTTTACCAATTTAGAATCTTGATTAGTTGTGCCAACTTTTAGAAGAACTTGCCAATGTAGTGTTGATACATTTTTTTACACCATGCCATATCAAAATTGGTTAAAAGTTTAAATTTTCTTAAATTGACAGAAATAAATGAAATAAATTTTATTTTTGTTTTAAAAATACAGAAAATTTTGCTTGATTTGGCATTGTGATTAACAGCTATGCTATTCAGGTCCCTAATACAAAAGAAATAACAGTATTCTTGTTGGAAGTTTAGTCGTAGTACCTAAACATATTGCACAGGGTATCGAAATTCAAAATTTTAAAAAACGTTATATAACTTTAAAAATGGAAGAGACCGATTTTTTTTTCTTATTTTTCTCTGGGTAGTCGCCGCCGTATGCACTACCTGGTACCGGCTTATCGTTGTATTTTGGGACACCTTGTATACTATCTAATTTGTTGTGAAAAACCTTTATTTATGCAAGTACTATTTATTTTTGATACTTATTTGTGTCTCTTTTAAAACTTAAAAATTTTGTAAATTGTAATTTTTGACTCTTCTGAGTCAAAAGGTTGCCGACCCCTGCCTTAGACCATATTATTTCTGCTGAGGTATCATAAGTAATTATTCTTCTTGATTGTTATTGGAATTTTTATTATTTTAGCAGTCAATGTCAAAATTTTCAATTTGCTAATAAGTAAAGTAAAATCCAACATTCAATTTAATTATTTTTTATTTCTGCTATTAAAATGATTCGATTAAACATTTGTCCACTGAATAATTATGGCTGGTTTTTCAATCGACATGATTATGATGGTTTTTATCTGAAGAATACAATATGACATTACGTATTGATAATCTCTCAGTTTTTTTCAAATATTTGACGAATTCGGATTATTTGAATAATGCAAGTAAGTAGTGGTAGTCGTACAACTTGAATCCTTTTTTATTATTTTAATCCGAATATTGTATGCCCTATTGGCAACCCATACCCTTTAAATATTTTGACACAAAACAAAATGGCGCAATCATATGATTTTTCATAATAATGTCATAACAGTACTTTTAATTTTTACAGTTTGTATTATACAACGCTATCATGCTTAAAATATATAATTCATTTTGAAAAAGTTATGACACTAACGGTTTTTTCCTGAATATCTGTTCGAGAAAGTCTTTTGACGGCCAAGGATGGTAGAAAGGCTTTACAACTGTGGAGGAGGTAGACTGAGGGTGTTACCACACCAATCTATCGACGTTACCTGTTCCATTCTACCATAGATCGACGTCGATCGATTGGTGTGGTAACACCTTTACAAACACTTGTAATCGTCGGTGGAACAGAGCTGTGAACAAGCATTCTTTCTGCCTCAACGCGGGTTAACGTTTACATATTTTACAGCACAGAATGATGAATCTTAATGTCAGATTTTAATGTAATTTATTGAATAAAATGTTATTTTTTCTTAGATATATTATTTGATCATATTATTGAACAACCTGGTATTTATTGGCTCAGAAGGAGAACGCGTGTAATTATATAATTACCCACTACGTCATAACAAAATGCACGGCTTTTTTGCCAAGCGTCTTTTTAATATGAGCATAGATAAAAATAGATAAATCTACTTGTGTAATTTTGGACCTACTCGTAGATGAGGGAGATAACTTTGTATGCAATGCAAGCGAAACGGTTCAAAATTCAAGAAACCTTGATGGAATTCCACAATAGACTAAATAAGGAAAAGTAGTTAACATAGATGAATATATAAATATTGTGATTGCAACGTGTCATATAGCGTTTCTAAGCGTCGTTCTTTAATTAAAAATTAGTTTCTCTAGTATTGTATTGTCGTTTGTCTTTCATCTCTCCTCATGTATCTTCTGATAATTTTCACGTTCCGATTCGAGAGGTACCCTAATACCTTAGTCTACTCTCTAATTTGTTATTTGTTACAATCTTGGTAACAAGAAGCATTGTGATATTATATCTGTAGCTGACATTGATTAAAGAATTCGAACGGTCATTGAGGGAGGTGGATTCGATTTAATTATAAATAATATTTTATATTTGAACCCTCGATTTATAAGTATCACGTAATCAATAAATGCCCTATATCTCGGGTGCGATTGTATCAACCGTTCGTAGACTTGTTCAGATCTAGCTACATTCAATATACTGTTCAGAAAGAAACTATGCGATGAACTATGGTATTAGCGGAAGTAATACTAAAAACTTTATATTTCCTATTTTTTGACATTTAAACTTGAACAGGCTTTTAAACACTATGTAAGAAGAGTTTATGTCCTTTTTTTATCATATATTTTGTTTATTTTTTCATAAAACACAATGATCTCTAATTGCAATAAAATGTGCAGGCTTGTAAGGTTCTTTTGAAATTTTTTAAAGGTTTTCTTCAATAATGACTAAGAAGGCTCTCGATTCATTCAAGTTTTAAACAAGATGTATAAAACTCCATCAAACTTGGTCCATTCCTATGGGAGACAAAATGCCACAGCAGACATTTTACGTCAGGGGTTAAAATTTGATTATAAGTTATTAATTTTTTAACAATGAGCTTTGTGGAACATACCCAGAAGAGATGAGGTGCATCGCCATAAAGAAATTATGAAGAATATGAATAAATAAAATTTAATAATTTATTATAGGTATGTAAATAAAGGAGTGTTTATTAAACGCCATAATCTCCGGAACTACCAGTCAGTAACTATAACTTAACCACGTCACTTACTGAGGTAGGTCCAAAGTGTTTGCAAAGCGTAGTATAAACATCATAATGACATCATACCGCAATAGAAGCCACGTTATAATTAATGCTTTATATTATTTAGGGTTTTTACAACTACCATCATTATCTTTATATACTTAGGATATTGTGTAAAATTCGTCATTTCACAAGTTTTTTTATGATTTATGTTCCATCAAAAACATAATTAAGATCAATGACATATTACATATAGACAAGTTATCCGCTCTCAATACTGGCAACGCAAATGCATGGCAACTGCCCGCTATTTCACTTAGTCTTGTGCAACCCAGTGTCACGGTTACACGTCAAATAGAATTTATTCCAATTCTGTACACAATACCATACAATGCCTTCTTGTGTGTTCAGACAGTGTACTAATTACACTCTCACTGTTAAAGATAGAAAAAACGTTTCTTTTCATGCGTAAGTACTACATTTTTATAACTATCTTATTTATTATATTATTTTGCTATTGAAATTGACGTTTTAAGATTGACGTGGCTTTTACATTTTGACTAACTCGAAGAGCGAGATGTAATATGATTTTGTATGTGGGAGTAAAAGAGACAACGCTATACAGTTGCAACAATTTACGTACTACGTCACGTACGCTCGCGACCAATTAGTGCGAAGCAACGTCACGAAGTACATAGGTATCTCTTTCTTACAACAAGTGAACCGTATTATTCTTTCCTTCTCCCACAAATTATATTACTTTATATGTCGAGTAGGTATTTATGTTGCCGCCGTTTTTTTGTGCGGTAATGTTTGGGTATGACTTGTCTATATGTAATAGGTATGTCATTGATTAAGATATGATTTTGTTATTTATTTCAACTTATAATTTTTTAAGTAAATTTTTGTTTTAATTGTAACGGCTACTTCTCACTTGGAACTGTCGAATCGGTCCGACTAGTTGCGAGCTCGTATGGACCCCTTCATCTGCGGTTGAGTGCAGTCACGGGTGATGAAGAGCTCAACAACTTGTAATTATGTATACGTTTAGGTAAAATTTAGAATTGAAAATGAAAATTGTATCATGTTACCACAATTTTAGATTTATAATAGTTTAAAGTATTAATATTGATGTACGTTACCGTATGTGCGCCATTTAACTATAGCATAAGAGCATTATTCCATGCTAAAAAGTTACACTGCCGTAGCTAGTGCACACTTTAATGACCAGTGAAAAAAATGGATACGGTTGTGGTAGATTTTATTCAAAGATAACTTTCGCTTGTAATTGCTATGCGGTAGTTTCATTAAAGTCTGTAGCCTAGCATTGTTATACTTTCTGGGTTTTGTTACGAGTAAAACAGGCGGGGTGTGTGTTTCTCTCGAATGAGAGTAACAAATTAGTTATTAAGTGGCATTGATATGTTTATATACTTCTAAATAAATTGAATGTGTTATCGTGAAATTTACCCGTCCAACAAACATTGAGGTTCATTTTCAGTTGCAAACTTACGTCGTGGTTTTTTTTTATAATTTGTCAATGTTACTCAATTTGTATTAACTTTTATGTATTTAAAATTGATCTAAATATATTCATCATAAGTTTTCATGTAAGAATATATTTTCAATTTTGAGTTAACTATGTTGCCTATTTTTTTTTAAATGTATGTCACTCTCTTTCCTTCAACATATATAAGCTACTGTTCGCAGAATTTATGTTTTAATAGTTAAATACCTACTTGTAACCATGATGGGGTAAATAATCGTCTGAGATGTAGAACAGTTGTTTGTAAAAAATCTACAGATAATTGTTTAGGTTACTATAACCGTTTCATTTGGGTTTGGTGTATCTAAGGTTTCCTCTCAGAGATTAACAAATGCTTCGCGGGTTAACAGAACAGCAAGTTAATACTTTGGAGTTTTTGACGGGTCATGGTTGTTGATATTTATATATGTATGTTTATTCTGGGTTCCCCCCAGTTCGCTGTGTGATGATCGCCAATTTATTTTATAAAATGTACATAGATATTTTCCTTCAGTATAAAGGCTTCGTTTGGGCTTACATCTCTCCTGATGGATAACAAGGATGCTGGAACATGGCCATCCAACTCTTTGTACACTACTTTTAAAAGTTCCGGGATAAAATTTATCCGAAAATAAAAACTACTAAGGTAACTAAAATTGATATATGTCCAAGGTTTTTTTTCGTTGTAAGAGATGGCTATTTTATCTTTCTTCTTTACTTAGTTTGTATTCAATAACAATGTCCTAATTTGTCGTTATCGTATAAATTAAATATTGGTGCATAATGGGGTCTTTATCATCAGGAATCTGTAAGGAAACCATTATATCTGCGCTGGAGTGTTTTATCTTAGCTTATCTCGAGTTGTGATACTGCTTAACCTTGTTGTTGAGCACTTACATACCATCTCAATAATAGGTACCTAATACGATTATTGATGAACTAATAGGGCCACTCTTTGATTTTCCCATTTTTATACATGATGTGTTGATCCTTCTTTCGATGTTTATTTTTACATAACACTAAAAATATCGTGCGGTTTCACTCGTGTAGCTGACGGATTTGTGCATATTTGTGAATTTGAACTGTGAATTTCTAAATAAAATATTGCCTTGACGTACACAGGCCGCCCGGCATCAATCGGGACTGCTGGGCGGAAAAACGCCACCTGGCCAATGCCGATTGAGTTTCAGCAAGACGAGAGGAATGTGATTTCTCGTAGTTCATCTTGACGTACTCGATTTTGCCTCCCGGCTGTGCAGAGTAAGGGTGTACCACACCAATCGATTGTCCGTCGATCGACGTCGACGTCGATCATCCGTCTTCGTCACACTAATGTTTATAACGTTCGCAACTTGGCACTCTGCTGAGTGAGGCCCGGCTACTGTCAGGAGGATGGTTATGTTTTTAGAGTGAAACTTTTAAACTTTTAATTTGTGCATAGAAATGTATTTAGTCTGTTATTTTTAGTTATGGAACACTGTTTGTTTTCCGAATAAAATAAAATAAAATAAAATATGTTTGTATATTTCTTTTGCAAGCTCTACCGTCTAAACCGTTTTCCGGATTTCAACATATGTGTTGCCATTAGCTACGTCTTATTTGTAGAAGTGACATAGGGTATATTATTTCCCGGAATTCCCATGGGAACAAGAATTAAAATAAGCGGGAAAATAACTTAGCAGTCGGGATTTTTTTATTAATTTTTTAAATTCTGCAGCTTGTTTAGTTGTCTCGCGTTTTGAGCTAGATATAATTCACTTTCAAACGAAACAAACAAACTCATTATCTTTTCTAATAGTAAAGAATTGTTTATTATAAAATAAGAACAGTGTGCCAAACAAAAGACATAAATGTTATACGATAGCGACAATTAAAACAATGTAAGTCCTTGAAACTTATAGAATCTTGCTTACTTTCGAATGTTAAAACCGTTTAATTCTTGTTTATAGTTCTATGACCTAGTAAACGGTATCACCTGGTGTGTAATCAGCAGAAATTTGAGACCTGCGATTTTATATATGGCTATATTTTACTTTAGCGTGGTCTGATGGCTTGTCCACCAATGGTGTGTTAGCTTAGAGAGGGGAGGGGGGATTATGAACACGCTGTTTAAGAAAAGGTAGACTATTAACTGTTATTAGATCAATAGTGAGGTTTTATGTGGTTTAATTAAAATTTATTTAAAGGTTTGAAAATAATTTAGCGTCAGTAGACGTGAATATATATTTATTGTTTCGGGAAGTATCGTTTTGTACATACTTACTTTCAACTGAAGAACATTTAACTCCATTCAACGCTCTGGAAATAAGGCAATATGGTATTTACCAATCTACTGAGATGTTCATTAGATCAGTGCCTATTTCCGCGATTGTTTCTTCGTTCTCATACTTCTCTCCATACATCAAGGTAAAATGGAGTCTTTTTTTTTTCGAAATGGATAGTTTATTTATGGCCCTATTAGCCTTTTAAATTTCACCGGACTTTGTAGCCTAACGCTGAGGGCGCTTAAACTACTCCTGCATACGATACGCCTCTCGGGTGAGAGGGCACGGACCTCGGTTTATGACGTCGTATATTGAAACTACCACTGGTTCGGAAGGGACATCTACTGCCAAAGAACCAGCAAAAAACTCAGTAGAAATGCGTCCGACGCGTTAGCCTGGCCCACCGGTGGGTTAGGCGGTTCGAATGCCGTGTTGCCCTATTCCTAACTGGAACACCGGCGTTCCTTGTTGTAAAAGCGTCGTCGGGATCTGTTAAGACGTTACGCGGACGCCTATAACGAACCGCCGCGTCTGGGGTGGCTGTGTAGTCAGCTGACTTATTGACCAGCGGGTTGGGATGGTGGGGAGCATTGTCGAAGTGGTGTCTAGACGCCAACTACATGAATGCGACAATGGTGGGCAGCTCGAGATCCTTACGCAGATCTATGTTACGGACATAGGGCGGGGCCCCGAGGTATTGACGTAAGAACCTATTTCGAATAACCTGCAAGTGATTGAGGTTCGACTTTCTGACGTGAGCGAAAGCCACACTGGAATAAGTCATGATGGGGCGGATGCAAGTTTTGTAAAGTGTAAGCTTATTTCTAAGCGTCATTTTACTCTTCTTGCAGATTAGAGGGTGTAGCGCCTACCCATGACGAAGGCGGCTCGGTCCCGGACGCGTTTTATGTGATCCGCGAATGTAAGTCCACTATCTAAAGTGACTCCTATATGTTTGACTTTTTTAACCCATGAGATCGGAGTACCAAACAGCGTGATCTGACCTAATCTTTCGGACGGTTTCCTAGAGGTTGTCCTAGAGCATGTTAAGAGAGAAAAGTACACTGCTGCACTTTTTATGGCTTGACTTCTATTTTCCATTTCCTAAACCAAGCGCCTAATGCGTTGGCTGCGGATTGGATCATTCTTGTTAAACTACGTAGATTCTTATCAGATGTGTATAGCGCGGTGTCGTCTGCGAAGAGCGCGAGGTCCACTTTCTCCGTCCTTTCGGTGTCTTGTGGGACACCGGCTAATACAGGACGGGGATTGGAGAGTACACCTTCCAATCTGTAGCGAAAGGTCTTTTCGATGGATGAGTACGTATCGGGAATGGTGTTTAGGTCGGGGCTATCGGTTGCGTTAAGGGCTTCCCAATCGATGTGTGACCTCGTTTGAGGAACGGGGTTGTTAAAATGGAGTCATGGAAAAATTAAACGATCAAATTGAGTAAATTTGAAAAAATAATATGTTTAAGATAACAACTTACAGTACTCAAGAAAATATAACTTCTAAGCTTGGCTCTTATATAAAAATTACGTGTAAACACAAAGAGAAGTGACAAGTGGTAACTTAAAATTTAGTACGCAAGTGATTAAGTAGATTAGAATTCGTTCTATTTTTCGTATAAGTAGGTGGGCTGGGCTTCTCACTTAACACGTTTGGACGTGATTATTTAGTTAAGTGCATAAGTTGGCAAAGCGGGTGGCGGCAAAAGCTCGTACTTATTTCGCATATTCCCTTTTTTTTATTTATGCCGGAGTGGAGTTTAGTTTCAACTTTAAAATTTGTGATAGAATATTTAAAATAGGTATCCTTGTAGAACAAACGAGGTAAAAAATTTAGAAAAAGACATTCTCGTAAAGATTTTAATTTTCGAATAAAATTCTTCTCTGAATTTGTCCAAAATCACGTTTACCACATATCTAAGTACAGAATTGACGAATTCCTTGACATTCATCACTGCTCATCTTCATTGAACTTATCAACTTAACTACTTAATCACACAAGTGACATGTAGTAACTTAAAATTTAGTTAAAATTTAGTTACCAACTTAACTACTTAATAGATGTAAACCGCTTATTAGGTTGTGTGACCGCAACCAAAACCAACACTTAACTAAATTGCCTTGTATTTTTATTGTGTTTTGAGCAGTTTATGTTTAAAATATGGCTCGGATAAGGGACAGCTTTTAGTCAGATCGCCATGTTCGATTACTAATTTGCCAGAATAAATCGAAATAATTTATACTTACTACAACAAGGCGATGTAATAATAAAAATAGTATTTTAACCTGTGTATAAGAAATAGGTAAAATAGTATTAGGTTGAATTCTTTTAAGTATGTTTGTTATGCTTTTACGGTTATGTAAAATCAAACAAGATGATTATATTTTATAAAATTACATCTTTTTCTTATTTTGAAATTTTTACTCTGTATTTAATTAAAGTAACATATTACTAGGTCGCAGGTTCGAGTCCTGGCCGGGG
Organism: Marasmarcha lunaedactyla; assembly: GCA_923062675.1. Lineage (NCBI taxonomy): Eukaryota > Metazoa > Arthropoda > Insecta > Lepidoptera > Pterophoridae > Marasmarcha > Marasmarcha lunaedactyla. Next base: position 14,780,630 of record OV281346.1, on the reverse strand, counting down.
CATTAATTTGTGTGATGAACACAGATGTTTGTTCTCGGGTCATGGTTGTTTGTATTTATATATGTATGTTTATTCTGGATTCCCCCCAGTTCGCTGTAAGGTCATCCATAACACAAGCTTTGCTTACTTTAGGGCCATACAGTTGGTGCGTTTGTCTGGGGATTTATTATCATTATTACTGTGATCTTACGAATGCTTCACATTAAGAATTATACTTCAACATGCATTGACTTCTTGATAAATATCGTGGTTGCTTTTCATTTTATTGGTTCACGTTATCGATTCAAAGCTGTAGCAGGTTAGTAAACCAGCATATTTACATAAGTTATAAAATATGTATCTATTATTATTAATAATGCCGGAAAATTATAAGCGAATAGAATGCGATAAGACGCACTTATTTCATCCACTCCAGTTATAGTACTAGTAGTTCATGATGTTTTATTACATTTTATGATGGATTTTCACTAACCTCAAGATTCAGTATTAAAATTAAATGCAGTTTTCAGTTAAAATTAACGCATTTCTATCTGAAGTAATGTTTATAGTTAAGTTGATAATAAAATGACACTTTCGTGGCATGATTATTTCTTACCATTTGCTTCAAGTAAGAAATACTAAAACATTTTTAAAGTACAGCGAATAATTATCTGATGGATATGAGTGTAACAACATTATTAGATGATTTCAAATACAAGAAAATTGTCTAGTTAGTACAAAAAAAGTTAATATGGTATTTGATTCAAACTATTATATGAGTCTTGTGGATATAATTTCGTCCTATTCTGCTTAAAATCCTATCACACAATATAATAAAAGTTCGTCATAGTTAAAGCAAGCTTGAATATGAAGAACCCATAAATCCAAACAAGCTTTCAAAATAGTTTGGGTTGAGCTAATTTTGATATGTTACTGTCATACGGTATTAGCGCCATCTGCTAACCAAGTCCCCAACTACTTGTTGGTTTCCGATGTAAACAAACAAAGGATTTAATTGCATCGGTGGTTAGCATCGGCCGACCTCGGCAGATGTCAGCACTGCGCGAAGTGCGCCCACGTATACCACAAAATGTACATTTATCTATTGTGAATTTTCGTACACCAAGCAAGAGAGACAAGAAAAAAGAGGCACACTTTATGAGCACATAGATAGTCCTAATAGCTTTTTCCAGTTGATCTGTTTTAGAGCTACTTCCCAGCAAATTACTGCACAAGCAGTACGTGCAAAAACTACATCAATAAAAGAACACACAACATTTAAATATACATCAATTCTACTTGATTATAGCTTATAAACAATGTTGTGAATATTATGACTTTTAATTAAATTAAAAAAAAACAGAAGTTACGTAAATGTGTATTATTTGTTGTCGTTATAAAGGGGAAAAAAATGTCTTGCATGGATATGTAGTTGTCACGGCACTCGGCTCAAGACTGACTAATAGATAACCTCGCCTTATCATCGGTTGTTGATTTATTTAACCGTTCGGCTGTCGTTGTGTCCTGTTGAACTGTTATTTAAGAAACATATTGGTCTACGCACCTACCTATATTTTTTAATGAAATACATTTTTGGTACTGTAATTTGAACCAAGAAAGTCATTGAATTTCAATATAAACTATGCTAAGCCGTAGTACTCAAATATTGCACAAAAAACCCAAATTCAATTGTCCGTTGACCTACAATCGAGCGTACATCAACAAAAATTTCGTCCTCTTGGCCCGCTTCCAGAAAAGCATATAGCGTTCTAATTACATTTTGATAACCGGTTATTTTCGCAGCTACGTACATGTTCGTTATCGGAATATTTTCGGGCAAACATTTTGACCATTTGGGTACGAGGGACCGGCGACAGCGCGTCATGGTCAGATAAACAATCGAAGTGTGACAGTGTTGAGTCGCGCTATCGCATTTTCCGGAGGCTGCCGAGCTTATGGCAGTACAGCCGGCGCGGGCGCACAGAAAGCATGTGCCGAGTGTTTTCGTTGCGATGTACATAGAACCGGCTGCGTTCCGCGCACCCAGCGCTGAGTCCCTCGCGCCCTCCACGCCCCCGCCTCTATGGACACAGTGCTTACCCTCCCCCTTATTCGCAGGCAAGAAAGCGCCCCTCAAAACCTACGAAGAGATCCAGCCCTTGATCCAGCAGGCCCGCAAGCGAGAGCTTAAGCTCATCATCAGAGAAAACTCTTGGCCCATCAACAGCTCCATCCGGGCTCTACTCTGGCCCGCTCTCTGCCGGCAGCATCAACATGGAAAGTCAATGCTCGATGGATTTTACTGGGACATGGTTACGCAGGTCAGTGATCTTTAATATCTCTCTTCTGTGTCAGGTTATTTAATAAAACATCCCAAATTACTGAATATGAAAAATAGTTAAGAGACTGAGTTTTGATAAAAATTCACTTGTTATCTAAAGATGTGTTAACCGACTTTTCTATCAAGGACATGTGTATTTACTTTTACCGGTTTGCTTAAATGTTTGTTAAATATTGTGCCCCCAAGATAAGATGAATACGTCCTCAAGGTCGCCGGCGTTTTCTTTCCATTTAACCAGTCGAGTGCACAACGTGCCGTTCAGCTCGACTGTTGCGAAATAGAAAGGCCGTAGTCATGTGACTGCCCCGCTGTTGTAAACAGTTTAGTTTTACTCGTAGATTGCTGGGTGGGCAGGGGTACGGTTTAGCAGTTGCCTTTGAAAACCGGAGTTGTATAGTGGAGAGCTTCCTCCGCGCAGGTCCTTACGTTCGACATCAACGTGCGCGCGCATCCTCCGGACAATGGCAACGTCTCTCGCATCTTAATTAGCTGCCGGTCTCTTAACAATGCCTGCCTAATTAAATAACAGGTGTGCTGGTTAACTGAATATGTTGTCTAGTCCGCGTATCACAAGCGCGCCTTAGGATTATTGTTATTTTCGTATTCAATGAGTTGCTATGTTTATCAACATAATATCTAAGATAATCAATCGCGCGTGCTAAAAACGTACTACTTTGTGTAGTTTTTTACATATTTAAAATATCCTAGGTACTTACCGATAATAGACATTAATATGTACTTATTGGAAATTGTATGATCAGTCATTTTTTGTCATTGGTCCGGGCTGTAGCAAAATTGACTTTTTGCCTATTTTCTATCACCATGCTTATCATCATTTAATCGTTTTTAACGATTCTTATTTTGGAGCGCGAAAGAAGAACAAATAAAAACAAACACTCATTGAGGAATATGGATTGGTATTTGAATTTTAACCTTGATTTGACACTATTTCTATCCGCTATGTATCTTCATGATCTTGTAAGATAACGTGTGCATCTGTGTATACTCGTAATGCATTATGTTTTCGTGTTATTATTTCTGCTCGTGCGATTGGCGCAGTGTCAACTGGTAGTTCACCTTCGAAAACGCACATTACAATCTCCTACAAGCATTATAAGGTTTATTAATTTGTTAAATGATATCATACTTTCATCTTTTCTATAAACCCTGAGGTTTACTAAAAATCAGATATGTAAGGAACAAAATTTTATATCATCTATTGAACAATATGTGGATGAAAAATAGTTTTAAATCATTAAGTGTGATTTTCCTCAACTTATAAATAAATCGAAACAAATCAGATTAATTTTGCTCATGACGTCATTGAATCATACCGGACATTCAGTAGGCAGCATATATGACCGAATGTATCTCTATATAAGTCCATTTCACTCGAACTGTGTACTTTATATTCTGAAGATGAGTCAAGTGCAGGTTGGCACGTGGCGTCCTGGCGGTGATATAGAAGCGGTGCCAAAAAGCCAAACGTTCCGGTTTTCTCGGAAACCCCGGACATACCAAGATATGCTATTCTGGAAAATTTCCGGATACTGCGCATTCCTATAGTAAATATGAAGTGCTAAATGTTACTGTTTCTTGATGGTGTTGCAGAAGCTGTCACGTGAGAAGCCGTCTGGTCCGATGCCAACGTACTTGCACGCCTTGACCTCACACTCTTCGCACGCTCTGTGATGATAACATGGCGGCTTTAACTCCATAATGTTATCATTATTCATTTCTTAAGAAAAGTCGGTGGTATCGGTGCGGCAAGGTTATTTTTGGGACGTTTTCGATGAGATACGCTCAGAACTAATGTAGCTGTGATAATGTAGGTTCCAAACCGAAGCCTTAATTATCCTACTGTGTGATATCACCTTCATCATTATTCGTCATGACCCTTTCAGTAAAAATATTTTACTTTTGTACACACGTAAACTAAGTGGTGTTATCATAATTTTGTTAAGATGGAAGTAATGGTTTTCTGCGTATAAAGTCACATATTCCAAAAAATATATCTCTTAAAGTAAAATGTCGGTTGTACAATAAACATTGTAGATCTCGCTTCCCAAATTGTCCTTTTAAACTTCCTTTTCATTCAACGTTTAAACAACAAATATTTGGGTGTAGATAATAAAATAAACAAAACGAAGAGGTTGTGTCCGGCTCTGCGTCATCGGTCGGTCACTAATCTTGTTAGACATAATGCGATTATGCTCCCAGCCGTTTAATATTAAAAATACATTTCTGATTAACTCTAAAAGTATTCAACCAAGGTCCTTTGTTTCTTAATTAATGAATAAAAGTCTGCGTCACTGGCGTCCAGATCTTATCTTCAGTAAACAGGAATCTGATTATAAATCTACATTGTCTTGTTTCTTAAATAAGAAGTTATTTTCTCCGGCCATTTTGTCAAAAAAAAAACCTAAAGTAACTTTAGTTACTTCGATTTAATCTAAGATTATGTCTTAGAGAAGTCACGAACCTAATACATTATTTATGATGGTATTTAATGCGACTAGGGAATATTCATTTTGTTTGATATAAATTCGGTCCAATTTTACGCTTATCTCTGTACGAACGATTCGTCAACAGAACTTGGCCTTACGGATATTAACTTTATCGTCTTGTTATTATTAACTTTTATACTGACATGATATTGTAATTTGGCACGTTATACAGTTTTCTGTTGAGCATTTGATTAATTTTCACACGGAATTAAACTTTCCCACAATTTTGTCATGAAAATAGCTGAGGTCTTTGAACTATGTAGAGACAGGATATAGTAGTTTATAACTACTAAATTACACTTATCATTAATATTCGACATAAAATTTATTGTGATCTCAAGTAAAAATATGTGTTCGGTGAAAAAATACTTTTCTTCCATAAAATTGGTGGAGTAGGAGAATGAATTGAACTTTTAAATCCTCATTTGAATACATCGTATTTTTACAAGTAGATCATTTAAATAAATATCAATCAATTTTGGCCAACCTGTTAATAATAAAACTCTAATCATGTCACAACGAGTGCATATAACATTCATATTATGATGTATCTAAAAGTCTTAATTGTCTATAAGATTGCGAGCTAATATGCTGTCATATAAATTTAATAACAGCAGATAATCGTGTATCGGGGTGAGGCACCGACCGCTGTGGGAGACACGCCAAGTTTACTCAAATAGATTGGCTTCGTTGCTCACCTGTCATTTACGTGTATTGTCCGATCACGCGCCAGGATTTTCAGTATCGAATACATGTTAATCGAACACGATTAACATGTACATATTTTGGTGGTAGTAGAGAGTTATCATCTCGCCTGTGACGATACTATAGTCTGCTATTTTTATAATAATCACGTTAACGTGCTTGTGTTCCGGTTAAAGGGAAGACACAACTGGTAATATTATACGGATATCTAACTGATGAGAAAGAACACAATTCGAACTGAAGCTTACGATTGGCAACGCATCATTAGTAGATATTTCAATACATTAGTCGCAATTGATATTGATTTGTATAAAACCCTCGATTAATGACGTCCATGTGCGCGGAAGCCACTTACCATCAGGTGAGTCGCGTGCTCGTTTGACGGCTTTAAAGATAGTCAAAAAAATTTACACAATGTAAATGATTTTTTTAAATATTAATTGCAGAGATAGTATAGATTTATATTCAATATCGCAGCTTAAAATTGCTTTTATAGATCGAAAGGTCCTTCGCGACCTTATAAAAAATCTCAATTGAATATTCGAGGCTTTGTAACTTAATTGAAATTTTCAAGAGTTCCGTCAACATTATATCAATGGGCCACACGTTTTGTCGTATATTTTTTGCTTCCCTTCCTTAACAAAGTAATTCAAATTGAAGTGCTGAAATACTGTCTGCGTCCTTGCAGGTGTTCCAGCACTTACACAGCTTCAGACCTTGATACCAGTAACCGGTTGTGACTAATCATCAGTGCTCGTTGTCAGGAAGTAAGTAGGAGACCTACTTCCTGTCATATGTACGGCTTCTTATTCAACGGTGACCTTGGCAATGCGAAACGCGTAAAAAGCTTTGTGGGTGCTTGGAATGCTCTGGTACTTTTATGGAAGTTTGGTACAGCCGGTAGAAAAACCTCTTGTATATTTTAATTTATGAATACTCTTTATTTGAAGGTGTTCGTTCCCGGTGGCATAGCAAAGACATACAGTACCTTAAGTCACAAAATTATCTTACCAAGAAAAAGCACCAATGTTAATTTTTTTCGAGAGCTAAACGATTAAGACGAGCCACAAGCATTAAGAAAAGGATTCTTTATCCTTTAATATTGACTTTATTAATTGTATACTATTTTCAATGAACATCTTTCAAGCCTGAATGTACTTAAGTACTTCATTTTACTCTTATTGTGCTTTGTGACTTCCGCATATCAATAAAAGTCTATAGAGGATAACCGTAGTGTTAATATCTTGAATCCTGATTAAAATGAAATATTATTTCAATTTCCTTCTTGCTAATGATATTCCTATTATGAATAGTATTCAGTACAAGTAAGGAAATATCTATGAAAATGCTAATTCAGCATACAATTGTTTGACATAACGAAATCGGCTTACTTTGAAATGTTTATTGATTATGATTATAAAAAAAGTGTTGGATGGGCATTCACAATCTTTGCCAGTAACTAGTAAATATATTTTTTGCCTTATTTATAATCCATGAACGTTTAACCACGAGTTATACTTTCAAACTCAGAAAGCTTAAATATCCAAAAGGATTCGCGAACTACGTCTTCGAAACCACACCTAACCACTAGTAGCTTGTATTTACAAAAAATTACGTGTATTCATCTTTTTGTCCCTTAGCGTACCTGTATTATTATATAAGATATCATACCTACAAAAGTTCATATAAAATCTTGACTTCACCGACCAGCCGCACAAACCGCAGAAGTTTAATCAAAACATTAACACCGTGTAGAGCGAGTATGCACGCGGCCGCGGCCGATAGATATTGCGGTTCCATTAATTAGTTTTGCGCAAGAGTGGATTGATTCAATGACTAGCTCTTGGCGGCGCCTCTGGAAATTTTATAGATGTTATACAAGACTAGTTTTTGTCTATGTCTTCGTCTGTTTTAAAATTACTTCCATTTGTTATAGACCTAGGATTTGAATTTGCGGTTAACTTTTCATAGTGGATGCCAATTAAAAAATGCTTTTCAGCAATATTCTATGATACTCATCAAGAGTAGTTTATGTATTTTTACCCGATAATTTTTATATTTATGACAATACCTTTATTTGCTAGTATTTTAAGAGCCTGTTTCATTCCGTTTAATATTATTTCTATATTTCGTAAAATGATGTGTTTACACATTTTTCATATTGCGTCCAGCGTGGGCGTCAATAAATTGTAACGGTTTGTGATTTGTAAACAATGCAGCGATGTGGCCTTTTTGCATATTAATTGTTTATGTTCATCTTGGTACTACATAAACTTAAACAAAATGTATTTGATAGGTTTTATTTGTATGTTTTAAATATACAAATAGAAAACATGATGTAATTCCAGTCTTCTATCTAGTGAAGTCACGCGCAAACTTCTTCTACGCAGGTAACTGGTATTTTTGTCATGTTTTTTTTTAATTAACAATAAGTAGGTATGTTATTGTCATGTTTAAATTAAATTATGATGTCTGTAGAGTTCATTTTCTGTGTACCTACTGATAGGTTTCTTTTTAATGTAACGCTTTCTTAGGAACAATTTAAATAACATAGATCTGCATTTTGAAACGGTTTTTAATAAACGGTGCGGTCAGACTTTATCGCTGCCTCAATGGTACGTGGTACATTTAGGTGACTTGGTGCCGGCTCAAATTCGCAATTGATTCCCTAGTAGAGTATCCATCGTCCCCTGGTAAGTGGGGCGTGTACAAAAACGTAACAACGCGCAAGTTTTTCTCGCTTTTAGAATGGGCCGCCGCCGATTCAGCCGCTCGTACCAATACCTTCGGCGAAGTAATCCATGGTTTGACTGTGCGACCTCTTATGACGCAAATTATCCAACATTAGCGATCGTTCGATTGCAGTATGGTTAATATTTTGTAACTGAGTCTAGACCAAGATTATAAAGTTTGATACGTGCGGCCAGTTTCGCACAAAAAACGTACAGCGCACTCCGCTTTTACTCTCAATACGTACACACAATGAGAAAGAACGGCTTTTCACCAGTACAGTACTTGCACGTAGAACTTTTATACTTACTTATTGTGTGAGAGAGGGGCCTCTAGACAGCCCACATACCTAGGCTTCTAACTAATAAAAGGAAAAAAAAATCGAAAACTTTAATGCTAATTTAAGTATTTTTCGCGTAGCTGAACGTAGTATGTAGCATACCGATGTTTTTTACTTGGAACAATGTATAGTTATAGTACTGTACTTGCCACGCGGGCTTTGGCAGTCGAGACCGCCTTCAAAATAATCTCACAAGGGTTTCATTCGGGTTTGTATCCACGTGTATAAATGTAAATACTTTTAATTGGTTTGAGATTATTATCTGTTTCGCATCTCACAGTTTTAGGATATCTATTTTGAAGTGCTTACTATATAATTAACGTAGTACTTTCACCTAGTCTGTTGAAAACCAATTGTTGTTTATCTACCAATTCACAGTCCTACCAACATAACTGTGAACTGAAAAGCTGAGCATAAGTAGATATAAATTAAACGTTGCCATTTTATTAAAAGGTATGCTAGTTTCGGTAAAAGTACCAAGAACAAAGCTTGAATATTATAGAAATGGAAAGAAAATTTCAAGGTGATAGAAGAGTTTCAAAAAAAATTGTTTCACTGACAGCTTGGTTAGTCAATATCTGCGAAATGACAAGCGTAGCGTAGTGATGTCATAAGTGTAGCCACTTTATTAAATTAAATGTTTACTAATATCATAATATAAATTATAAAATTTGCAAGCAAATATTAAGATGACAGTCGAGTTTCGAAATACTGCCAAATCACAGATAACTTGGTAGGTCTGTAAAAAACATAATCTCCCGTCGGTTGTTTTCTAAAGGTAGAATTTCCAAGAAATCGTCGTGTTGCGGAAGTTAACCCATATCTGGTCATAGCGGCTCATAAGTTCTGTAACCAAAATAACGCCTAGGTACAATTTAGGATTATTATTTTAAAAGTCTTGTATCGGTAAAAAGTATATTTTTCTGAAAGCATATTTACGGTTTTACATTTGACCTGTTTCTTGTATTTGATATCTTCTGAAGAATAGAGGAAAATTTACTTCGAGAGCCCACAGAAACTGTAATGTATTGCTTTTATATGATGTGGTTAGCAAAATAATTTGTTTGATAATGGAGTTACAAAACGATAAGCAATAAATCAGAGAGCTATGTCTGTTCTAATAATAATGAAAAAATATTCGTTTGATTGTGCATGAATACTGGAAACTCTGCACCTATAGAAACTCATCGTTAGATTTTTTTTATCAAAATTTTTCACGCCAGATCTTGAGCTGCATATAAGATAATAAAACTGCGCAAAACTGCCAGTTAAAATATGCCGATTGATGTTTTACCGTTCGGAAAAAAGGCGCATGGGTCCACACCACAATTCTGAGTAACTTTGCCGAAGAGACAAAATAGCGAAGATACACAAAAACATTACTTTTTATACAACATACCAATTTTATATAAAGAGCGGATTTTTTTCCCTTTTTTTCATATTTTATTTGAACGTTAGCATTTTGTTAAAACTTATCCTTAAAGCTGCGTAACCACCAAAGCTGTGCGAGAAATATTCACCATGAGGTTTATTGTACCATGACTTTATTTTCTGAAAATAACTGAATAAATCTTATTGTCAGAATTTTTGCTCGCGCATCGCCGAGCGTCGATCATCATACAGCTTTAGTGCGCAGCTTGTTCTGTAGCTAGATTTCTTTACGCTTGTACTTTAGGGGCGCTACCGCTAAGTTCGGAACGGCACTATTTGCTGAACGGCTAGGCCGGCCCTAAACAACAATTACACATACTCGGCAAGTGCCGATCTGGTAGTCCATTCGGGCTTGAGTTTGCCGCCTCTGCAGATTGATGCCTGTAATACATGCTCTTTATCAGTAGCTACAAAGACGCACAAATTGTCAACTTTCTAGCGCCGCACAATCTTATCACTTACATAAATCCTCTGGAACATGATTCCACTTTATTAAACAAATAAACAAAATTAACTATCTGGACATCGTATAACTCGTTGTATTCCGATAACCTTACAGTCGCGAAGTATCGGTGGTACCATCACATCATCTATATAGGTAAAGTAAACAGGCTATTTAGGGGTTATCGGCTTGTATTGGTGCTAGTATTTACTATTTACTGGTCTGATTTAATGTTGAAATGGAAATTACCTTTTGTTGGACAAGGGGCTAGTTAAGTTATTTGGAATGTGGGCTCACCGGCTTCTTTGTTTTCTATATCTAGGTGGTCCAAAGATTTAAAATACAAGCCAAAAAACATACACCAAGATATGAGAAATATAGGTATAAAAAAAAGTTTTTTTACGTCACTTTTCGGATCACCCTATATTATTATTATATATATTATACACCCTATATATTAGAAATCGGATTATAATCAGTTATCTATTTTTTGAATACTGTTTAATGTGAGATGGTTATTGTATTACGATATCGGCATATCGAAACTGGACTGATGCGTACTTAATATATCGTTTCTTAAATTTGATGACATACTCGAAGGTTTTTGTATTTAAACAAAGATATTGGACATAAGTTTTTTAGGGTTATGCGTTTACATAATTTACATGTTATTTACACCGGTAAACCAGAAAACTGCAAGATACTGGCTTAGCGTACAAAAATAATCACAGAATAAATAACGGATGGAAATAGCCGCAAATCTGTGAGACTAAAAATAAGCCACTTTGTTGATTGGATCCGAACTAAATCAACATGATTTATCTCTTGTAAACTATTAAGTTCAATAGTACAAAATAATATACGAGTTATTTGTCGTTTTGTTATTAAAGTTCTAGTTATTGTCTCTTTAAGACTTAGCAAGACAAATAGACCATCAATCAAATATATAGTTTTCAACATTATGAATATTTTAGCTGAATATGATTGCCTATAATTATTATTAAAATAACAATGTCATAATGATCTTGGATTTAAAGTGTATTTATTCAATATTAGTCAGCACACCGCGTACCTATTGCCAAGATATAATTAAATTCCACTCTTCAATTCGTTTCATCATAGCGAATATCTAGTTCAGGAGATAAGAGTGTTTTTCCCAATGGACTGGCAGCCGCGAAAGATTTACATTCACTGAAACAGGCGATGGTAAAACATGAAGTTATTTCTGATGGAATCCGCCTGCGGAATATATACTCAGTCTAAAATAGTATCAATGCTCTTATTCGCAACAGAATAACAGAGCATATTTATTTATAGGAAACCTTTATGCTTTTGGGCCCATTTACATATTATTTGTGTTCGAAACGTTTGCATTGTATGTGTCGCTTCTATGTTTTTGTGATCGGTATTTCATATGTATGCCCTTTGAAGCCGTTCTGCTTGTGTTCAAACAGGTTTTGTTTTCGTTTCGATTTAGATTAGAGATTTCGTTAGAGATTTCAAAGTAAAAAAAAATTGTTATGTCGAATATAAATTATCTCCAATGGCAATAATAATATTTCCAATGGCCGGTAGAGGATTTAATGCAGTAGCGAATAAAAAACACTAACGTGATAACATTAAACTAACCTCTCAAAATCCAAACCATTATCAAAGGTGTAATTCAATTTCCGTCGCTAGTTGAGCGTATAAAATTGCCAGTGTTTAGGTTTGTTAGAATCAAGCGCATGACATTTGCGATTCTGTGCTGTCGGGCCACTTTATTCAATTACGTTGATGGTTGGTGGCAGAGGTCGCGCCGCGTACTCTGCGCGCTAATTAAGCGTTAGGGCTTCACCCACGTGGTAATCGTCGCCAGTAATCCCATTCCATTCACGTTTTCTTATGTGTGGTCTATTGTTCTCTGAAATAAATTAGCCATCTGGGTATATTTGACGTATCAAAGGATTTACGATGCATTTATATTTAAAGTCATTTGAATAGCCACTGTTAGCTCAGTGTTAACAATAAGCTTGAATTGATAAAGTCATTTTCCAGTATGTTACTGTTTTTACTTACCAAAATAGCTGGAACCGAATACTACCCCGGATAATTTTATTTTTAGACATTTCATTTACACGCAAGCTAAGGTGAGTGATGAAAGCGCGCTGCCATGCATTATTCAAACTCTGCACCAAGGTTAAATGCAAATATGCACCGTTGTTGGACGTATAATGAGCGGTATCAAATTGTCTGAATCTACTTATTCAGTGGCTTGATTAGATAACATCTAATTAATGCATTATTTAAATTAGTTATTTCAGTCACCCGTATTGTAAAGGCAGGCTGTATTGCCTTGTATTCGTGCCTTAAACAGACCAACATGGCTTCTTAAATGTTTACAGTTGTAGTAATGCTCGAAATATTTGGTGTACAGTGGTATTCGTGAACACAAAAAAGCACTGTGTGCTCTGAGAATGTTCTAAAAGTATACGACTAAGTAAAAAAAATATTCCATATAACTTTTTCTGCTCATGTATGACTTAGCTTTGACGTCCATTTAAACCCTGATAAACACAAATAACAAGTTTGGTTATTTTTACTTTGGTTCACAGTTGCTACATTGCCAAGAAACTATTCTAGTACCATGTTTAAATGATAAACCGTTCTCGTGTTATATGTTTTTCGGTCCCATTTGTAGTATCCATTTTCATGTGCAAAGCTTTGCAGCGTTATTTATTGCTGGAGCTATTTCCATTTGATATACCTACTATTATTATCTCTTGTATTGCGTCATAAGCTACACTCTTTTCATTTATGTAAACAAAGAAATTAAAAGCGATGAAAATCAAAGCTTCAGAATGACAGCAGAGTATTTTCTTGGTTATATTATTTATAGCATCTAAACGCACGTGCACACGGCAAAAAAATGGAGAGCGCATAACCGGTTGGGTAGGGTTCGTTTATAAACAAAATAGGATGTTTTGGTGCTGGTTTGCATGGTGCGGTACTCGTGTGTGTGTGGGCGGCCTTGACAGCGCGAAGGACGACAAGGGTGCGCCCGCGCAAGAGGCGTGTCGTTCTCGTATCACGCGGTGTCGCGCAGCCATACTCGAATGCGGTTTTTATGCAATCGCATAGTGGAGACTACTTCCACATTAATAATACACCTGTCTAGTTAGTGGATAGTGTTATCGTAACTATTACAAATGATTATTTACTCCGTGTGTAGGAACTACGAGGTTATTATGTCTATTGCTATAATCCACTCATTGATATTTCTGTTTATATTTTTCTTTGATTGTTTTCTGTTATAAAATCGCAAGAAATATTTTTTACCGTCATCTTGTTAGTAATCAGTAACTTCGCAAAGTAAAACCCAAAATGACAGAATCCATTATTCACAAGGTCTGATGCGTACGTGATAATGTTACAAAAATTTTGAGTCGCTTTTTGCTTTCAGAGTATGTTTTACCGACAAAAATAAATCCACCTATAGTATTATTAACTAAAATGTGTTTACTATGAAATCAGTCGTTATTTGCATAATTAATCTTATTGCCCATTTACAAAAATTGCTACTCATTGTCTAACAAACATTATGTACCATTGGAATAATCACAACATGTGTATTAGGTAATTAGGAATATGTTTAGGAGAATACAATACAGCATTAAGAAATACTCGTTTTTGACGTACCATCTTAACGGTTAAATAACAAATCGCTTTATATTTATAAAGAGCTAACTCTGGTCATAAATGTTACATTAATATTTTAGCTTCTTCACAAACTAAAAGTCATTGTACGATATGCGTCAGTCTTTAGTGTATTTAATGTAACTTTTCTTTTCACTTTAACATAATTGACGGTGATATATTAAAAAATACTTAACCTGATTAAATTTACAGTGTAAATTGTCTTTTTCCTTGTTTACTTTTCTTCATGCCACCGAAAAGATCGATTGGTCGACCCCCTGAAATTTTACGCAATCGTCGTAAAACACTCTTGCGCAGTCGATATCCTTATCTCCGAAGAGGTATCGTTCGTTCAACTCAATTCTTGTGCAATATTGAAAGCATTACGTTGGCCTTTTTTTTTTTTTGGCACAGGAATATGCTTCGGCTTTAAACTTACGTTTTTCTTTTGTAACATTAACGCAATGTCTATCAAAATGATGACTATCTAAAATGAGTTTTCGTAATTGTTCTATATGTGTAATGTTCATATATATTAATGTGAGAAATGTGTGGGCTTGTAGCCTATAAAGTGTAGAATTTGTATGAGTTGGCTCTCGAGGTTCGGCCTTGCTCGCAAAGTGGATAATCACGCCTCTACTTGTGAATATGTCTGTAGGAGATTGGATCACAAGTTTAAATGTGTTTACTGAATTAATTTGAATCTCTTTTTTGTCGGGCTTTATTATTAAATGAGCGATGTTTTTCCATGGATTCTTCACGATAATAACTATTTTAGCTTGTTTTTTTCCTTCTCATAGAGCCAAATATGTTCAGTATTTTAATAAGTCGTATTTTCTTTTAAAATAAGTGACCTCTGAAGACTGTGATGATTAATAATTCATGTTTATATTGTTGAACTCGTAATACACAATATGTAAACACTTAAAAATTACATATCAAGGTTGTAATTTCTCAATACTATTTCACAATAATACAAGTTCCTGTATGTATAACATACAACTTAGTTTTCTGAAAGATGTGCACTATTATTGCATGCATATTCTGCGTCATATCATAACTGAATTTGAATGTCATTCTATCCTATGTCAAAGCAAACCTGCCAATTTGACGTTAACAGATGCATTCTATAATATATCCATCAAAATTAAAACTCTCCCTGAACGCTTGTTATATCAATGAATGTGGTTATAAAGCTCATATCATAACAATGAAATTTTACTTAGGTTAGTCTGATCTTTGAAACGTGTAAATAATTACTTACTAAAATACTTATACCAATACCACTAAGTATTTAAAAAACGATTTAGTTTTTGGCATCAACACCATGAACGAAACTTGCGCTCAGCCAGTAACTTTCTGCTGGCTACTCCTAGTCACACATCCCGTTTTTATCAGCAGTGGTTTGAAATAAAAGCCACTTCTCTATGGAATTCGCTTCTTACCTCTTTACGTTCTGTAAAAACGCTTGAGGCATTTAAAACTAATTTAAAGAATTTTTATATTTCTTTATCATAATGTATTGGTATACTTTTAGAATATATTTTATTACAAAGATTTAAATTTGTTATGTATTTTTACATTTATATATATGTGTTCGTGTATGTATGTGTATATATTTTATATGTATAAATACATCTTGGTACATATTTTATACAAAAAAGCACTGCTCTACGGTACTTCCGAGTCACTATTTTCAAATTATGAATTTGAAGGTTGCCTGGAAGAGATCACTATTTTAGGCCGCCTATACTGTCGGTCTCTTTTTATAGGTTAATTGCTTTTTTCTTTATGTATTTTAATTTTTGTAACTGGTTTGGCAATAAAATGTATTTTCATTTTATTCATTTAATAAATAAGTAATAACAAATTCTTAACAAGTTGAAGGATGGTCCCCCTATGATGAAGAAGGTCAGTGCTGCCATAACGATGCTTTTCGGACAGTAACGTACGTAAAAAAACAAATTTAGAATATCGATTATTTACAATTGGCTATGTCTAGAATTTCTGGATTTTAATTCAATTTTCACCGGCTGTATTTTAGTGAGGGCTTTGCGTAAAAAAATATACTTCTCAGGTATATGGCTGAGTATAGGTACCGTATACTTTTTCATTGGAAGTCTTCAATTAAATAGTTACTTTATATTCACTTAATATGATGGTTAATGAAAATCTAAAAAAATTATTACAATTGACAAAAACTGATTTCAATAAAATTGCTTTTTGTAGTTGCTGTATCTTGGAACATGTCTCAGAGGTGAAAACACGTTAATAGATTTTAGTCATCAAAAGTAAACGATTTTAAAATCTAAAATGCAATGCAAAGTCGAATAATATTATTCGATTTATAACATCCAGGAGATACATCGCATTTATAATACATTTACACTTCCCAGATTTACTTATAAACCACTGTTCCTTCCAGGTGTTCGGCACAGTGGAGTTACCAGACAAGCCGATCATGCTGCCGCCGTTCGTGGAGGCGACCCACTGCCTAGGCTATCACCTGACGCGGAAAGGCCGCGCGGTCGCCGACAGGGTGGTCTCCGTCCTGGGTTACGCCTGCCCTGACATCACCTACAGCCCTAGTCTCTACCCGATCACGGCTGCTTTGCTACACTTTATGCCTGGTAAGTCTTACTCATTTAACTCATCTTATTTCTACAATTGATTCAAACTAAGATTAATAATTCACTACAACAAAGTGCAGCATTATTTTGTCTAGTAACATGAAATTAACTTTGAATCACATTCGTATCGTTTTACATTCCTGTTTACATTAGGCAAGTTGGTTTATTAGAAATTCTATTTGATTTATTGCATGTATTTTTACAAACTGTGAAATTTATTATTTATGCTTCCTGAGAAATAAAAATCTTTAGGATGTTGCTGTAATATATTTTTATTTATCTGAATGTACGTAGGTACTTGTACAGAGTAAAATTTAACCTATTCTGTTAGGTCTTTGAGCGCATTGACGTCAAAGATTTTATATAACGACAAATTGATATAACGTCCATCTAGGTTTATATAAAGTATGATCTTTAGTCAATTTGTTGAGCCATTCTGTGTCATGTTTTCCGCGACAACAGGTAACAACCGGTTGCATAAAGCATCCTTTATTCCCCGAGGCAGAGGCGTCACGAAATTTACAGCCGCTGGCTCCCGACTCGGCTTAATTCAGTAATGAGTGCGGGGGGCGATAATTCCACTTGGCAATAGGCGAATTGCCGAAGCGCTCTAGACTATACATCTCTGTTACCGCTTCAGAATTGCTATCATTTTCAACTCTAAACATTCCATCTTAAAGTTTCCATTCGCAAGCTACGAAATCATGACCGACATCTATTTGATTAGAATCTAAATTGGACTCTCCTGCTCGGTGTCACGGTCTGAAATGTACAATATTGCGTTCTTCTTCATAACGCGACAAGTGGACTTCGTCAGGCGTGCCACAGATTTGCGTTTGCTGTCAATTTTGTATGCGACTTCCTTTCTCGCACGTTTTCGTGTTATTGGAAGGAATGCGAACATAATGTGTCGGCTGTCGATATGAGGCCCTATTCCTCGTGTTTATTTTCAGGACCAATATTTAATTCAGTTTTGACAATAACGATCCGTGTTTAACATGTTATCGGTTTGTTTCTAATTCAATTAAGGTATTGGATTTGATCTCCTTATGTTATGTCTATGTTGATGGTGTTTGTTATGATATAAACCAGCTTTTGCTAATATGAATACAATAATAATACAAATGATTTCATTTTTCGTATCGTGTCTAGTTATTGGCATGTTTTTTGTTTACAGATACAGTAGTACGTTAGTCCGTATTTACGATCGATTACACCTCACCAAATTATGCAAATTATTGTTTACAAATTGTTGCGTCGAACGCATAATCTTGACAATGTCAGTCGAGCCAAGACTTGTTCATTATTACTCGAATAATAGTGAATCACTGCTGCTTTTAAATAAAACTATAGATTAAAGTCACGCACCTTATGGTTGCATTATTTTTCATGTTATAAACATTCTTGAGGGACCTGATTATATTTTCTTACCATGAGGCATATCCAGTATCTTAACCTTGATAAAGTACGTGTATGTGTAACACAATCAGTATTTCTAGCTAATCGAAGTAAATACTTTCTGTATTTATCATTACTGAATAGACTTCTGACCTTATAACCAGTACTATCAAGTAGTTTTAATAGTGTTTTCAAAGTCACTTCGATAAAGTAGTCAATAAAATGCGTCGGTTGTATTGTTATTTTAATGACACAAATTTGAACTAAATGTTATTGTCCATAAAATATTGGAACCAGTGAAAAATATTGAAAGTTCTGCTCGAGCCAACATAAACTAAAAATGCCATTACGTATAAATTGTCGATACGTCCATAAAACGGAACGGTCCTTGACGATGTCACTCGGTCCGAGCTCGAAATCGACAGGTCTTCAATATTGCACGATGTTTTCAAATAAGATCAGCAGATTAACGTTTAGTATGTTGAAAGGCAGCGCCGTAAAACCGTGGCTGGATTTTAGTGCGGTTGGCGAAGCGCCAGTTCGCGAGAGTCGGAAACCACCATCACCACTGCACTGCGCTACGGCACGGCACAAGCAACTCCACTGTTATGGCCTCTTTATGCATTTTGGCACCTTCTTTTCTTCAATCACCCGAAGCAGTTAATGGCCCTTTGTTTTGTCGAAGCTATAAAAGAAATTTGGCTAATGCCGATACGTAATTTTTAGAATCGTATCATTTAAAACTCGACTGTATTTTCGATCTTATTATTCTCGAGATTACGCGAATATTTGTCTGCCAGTATTATTTTTGAACACATTATATACATTTGAATGGGAGCAGTTTTCGGTCTGTCTACAAGGTAATCATGACAACAACAGTGTTATCATATTGTGATAGTATTAGTTTTACTTGACTTTTTATCAAGTGTCCCGAACAAAAGATAAAATAGGATTTGAGAGTTTCCGAATCGTTCATTATTAATTTTCGTGACGTTTTGATTTAATCACAGTTTTGTTTTATTTTGTTTTGATATACCACCTTACGTAAATTCAATACTTATAACTTTTAATAATAATATTTAATAATAAGAGCTACTACAATTAATTCGTATTAATTAATACCACAAGTATTTAAAATTCCCTGCACGACGACCATCCGATGCGGAATAATCGAGACTCAAATTAAAGTAGGCCTTTTCACATAGCCTTAGGATTGAAAGGGCCATGCAAAAACAGTTGTATTGAATGTAAAACTCATTACATGTTGTTTACTGAAGTTTGTGAGCGTTCAGGCGGAACCGAGGGTTTCCTGTTCCGCTGTCGCACTTCTTTGAATGAACGGTTTTGTTTTTATCCTGTGATCTCTGATTTAATTAGTAGTTTTTTCGTGCCATCTATTCGAATAGCGAAGTTTTGTTCGTCAATAATGGGTAACTAGCTCTTCTGCAACAGATTTAAAAGAGCGGGTTGTGTTTTAAATTGGAAAAAAACATACTTATGTTCTGCTTCCAAAGAGTAAAAGATGATTGTGGCCGAGGAATGAAAAACATGCGATTTTTTTTATTCTGTCGAATATAGAATTATAGCATTACAATTTAAATACAAATCGGTTTTGGCTTGAAAAGTAATGTGGTAACTTGATCTCAATAATACCATTTTCTCAGATACAGTACTATGAATCTACCCCAGATTCTCCGAAGTGGAATCCTCCGTTGCATTCTGGCATTCATTCATACTCGCCAAAGAACACATGATTGAAAACGTATTCATTCAAATGCTACTAACATAGATATAATGTTTGCAAAGCTCAACCAAATGAAGTTGGTTGGCGTTTACGCCTCAGTCGCCTCATTTAAGAATTCACCGCACGTACGATTTAACTCTGTTAGCTTTGCAGATAGATATCGCTCAAAATATTCTACCTGTTATTTCCATAAGTTAATTTTTCAAAGCCTACATCGTAAAATAAACATTAGGAAGAATTTTTATAAACTCGATTTTAAAATATCCTGAACATTCTGTATGTAATTAAGGGTTTCAAAATCATATGTTAATTAATAATGCTTTCTTCAATTCTTACTCATAAAATTTCCATAGCGTGCGCGTGTCCACGCCTTTACTTGCAATCATAAATTCGCGTGTTGGTTACTCGTTTCGTGTTGTTCGTACTGGGCTTTTATTATTTTGTGACGAATATTAATTTTGTTCTTAAAAACGATTTCGTCAATAAAATAATATAGATGAAATAGTAGCTTGCTACCGTCTAAAATGTTCAAAAAAAGTCTCGTCGACCATTTTTAAGTTCGCATCCCCTCTCTTTTATGAAGTTCTTGTTTTTCAAGATTTGTTTATTTATTTAGTCCTATTTATTTAACATTTGCATAAATTTTTATTTATTTATAATCAATATTAAACTTATAACACTTCTAAGAACACAACTATTTATGGGGTTTCACCATATTTCTTTTATAACACTGCGTAGGTTGATAACAATCGGCTTTTACGGAGAATAAGGAAAAAATATTTAACGACACTTTCTGTTGTTGGCCCTCACGGTTGTTTTTGTGTGTCGTATCGGGGAATTTATTTGATACTTGGTAATAAAACTGACATAAATATATTACCACTAAAGTCAACAAATGTATATATGCTATTACTTAAATAGTTAAAGTCGCACAAGAGCGTGATTCTTTTGTATGAAAGCTGCAAGCAGGCGTACACTAATCGTATAATGACGAATACGCGTCTATGAAGCTACGCCTCCGTGGACAGTGGCGCTAAGAAAATTATTCTTAAGCTCAGCA
This sequence comes from Marasmarcha lunaedactyla, assembly GCA_923062675.1. Lineage (NCBI taxonomy): Eukaryota > Metazoa > Arthropoda > Insecta > Lepidoptera > Pterophoridae > Marasmarcha > Marasmarcha lunaedactyla. Next base: position 14,759,648 of record OV281346.1, on the reverse strand, counting down.
AATATTATGAATCTGAATTTTGTTTGAACGCGGTTATCTGAGGTTTCCTAGTTCGATTACGAACATTAATTGTGTTTGATAGCAGATTTATTAAGTGAGGTTATATTCTATGTTACACGTACGAAGTTTTCACAACACTTTACAATAAACAAGCGCTATACAATTATCTTTTCATTGGCGCTAAATGTTAAACAATACATGGCAGTTTATCCTTCAAATTAAACGGCTTTTAAACGTCTCTATGTTGTATACTTTTTACTAGTCAATATATGATACACGAATACTATGTTGGTATGTTGCGTTCCATGTTCACCGCTCCTCGGGGGTTGTAATAAATTCCCCGTCAGTTATAAAGCTCCCTTGCAGTGACGTTCAAACTTATAATTGAAGTCTAGACTCCAGTAAACATAAAGTCAAGCTTTCCAAAATCTTTGAAAATACAGAAAGTAAGCGTCCACGAATATTTTATGTTTGTCGTCAATACCTAGTCTTCAAATGTTTTTTATCTTAAAAAATTTACATTTTGAATCATGGTTAACTCATAAATTATGCTGTAAATTCCTTATTGTTTGCGAACAAGATACAATTCGATTATCATCGGTTGTAATTAGGGCTTGCAAAAACCCGACTTTTTCAGAAAACTGAATTACTCGGTTTGTATATTGAAAAACCGGAGAATTCGGATATTTCGGGCTTTTCGGTTTTTAAGGTTTTGAATGTAAAAAAAAACCAAAAACATTGATTATCATTTTTTTTAGTATTTTCAATAATGCTTATGCTCATAATAACGTTTTAATAAATGTAAAAAATAAAGTAACACACTTTAGCAACAATTTTCTATAAAAACTTTTAATGATAAATAATTATATTGAGTCTTCAAAATGAGATCAACTAAAGAAATATTCATTATTAATTTTACGAACAAAATTTAACGTTCTTTACGATAACATAAAACATATTAACATTAAAAACAATCATAATCATTGAGATCAACATGTATTCGTTAAAAAAAATTGAAGAAAAAATATTAATAAAAATTTACTTTTGAGAATTATAAAATGATTAGAGTATACGTGTTACACGCCTCATATTTCAGTTTGTTAATTTATTTTTATCGTAGTAATGAACAAAAATGTTTTTTTGCGTAAGTGAAATACATAATAGAATGCAAGCTACCCAAATAACCAGAATGTGCCCATATTCCCTCACAGAAACTGACCTTTTTCTCCAAATACAGAGAAGTCAAGCACGGCGTTCCTCGAGGTAGTATTTCAGGGCCGTTATTATTTCTTATTTATATAAATGACTTCCCCAGTATAACTACACATACCATGGTATTATTTGCAGATGAAAGTACATTAATTTTCTACAATAAGGACATAAACTTAATCAAAAATGACATCCAAAATACATTGACTTCAGTGATGAACTGGCTAATGACACATAATCTAACAATTAATTTGAGTAAAACCCATATAATTAATTTCACAAATAGACATAATAACTCAACATCATTTAATATTGACTTTTGCGGACAAGAAATTAAAGATACAACATTTTTAGGATTAATAGTTGACTCTAATCTGAAATGGAAAGAGTATATAGAGAGTGCGTGCAGCAGAATAAATAAATTTTCATACGCTCTACGTAAGTTGTCGGAAGTAGTCAGCGAGACGTCCGTACTATCGGCATATTATGCATGCGTCGAATCGGTGCTGTGATATGGAATAATATTTTGGGGGTATTCGACAGATAAAGGAAAAATCTTTAAAGCCCAAAGGTGTTGTATTCGTTCTATATAAAAGCATATTCTAAAAGCATAGAATCCTGTAAACCCTACTTCAAAACGTTAAGAATTCTGACTTTCCCATGCCTTTATATACTTCAAACAGCCCTATTTGTAAAAAAGAATCTCAACTTGTTTAAAAAACTAAATTGGAAAGTTTCTTTGGGATGGCCTTAAATATATATAATAAATTACCAAAATCCATTAAAGAAATCAATAATTATAATAACTAAGAACAGAAGAAGAAAGAACTAAGAAATGGTTTTACTAGATAAATGTTATTACACTGTACTCGATTATATCAATGGCAAAGAATGAAGGTAAAAACAACTTCAATTGTATTATGACTATTTATCATGTTTGGAGCAATAAATAAATTGTTAAATGAATGTGTGTAAAAGTAACTCTCTGTAAATAAAAAAATTAAAATGAATCTGTGTAAAATGACCACATACTAAAAATGACTGTGTAATACTACTTATGTACATGCCACAATGGTAGAATATGGCACGAGCTCAATTTATGTTAACATTATAAAACATCTTATATATTTCCCTATATTCGTACAAACAAATAAATGATTTGATTTGATTTGACATGCATGAATACAAAAATCCGAAATACCCGTTTTTTTTGTAGAAAAGAACCGAGTTTTAATTCTGTCGGTTATTCGGGTTTTTCGGTTATTCGGTTAATCGGGTTGCAAGCCCTAGTTGCAATACATCACAGACGCCGATTCGGCTAAGGCCCGAGTGCTATTTCGGGAGCAAATGTGGTAATCGATGCGCTTGCCTCTGTCAAGATCGGCTTTTTGGAAGGTTTTTTACTTGTTTGTTTCATAGTGATATGTTCAAAGTATTTTTTGATTGACTTCTACGTTTAAAATTGTGTCATTTATTTTTGCTTAAAGGGTTGGATTGCCGCTATCCTTCAAAAATATATTTCCTTGTTCTGACTTTCTGAAACGAATATATTCAATAGTTCAGAGTATGTTTTCTTAAGTTTTGAAAGTCTGTATATACTGATCCTTTCAGGAGCGCAATAACACCCTAATCCGAAAAGCGAAGGCGTACGCAATTGGAAAAAGATATATCGGGGTTGTAACTCCGTAGTAACTGTACGTGACCTGAATAAACGGATCATCCAGACATATGTGAAGACAAAATGAACCTTATACACGGAAGCTGAATAATCTGGATTTTTATATTCTAGAGCAGCCGTCTGGAAATGTAGGTCAGACGATTGCTCTCTAGACTTTGATATGTCAGCACTTTTGACGTTTCAAGGACGCTGGACCAACGCCTTTAATTCGTCTCTAACTCCAGCGATCATGTATCTAAAAATATGCAATATTTTGCAATATAATTATTGATACCCTCTTAAGTGAGTGTCTACGTATACAGCTCCCTCGCAGAAACTTCCTTCACGTAAATTGTCGCATTTAAGTTGACAAGTACTATGACCCCGCCATCCTCTTACTAGGGGTGTCCGTAATATGTCTTCATTCGAATGCCTCGCATGACCCTAATAAACTAACTGGTAAATGGCGGGCGGTACGAAGGTTAAGATAGAATTAAAGGCAGCGGTTCGTTAAATGTACAAAACAGAATTAACGCTTCTGTTCTCAGGGTTTCACGCTTAGTCTTAACAAAGCTTTTTGTTTTGAATACCTTTGTTATTAAACAGAATTTAAAATAAGTAAGGATTGTTTATTTGTTTTGTATTTTGGTATTAGCTAGGCGTGACCCTATTCTCGTTTCGTTACTCCATATAGGTCACGACGCCGCTCGACCTCTAGATAATGGCGCTCGTGCCAGGTTTAGCCCTCGCGGGAGAGCCATTTGAACCTTTCTGTCTATTGTTGCTTCCCTTCCAGTATTTTTGTTTAAAATCAAGATTTTTTAATATTCTGAGGCAAATCTGGTAATTGATGGTTTTTTTACCTCCAATTTAGTAGTAGGTAGCAAGGAAACAAATATTAGGTATATTTCAAAAAACCTTATTTATTAACGAATAAAAATTCCAATTTATTAATAAGAAATCAAACATCTTTTGTACGGTATCTATTATCGCATGTTGAAAACTTTTGGCAGTCGGAAATAAAGCAATAACAATATTCAATTCAGCATAACTCTTTAAACGCAACCTCCAGAGTCATCTAAAAATAATTCTAAATCATCCATTGCTATGGAAGCTGGATCATTCATATTTTATGGCTAAAAAAGCAATAATTGCAAATGCGATGCTCAAAGAAAAGCGGCCTCATAATATTGAAAGCGTAGCAGCAATTCCAGACATTACTCGAATGTAAGCAGACCTGTGGTAATACATCAAAGGCTTGAGATTTACGAGCCTCTCTGCCCGACCGCGAAATAGCGCTTTCATTATATTATTTGAATTGAGCATTCAAAGCGTCTCCTTCATATCACGTTTTGCTCGCTGAAGGGATGCGACAAGGTTGCAACCTTAATATTTATTCTGTTTTCCTTTACGCAAATTTTGGACTACAATATGATAAATTAGATATTTCTATGGCAAGTACTAACATCACAACTGTCAAGGGATTAAGATTTTTTTTAAAAAACCAATAGCCACAGTACTTAGCCTGGAGCCAGCTTCCAACATTCCGATGGCTCTCATCATCTATTCTCGGGTTAAATATTGAAATTGACATCTTCAATACGAGTGTTGCCTAAGCGAGGCGTTTAATTAGTAATAATTTGTTTAGTTAAGATTAGGTTCGATTGTAATTTGGAGTGGTACGATTGTAATTTGTGTTATTTCATTTAGTGTAGCTGTCAACATAGTATGTTGTATGTACATATTATGTATATGTTTCAATAAGCAGTGTTATTTTCAACAGCAATGTTAATATGTGCTCAAATATTTTTTACCCTTTAGCTATAAGTGCGAACTTATTGTCGTTATATAACATTGCCAAGAAATAAATAAATGAAGTCATCGCTCCGTATGAGTGTAATTTTTTTCAGTTCCGATGCAGAAATTGTATTGAATTTGTAAAAATGTCTTGACACGAAGAGTTTAAAAATGCAAATTGCCAGTTGATTGTCCCTCTGTAATAGAAGTTTAAAAAAATTCTTTATTAAAGTAGTGAAATTAACTAAATAGAACAACACGGATTCAAAAAAAGTCGGTATAATAAATTTCATTTACAGAAATACTCTAAAATGTACTTGATCCCGAGACACTTTTGATGTGTGTAGTAGTAGAGTTTATTTTTAAAAGATCTCGCCTGGGACGTTACTTCAGTCCTTTCTATTTTGACCCCATAATATAAGTGTTTTCGTGGTTGTGTTGCGGTCGAAGGGAAGGAACAATCAGTGCAACTACTGGAACTCAGGCCTATGGTCGCCAACCCCATCAGGTGCACCGTGAAAAGAAAAGGATTTTAAGATGCGACATTTTTAAGGACTAGGATAAAAATTAAAATGTAAAGCAGAGAAACGTTATTTTGTCAATAGGGATCGGTTACTCGTTTCTTTGTTTGTTCACTTTGTTCATTGTCTAATTTGAGATTAGAGTCATGCAATAAGAATAACTTTTTAATTTTTACCCCGCCATAAATTTTAGAGTTTATCTAAAACAATCAATCCTCACTACAACCTTTGATATAAAACAGATATAGATAAACATAAACATTATTCCAACTCTCAGATATGGTAGTAAATTTTCCTTAATCATTATTAGACTGTTAGGTACTAAGACCAAGTCAGGAATTTAAAAAATAAATCTGGTATCACATGTATAGGCGACAAAAGATATGTCCCAACCTGGGCTAGGTCTTTGTACACCATTTAAAAAAATTGACAAATAAATGGTAACTATAGGAAAAATACAAATAATTTGATTTAATCAGTAGTTAGATGGTAAGAAAATAAAAAAGTCAACATTATTTGTGTTCGTTTTAGCGGGCAACATTGACAATGAGTCTTTTCTATGGCGGAAGTTGTCAAGTGAAGTTACTTCACTAAGCAGAGGGGTCAGCCACGTTACTCACAGCACAATTCACTCACATCACATTGATAGTTGTCTGTTTGTGTGTTTGACTCTTCGTTGCGCTTGAATTCTTTCTTTCGGTTTACAACTGTTAAATAAGCTGAAAATACACATAACAATTCAATTCAACCAACCAAAACTAAAACTAACTCGATACACAAAACTAAAAGATCTAAGTAAACCTTAGCTGTCAAAATGACATTTTTTCCGCCATGATGTTTTTTGTTTGTGTTGCACACTAATAATGCTCAATTTCATTTCCTACCAATAAACAAAGTGTTTTAATAACAATTTAACAATCAAACAGGGTTCTTAGCATCTTAAACAATTTTTTGATAAAGTGTACAAAGACCTGGCCCAGACTCGTTGCATTTTGGGACATTTCTTTTCTTGTAATTTCGGTGGCTGAACCATTCCTTTGAAGTAAAATACGACACGTCACGTCGTTGCATCGTTCTGTCTCTTTCTCAGTTCCATTAATGTAAAGTTGCAACAATGTAATATACAGAGTGTGTGTGAGCACCAGCGCCATTGCTAAGTACGTCGTGTAAGGAGGTCATATATCTTTCGCTGTTTGAATTAAATCAAATTTTAACCTGAACGCAACCGAATTAGCGTGGTTACTTACTAGGACGTTTAAAACTATTAATAAATGTAAAAGTAGCGCTGTCTGTCTATTTGTTTTCATGCTTAACTGCTGAATCAATTTTGATGAATTATAATTCTGAAATAAGTTGGGTTTTCCTGCATTAAGCGATTTGCATATAAATGTTTAATACAACATTATTAAAGGAACCCTACTCATGTTGCAAAAGTTTGTATGTTCGGATGCTTGTTACACAATTACACAAAAACGACTGTACGGATCTGAATGAAATTTGGTATACGGATAAAATATGATCTCATATAATAAATAGGCCATCATTTATTCAAAAATTATGATTACTTATGAAAATCTAAATATTTGCGCTGTATACGTGAGCGAAGCGAGCGGTCAAATTAATTTAAAAGTTACATCGACGTGGGTTCCACGTCACACCAAACGCGAGTCAAAGGCAAAAATCTACTCAATATGGCACTTATCAAGGAGACTTATTTAAAATTGGCAGTAGAGTAACTTACTTCTAGATCTCGTTTGGGACGGTATTACAGTCCTTCGTTATTTTTCCCGTCATAATGGCCACGTGTACTTGGTTGCGTTCCGGATAAATGGAAGAAACAGCCAGCGCTATCCAACATAACAAATCTCCAAACAAATCTACAAACAAATCTACAGACAAATCTACAAACAAATCTACAGACAAATCTACAAACAAATCTACAAACAAATCTACAAACAAATCTACAAACAAATCTACAGACAAATCTACAAACAAATCTACAAACAAATCTACAAACAAATCTACAGAAAAATCTACAAACAAATCTACAAACAAATCTACAAACAAATCTACAGACAAATCTACAAACAAATCTACAAACAAATCTACAAACAAATCTACAGAAAAATCTACAAACAAATCTACAAACAAATCTACAAACAAATCTACAAACAAATCTACAGACAAATCTACAGACAAATCTACAAACAAATCTACAGACAAATCTACAAACAAATCTACAAACAAATCTACAAACAAATCTACAAACAAATCTACAGACAAATCTACAAACAAATCTACAAACAAATCTACAGACAAATCTACAAACAAATCTACAAACAAATCTACAGACAAATCTACTAACAAATCTACAAACAAATCTACAAACAAATCTACAGAAAAATCTACAAACAAATCTACAAACAAATCTACAAACAAATCTACAAACAAATCTACAGACAAATCTACAGACAAATCTACAAACAAATCTACAAACAAATCTACAAACAAATCTACAGACAAATCTACTAACAAATCTACAAACAAATCTACAAACAAATCTACAGAAAAATCTACAAACAAATCTACAAACAAATCTACAAACAAATCTACAAACAAATCTACAGACAAATCTACAGACAAATCTACAGACAAATCTACAAAACAAATCTACAAACAAATCTACAGACAAATCTACTAACAAATCTACAAACAAATCTACAAACAAATCTACAGAAAAATCTACAAACAAATCTACAAACAAATCTACAAACAAATCTACAAACAAATCTACAGACAAATCTACAAACAAATCTACAAACAAATCTACAAACAAATCTACAGACAAATCTACAAACAAATCTACAAACAAATCTACAGACAAATCTACAAATAAATCTACAGACAAATCTACAAACAAATCTACAAACAAATCTACAAACAAATCTACAAACAAATCTACAGACAAATCTACAAACAAATCTACAAACAAATCTACAGACAAATCTACAAACAAATCTACAGACAAATCTACAAACAAATCTACAAACAAATCTACAAACAAATCTACAAACAAATCTACAGACAAATCTACAAACAAATCTACAAACAAATCTACAAACAAATCTACAGAAAAATCTACAAACAAATCTACAAACAAATCTACAAACAAATCTACAAACAAATCTACAGACAAATCTACAGACAAATCTACAGACAAATCTACAAATAAATCTACAGACAAATCTACAAACAAATCTACAAACAAATCTTTATTTTTATATTTGGCCATTCCATATTTGATCTGAACTTAATAGAGGTTGCAGAGGTGAAACAACAAGTTATGAGATTTATAATTTTAAGGGATGGCTAAACTTAAAATAGTTTTAAATAAGCGAGCTATTATTTGACTCTTCGTTGCGCTTGAATTCTTTCTTTCGGTTTACAACTGTTAAATAAGCTGAAAATACACATAACAATTCAATTCAACCAACCAAAACTAAAACTAACTCGATACACAAAACTAAAAGATCTAAGTAAACCTTAGCTGTCAAAATGACATTTTTTCCGCCATGATGTTTTTTGTTTGTGTTGCACACTAATAATGCTCAATTTCATTTCCTACCAATAAACAAAGTGTTTTAATAACAATTTAACAATCAAACAGGGTTCTTAGCATCTTAAACAATTTTTTGATAAAGTGTACAAAGACCTGGCCCAGACTCGTTGCATTTTGGGACATTTCTTTTCTTGTAATTTCGGTGGCTGAACCATTCCTTTGAAGTAAAATACGACACGTCACGTCGTTGCATCGTTCTGTCTCTTTCTCAGTTCCATTAATGTAAAGTTGCAACAATGTAATATACAGAGTGTGTGTGAGCACCAGCGCCATTGCTAAGTACGTCGTGTAAGGAGGTCATATATCTTTCGCTGTTTGAATTAAATCAAATTTTAACCTGAACGCAACCGAATTAGCGTGGTTACTTACTAGGACGTTTAAAACTATTAATAAATGTAAAAGTAGCGCTGTCTGTCTATTTGTTTTCATGCTTAACTGCTGAATCAATTTTGATGAATTATAATTCTGAAATAAGTTGGGTTTTCCTGCATTAAGCGATTTGCATATAAATGTTTAATACAACATTATTAAAAGTTGCAAAAGTTTGTATGTTCGGATGCTTGTTACACAATTACACAAAAACGACTGTACGGATCTGAATGAAATTTGGTATACGGATAAAATATGATCTCATATAATAAATAGGCCATCATTTATTCAAAAATTATGATTACTTATGAAAATCTAAATATTTGCGCTGTATACGTGAGCGAAGCGAGCGGTCAAATTAATTTAAAAGTTACATCGACGTGGGTTCTTTGCCCCAGTAATTGCAACGGCTGGTCCGTCCCTTTGATTGGATCATAAACTCGCGAATGTGATATTACGATGGTCAAAACAGGAGAGACTGTTGAACCGCCCCAGACGAGGTAAAGTTATTTACTATTCACTTACAATACTGTTTCAGAGACAACTGTTTTAGACAATCGCGGTTATTTTCACTATAATTTAATGAATCTACGGGAATCTTAACACGACTTTCGATTTTTATTCCGCGCGTCCGAATCCGCGTCAACAGCATCGAAATATCGGACGCGCGAACAAAAAGCGAAAATAGTGATAAGATTCCCGTAAATTCATTAAATTATATCTTAATCATTTTTAAATTACTAATAGTAGGTAAGTAAGATAACCCTATATAAATTAGCAATTATAATTAGTATCGTTTTAGGTATCATCAACGAACTCGACGGCGGCTCACATTGTTCGTTATTTTGTAGCCGTAACGCATGTTAAAGACAACAACACTGCAGGGAATTCGAATGCGGATCTGAGCCAGCACCAATTTCTCGACTGTACCTACCAGTACCAACTGTGTTCAGTACAGTTGTTTACAAAACTTCAAATATAGTTGAGAATAGCATTTAGTGACTATAAACATCTTCTCTGGCTACCCTTATGATTTTTAAATAAATAAATAAATACCCTATCTCACTCCGACAAATGAAATAAATCTAAGGATACCTCATGTGTTGAATTTGTCAAATGGCATAGTATATAAATTTTGTATACTTAATAACAAATCTACAAACAAATCTACAGACAAATCTACAGACAAATCTACAAACAAATCTACAGACAAATCTACAAACAAATCTACAAACAAATCTACAAACAAATCTACAAACAAATCTACAGACAAATCTACAAACAAATCTACAAACAAATCTACAAACAAATCTACAGACAAATCTACAAACAAATCTACAAACAAATCTACAAACAAATCTACAGACAAATCTACTAACAAATCTACAAACAAATCTACAAACAAATGAATTATAATAATTTGTGTATATCTGTTTTTTTGAACCTTCGCTTTTTAACAGTTTTTTAACGGGCAAGTTCTACACTCAATGATTAGGAGCGCTCACTGGCCAGGCCCTTGGAGAACCTTAATTGTACATGTTACTGATTACCCCTGACCGTAGTCTTCATTAGGAACTGGCTGTTCCTGACCTTCAAGTGGAACACAACATATTATACTGGTTGCAATGGAATGTAAGTAGATTTTTATTATCTTTGAGTGAAGTAGGAATTTTGCAAATAACCCAGGAATCGCTTGCGCGTTGTTCGATCGGACGACGTCACTCCAGTGCGAATCCGAGAATCCGAGCCTGCATCAAGTGCCGCGATTGTACCTGAACAACATTCTACTCATTCGCCGTGTGTTGTAACAATCCCAGTTCGAATACAATAGGCAACCTTGTACTTATTACAATTAGTATAACATTAGCTGTATTGTGCACATTTCAGGTCTTTTTACAGCGTCAGAAGGTGGGTTTTGTTTTTGGAGTGTTTGTATGTAAAAATAATAAAATATAACAAGTTTTCACGGTTCGTTGTGTTAAAGAAAATACTTTTTAACCGGATCTGTTAAGATGGCGCAACGCGAGATAAAATCTAAAAATATAATTAAATGCGATAAAAGTTTTTATTTCAAATATTGTAAACCATGAAGTCACAAAATATTAAGTATACAAAATTTATATACTATGCCATTTGACAAATTCAACACATGAGGTATCCTTAGATTTATTTCATTTGTCGGAGTGAGATAGGGTATTTATTTATTTATTTAAAAATCATAAGGGTAGCCAGAGAAGATTGAAATGAAATGAAATAAATAAATAAATAAATAAATGAAATTTTTATTTAAGTACAAATAGACAAGTACTTTATACATGGTAATTTTAAAATGTCTTTATAGTGTCACTGGACTTCACACTAGGATTTCCTGTGTCGTGAAGACCAGTCTACCCATTTACCAATGCGAGTATGTTTGTGCGTGTATTGTGTGTGTGTGTGTGTGTTTGTGTGTGCGTGTGTGTATGTGTGATTACATTATGTCTTAAATTAAATATCTAATTATAGTGATTCTTAAATAAATGTATCAACCGTTGAAGGCTGTCACAACATGCTTTTACAGATTGAGTTAATTATACACAATAAGTTTATTAATTATCCAAATTTCAAAGAAAAGGTTGCGTTTAACAATAAAATTATACGGTGAATCAAAAAAATTATAAAATAAAATAAGATTTAATTACAATAGCAGAATAATCAAATGTCAAATTGTAATACAGTATAAATAATAATTAGTACAGTAAATATTAAATATTAACTGTCAATAAACATCGTCGAGCAACTGCAGTGTCTCAATTTTAAACACTTGTGGGGAGTCTATGAAAATATCGACGGTTCGGTCTAGTCTGTAGTACGCGTCAGGCAACCGGTATATTATTTACCGGAGTTCCCGTGTGAGCAGAATTACGCGGGACAATAAACTTAGCGGCCGGATTCTTAAATTTTCAAATTCTGCCGTTTGTTATAAGAACTGAACTGAAAGGAATATATAAATATAGAGTTCCTTTTGTTAAGATCTCGTTTGATTCGTTGCTGTATCATAATATTATTGTCGCCATGATAATCACATTTACGTGTTTGTGTTCCGGTTAAAGTCAATTATTAAGCACAAATCTAACTTAAGTATACGGTCAACAACACAAAAAAAAAAACCTACTATTAACAATGTCTTGGTGCAGACGCCACTAACCATCAGCTGATTCACATGCTCCTTTGCCGGCTATGAATATAGTAAAAAAAGTTGTGTTAATTACACTTTCTATTTTGGTTTACGAAAACAAACAATTCGGCCCAACCTTGAGACTTCGTTGAGATTTGTTATCAATGTGGCTCAAAGATAGTAGATAGCGTCAACAATGAATTTATATTTCCTAACCTTTATCACGGTAATATTTTTATAGAAAACTGTTTAGAAACATACCGCATTCAGTTAGTCGTCACTTCACGAGTACTACATTTAAATTGCAAATCTATCCACATAAAACAACAGTACCAAGCCTTGTCTGTACATAAATATTTTTTCGACTAAGTATTTCTATGTAGGCATATACACTAAACGATAATTTTTACTATTTTTATGTAAGTTTGTCTGTACGTCTGTATGTCTGTGTGCGCATCACGGAATAACCAGTGGACAAATCTTTGAATTGCGGCATATACAATACCTTACGTATCAGAGCTAGATCTAGGATTTAAAATGACATAAATATACAAATGTAAAAACATTATAAATATATAAACTTATAACTAGGTCTAAGATTTAAGGCTCGTCAGAAACTCCACCTCTAGCCTAACCCGACGCAAAACAACCCATAATGCTTGCAGTATTGCCGAGCTGTATTGCTAATAAAATTAAAATTCGAATTCAAATATTTATTTCTCAACATTGACAATTACTTGTTCTTTTTCACGTCAAATAAAACATGACTCTACCACCAGTTCGAAGCTTCGTTAAGAAGAACTGGCAAGAAACTTCACGGGTAAGTATATTTTTTTCAAAATAAATTTACATGAATCTTTTTTTTTCCTAAAATTATCCTTATCTGCATCTGTTAGCTCGGCAAGTCCAAACCAAACTCCAAACTACGAACACCCTCCAACGGTACTAAATAACATTATAAATAAAGTATATTGTTTCTGTAATGAATCCCAAATACCTAATACTCTTATTTTACTTGAGCGAAGCCGCGGGCAAAAGCTAGTGTTTTGATAAAATTAAAACGACATTTTTCTAGCAGCCGCCATCTTTCAAACCGTTTTCTCGTCGCTTTGGTGTGCGTGTACAATCCGTACATTTTTGTCAACTGAGGCTGCCCTGTCTATGGTGTAATTTCTTAATAAATTTGCTTGTCTTTTCTATGTACTAACGACGCAATTTCAAATTACTCGAAATTTGTAGAAAAAATACTACGATAGCTATCACTCGTTAGCAAGTAAAATTTTACTGTTAGAAAAAACTGTTTCATTCGCCAGTTTGCTTATTGACATCATTATACTATCAAATTATCGGTAACATTCCAAGCACAGACCAAATTATTTCTATTTTGTCTCTAGAGTTTTTCCGCAGTTTCACTCGGGTATATGTCGGAAATAGCATGTTTTTCTGGTTGAAAGTACACCGTGTCATCTCTGGATCCCTTACGACTTGTTTGCAAAGGAAAAAGATACTAATTCATATATGTCTGGTCCCAGGTTGATGCAAAGTTAACAAGATGAAAGTTGGTCAGAGAGGTACAGAGAGATATGATATAACTCGTAATCGAAAGTATTTTTTAATGTTATTTGGCAATCTAAAGATAAAGTTATAATACTTTAAAATATTAAATGAATAAAATACAGTGAAAACTTAAGGTTGGACGAACTTAAGCTGTTAGCAATTCGGAATGCATAGCATCAGCTGGTGGAGCTTGTTGTCAGCCCATGTACAAGGAAAAGTAGAAAAATATGTACCTGTCTATTAGAAAATTATAACATTCTAGATATACACAAATCCATGTACATGTTTTTTTTTATTTATATGTCACTGTTTATTATAACTTGTCATACTGCTGTGAAACCAAAATTATAGCAAAAAACCGCAATATTTCTATATTATGTTTTTTGTAAACTACTTAAAATGTATTGATTTCTAGTGTGTCCATAGAGTATGTGTGTCCATAAAGTCCACAGTTGTCTTTTGATATATTTTTAATTTCTTGCTTCACAGATCTAATATTTTTGAATCATTATAACCGATTTTATTAACTTACACCTCATATTGTTAACTTAGCTTTGTTCGTTTTGGTTAAGATTGACATCCTTCTTTCATAATAATCCGTTGCGTTTTTTCATGAGACGCCGTAAGAAATACGAATATACTCACTGTTGTTTTTACTGTATTAGGATAATTCTTCTCGCGTGTAGCAGATGTATCTAATACATGGTCCAGGGTTCGACTTCAGGAGAGTTTGTTTTTTTTTTAATTTCGTTAAACCAGCAAACATTAATCGTAGGTATTTTTATTAGTTATCTTGATTAATTATCGATTAATAGGTATATAATTAATAGATTAGTAGGGTTGAATTAGCATTGTCTTTGCCCCAGTAATTGCAACGGCTGGTCCGTCCCTTTGATTGGATCATAAACTCGCGAATGTGATATTACGATGGTCAAAACAGGAGAGACTGTTGAACCGCCCCAGACGAGGTAAAGTTATTTACTATTCACTTACAATACTGTTTCAGAGACAACTGTTTTAGACAATCGCGGTTATTTTCACTATAATTTAATGAATCTACGGGAATCTTAACACGACTTTCGATTTTTATTCCGCGCGTCCGAATCCGCGTCAACAGCATCGAAATATCGGACGCGCGAACAAAAAGCGAAAATAGTGATAAGATTCCCGTAAATTCATTAAATTATATCTTAATCATTTTTAAATTACTAATAGTAGGTAAGTAAGATAACCCTATATAAATTAGCAATTGAAGACCTTTGTACGCGTCAGATGTCGTAAACACTTTCTTGGACATTTTCGTGCGTCAGATGTCGTAAACACTTTCTTGGACATTTTCGTTTCTACACAATCCTGTTGAACAATTACCATATTTAGCACCCGCATGTATCCATTGTCCCCATATGGGGACACCATAAAAAAATCGTAAAAAGAACTAATTTATTTATTTTTTTATGTTGTATTCTAATGAAAAGTCAATTATTGACACATAATGAGTAAAAAACAACATCAACTATATGTATTATACGTTTTTAGTGTTGGTATAGTATTTTTTAACAAAATCCACACAACAATATTCGATGAAAATCAGAACAAACTCCAAAACAGCAGCTAATATTTTAGTAACTAGACTTATGAATGGTGCATCGGCTCAATAAAATTCACGATTACCCTCTATAGTTAAAAAATATCATCACTTGTGTTGCCGTCCCCATTTGGGCACGGCGGTCTTAAATGGGTTAATGAGTTATTATCAGTCATTGACACACATCAGACATTGTTAGCTACACAAATGCATGGAATATAATTGCGGGTGAACTGCTGACCTCTACGGTTGAAATATCACCAGTTATTGGTGCAAGGATCCAGACGTCATGCTTATTTAAATTAAATTTTATTCTATTAAGGTGATATAAAATTTTACTGTTAAGTTCTATATTTAGTACATACACGTTTAATTCTGTATTTATCATGAACTTCTACTTCTAGAACAAGATATAATTTTAGAAATCTTTTGATTCTAAAGAATAATAAGTAAGAGGGTATCTTTTGAACCAGCAGTTACTTAATTTCTAAATAACATGTGTATTACCTGCATCAAAAAAATTTGAATGACCTTTAAGTAAGAAACGTGATTAAAAGATTTATAAATTACATTCCGCAACTGCCTAGCTGTCTTCATTGTACTTTAAAAATATTTCAACCTAGTACTAATATAGGTACTCATAAACTTAAAATTTGTCTACCGAATTAAAAACTATCATAAACAAATAAAGATCAAGAGACAATTAATTATCTAAGCCCGTGCTTGACGTTACGTAGGTACCACAATATAAGCAGTGTGACGTCATAAAGTACTGCCGTGTCGCGTCAATTTGCACGTTTCAGAGATAACACTTCTTATACCTGATGTTGCAGTTTTCATTGATAACTGTTACACAAAGGATTAAGATTTAGATAGTAAAGTATTGGTTTATTCACCCATATAGTGCCTTAACTATTTAGATTAGGTATATCCACGTATGTAGGTATATGTATTATATCTTAACGTATTGTTTGATGAACTACATGCTTTGTAAGCTACTTTTGTAAAGAGTTTGAAAGCTGTAGCATTTTCACTGCTGTTTAATATGCATTTGATAAAATGTACAAAATGGGAAATATTTTATATTGACTTCGTCATTAGACTCATTCTTGTTTAACCGAAAATTTAAGACAAGCACATCTCAGATTGTAGTACCTATGCGACTTTAAAAAAGTTATAGCCTTATTTAATGGTTGCCCAACGTATTTTGAACTTTCATAACGCAGCTCAAGCTAGAGTCACATATTAAGCACATTATTAACCTTTCATCATGGTCTTTTCGTCAGCCCTATACAAAGTATTATGAAAATCTTATTGCAATTCATTCAAGAACAATGATACTCTGAAAACAAAGTCCAATACGTAGGATAGTTATTGTATTATTCATCGAAATTAGTCATCGTTGGTGTTCCCCGAAAGAAAAATATTGTCTCCATGTTACATCAACTTAAAAGAGACTTTGAAACTAATGATGACGATGCAAAGTTACTTTGGGTGTAAAGGCTATATGAAAAGGCCAATAGAGGCACGCAGAGACGTCAAATCGTAGGCGATCCTTAGTATAGATTCTCTAATGCCCGTCTGCACTAAACTTTGACAGCGCCTAAGTTGATACTTAAGTCTCTACGACGTGCTTAGCAACGAGAATTGTGTTGCTCTAAACTTAAGTCAATGCCTAAATGCTTAAGACATTTCTAACTTTAGGACACCGATTTCCCATGTCATAAAATTAAGCAAGACCTTAAGCATAGGTACCACGTCGTTCAAAAATTTTTACCTTTATTATATTAATATTTTTCCAAGGAGTCACCTTTAAGAAAAAATACATGAAACATCATATCTCCAACTCGAAAATTCCTTTCTCCTTCAGTGTTCGTTGGTATATTGAAGAAACCTGAGCCACACAAGTTCCCACAATACTTTATACTATTCTCATTAGTTTTCGAACGACCCAAAATTGTACGTTGTAAATATTGAAATTTTCGTTGGTCGACAAGTTCATTGATTTAAAATCGAAATAAATAACCTCGCATTAAGCACTATAACTAGCAGCTGCATTGATATAATAAAATATATTTATTTCAAAATAAATAATATTTACGTTTTGTTTGAACTTTTAATTGAAGGGATATTCAGTTAACGTTCCTATACCCGCGTCAAACTGTGAAACACCTATACCCGCGCATGGACTTACAGACCGAAAATTCAGGACACAATTTCATTGTTTTTTTTCAAGAACACCTATAGTATTATAATTAAAATAGGGGATATCATAAATGAAATAAGCACAACATATAAAAAATATATGTTTTATTGAATAACTAACAGTCTTTCAATACAGCCTCTGAAATGTTAACAAAAATGTTAACAAAAATATTTTTTCTTTTTCTAATAAACAAAAACAAACTGTCAAATCTTATAGACTATTAGTTGGCAAAGAATAAAATAATATATAATTTTGGGCACAAGTCTCACTCAAACAAGCAGAGCATACCATATTAGCATGTTCCATACAAAAGTAAATTTTGCATGTAGCTCAGATGTACCGCGTCTTACGGTTCTTTTTTGATGGGCAGTATGCACAACGGCCAATTGTACTATTGGCAGCCGTTACTGAGGATTCTGGACCATCATAATTCAGAAGACTTAGCTTTATCAATCTTGGCAAAGTGGAATTGACAGCTCGTCTTCTGAAAATCCTCCACCTCGCTGTCGTTTTGATCTTCATAGTCAGAATCCGAAATATCTTCATCCAACAACAAACTTATTTGATGATTATCCATCTTGTCGTAAACTAAGACCTAAAAATAATAAAAGATAATTTAATTATGCTAAACAATATGATATCAAAATCAATAAAACAGAAATTATTACTTACACAAAAAGTTTCAACTTTACCCGCGTCGGTCTCACAGACCAATTGGCGCCGTATATGATCGCGGCAACAAATCATGCAGCTAACAAAAAGTTCCAACCTCTAGCGTGTACGAAAGAAGAAATAAATACAAAAATTTACTTCGTTGGTTAAATAAATCGTCAGGCAGGACAAGTGACAAAAAAAATCAATAATAATAATTGATGTTATTCTCATTTAGTTTGATGTTTACTCAATTAATCCGGTTAACTTTATTTTTCTGATAACGTCTCAACTCTCTTTATAATTAGAGCTATGTATCCGTTTGTTATGTTATGAAAATACTCAAGATCGTGAGGTTATCAGCTTATAAAAACCTTATCAGTATTTTTTTTCTTTTAAATAATGCAGTCTGGACCACTCTTGTTTGTTAGTAATGAATCTGTGCTCTGATAACTAAATTGTTATTCGAAACTAGAAATCAGATCTGAGTACATTTTTTCTGTAATAGTGGTAAGTACAAATATGAGGAGCTCATTTAGGAGAGAACTTGTTCTAGAATTGGGGTAAATATCCTAGAGATAAGGTCTTCTTAATTTTATTAGATCATAACTTCAATTTTTTTAGATAAACAAAAAAAATATAAAAACTCAATACAATATCCAAGATGTCACAACTTGTCCTGATAAAATAGTTTTAGTCATCCTGAGACGAAACTAAGAAAACATATTACAATTTTACCCACCTTTAATTAATAACTGTTTATTTATGAAGCAAGCAATGACATATTACATACAGACAAGTCATACCCAAACATTACCGCACAAAAAAACGGCGTCAACGTATCTATAGATACCTACCCGATATATAAAGTAATATAATTTGTGGGAGAAGGAAAGAATAATACGGTTCACTTGTTGTAAGAAAGAGATACCTATGTACTTCGTGACGTTGCTTTGCGCTAATTGGTTGCGAGCGTACGTGACATAGTACGTAAATTGTCGAAACTCTATAGCGTTGTCTCTTTTACTTCCACATACAAAATTACATAACATCTCGCCCTTCGAGTTTTGCTGCGTTCCGTTTGCCGATTACAGCGCTCACAGCGCTCATATACCCGTTCCGATTGCCCGTGAGCGCGCTCTCAGCGATATCGATACGTCATCAATGACGTCATAAACGCCGCCATCTTCCTGCTCACAGTGCCAAAGCTACGGAGCATGGTCGCTGCGAGCGGCCTGTCAAAAGTGACACATGACGTTACTTTGTTGATGTTTTTATTAGTTTATTAAAGATTCTAAAAGCTTGCTTATTAATTTTCTTTTGTAATAATATAAAAAAATGGCTCCTGCTTCATTCAGGGTCAAATATCGTAATTAAATTGTAACTTTAGACTTAAGCGACGAACAATCAGAATGTTAGCGCGATATTTACCGTTCCGATTCCGATTGCACACTTTTAGCGCGCTCACACGAATCGGAACGGTTTTGAGCACTTTTAGCGCTGTGAGCGCTGTAATCGGCAAACGGAACGCAGCATTTGTTGGATCGAATAGCCATGTCAATTTTTAAAACGTCATTTTAAATAGCAAAATAAAATAATAAATAAAATAGTTATAAAAAAATAGTATCTACGCATGAAAAGAAACGGTTATTCTTTCTTTGACAGTAACAGTGTAATTAGAACACTGTCTAAACACACAACAAGGCATTGTACGGTATTAAAAACACAGAATAGGGAATAAGTTTTGTTTGATGTTTTGCCGTTACACTGGGTAGCACAAGACTGAGTCAAATAGCAGGCAAACGCCTTGCATTTGCGTTGCCATTTTTGAGAGCGGATAACCTGACTATATGTAACATGTCATTGGAAGCAAGTGACATTTCGAGTAACAAAGTACACGAGGCTGCGGCTGGCCTTTCTGTTCTTAACTGTAACGAGATGATTTGATCCCAATAAGCCAGTTTTATGACGCCTTGAAACCCTCGTTTATTAACGAACGCTGGCGATGACTACACTAGATGAAGCCACGGGAGTTTCGCCTGCTCTTTATGTGTCGTAAAATATGGGTGTGGTTCAAATACAGTAAGAGATATTTGCAGGCTTGGGAAAGTTCTAGGTGTTTCAGGGAATTATCATGGTTTTATGTTCGAGAGAAAAAGGACATTTCAGCAAAATAAAACGTTAATGAAATTGATTTTTCTCGATAATAATAAAAAATAAATTAAAATAGCTGCGAACCAAAGAGATCTGACAAAATATCAATAGTAATTATTTATTATATAATCAGCATATTAAGCTTTTAAATATTTTTACTCGTATATTTCTTTGACGACCGAATGGTGAGGTGTATTCGTGTAACCGAAGTTCCTAACCCCTAGGAGTGATGTGTAACGCTGAAATTAACCTTTTTTTTTAAATTTTGTTTGGGGGTCTTAGAAAGACCTTAAAAAAGAAGATTTTTTTAGGAACCCAGAGTATGGTATATAGTTTATTTTCAACTTATTCAAGCATTTTTTTTTCAGAAATCGAATTTCATTTCGCATGAGTAGGTTTCGGATTAACATCCTCATTACGATGCTGTGTGTACGATTCGCGGTTAATGAACAGTTTTGCTGCTTAATTATAGAGAGTTTTATCACATTATGGCCATCTCATTAAGTTTCACCGGCACTGTTTGCTGTCTTGCCAGCGAAACAAAGGTATGTCTTGGGGTAGCCAAGTTGCAATCCTTAAACGCTAACATTATTTAAAACGCTTTAACTGTATGGAGCATCACGAGATATAACGAGTCTCCATACAATTGAATCGTTTTCTACAGCGTCAGCAACCATAGTTTGCAACTTGGCTAGACCCCCCCTACTGTCAACTGCTGATTTTCTTATTTAAACCTCGTCTCGTTATAAGAAAAAGAATCACATAATACATACTACACAGTTTGTTAAAAAAAGGTGTATTTCTTGAAATAGAAAATACATTCATGTTATTTAATAATGATGCTCCAACTGAGTATATTACTTTTTCTTTATTTACGAATTCTTTCGTATGGATTGTCGGTGGTTGAACTTTCGACCTTGTGAGGGGTTTCCATGTCGACAATTGAAAGAAAAAAATAATTTCTATAAGATAAAATAGATTGCGCTTCACAACTTAATACATTATGTTGCAAAAGGCAACTTTGCGGTATCAAAGGTTTTTAGACTATTGACATTATATGCTATAATTGTTTTTTCGACATTTGTTATTGTCTTTTTTAGCAGGTCTAGGTCTCAATTCAAAAATAATTTCTCCGTGCATTTTAATTGAACATGTTTGGATTTCACAGTGTTTCCACGCAAATAAACAACGAAGCTGTAATCGGTCGTAAATCGACTATTCTGTTTATAACGACCGCGGTGAATGGCCTATTTCGCGAAACTGAACGAAGAACCAAAACTATTTTCACAATTTACATAACGCTACTCTTGATTACTCATCATGCAATGGCGTTGAAATATTTAGAATAGTATCTAGAATACAAAATGATCAAGTGCATGCTAATTTGAAAGCCAGGTGTTATAAGTACGGCGGCCAGTTTGTCAACTTACTCAAATACGTCAAATTTTCTCATTCTCTACCTAAAGTATATCGCTGAAGAGCTCAAAATCAGAACTATTTGTGGCTAAAAACGTGTAAAATTATTTAAAATGAATGAATACTGAAATGCTCATTGAAATTTAAAGTACGTAATAAATTTAAAATATTATAAGAATATACACTGTATACAAACTCTCTCAGATATTTTTTCGTAAATGCCATATCCCATTGAAAATATTCAAAGTGATTTAAACACCTTTAAAACTCGAAGCTCTGGTTTGACCCTGGTTCAATGCAATTTGCGAACAAGCCGCAAACGCTGAAAGCTCTTCGCAGCTTTAAAAGCTTGTATCTGCAACACCTGCTCTGGACTCACCGCAGTTATGATATTAAGTTAGAGCTTTTATATTTAGACACGTTTACTTTTGAAGCCGTTGATTTATTAAACGGTGGTTTTATAAACTGACTTGTATTTTGTGATTGATTTATGGTATAAGTCTACATAGTTTCAAACTTAAATTTCTAAATTTAAATACAAGATTATTCTGTGGTCAAATTGAATCTAGCAACTATTAAGAAACAGGATTAAATAAATTCCTCAATCAGATACTGAGGATACTTAAAGAAAACAAATAAATTGACACAGAAAACAAATAAATTGTTACAGAAAACTTATTTCGACAAAGAGTTTTTGTTCCTCCCAAGGACCGATGAAAGCACTACGTTCGTTTGAAATAACGCAATTAACACCACTGCCAGTTCAATCTGGAAGTCCTAATGGATTTACCCTAATAGGAAATGGTTCCCTAACGTCGGCTGGCTTTTCGTATTTATTATGAAAATAATATAGTTACTGCCACGGCGAACCGACGAAGCTATGACGGAGCACTCACTTCGGTGATCGCCGGGGGGTTACTTACTTTCTACATCACTTTTACATTATTTCGTAACACCTTGTATGCTTTTGACAGATTGTTTACTCGTGTTGTGATTCGATTTTAAGGCTTAAAACGTAGTTATAAATAATGTAGTAGAAAATTTTAATTACACCCAGTCACTACTATGGAGTTGGTTAATTACCTAGAAGTAAAGAAGATTAAATTACATCGAAATAAATGAAAGTAAAATTACCCGTATCTTTAATTATGTTCGATTCCAACGCTTGAAAAGAGGTAAAACAAACAGCGTACTTAAAATTTTACGTCGCAGATTTCGTGTGTTTTGTATTCACCCTCTGTCTTGATGGAATAGATTGAGGTCAAGCAGCTTATTTATTTATTTACTCGAAGTTCAACGCTTGTTAATAATAAATTTCAATATGCTGAAGGTAATACGAAAAAGCGATAACATTTTTGACAGTGAAAATATCACACTGGGCTTCGGTAATTAAAATGAACGCAAACTATATAGTAAAAGATCATAATTTAGTAAAGCCAACACAACTCGAGCGTTATAACTATATTAACGTTAATTAAATCTTTACAAAAGCACACCCAGTGATTCCCTTAATTTCTACCGTTGTGGCATAGAAACTCATTCTTCCGCTAACATTGATTTGGCAAGGGTTGATCGAGCGAACGGCAAAGTTATTAAAATTTTATTTTAGAATATTCTTGCGATAATTCCAGTTTTCGGAAGTTAAGGCGTAACTTAGGTTAATTGTTGCCAAGTTAGGCAGACGTTAAACTTGAAGTTTTGACGGTTAGAAACAAAATTTTGGAATCGTGTAAAATATGTATATCATTCAAAGTACTTACTTTGTAGTATTATAGTCTATGGACTAAAATACCACAAATTATTTATGAATAATTATTGGTATAATTATCACTTTTATGTTAGTTCATTGGCATTACTAAGTCGTGAACATTAAAATTGAATCAAAACCATTAACAGAGTTTTTTTTACAAACGTTGGTTCAGTTTCGACGAGAATGTCTTTAATAAATTATATGTGATTGCATTATCTTGATTGGCTGCAATCGAAGAACAGACTAGACATAAAAGTCTAAGCCTAATAAATGCTTATTTAAACAAAACTATTAACAAATTTAAGTTATCTTCGAAAGTCTATAGCACAACCTGCTCAAACCTTTTATTCAATATTTCTATGTTTTCTTTTCTTTTGTTTCAGAGGAAGAATGCTACCACTGCATGGCGAGCCTGGTGGCTTCCAAAGACAAGATGTTCATCACACAAACCAAACTCCACAACGAGGTCACCTGGAAAACTGTCATGCAGATTGCCAAAAAACATGCCGTACGTATTTGTGTCTGCGGACAACATAAGGGTGTAACCACACCAATCGATCGACGTCGACCGATGGTAGCATGGAACAGGCAACGTCGATCGTCGTCGACCGATTGGTGTGGTAACACCCTAATGTGGTCCATTTTCTTCTTGAGATCATTCTTGGTGTAACGTGAAGCCCTAGACACAGTGATGACATAGCCAATTTTGACAGCCAAAGGACACCTTTCTACAATCACGTGTCACTAGTCATGTATTGACCAAACCAACTAGACGACTGTCAAACGTGACCATGAACGGATACGGACATTAATATTTATTTCGGTATTTTATTTACCTAATGAATGGATAATATACCTAATATACGGACAAAGTCGCGTATGTTGTTCTTTCGCAGTACTTGTTTTGTTTATCAGTAGTAAATGATTGAAGTTTAAAAGAAAATACATTTTAATAAAACATTAGTGTGTTAAGTCGATGGCTTTTGTTATAAAAGGACGTGTATACGAGTACATTACCTACATTCTAAAATGGCAATCCTAATCTTTTTACCTGAATTTTATTTTTAGGTTTTAAATAGGAAATGTTTTAAAAAGATGTTATTACAACGTAATATACAAGGCACACCCTGAAGCTTAAAAGCCATCTAAAATACGTGTTTTTTTATTTTATCAACGTGTTAAATGTTAGTATAAATATCTACTGAGGTAATAAGTGGGCAACCATTGCGTGATTTTATTTAAGTGCAAAGGCATTTGTGTGGCACGCAATGTTTTTTAGAGCTTTGGATTCGGAAGTCATTTATTTATAAATACATTTAATATATTTTTATGTTACTTAGGTTGGTGATTGTACTTAATAATCAATATTTATTAATTACTGATTTAATTATTATATCTCAATCAGTGTTTATATATTATAAAATGTACCCCCAGACTGCAAGATCTATTGATGATAGAATCAATAGTGAGAAAAAAATAACGTAATAATTAACTTGGAACATGTAAAATGCTACGAAAACTTCGTAGTCCTAGTCAATTTTTGTCAAATGTACTACGCCCGTAAAGTGAATATTCGAAGTTATGCGGTTTCAAGGTCACAAAATGGATCGTCACATATTTTTACAATACGCTTGAATACACCTTTTTTTCATAAAAGAGTGACATATGTGACTATATCATAATGAGACAAAGACTACTTCGCTGGATTGACACATCAAATTCCATTTATAATTACGAAGAAAATCTAGAATGATTGTCAACATCACGAGTGTGTACGCGTGACTTGAACTAAAATAAACAAACGATAAAGGATATCACGAGCCCTAAGGACCTTCGGGTTATAAGTTAGGTTCATATCTTCAGTTATTTATGGCGTACTCGCAATAACAGCGGGTTGAATGACTCTGAAGTACGAAAATCGATTCGCGAACGATGCCTCGTAACCTTTTGTTCTGTGTTATGCAATCCAAGGCTAGATAATCATACGGCCTTAATTTTTTTTTATCAGCTGTTTTAAGGGATACCGAGTTCATGAAGAATATCGATGTTATCATCAATGTTTTATTTTTATTACTTGTAGCAAACTGAAAAACATTTATTGTTGCACATGAAATAAAGTTAGGAACATTTGATTTTTATTTTGAATTTATTGTAGGTGGAATCAATTTTATTGTCTATTTTATACGGTTTTGTACCTCTGATGATAAAAATAAGGTTTTCTGTGTTTTACAACCCACGTTAGTTATAAAAGTAAGGCTTAATGTCGTTGTGCTACTTTGATATAAAAGGAAATGTAGGAAAATAGATAATTTTATTGTGATTGTACGTGCGGTTTGAAATAGATTTTATAGGACAAAAGTACGCAATGAACTTGATATTTGTAGAAACCATTATTTCTTTGTGTGCTAGTGATGAAGTAATTTTTTATATAAGACATTTTTCTATAATGACTATGATTTTTATTATAAAAACTTCGTATTATCGTATAGCTTAGGCATATACCGTAAACTCTTGTCTTTTTAGTCGTTTCAGATGAAGATCTTTTAAGGTTTTGAAGCTGTTCTTTATGCATAACGATAGAGGAAACTTGTAATAGTACAACCAAAATGCGTCAAAAACACAGACATCGTTGTCACACTATTGTCTAACGTGACTAGAATTAGACACCAGTCAATGGTTTTTCTACCCGTAGATAAGATTTAGGATCGAACTATAACGATAAGGAAATATGTTAGTGCGAGATTAATTTCGAAGATCCTCATTATTAATCCCCGCACCAATATATTTCGTAACACGTCCGATTGTTTGCAGAAGTCGGCCGCGCAACACTTGTCGCGGCTTTCGGGCGCCATAGGGCCGGAACGTATCTACGCTGACTGGCAGTGGTGGATTCTTGCTGCGCTGCCCTTCCCGCACCTCGTCAGGGTGCTGGATTGCTTTTTTCACGAGGGGATTAAGGTGACCAATTTCATAGGAGATATAGCCGCATTAAACTACTAGCCGCTGTACCTCTAAACAGATATAATCTCGGATCGTTTAATAAGTTTCGACTTCACCAATGCTTTGGATTCGGTGAGATGCAAGACGAACGTCTACCAATGACATATTACATATAGACAAGTCATACTCAAACATTACCGCACATAAAAACTCAACGTAACTGTAGATACCTACTCGATATATAGAGTAATATAATTCGTGGGAGAAGGAAAGTATAATACGGTTCACTTGATGTAAGAAAGAGATACCTATGTACTTCGTGACGTTGCTTCGCACTGATTGGTCGCGAGCGTACGTGACATAGTACGTAAATTGTCGAAACTCTAGTGTTGTCTCTTTTACTTCCACATATACAATTATATAACATCTCGCTCTTCGAGTTTGTTGAAACGAATAGCCATGTCAATTTTAAAACGTCATTTTAAATAGCAAAATAAATAATAAATAAAATAGTTATAAAAAAATAGTATCTACGCATGAAAAGAAACGGTTATTCTTTCTTTGACAGTAACAGTGTAATTAGTACTGTGTAAACACACAAAAAGGCATTGTACGGTATTAAAAACACAGAATAGGGAATAAGATTTGTTTGACGTTTAGCCGTGAGACTGGGTTGCACAAGACTGAGTCAAATAGTGGGCAAATGCCTTGTATTTGCGTTGCCATTATTGAGAGCGTATAACCTGTCTATATGTAATATGTAATTGAAGTCTATATACAATGAACAGAACCACTTATCGATAACTACAATGCATTTCAAGGCGGAACAGTAAATCTAAATAGATTTATATATTGCTATTAGTAAATGAGCCATTCCTTGATGGTATACGAGTAACACCCGTGCCCATGGACTCCAGCCAACAAAATTGCTAATTTACGAGTTTTCTTGCATTTTAGTACCTATGTATTTTTATTGTCTACAACTGTAAGGAAATAACGTTACATTTTCAAATATATGTCGTGGGTAACAAACTAATATTTGAAAAAAATATTTTAAGTTCATTTTAAGTTAATTAGAATAAATCTAATGATTATTTTATATTAAGCTATCAAGAGGCAAGGTAGCCATTGTATAATACAGACTAATTCCGGACCTGTAATATAATTTCTAATATTCCAAACCAGTAAAATCCCTAAATAAACAACTCCTAATTAAGTATACCAACATGTGTCACATAAATAACCAAACTGAATAGAAACACATAAAAAGTAAACATTTCTAACTTCGTTAACAGACCGACACAGCAGTAACATCGTTAAGTTTTCCTTAAAAGGGGTTAACTCCGATTTTGGGAAATAACTTGCTTTGAATAGCCCCTGCGAAATGTTTATAGCGTCGTAGTTATTTTGATTGATGTATCTATCAATAATGGTGGTTGGGTAATTTTTTTCTGTTATCTCGGATATTCGAAAAGATTATGTGAGCTCTTATAATTCAAGCGGGGCGATTGATGTTTTATTTTGACCTAGTTTAGTGGATTAGTTACGCTTTCGTGAACTTTGTTCAGAAATAGGATTAGGTGTTTGGGGAATGTTTTCAGTTGTCTGCTATATTACTGTGTTTGATTATTTTATTAGCTATGGTTGAGGATATTGTCAACACTGAGTAAAAGCGCAAACAAGCCTAACAATATTGAACTAACTAATAAAACAGGTTTTCGTCTGTAATGTAAATAAATAATCATATCAATTACTTGAAACTGTAAATCTTGCTGGGGTCCTGTGATTTCATCCTGATTTAGCTTCACGTTTTATGGAATTTTACTGTTGTATTTTTTTTATTTACCTCTTTACGATTGAACGCATTTAAAGCGCGAGATACATGGTTCAGATATATTATTTAACTTCTTTAATGTGATATTTCCCAGGTTTTCTACCGGGTAGCATTAGCTATCCTGATCTTATTCCAAAAGCATTCATCGAACCAGACCTCCGAATGGAACGTGGAAGCCACCAAGAATGGGGTAGACCACGCCATTGACAAGTTCTGTCGAAACATGCCCGCCTCGCCGACCAAGTTGTTAAGGACCGCGTTTAGTATTCGCGCCTTGAGGTATGTTTGTTGAACGTGTACTGTTTTGTGTTTTATTATTTGCTTTTTAAGGAGAACTAATGTATAAAAAACTAATTCTCCTTAAAATTTACTACGATGCTGCAAGCTTCACTTATTTTTAACCGCCTAAGTGATGTCTCTCAGGCGGTACGCCATGAAAAGCTTGTAACAGATTCAAAAACCATATTTGCATAGGCATAATCGTGACACCAATACTGTCAACCACAGATTATATACAACACAAAGATTTATAACAGTATGAGTAAGAAGAGAGCGGATACATTTACAGATTCGCTATAAAAATGACAATATTACTATTTTAAAGTTACAATATTACTATTTGCAATTACAATACAACAATACAATACTACTATTTAGGGATATAATTGAGTAGGTATATAGTGGGCATCAGTGACTTTACGCAATGAAAAGTTTATGTACTTTTATTGTTTACAAATATTACTAAGTAGAATTTTGAGTGAGTAAGGTATTAAGTAAAGTAAAGTATAGTAAAGTATACAGTAAAGTGTCCAGCGTCAATTTACTGTCAAGAATAATACCAATATCTTTAATAAACTGAACTCGTTCAAGTGGGACATTTGCATAAAAAGTAAGAGAGCCGTCGGATCTTTCTTTTTCGAGAAAAACTGATATATTTACACTTGTTTATGTTAAGCTGTAATTTGTTATTATTACAGTACTCACTGAATCGGTTTAAATCGCTTTGTAGCTTTTGTTGATCGTTTTCATCCGGTATAGTAAGATATATATTCAAGTCATCTGCATAAAGAAGATATTGTCAATGTTTTTTTTATTATATAGATATTGACAATTAATATCGTTAATAAACAAAATAAATAGAAGCGGCTCCAATATCGATCCTTGCAGAACGCCTGACGTGAGTGGAATTAATTTAGATTCATAACCACTGATGACAGTTTTTTGTGTTCGGTTCGTGATATAAGATTTAAACCATTTCCAGAGATTGACACGTATGCCATTAAAAGACAACTTTTCAAGTAAAATTTTATTGTCGTCTCTGTCGAATGCTTTTCGAAAGTCTGTATATATACTATCCGTTTGTTTTCCTTCTTCGATATTTTTAAAAATTTGGGTCGCATAAAGAAAATATTTGTGGATGTTAGCTTCATTACTGACACTAAACGTTTACGATTAAAATCAATTATTATGAATCTCTAAAAATGTCGTCTTAAAACCGTTTTCTACTCGTTCCATCTGCAGAAAACATTTAAAGCGTACTTTTTATGAACCTGATAATAAACTTCTGTCCATAAAAATTCCAGCTCCCAATACATATCGCGAGTGTTCATCAAGACGGAAATGACATTGAAGTCAAAGCAGGTGATCACAAGTTCCCGCCTGCCGAGATCTCGGTCCTCAGACAATTTGCCCACCAGCCAATCACAAGTCAATATACAAATGATGTCACATACGCTCACCATACGAGAGGTACGTTTATGTTTCTTGGTAAATTAGTAAAGATTCATTAGTTCATAGTTCATATGTTCATTAGGTTTAAAATCTGGAAATATTTATTTACATTACAATCAACAAAACAAGAACATATTTGCAGACGTGTAAACATACGTCTTGAAAATATCATAAATACAGCAATTAAGATTAGATTTTTCTAAACATTAAAGTTTAATTAATTCTATATTACGATTTAAGCGTCGAGACGATTAAAACTTTGATAATGTTGTTATGGAACCAGTGAAGGTTGTATTATTTCATTTTATATTATTTATTTGGATAATGTGATAACAGCCACGACTTATCCTAACTTCACGAGCACAGTATGTATATCGGTTATTCTATTAATTTACAGAGAATGTCAGAGGAAGCGTGCAAACAAATGGTACCGTAAACACAATAGGCGTGGCTTTGCGCTTATATTTCTCATAAGATCATTACGATTGATTTCCTAACACGACTAACTTGTAAACGATACGTCGAATCGAAACATTCGACGAAAAGAATAAACATTCTGAAATTAGTAAGATACATCTTCCTCTCCTGTCTCTTTCCTTTGTCGATCTCATTCCAAGTTTTATTATGTTCGGTCTGTGTGCAGACTTTTTGCGAATGATTTTTTTTATACTTGTTGTGTTTTATCGATGTGATCATTCGATTAGAGTTGTAATCATCTTAATTGAAATTGATTAGTCGACGTCTCAATCCGATCATTTCATTTAGCTTTGAGTGTCTGAATTATCGTGTATTTTATTTAATGTGTTCATTTTTAAGTGTTGTTTCTACTACTGTGTAAATTATTCTATATCACTTATTAATTTTTCAGTAAATACACAATGAATGATGTATTATTTGAGTGCCGAAATCTTGATTTTCCTTTAATTAACATTATGACAAGCTTTTAATTAACGTGTGAAGATACTATCTATACTATCTATACAATAGTGATGGTCCGGCATGTGATATCGATTGTTTTTGTGTGTGAGTGCTAACCGTCGGATTTTCTATTAGGGGTCGCAATCACCGGGCGTGCGCACCTTGTCTTTGGGCATTTACCCCATACAGACTATCAAGTCCCAGATTCTTGACCAGACTGAAGTAAGACCCTAGACTTTTATCCCGCAAGTTCAACAGTCATGAGCTTGTGGTTATATCGATGTTTAGATGCACCGCTTGTCACTAGGTGTCTTTATATTTTTTACGGTCATGCCAGTATCGAAAATCCGTTAGCTTTTTTATATTTTATATGATTTTGGTAAGTATTATATAAGCTAGAACGCATGAATGCTACTTTTATTTTGAGTTTTGTGTCTTGGTCGATTTTATTTTGATTTCGTCGGTGTTTTGTGCATCTTTTTTGTGATCATCTTTTTCCGACGTTTAAAACAACCGATGTTATAACAGGATGGCTATTTCAAAAGACAAAATCCAGATGGACAGATAATACAGATAATCCGTTTTTATTTATGTAATCTAAATTCAAGAGGTCAACGTTTATTCAATTCGCTACCATACAATGAACTGACCGGAAGAGTATGAATTTAAACAATGTGTTTATTCATTGTCAATGTCACACCACTTGCAGATTATGAGTTATTATTTTATGCCTCAGTTGTTGAACGCACTATAAAAAAATACTATATCAAATCTCATATGCTATAAATTTTATCAAAAATGCTAGCCTTGCATAAAACCATATTATTCTAACATAAAAGAAACAACATTTTCGAGTAAATGTGTAAAAGAAATGAAAATCGTACAATGAGCTCAACTAAGATCATTTTCATGAGTGCCAGTGAAGTTGACAGTTAAGCAAATTCACAGAGCCCGCGTTCGTCCCATCTCGCCATGTGGTTTCCTTTTCCAAACGCAGTGTTCAAGGACCAGAGGCAACACTCAGCGGACCTACGGCAGAAGGTTCGACTACTAACTACCACTGGGGTAGACCTAGCACTCACTGTATCTAGCGGGTTAAGTAAAACGGACTTTGACACTTTGACGTACGGGATCTTAAGGGTGTTGAGGTGACGGCATTAGTGCGAGAAGGGTGTTATCGACGTTCGAATTTTAAATTATATTTCTTTTTTTGAATGCTTAAGGTCTTCTTGGAGGGAAAAGAAGTCGTTTTATCTTAAATAGACGCACTTTCACATTTTTTGTTGTGTTTATAAATTGTATTTTGCTCATTAGGATTTAAATATTTATTTAATTTTTATTGTAGTGTAGCTTCCCGTACGTCAAAAGAATAATTGCAATGTGTATTTTGTAGAGAAAACTTTGGTAATTATAATTAAACTCACAAATATTGTCTGTATAGTTGAATGTGGTAAAATGGATTTAAGATTGATTCTGGAAAATGAAGATTGTAAATCTTAAGCCTCGGTAATAAGACTCTAAATAATAATAAGTAATTATAACTACTTTATGTTATAATATGTTGCTTATTTATTATTTCTGCATCAATTTTTTTCGTTATGTCGTTGCATGCCATGTGCTATATGAAAATTATCTAATGTATAGTTCATTGTATGTATATGTGTATATAGAAAGTTAATTGCTATATTAAATATTCACCTAAAGCACTTGTAGCCGTTAAAACTAATGAGACACAACTAATATTGTGCTGTTATTTTATGTGTGTAGATATTAGTGTAATTCTAGTAGTACATAGTACATTCTCTAAACCAGTTAGATTTGGCTGTAGAATAGTTTTGATAAATCTCGTTTTTTTTTAAATTGTTGAATTGAAA
Organism: Marasmarcha lunaedactyla; assembly: GCA_923062675.1. NCBI lineage: Eukaryota > Metazoa > Arthropoda > Insecta > Lepidoptera > Pterophoridae > Marasmarcha > Marasmarcha lunaedactyla. The sequence continues at coordinate 14,726,703 of OV281346.1, read as the reverse complement.
TGATTGCTTAGTATTATTATACATGTGATTAAGAAATAAAAATATAAAATTAATAAGTTGGAAATTATAAATGAAAAGTAAAAAGACTATGTCAAAATTTTTAAATATCATAGTTTAGTATCTAAGATTAATTAATTTTTTGCAAAGTATTTATTATTGATGTCTGACAATGACACGGACAAACACGTCCATTTCAACCAATTTGTAACTCGCTAAAATTAACCCTTTCTCAGCCATCACTTTATAACATTCCAGTTATTCACACTTTGGTCGTGGTTACCGGTCCGGATCACAATGTACCAGCCGGTACTGTTATATACCACCGAGGAGCACGGCTGTTCATTAACCACGTTCTACGTAAGGGTTGAACACCATGAGCCTACTCTGCTAATGATCAAGACAAGGAATAATGAGGTTAGTGACTGAAGTTTTTGTTTCTATTTATAAAGCTAATTCATAAAGAGTACAAAAATAAAATACATATTGTTGCGCATGTGCCAATCCAATTAAGGAAATTACGATGCAACAGTTATTTGCCAATTTATAACAAAAAAAAAGTTGTAATGATAATAAAACCGTAGATTAAAACCTTAATATATTATCTTATCTTTGAATTTCTGAAACAAATAATGATTTAACGTTATGTTTTAATTTATTTAAAAATTGTGTCGTCCCAGGTCGAATTACTGTATTTTTTTTTTGTTTTTCATGACAGTGTTAGATGCAACTTTAATAATCTACTTTACTCCAAAATGGTATACTCAATTTGGACGACAATACAGAGTTTGTAGATATAGTTCTAAAAACATCGAAGTTAAATGAAAAAGAAATAAATAAATGAAATTTGGTTTAATAACAAGTTCTCTGAAAATATACTTTCATAAATAATATTCGCTATAAATTTTCTAATGCCATAATATCATTGAATCGGAATGTCAATTCTGCAAAAGCATGGGTTTTCAGACCACTTGGACAGTAGCTACGTAGGATCCGATCATGCCCCGTGGTAACCTGACATAACCTCTCTCGCCCCAGTTTTGACCATATAAGTTCTTGATTATCCAAAACTTCTCACCATTCTCTGCAGCAAACAAAAATTGTATAAAATTATCTTCATCATCAATATTAACACCACAACTTTAATTCCACAACATACTGATATTCCTCGACACTTTTGTAAGGACTGTGTATACAAGAAGGAAAGTTTTATTGAATTTTTCCTGAAACACATAGTCCTGGAACATATAAAAGTAGTCACTGTACTTTGGGTCATCTTGGACAGGCGTCTAATATCCTTTTCCATCAGGTGATATGTTTGACAAATAGTCTCTTATTTAAAATATCCTTTAAAAAAATACGCGCTATTATTTCGTTGCGATGTAAATGAGAATTCACTAAGCCATTTTTCTAACGTAATATCGTCTAGATTCACACTTATAGCCAACCTACATGTGAAAAATAAGTAATGTTTGAATTAAGTAATTTTGGTAAAAATAATTTCTTTTAATATTTATCATAATAGTTTAAAAATAACGAACGCCATGACTTACCTACTCCATAACCCACTAAAAGAACACCGTGGTTTATTTCACCGACAGGTGCGTATGGTAGTATGCCCCTAATGTAACGGTTCCATGGCCTAGCATCGACCCCTGCAACATTTTTAATTTATTTTACAATTAGTTAGGCACTTAGGTCTTCCCCTTCTTTTTAATAGCTGATATGATGAAGAAACCAGGCCACTTGCCATACATAACATTCTGTTTATGGTCGCGTCTGAAACTTACACATCAAATGTACGTATATTGCACAATATATTTATTGATATAATTGAAAACATATTTACAGGGTAATGTTAGACCAACAATACTTATACGAGTATTAATTAATTTGTAAATTACAGTTCGTACAGTCAATAATAAGTAGGTATATGTCACAGTGTGTATATTAAAACAAAAACAAATGTGTAAATATAAACATGTCCGTATTTCTCAAACTGCCAACTTTATTAAAAAAATAAACAATAGTATTGAAGTTTAAATGTACTAAACAGGATTCCCAACCAGCTGTAGGCTATTCGTTATGAACTAAATATTAAAGATAAATTTTTACTCTCCACTTTAATTTTTAGAAGAGGCACATTCCGTTTGCCCTTTCACGTCCGTTTGATTTTGTACAGGGTAGGTTTTTGAGACAGGACAGCAAGGGAAACCGTTATAAATACTGGAAAACATTCCTTGGAGGCTATCCAGTACTTTTGAGATATTCTTCTATGGGACCATCTAAGATATGAGTACTATAAATATCAGAATTATTATATGTTGCCAAATGATCCTCTTTCTTACTGTGATCAAAAGACTCTGAGAAAGAGTTTACACGCAGGCATCTAATGCAGTGAGTATAAGATATATTTTTCGGTTTTTGTTAAGCCGGCCCCATGGAATACCGTGCTTAAGTAGAAAATCAAAGTTGCAATCTTCTATAATATTAGAACTAAAACAAATTAAATCAAATCTGTGAGGGATTTTCCTCAATCTAATTAAGAAAAAAGTAGTTCCAATGACCTCAATAGATGGATCCACGAACCACGAAAGCTAGTCCGATAAAGTAGTATAAGATAGTAAGGCTAAAAAGAAGACAAAAGTTTCAAAAATGACAATAAGCCTATACAGAGCTCCAACAAGTAAATAAATGTAAAAAAATACATAATAAATATTTATGACAATCCAGTCTATATGGCGTAATTCTTTGCCTTTCTTATAAGTTATAAGAAAGTAAAGTCTATAATATACGTTAACTAAAAAAAAAGAGCCAAATTTTTCTAGCGCTAGCGTATTGTGAAATTTGTTTACTATTTTTCCGAGCAGTCAGAAAATCCCTCATTAAGCATGTAATTTTAAGCACAAACGTGAATATGTAACATTTAGGTGATCTATGATATAAATTGCTCGCAAACTACGAGCGGCAAAAGGCGACTTTCAGGCGACGTGCTTAGTAGCACTCGAACACCAGGCACTTATCGCCAACGTCCAGAAATTTAATAAATTAAACTTTTAAATGGCCTCCTCTAGGATAAAACCGCTGTCTCTCACTATCGGCTACTTCAACACCGATGGTCTTAAACATCAGCGCAATGAAATTTACGAATTCGTTCGAGAATTTCAAATCGACATCTTACTTGTGCAGGAAACCTTTTGAAACCTAGTCACAAGGACCCTAAAATAGCGAACTACAACATCGTTCACAACGATAGGCTTACCGCTGATAAAGGCGGTACCCTCATCTATTACAAAAGGTCACTGTATTGTATACCTGTCGATCCCCCACAGCTCGAGAATATCGAAGTTTCCTGTTGTAGAATAGCGATGAGCGGCCATCAGCCAATCACGCTAGCGTCCATCTATCAACCACCAGACAAAGCTATACTTCAAAGCGACCTTCAGTCCCTACTCGATATGAGTCCCTCCGTAATACTAGCTGGCGACTTCAACTCGAAACATTCATGTTGGTATTTCGTAGGTACCAACCCAAACGGTCGTCGGCTTCATCACATGTTAGAGGCGCTAAACTGTGATGTAGTGGGTCCTCGGGAACCGACATACTATCCCTATAAGATAAATCATCACCCCGATATTCTCGGGGGACGGTACACTCAGTAGAAGTCATCCACCAGCTTACTTCAGGTCACCGACCGGTAGTCACGCAGCTAAGTATCCCAACTGACCCTGTTCCTCAAACGGGGTCACACATCGATTGGGTCAAACTAACAGAAGCCCTTAAGGCAATCGACAGCCCCGACCTAAACACCATTCCCGATTCGTTGTCATCTATCGAGGAGACCAATGCTGCGATCGGTGCTTTAACCAACCACCTTCGAACTGCCATCAGTGCGTCCTCCAGGCACGTTCCGGTGGCGAATGATCGACCCTGGGTCCAGCCTGAGGATGTGAGGGAGTTGTTGAGAGCAAAGAACGCAGCTATCTCCGACCGAGGCAAACCGCATCCGTATGAGGGCTCTAAAGCGAGATGTCAAATCTCGCATACGTGAATTGCGGTCTAACAACTGGGACGCGCTTCTTGAAGAGATTCGCCTTCGCATCTGGCTTACTTGAGCTTGGCCAAGTCTCTCAAGATGGACACTACCGCGTCATCGATGCCTCCGCTTCTTAGGCCACCGCACAAAGCTGAAACCCTAGCCGATAGCTTAGCCCAACAATGTACACCGAGTACAGAAAGCACATAGAAACTGTGAATAGCACAGTCGAAACTAAATGCGACAACCCACCGACTGACACCCTCCAACCGGTAACGGTGGAAGAGGAAGAGACAATAATTACATAGCTAAAACCGTGGAGAGCCCCAGGTCCAGACGATATACCAAACAGGCTTCTGAAAGCTCTCCCACTCGCACTCATACAACTGTTAGTAGTTATTTTCAATAACATACTAACAAACTGCCCCTTTCCGCAAACATGGAAGGAAGCGATTGTCATCGGTATTAGGAAACCCGGAAAACCGGCTAATTTACCTACAAGCTACCGTCCTATTAGTCTTAGTGCGATAGGCAAATTATACGAAAGGAAAATTTAGAACCGGCTCCGAGAGGTCATCCGCTCTAAGCACCTGTTTTCGGACAAACAGTTCGGCTTTAGGTCCCGTCACTCCTGCGTCCAACAAGGGCACTGCATCACGGAGCACATCTTGTAGCAAAGGAACGTAGGTCGAAAACCGATAGGCACGGGTGTGCTTTTCTTTGACGTGGCGGAAGCCTTCGACAAGGTCTGGCACAACGGCTTGTTATTCAAGCTTTTCGACTACGCGTGCCAGACAGCCTCGTGCACATCATACGAGACTTTTAACATTGTCGAACCTTTCGTTACAGATTGGATGGTGCACTCTCTAATCCCCGCCCTGTATTAGCCGGTGTCACACAAGGCTCGGTACTTTCTCCGACTTTGTTTTCACTATACACTAGTGACATACCAAGAACGAAGAAAGTAGAACTCGCGCTCTTCGCAGACGACACGGCGCTATACACATCTGATAGGAATCTATGTAGGTTAACTAGAATACTCCAATCCGCAGCCAACGCATTAGGCGCTTGGTTTAGGAAATGGAGAATAGAAGTCAACCCAGAAAAAAGTGCAGCAGTGTACTTCTCTTTTTCAACCTGCTCTAGGACAACCTCTAGAAAAACCTCCAAAAGATTAGGTCAGATCACGCCGTTTGGTACTCCGATACCCTGGGTTAAAAAAGTCAAACATTTAGGATTCACTTTAGATAGTGGACTTACATTCGCGGAGCACATAAAACGAGTCTGGGACCGAGCCGCCTTCGTCATAGGTAGGCTGCACCCTCTAATTTGCAAGCAAAGTAAAATGTCGCTTAGAAATAAGCTTACACTTTACAAAACTTGCATCCGCCCCATCACGACATATGCCAGTGTGGCTTTCGCTCACGCCAGCAAGTCGAATATCAATCACTTGCAGGTTATTCAAAATAGATTCTTACGCAAATGCGTCGGGGCCCGCCCTATATCCGCAATTTAGATCTGCATAAAGATCTCGAGCTGCCCACTATTGCAACGTTGATGAAGTTGGTGTCTAGACGCTACTTCTACAACGCTCCCCACCATCCCAACCCGCTGGTCAATATGTCAGCTGACTACACAGCCAACCCAGACGCGCCGGTTCGTTACAGGCGTCCGCGTAACGTCTTAACAGAATCCGACGACGCTATTACAACAAGTAACGCCGGCGTTCCAGTTAGAAATAGGGCGACACGGCATTCGAAAACCCACCGGTGGGCCAGGCTAACGCAGCGTTCGCATTCCTACTGAGTTTCTTGCTGGTTCTTTGGCAGTAGATGACCCTTCCAAACCAGTAGTAGTTTCATATAGGACGGCCTAAGCCGAGGTCCGTGCCCTCCCGGGTGCCCTTAGGCGTATCGTATGTAGGAGTAATTTAAGTTACGGCTACGCGCCCTCAGCGCTAGGCCACAAAGTCCGGTGAAATTTAAAAGGCTAATAAATCCATAAAAGACTGTCCCTTTCAAAAAAAATAACTTAAATAAATAATTTGCTCAACATGACCGCCGTTTTCACGAATACAATCACTCGTTTTTGTACTGAGCAAGTAGTAGCTGATTTTTGGATGTATATCTTTTAAAATCCTTGTTAAATGCTTCTTCCCTGAAGACCGTTGTATTTTATTTTTGTTGACGTCTTTTAGGTAGACCCACAAAAACATTGAGAGTCGTTAGATCGGGGCTGCGCGTTGGCCACTTAGTAGGACTATGTGTACCCACTGTGTCCCTAATTGCTTATTCAAATTGGAACGCGTAAGGCGGTTGTTGTGTGGTGGAGCGCCATCTCGCCGAAAATAAACTTTTCGCAATTCCGACAGGAGCCATTCAACTGGTTTTGGAGATTCTCTAAAATGACGTCGTTATTCGCGGAAGAATTCTAAGAAACTTCATAAAATTCCACCATTACGAATTGGTTCGACATTACTCCACCCCAAACGTTTAAAATAAAAACTGAATATGGCTTTCCCGCACTCTAAGAGGATTAGGTATAGTTAATACGTAAATTTCCGCTAAATCATGACCAGACACATTGTCTATACAGGCCATACTCTAATAAAGAATTTAATATAGTTTTAAAAACATTCGCGAAATAGTTGTTGCGTACATTAAACACATGCATATATAAAAAAATTCGTACCAATTGTTTATATTGGAAGTAATCAAACGTTTTTATAATATGGTTTTCTTACCGATAGCTAGTGGTCCGTATTGATATAGTAATTCCTTCAACTGGTCCTCGGATTGTACTGATACCTGACGTCCTTGCGTTACTTTGGCCACCACTAAGTTAGAGTTGAACGCGCAATCCCGTGGATCGTTTACATTGTATGGATAGTCTGCGCTACTCATAATGCCTCTCATTTTCTCGATGAATCTGTTGCGAACAATTTTATTATTGTTTATACAGACCGATCTGGTAATAGCTGCCTTCTCCAAATATTAAAGTAGCATATTCCACATTCTTACTGGAATGTTTGATCCATTATCCAACCCTTTTTGCATCCATTAGTGACTGGATTGCATTTGACTAGTTGTTGCTCTGAAAGAGGTATTAACTGACCGTGCCTCAACGCCAACTGACCTTCTATGGCTCCTAAAAACAAAATAAACAAGAAACATAATAAACGCTCAAACGGAACTTGAACGGAACTTAAATATTTCATCTTAGTGTACGCTAACTCCTGGAAATGACGTTTCAAGTATAAGCTTACCTGCAGTACTAAACGACCAACATGAAAAGCATTCCCCTTGATCCTCCACGGGCGTCACAACATTCCTTTGACGCCAATCGAACATTTTTGGAGCCTTAACGTTGGTGTCGATGAGTTCTTCAGCGGCAGTGAGATTACCGCTCGTTTCGAAAGCCCCCATGCAACCGCCATGCCGAGCTTCTAACTCCTCAGCTGAGAGATCGTGGAGATGATTGATACCGAAGACCGGATAACGACGCGCACTGGCCGCATTCAGCCTGTTCACTTCATTTAAGTTGTCAGTGAATACCGCCAATCTGTACTCGTATTCCGCTTCATCTGAATACCACTTATCGTATTTTTGTATGAACTCATTGAAAAGTTCTTCGGCCTTTTCAATATCGTAAAAGAAATTCTCCTTCACTTGGTTTGATTCGATGCTCTTTTCGCTTGACAGATGACAAGCAAAGGATATTATCCCGAACAAAATTAATAACATGTTGGAGTTCATGGTAATGGTATATAGATCAATCATCAATTTCTTCAATGTTTATAGACGGGAAAGACTGTTATTATATACAATTTTTTAACTTAAAGAATTTGCAATCGCTGTTATATGCTTAACACGTGTAATACATAGTAGACGACTGGGTTTTCTTTAAGATGTTTTTAATTAAAATGTTTCACTTTCATTTACCGTTTCGTTTCGAAGTTTGGTTGTTGCGCTGCCCTTTGCGGTCTATGTATGTGGTCACGAGTTTTAGTTTCCCCTATGAGAAATCATGAAGGATGTTATAAAAATGTTTGTGTGGGGAAAGGTCAAGAAACGAATATGTAAATTTTTTAGTTTTACTGATTCATCATAATTTGAAAGAGAATTCAAAAATCTGTAAAGTAAAAAGTACCCTGCAGTAACTTTTGCAATTTTTTGAGATTCCCTTATTAAAGTTTTATTATTTATTGCTCATAAATCTTTACCTGAGGTACACATATCACAGATATTTTATCTACAAGGTTTGTAAAAGGTTTTTTAACTTGACCAATGGTTTATATAGATTCTGCAACTATTTATTCAGTAATAAAACTATTGTGTAAAACAAAGATACATATTCCCTTTGAAGGTAGTATAGAAAATATTAGTTAATAATTAACATAAAACTGTTTAAAAAGTAGGATGCTTTCTATCATACTTTCAAGTGAACGAACATAGAAGTTTTATCCATTAGTTATTATTTTAGCGACCTGCGTTGCACGTGCACTTCAACGTTTATATGGTATTTGAAATGCCTAGAATCATTGTAGTTTTTACATAGGAATGTATAAAATTTACCTCGGTAGTAATCTTATCTCTTGTGTTATTGACAATTTTTGTAATGCTTTTTAAATTATTACTTTAAGTACTTTAGGTCTTAGGATAGACCTTACAAAACAAAAAATTTAGGGTAAGACGTGAATGAGAAATATTCATTGAAGAGCTGGATACAATTTTGGGTGTTGTATAGTCTTAGTTATCAAAAAAGGTTCTTACCGTAGAGTTCATTTCTAAGTTATCAAAAAAGCTAACCAAAAGCACTTGTCGAATTCCGAAAAAAAAGTTGTAAATATCGCCTTTAACCCAGATAAGCCTGAAACTATTATTCTCAAAATCTTTATAAATGTTATATTTATTGAGTAAAAGAGGTCTTAGACAACCCGTAAAAATAGAAAAAAAATCATGGTTATAATAAGGCTTTCGAGGAAATAGGCGTCCTATATATGGGACAGTAGGATAATAGATAGTAAATTATTGTTTGAACAATGAAACTATAATGTCCAATAAGCAGCTTTATTTTTATTTTTATGATGGAAAATTTGTTATAAAAATTAAATTGGAAACTAAATTAAATTTTTATGAGCGGTAGGTCTCAAAACACTTACACAAACTCCAACGTCACATTTCTTGCAGCGAGTCAGACATTTTTAGTGGCATTGTCGGCACCGTGTTTGTTTTGATTGAGTTTGTGAAGGTCGACTTGGTCCTCTCTTTCCCTCCTTCCTATTAGATTCAATTGAAGCAATTGCTACCCTTCTCGGAAACCTAAATAATCTAGTTTCTCATTGTAAATTTTGTACAATTACCAGGCATTATGTTTTTGTTTTTGTTATACCATTTTTTACCTCGTATGCCAACGCGGTTATGGGAGATATTCTCATCCGATCTCCGACACACATTCACATTTTCAGATTTTTACAGTTCGTTTAGTAATGGTACAATAGACTGCTTTCTTGTGTCTGAGACCTGGCTTAAGCCGTCTTTTTCCTCGACAAGTTGCTCTTTACCGGGATATATAAACCTATCGTCGCCTATCGTGTTCAAATAAAAACTAAAATGACAGGAAAGCAATGGCAATACTGATTTATAAACAAAAAGTACCCATAAAATTTATCTTAACATGAAAAATAAAAAATTTTTGGAAAAAAATTATTTTTTTGTGTTAATTTTCAGGAAATTGACGATTTTCTCAAAAAGATCTCATATTTTTATTATTTTATTATTATTATTTCATCTAATTCTACTCTTGATATGCTATATAATGCTTTGATTTTATGAAAATCAAAACATTTATTCACAAGTAAAGAAATACAAAAGTAAACATTAGTGTAATAAGTTTTCGAAATGGCCGCCCATTTGTTGCAAACACAACGTCGCACGTAATAAAATGTTCTGAGTGGCCCTTCTCACCATTTCGGGGTCTTGCCTAATTTCAGCGGCACAATTATTTACTCTGTCCAGTAGATCAGCCTAAGTGTTAATGGGGGAATTGTACACGCGTTGTTTCATGGCCCCCCATAAAAAATAATCTAGTGGCGTCATATCTGGTGAACACGCCGGGTTGCAACACTTGCATGCAGAAACAGACGGGTCATGATGCGTCATGTCTGCTTGGACCCTCATAAAAAACCGAGGATCCCGAGTTTTGTAAATGGATTGATGGATGTAATTTTGTGGATGGACGAATCACAAATTAACGAGGCAGGACATCCTAAACTCCCGTAATTTACACGTGTGGTGCCCAAAAGGATATAACCCGAAACTGAAGAAACCATCTACTTTCCAAGTGCATTAATGTATGGGCGGCTCTAATAGATGACATCTTGGTTGGCCCGATCATGAAATGAAATGAAATATTTATTTTTCTCAACAATGACAATGACTTGTTCTTATTGACGTCAAATAAAACATGATTCTACCACCAGTTCGAAAAAACCTTCGTGAAGAAGAATTGACAAGAAACTTCACGGGTATATTTTTTTCAAAATAAATTTACAGACTCTCTTTATGTCAAACAATAAAAATATATATATTTTAAAGCGTGATAAGGCTAAATCTCGTTATAAAAAGATCCCTCGCCAAATAACTTATTGTCTAACAAACACCTTAGAAATATGTGTAATCGTCTGTGTCGAGATTCTAAACGCCACTACATCCATTCAACAATTGAAAATCTAAATCAGACATAAATATGGAACTTTCAGGAGACATTGGGCATCGGAAAAACCTCGGACTCTTGTCTGAATAACATAGATTTAAATTCTCTCAATAACTACTTCTCGACCCATCCAATCACTCTGGATCCCGAAACTAAATCTTCCCAGATTATTCCCAGTACCGACCCATTTCTTTCCTTCCTATCCTATCAAAAGTTTTGGAGTCTATAGTTCACTTGCAATTACTCAAATATCTTACCACCAACAATCTCCTTTGCCCTTACCAATCCGGATTCCGTCCTTCTCATAGTACGGTTGGCGCACTGTTTAATATCACTGAAGATATCAGACAGACACTACACTTTCCACTCCCTTAAGCGACTGTAATATTTCCTGCCTCATAATAGAAAAATAATGCTGGTACAGTCTTCGTTACTACCGATATTAGATTATGCAGATGTCTGCTTCTTGGATGCGACTGAGAAGTTACTAAATAAATTAGAACGTCTACAAAATCTGGCCATAAAATTTATTTTTGGTCTTAGGAAATATGATCACGTGTCGCATTACCGCAATCTGTTAAAGTGGCTCCCCATACGACGTCGTCATGAACACACATTAACAGCGCTGTATAATATCCTTAAAGACCCTATAAGTCCCACCTATCTCCGCTCCCGTTTCCAACCTCTATCTCCTGGCACGCGCTCAATGCGGTCCTGTCATACCAAAACACTTGCCTGTCCAAAAAGTAAAACTAAGTTCAGATTTGAGTCTTTCACAGTTCATTCTCGCTGCGACTGCCGCCCGGTACGGACATTCTATGACCACTCCGATTGATCGGTCCCTTCCCGATATTCAGTGGCGCTTAGTTTACTGACGTCACAGATTAGCGTGTTGGCTCCGTGATACGGTTTTTCTGGTTTTTTTTTACTCCCTCCAAGCGCTCTCAAAGTGATTTTTTCTTTGCGACTAAGTTTCTTAGTTTTCAAATTGCTGTGTTGTGCTTGTGCTTGTGCTGAGTGCTGTGTGTGCCCAGCGTAAAGTATTCTGGTTTTAGTACAGAGGATACCTTACGATGACAATCAATTTGTACTGATCCAGTCCTTTATTTTATATATTATTTATTTCTACTATTTATTTATTTACTTTATCTTTATCATATGTGTGTCTTTTCGTGTACAATTCGTGCTCTTTTGTCGGTAAAGGTCGGCCCTAACGCGGTCGACTCTTTACCTGCGTACCCTTTCTACGATTCTAGGTAGCGGACTTCGGCGCACTACGTTTAGTTCATCGTCGATGGATTGCGATACCCTGGCTCAAGCCATCGAATCCAACGAAGGATTCACCATCGTCGCAAAACGACAAAAAAGGGCCAAGCCCTCGAACTCCGCAGTCCTTGTTGCGTCAAATTCAAATTTTAATCTCTCCTATCCCGAAACCAAGCCAACCGGTCGGCATCCGCCTCCTATTTTCATCCACGATAAAGCCACTTGGACATCTATGTCCACACATATGTCAAATTTAAAAATCGAAAAATACCACGATCGGCATCCGCGTAACGACCGTTACACCCGCCGATCACCGTTTCCTCACCAAGGAGATTGAGTCAGAGCTACTTCTCCAGGATCTTAAAGACCAGGGGTTCCCGGTCATTTCCGTCCACCGTATGTATGGCAAAGATCGTATGCCGTACAACCTAGTGTAACACTAGATCACACCCCTGAGGGAAAGGGGATTTTCAACCTTAAAACTATAGCACGACTTTCGGGGATCACCGTTGAGATCCCTTTCAAACGTGGTATACCCAGCCAATGCCATAGATGCCAAGTCTATGGCCATACGGCCAGAAATTGCCACGCCAAGCCCAGCTGCGTCAAGTGCCTGGGTGATCATGGCACTGCCGATTGCGCGCGAACCCCGCAATCTGTTGAACCTCCTGCATGCGTCTTATGTTAGTCAGTTGGCCACACTGTCAATTACCTAGGATGCCCAGGGCCCCAAAGCCGAACCCCAAAAAGGCGCAGAAGGCAAAGCAAAGGTGTCCACCCTCTGCTCCTGCTGCAAAGCCCGGCCCACCCAATAAACCGCAGCCTCCGCTATGTGACCCTCACGGTCCTCCACTGCCTCCCAAGAACGCATGGGTGACCCCACCTAACATGGTGAGGAAACCCATGGCAGCCCTCACCCTCCCGTCTTCTCAGGTACAGCAGGTCAGGTTAGCACCTGCTTGCATGCCTTCTCCTCTCGCGGCCAGGTCCCATGGAGAGCATCAGACATCGCGCTTGTAAGCGAATTCGCCTCAAGTTGCGACTCCGGAGAAATCACCACTTTGGCTCGCAAACTACGAGCCGCAAAGGGTGACTTCCAGGCGACGTGCTTCGTCGCGATCGAACACCTGGCGCTTATCGCCAATGTCCAAAAATTCAATAGTAATTTCAATATACGACGTCCTAAGCCGAAGAACCGAGAGGGTTCCCGGGTGCCCTTGGGAATTTCGTATGTAAGCGCTATGCGACAAAGTTCGGTGAAATTTAAAAGGCCCCTAGGGCCATAAATAAACTGTCCATTTCGAAAATCTTTCACAGTCCGAGCTATTCTTTTGTGGAACAAGCTGCCGAGGAACATACAAAATAGTCTCTCAGTTTGGATCTTTAAAAGAAGATTAAAAGAACATCTCAAGTTAACATTCTAACCGTCATCTCTGTACATAATATGTATTAAGTATGTATGTATAATCTGTGAGTATCATATGTATGTATCAGTAGGTTTTCTTTGTTATTCTAAGTGATTGTGTATTTAGTATTAGGAAAAAAAAATTATGTAAATCTTGTAATGTTTTTTTATTTTTTGTTTTTTTTTAGACTATTATTTGTTCTTTTGTCACCTACTTTTGTCATTGTGTAATTCTCTTCAATTACCTGGGTTGGCTGGATCAGATCTCTTTTAGAAATAAGTCCACCTTTGCATAATAATGAACTAATTTTTGTACCTGGTTCTTAAGATTTGATTACATGCATTAAAGAATATAATATGTTTATTATATATAGCAACGATGTAAGGCTCTCCGATCATAATATTTCTTTTGTCGCTTTGTGAGAAACGTTTAGCTGGCTGTTTGGGATTTACTCCAACAGCATTTGATGCAATGCTAAATATATTATTATCATGCCATTTAGCGATCACAAACTTATTATCGTGTGTAGACCTGTATTTAAAATTTCTGTTCTTTCTTCTTTAACAATTTTTAAGTAATAAGAGGACAATTTGAAGTCCTGTTTTTCTTATTGTTCCGGTACAACGAAGGTTATCTCTGGTTTGTTTGGTTCTAACAAACGCGTCCCGGTAAAAAAAATTTCAAAAACAATATGATAGGGAAGATCATAGCCTCGAAAAATTAGGATATTACAAAAAATCAGCACAACGCTCGTACCTAAACCCAATTCTTTATATTAGGAATTACATATGAAATTTTTGGACGGGAGGAACATTAATTCAATTAAAAAAAAACGTATTTATTGAATCAAAGTATGTACCATTGCTATCTATGCACATTTGACACCTTATAATTGACCCCTTCCTTGACCCCTTTACTAAAAAGACCATTCGGACGGGAATCAATAAAATCTTTTAAGGATCTATGGGCTGCCCCATCGGTATTGAGTTTTTTTTTCAATGGTAGCATTCAACAGGCAACGTCGATCGATTAGTGTGGTAACACTCTTAGACATTCCAATTGAAGCTCCTCTTATTTGGTAGCCGTCTGTTGTGCAGTGTGTGGTCTAGCGTTGTCCTGAAGCAGCAGTGGCCTAGAGCAATAGACTAGCCTCGGTTGTTTAGCAACTAGCTTTTCCATCATGGTTTGCAGTTGCTGACAATAGACATCTGACGTAATCGTCTGGCCAGATTTAAGAAAGCCGTAGTGAACGACACCGGCACTAGTCCACCAAACACTGACAAGTTAATTTTTTCGTCTATCCTTCCTATTTCAAGTTCCTATTCCAACTACTTAATCATTTTTAAATTGTAATAATGTGCTCAAATATTGTATTGTTCTTACAGGTATTCGGAGCTTATTGTTCAAGTCGATGGCTCGAGAGGAATCAGAAAGATGAACGCGGGAACAGACAAGCATATTTTGGCACTGGCGAAACTTTCCTCTTCAGGTAATTATTAACCTTACTGATGCTTTGTTTCGTAAACTTGTGTTTAATTAGACCAAATAGAAGCTCTTACGTACGTAGCTTTGTTAGTAGATTATACTATATCTAGTTTTTTACAATTCAATCGACACCATAGCAAGCTCACACTGTATGACATTTACTTTGGTTAGTTTTTTTTCATAAAAAGTCAAGTTTTAGTTCAATTTTGATTACTGGACATTTTCAGTCATAATTGTACGAAATACGTTAATACTTGAATTAGTAATTAAATAAAAAATTTAGCTGAAGACAACTGTCTCTATTTGAAAAAAAATATTTTAATGTTAATGTACATGTCAAACCAGTACCAATAGGCAGAAAAAGCAAAAACAGTTCTGTTTTCTTTATATGTTTGCGAATTTTAAGGTAGTTTACTTATAAATTATTCTTTGGACTTTTATTCTTAATTTCTTATCTTTACATTTTTCATTAATAAATTACATAATACAATCTTTACATTATTTTCTTGTCTTGTATGTAACATGGAAATCAAAAATGTGACATTCTGTCATTGCAGTTGACTTTTTACTATTTAAAAACGTTAATAATACATTGTATATCTCTGTGTGTTTGTTGTATTTAATCAGTTGCTGTGTGCATAGCATTGATTTTAACTAACATTTTTGTTTCATAATTTGGTTTATTTTTTGAAGCGCTTCGGGTAAAGGCTAAGCGTAATTTCCTTCTGCTTTCACTGCTACATAGAATTTGCTTGCACTACTTGCATTATTACATATTTTGCACGCCACTAACACAAATTTTACATCTGCACATTATTTAACTTGTGTATCTGCTTCACATAACCCAACGTTTACGTTCAACGTTTACAGGACATATAGTTAGGGAGGCGAGGTAGCTAAATGGCGTAATTCAACGGCGCCGTCGAGACCTATCAAAATCGAAAGATAAAATAATTTCGAAAATAAAAGCTCGTATGGTAAAAACCATTTTAGCGGTGGGTTCGGCGTGTACGGTTTTTCAAAAATGTTAAAAAAAACAGTTACTTGGGCATTCTCGAGCGCGTCAGATATTCATACTGCGTATGCCCCAAGTGCCTCTGATAACAACGGTATACTAATCTGCCAAGTAGTCAAAAATGCAAAAAAAAAAATTTACTCGAGCGCGTCAGATTTTCGGAAGGGGTGTTAAGTAGGCCTCAAGGAAGCTCCCTTTAAAAAAACTGACGATTTCGGCGTGACGATAAGTTACGATGAATTTTTGAAAATGCAAAAAAAAAAGTTTTTTTGCAATACTCGAGCGCGTCAGATTTTCATAGGGGAGGTTTATCTCGGTATCCTGAAAGCATATTTTCTTAATCTGACAAAAATGTTGGTGGGTCCTCTTAATCTGACTTCTTCTGTTTCTTTATTTTCCTTTCTTTCTCCTTGATAAAACGGGGAATTTAAGAATGACAATAAAGCGATAGATACAACCAACGTAAATGTAGATATATATATAAATATATAGGGTGTACCGAAAATTCCCTTCTACGGCTTATTTCCCCACCATCAATGTTGCGAAATAAAGGAAAAATACTGGTAGGACGGCATATTTCCGCGAAGTGCTCAGTCTGTATTACATGTTTATGGCAAATTCCTCTTTTTTGCTTCAATTCTTCACTTCGTTTTGCTTACGGTACGTCCAAAAAACAATTTGAAGATCAACAGGCTATTGAATAATATACATACATGGAACTGTACATGTCAATAATACTTTTGTATACAGATACGCGTAACTTTTTCGGAGTCCACGAAAATTGTCGAGAAGCTTTAGAAAAAAAATAAAATTTTAAGATATAATAAAAGTCACATAATTTAATCATCGTTATTTCATATCAATTTTTTTAACACCCTCAGTTTTCGAGATAATTATACTCAAAAAACCGGGAGTTTGAGTTTTTATGATGCTTCAAGTCAAAAAGTTTTAACTTTGGACAAAAATGTGGAGACCTTTTTTGTGTAAAATAAAATTACCTTTTTTGTTTATTTAAATTTTTTTTTTAAATGTATCGTTCGCGACTTATATGCCGCAACGCGTTTTTCGGAAGACGAAATGGCTCCTCCACACTTCCGGTCATGCGGAAACCGGCAGATTTTGTATTTTTAGTATGTTTTAGATCATATTCTTCAAAATAAAAATAAAAAAATCGCGCTCGAGAATGCCGGATTAACGTTTTTTTTTACAAGTTCCCGACCCTATAACTCGGCGGCGTCAAGGACTTATCGTCAGATTAGTTAAATTTAGTCTTAAAACACTAAAATCAACCCCCAATATCTTAATCTGACGCGCTCGAGTATTTCAGACTATCGATTTTTTTTTACTAATCTGATCGTCTATCCTAGGCGCGCGTCACTACATATAGAGCTAAATACTTTACAAGGTTGTTCTATTAGGTCTAAGGTATCTCTCATATCTTAAACTGCCACGCTCGAGTATTACCGAAAATTCCCCTGTTCGCCTCCCTAACTAATAAGTTGCGTGCTTACTCGTGTCGTAACTTAATTCATATAGTTTGCAATTCAGTATCTTAATTTGAGAATAAAGTAATTTGTTCCTAATGTTTTTTAACTATCAAATAATTTTGCGTTCATCAAATCACTAAGAAGCACATTTTTCTTTCTCCTTATTTCTATACTTAACTGTACTATTTTTTTTCTTTAAATTTGCACAGATTATCTTGGTTGCTTGTAATATCTTTGAGTATTAGAAATGTTTAGATCTATTTGTAGAAAGATTCGGTTTTAATGATTTGATTATCGTACCGTGTTTGTTAATTCACGCAACAATTTTTGATTTACAACTATTGATGGTTGGTCATAAGTTCACACTTTCAAATTGCTACACTGTCTTTGTAAACTATAAGAAAATATAAACCTAGAAATTGCTTTTGCTATGTGCGCCCTCATACATTTTATAAAATAATTTAAATTAAATTGAAACTTGGCACCTTTGATACTAAATGTAAAAGTTAAGCTAGGGAAGCTCAATCTTCATAAAATAACCTACCCGTAACTCTGCATGTGTGATGACTCTTGGCCCCAAAAATAATGAATAAGTCCCCGTCCACATTAACACTCGATCCACCTCGTACATACCATTGCAGCCTTTACCCGGAGCGCGCGAAATATCCCTGGGTCGGTTGTAACGCGAACCAGGATGGCAAGGGGGAAGACACGAAAGTTGCCCACGGATCTGAGCTTTTCATGGCAGCTGATTCCAAAATGATCACCATCGGAGGCGGGTTAGTATGGACTTTCAGACCTTAGTGTGGTTTCAGCCTTCACCCAGTAAGAGCCAAGTATCCTTGGGTCGGATGCAGCGAAGATGGAGAAATCGACGGCAAAACCCCCCATGGAAGATCGCTGTTCATGGCTGCTGATAGTACTATGGTCACCATTGGAGGAGGGTATGTTATGATATTTTTAAATTTTTAACGGCATGCGGTGGCAGGATCCTGATTCATTTAGTAATCTGTTTTAAAGAATCAATACAAGTGATTTATTCCATACATTTTCTCGGTCTCATCAACTCGGTATGTAAAGAAAAAAAATTTGATTCTAATTCAAAAGCCATTTCGAGATATCACTTTTTAATTATATGTTTTATTAATAAAAGCTCGCAGGAAAAAGCGATTAAGCTTATTTTAACGAAAACGCGTAAAATAATTTGACTAACAGTCAATCTCTATATGACGTCATAAACGTCATATGACGTCATGTACTGTCATGTAAATGTTTTCAATAAATACCTGTCATCAGGAATCTATAATAAAATTGGAGATTGTTCATTCCAAGTAATAACAAACGTTTCAATGCACTTTTAAAAAGAAAACTTACAAAATTTAAAAAACATTACTTATAATTAAATACTGCTCAGAAATCACAAACATTCAAATTGTTTTCTTAAAATACCACATTCTTTCGGATAAAAATATAAAAAAGATACTTCAAAATCACTTCACATACCGAATTATGAGAATGTAGGCCATCAAATTTTGTAAGTATATGTTTATGTGTAATCAGAAATGTTAGCCACTGCTAACATTTTGATTATCAAAGTAGCTTAAGATAATATAGCCTATACCTAGTAGATGTGTATGGCTACCATATGGTGGATACTTTAGCTTGTTTTACGCATAATATTGATATCTCTAAATCTAGTCGCATAGAGACAACAAGCCGGTCAAATTACAGGCACAATAATGAGTATTTTTATTACCTTGCCATGGTCATGCATGAATGTTAAAAGTAATAAAGGAACCTGATATATACATTTTATTTCAGCGAGGGGCAGGCTATCTGGATGGACGAAAACATTAGGTTTGGCAAGACGGACCGGTGCTCGACATTCAACAACCCGCCGCTGTGCCCCAGCGGCGACTTCGAGATTCGCGTCCTAGAGGTCTACGGCTTCTCCGGTGCCTAAACAGGAACTACTGGCAAACGTGGCATTGTCCACATGACAACCCGCCTCTGATTGAATACCGAATCGTCCAATCAAAGACTTTCGATTCCAGCCAGCAAGACGGTGTTACAGCCCCAGCTGTGCGCGAAATAAAAATCTCTATAGATGTGTAATTGTGACGTCATCGAGTGATAGATGTTGTGATCCAAGCCTCGCCGCGAGCGAAGCTAGTGCATGCATGCCGGCTGAGATTTAATACATGATTCTCTTACGAATAACGTTTAAACCCTAAAATCATTGGTATTATGTTTGAACAAATTAAAAACGGATCTCTTTTTTATGTAAAATCTATTTAAAATGTTATAATTTTTTTTATGTTGGGCGTGAGAGAAATCATGACATAAAAGGGTTAGATAATCTCCTTGCCGTTGCGACAGACTGTGTAGTTTGTATTCCTATATTTATTGTACGTGTGTCATGTACTCACCCCATAGCTATATGTAACACACCTGTCCGTTGATACAACGAAACCGGGGTAAATTAGGTTGTTTCGATATATTAATGTTTACTCTCGTACGCAAAGATGTCTGTGTTAAGTACAAAATGGATGTGTCGTACCTACTCATTGTTGGATTAAAATTTACGCTTAAAAAAAAAGCAATATTATCTGTGGGGCCTCGTCGTGGAATTTTAGATTCCATTCTTTATTGTTTGTGTATGTGAACATTCCAGTGATTTGACGCCTTTTAGAAGGCCGTGGCACAAACTGTACGACAAGCCTAAAATAAGGGCTGAATTTTTTTTTAAAATGATTATGGGGCTATGAATTCAAAAATTTTACCAATATATCGTCGAATTTGGTCCAAAAATCATCAGTATTTGGTAAATTAACAGTATCGATTGTTCATTGTTGTTTTTGTAAGTCTTGTCATTTTATACTCAAACATTAAGGGGCTGACAAGACCTTACAATAACCTCGAGTCGTTTGGTGAGAAGTGGCTTGATGAGACATGTAATTCATTTGGGTCATTATCTGTATCGTGTGGGTAATGGCAGCACCTTAATCACATGTCTTTGCTCACAAATATGTACCAAAGATAACCGTAGCTGCTCTTTTTTACTAGTTTTATTAGCATTTTGTGACAAAATGTCAAAACATGTTATATGATGTCAATGAAATGGAATGGGAAGCTTCTAAATTAAAAATGTTATACAAATTTCGTATTGTTCCTGTTTCGAAGGTTTTTTTAATAAATAACAAGCTATTTTTTTTGCATGATAAAGTATTATTTTCTATTGTATTAATGATTGTGCCAAAATTGGACCATTTTGGATTATATTGTACAGATTCATTATTCATTTTTATCAATACATTTATGTGGCGCGAGCAAAGATAAAATAATATTTCATTATTTTTTAAGAGGTAGGCGTTTGTTTTAAAATTATATATACTTTTTAAATTTAATATTAAATTATATTGTTCCATTTACACTTTGTTGTAATGTTAATATACGATTCGACGAAACATAATGTGGATCTATAAGTTTTAGGAATGCAATTTTTTTTAAGTTAACAATTACTGTTAAAAATACAAGAAAATGGAGTATGTTAAGAATACTGCAATGCAATCGTTGGTTCTGTAGTGTCACAATAACACAATACATATCCCTGCCAGTACAACGGGGTTCTAATATGATAGCGTTCATATCACCCGCAGCTTCACGCTACCATGATGTTATTTGTAAATATAATTTCACTAATAGCTCTACGCGCCAAAAACTGACCGTAATCAAATCTCTTTCTGAGGCAATGAGTTTTTCACGGGCAGAGCATTATTGTAGCTACTTTTAGGTTTGTAATATCGTTCTATCAGTATGTATATCGGAAGCCTAAGACTTGTTTTTAATTCAGATAATTTATGTAATTTATTGAGTAGGTGACAATGTTTTATGTAACGTGTATGTTGTTATATAACGCGTCTCGTTGCGGACATTGCACATTTACGTTATGTTAAAATAAATTTGTGTTTACGATTGCTCGCCAAGTTGAAAACTTTCGGCGGCGGGCGTAGTTTTATTTATTTTTAAGTTAGGTCCCACTGTCCGCCGCGAGACGCCGTCGCGATATTCGCCGTTAGCAAGTTTGTCGTTGATCAGTGTAAAGTCTAGTCTTTATCCTGTTTTTATTCTCTAACGAAATAATTATCTAAATGTTTACGAATTGATATTTCAATGTGCGATTTTGTCCTGCTTTTAGGGACGCTTAGAATTGTGGTTAGATAGTTGATAAGTACATTTTAAATGTAAAGTTATTAATCTCCATTTTTCCTTCAGTATTTGTGGTGTAAGTCTCGTTTTTTATGAAGATCATATCATGTGGAATGACGAGTGTTGTGGCTATCGCCAAGCTTGGTTGTCTAGTGAGTGCGTGAGTGCTTCGGCCCATTAGGATGTACTGTTACATTCGAATACATTTTATTCAGCCGATTTGGCGGCGTATAAAACTCGTTTATGGTAATATAAATGTTGCTTTATAATGTCTACAAAATATATAATCCCGTATACAAATTGTCGTTTTATTTATTTACCTTCCTTTCCATCCTCCACTGAGGGGCTGTAAGTGTAACTATTGTAATCGTGATTGTATCAAATAATAATTTCCCTAATATTCGGTTCCAATATTCGTACTGCTGCGGCCCGTCAGCATGTTTTTTAGGAATTTAAAAAAATAACTTAAATGACACGCAAGTTTTAAGAAAAACAACATATTCAGTCTTAATAATGATGATGAATGTTTGTATTTAGATATGATCAATTATAAAAGACGCACAATTACATAAACTAACTTTTTACAAAAAAGCTAGGGAACTTTAAATCTAAAAGATAACATACATTGAAATTATGGACGATAAATCTTGTAAACTTTATTTTCAAAATCTAGGTACGAGAGTCCAGGGGCCTAATAGTGTAACTTCAACACCTATCGGGATCCCCTTGAATTTGACAGTTGAAGCCTCTTCTCGCTACAGATAATTCACGAATGACAGCGAAAGCTATCGAGACGCTTTTTAAATGAATGATTTCATCTTTTTGACATAAAATTGGAATTGTGTGTCATAAATGACGGAAAGAACTTTCTTTGAAGGCGTTTGGTAATGTCAATTGAAAGAGAATGTCTACAATCTTTCAGCAGTTGCGAGTTTATTTTTCAATATTTTTCTTAAAAATAAAGAACATTGTCTCATATTTTGTAAGCAAGAAACCTTTCCTAGCACATGTGTACGTTCCACACGTCAAAGAGTCGTTTAAATATGTGCATCATGTTTGATTATTTTACTTCCAACATGGCAATAGCTATTTTGCAACCCTTCCAATGTTTTATCGAGGAGTATTATGCATATACAAACAATTTGAAGAAAAAGGAAGATTTGATGTGAATGACGAAAGTGTACGTAGAATAAAAATTAGCGTAGAAAGACACAGAAAAAAAAACCCCCGACACAAGCTAGCCTTGCACCATATAATAAGACTTCCCTATTAATCAAAAAATCATGTGACCTAAGAACAATCTCGTTTGTAACAGCTATTCAGAACAGAGAACATCAATATATACATTATGTAAATCTCCAGCAACATCAAAGTAAACGGACATTAAAAAGTTCTCATTGTTTGAACTGTTTTTAATATCCAGCTGTATATACTTGCTGGCAAATACTTTTACGAGCCGACATTCCCTTACGAAACCTAAATTGATAAGCAGGTAAAATATTATTTTTCTCTTCATACGAGGGTGGATTGAAAAGTTCGCGGCCTAACATAGATAGCGTTGTCATATTATTATAAAACTACCCTGATATGAAACCTAGTTATGCAACGGCTACCGGGACGCTTGATTGCTGTTTCGCATGAAAATGCTAACGTAGCGTCTGCGGTCCAGACGCTGACGTCCGGTACGTTGTGAGTTTAGAGATGAGCATTAGTTAAGCCACTGTAAGATCAAGCTTTAAGATTCATTCATGTTAGTTGTACAATTCGGACTACATGTCTCATTAAAGTAATTTTTAATATTAAATTTAGTTTTTAAAAATATATTTCCCGCTCCCGAAATCTTGACTGGCGCAGCCGGTAGGATCGTTCGAAGGAAGCATAGTCTTCCGCGACTTTTTGAGTAAAATACGCAATTCAAAACGTGCGTATACGCGACTGTTCGGTGCAAGCGAACGATCCTCGAACCAAACAAATTCGTCAAATCCAAGGAAAGCATGCTGGCGGCTGGCTGGTCAGTGCAATTTTTCACCATCCTTTCCCAACCACCTTTATTTTAATTTTTGTTATTTTTGGAATCGAACCTTTTCAATCATAACTAATTTATCTGGTTTTTCTAATCATCGAAAAACTCTATGTTTAAGTGTAAAATTTTTATTTCTTGATTTTATTTTACTGTGACTTTATTTGGTGATTTTAATTTTGTGCGATATTTTATTTGTGCGTTATATTATTCTGTGTGACGTTTTTATTTTTATTTTTGATTGAATTGTATGATGTATTTTAAATCGTTAAAATGACTACTACAACTACCATTCAAGTCCCCCTTCCCTTCTTCCCAATGAAATGCTAAAAATAATACCGCTGTTTAACGGTAATAAAAGGCAATTCAATTTATTAAAAAAAAAGTGCAAGTACGTAATTGAGAAATATCATGGTAGTGAGGAACAGAACATATATATTATGCATACTATCACTAGTAGGTTAGTAGACCAAGCTGCTGCTTAATAAGCGAGCGAAATGATATTCTTTCATGGATGCAGTTTAAGGAATTACTTATCCAACATTTTGGTGACCCTAGGAGTGAAGAGTGCATAGCTTTAGAGTTAGAGGGATTAAAAATAAAACAGGGTGAAAGTCATTTAGACTTTTGCAATAGAATCCAATCAGTTCGTTCTTGTTTAATCTGTAAAGTGAATGAAATAGACGATGACGAAACGAAGAAGGGTTAAAATATAACAATTAATTTATAACAAAATGGCATTAAATGTTTTTCTCTATAATCCCACGGAAAACTTAATACGAGTAGTAAGGCTTAAGGTACCCGATACACCTTGAGAAGACCCTAGAATACGATCTAGAGGAGGTTAACTTTTATGAACAATATAATTTAAAGAATAAAACTAATAACGTAATTAAACCGCTGACAACTGGTACATTACAACAGTTTAAATTTGGTAACTCCAGTTCACATTCGGTTTTACCTAACGTACCTGATCCAAATCCAAATCCTCAGTTCGGTTATAAACCCCAATTAGGGTTTAGGCCCCAGTTTGGAATCCAGCTAGGTTATAGACCCCAGTTGGGACCCCAACAGTTTGGTGCCCGAAATAATTACATGCAACCCCATCTGTTATATTATGTATGTTAAATTCACCCCAACAGTGATTTGATTATAAACCTTACCAAAATAGGAACAAGTACGACAATGACGTGTCAATGAGAACTGCACAACCCCCTAAATTTAAAGTAAATGAAATTAAACTAGCCAATGACTATTACAACTATAACTTTAACCTTAATTACGACGAGCAAAATTACTACCAAAGTTTTGATGACGCCGAAATAAGTGACTACTTTGAACAAAATTGCATTGTTGAACAACCCGACGAAATAGATAGCGATGGCAGTTTAAGAACAAGTTGGAAATTTTTGTATCAAAGCATCAATGAAAAACCAAAAATAGTATATCTTAATTGTGACACAAAACTTAAACTACTCTACATATATGTGCCTGAAACAGACTCAAAGTTTATGATCGATACCGGCAGTACTAGATCATTCATAAGCCCTTGCAAAGCTACGCAATATTTTAGACCATACACCTTTCACGAACCATTTACAGTTATAAGCCCTCACGCTTCAAGTACCCATGACAAAGTAATTCAAATACCATGCCGACATTTAACAGTACCGATTATCATACATTTTATGTCTATAACGTAGATCATAAGTACAACGGACTTATAGAAAAAGACCTTTTGATCCAACTAGGAGCCGTAATTGACCTCAAAAACCACCAATTTATAACAAAATCTACTACCTTACCAATAGTTAACGAAGCGAATTGTGAAATAGAATGGAACAGCTAGTGAAAATACCAATAGACCAGTTTTCAGGTGAAGCTATCTTAAACTAGGTGTGATTGTTACAAATATTATAACTTATAACTATGTTAAGTTTTGTGATGGCGTTTGGATGCCATCAGCCATAGTTAATTGCGTTAACGGATATGCTTCAACAGTTATGCAAAACGATTCGGACGTTCCTATGACATTATTTATAACAAAACCTTTTGAAGTTACTAACTATTAGAATCAAGACGTTAATTATAATAAAGATCTTGAAATTGATGACGCACTTAACGAAAACTTGACAAGACTCAGACTGGACCACATGAATGACGAAGAGAGACGACTAATAAGTGACCTGTGTAGGGAATACAAAGACATCTTTTACAGTGACAAACTACCACTTACCTTTACAAACCAAATTAAACACAAAATAAGAACTAAAAATGAAGACCCTATCTACAGACCCTTACAGACAACCCCCAGCTCAAATAGATGAAATAAAAGCCCAGGTACAAAAACTTTTGAAAAATAATGTTATCAGAGAATCATATTCACCCTGGAATGCTGGAGCAGTGCAATGGAGTGCACCTAGTTATGCAACGGCTACCGGGACGCTTGATTGCTGTTTCGCATGAAAATGCTAACGTAGCGTCTGCGGTCCAGACCCTGACGTCCGGTACGTTGTGAGTTTAGAGATAAGCAGTAATTAAGCCACTGTAAGATCTAGCTTTAAGATTCATTCATGTTAGTTGTACAACTCTGACTACATGTCTCATTACGGCAATTTTTAATACTAAATTTAGTTTTTAAAAACATGTTTCCCGCTCCCGAGATCTTGACTACCTAGACTCTTTGTCAGTCTCTGTGCAATTTTTCTTGAGATGCGTAATTATTTATTTTATTGAACATTAAGTGAGAGTTAGTTTAATTAATTTTTAAAATGGATAGTTTAGAGCATCGTGCCGTGATCAAATATCAATATAGTGATCAATATGGTGGCTACTTTAGGAACATCTGCTCCGTCGTATACAATGAAATACCTCGTAAAAAGTGGACAGCTGAATTTAAAATAAATAAAATAAACATTGAAAAAATATGTTATCTCATAATGGGAGACAGAAGATTGAAGGTATCTGAGATAGCTGAAGC
This sequence comes from Marasmarcha lunaedactyla, assembly GCA_923062675.1. Classification (NCBI taxonomy): domain Eukaryota; kingdom Metazoa; phylum Arthropoda; class Insecta; order Lepidoptera; family Pterophoridae; genus Marasmarcha; species Marasmarcha lunaedactyla. The sequence continues at coordinate 14,700,088 of OV281346.1, read as the reverse complement.
TCTAGGGATTCTCTAGGGAAGCTAGAGGGTTAACGAATTAGGGTTCCACAAGGTGTCAGCAAGATGGGTTCCGCGGCTCCTTTCAGTTGAACAGAAACGAACTCGGCCCACGATTTCTAGAGACTGTTTAGAGCTTTTTCAAGCTAATCTAAACGAATTTTGGCAAGGTTTGTTAATATGGATGAAACATGGGTTCATCACTATACTCCTGAATCCAAACAATGGAAGAGACCCGGATCTCCGACCCCCAAGAAAGCCAAGGTGTGTTTTTCAGTAAACAAGGTCATGGCATCGGTTTTCTGGGATTCCTAGGGTGTCATCTTGGTTGATTACTTAGAAAGAGGTCAAACTATAAATTCTGCGTACTACTGCACACTATTACGTCGTTTACGCGAAGAAATAAAGTCTAAAAGACCAGGATTGCTGACCAAGAAAGTTTTGTTTCATCAGGACAATGCTCGTGTCACACATCTGCAGAATCGATAGCTCAAATAGTGAATTGTGATCAAGTCTTTGGAGGACCGCTGGACTAAGTGCTGTGACCTAGGAGGAGAGTATGTAGAAAAATAAATTGCATTATTCCTGTGTTTTCTTATTTAGGCCGCGAACTTTTCAATCCACCCTCGTATAATTCCAATTGTTGCTTCAACAACGGTTCAAAGACTTTTCCAACGCAGGATGTAAGAGCAATAAAATGATATGAATTTGGTTTTATCTGGTTTCAAAATGAAAACAATCTGACATCATCTTTGTGGAATATCATTTTTCTGCCAAAGCTGTACTTTCCAAAAATGAAATACTCCTTTTTCACAGAGTTTTTTAACAAGATCTAAGGAATACCAAAGCATTGTTCTTGCTAGAATATAGAACTAACAATGCTTTGGACTAATTCAACAAAAAATTATATACATAGATCTAGTACTTTTTAAGAAACGAGATACAGTATTTTTCTCAGGTCAGCGGATTGAGTGTTCTAGTTAGTTGACCGTAACATTCTCTCCATACTTTTCACAATTTTTTCTATCGTCACCATTGGCTTTTCACAAATATTTCCTAAAATATTCTTGAATTTCGTAATGTTTGGATTAACTTTTTGAAAAGAACGCGCAATCCACACGCACTTGCTTTGTCCAGTAGCCAGAAAACTTACCTAAGTCGTACTCTTGGACTTTGTTGGACTTTGGACTTGGAGATCCTTTGTTTGGGTATGAATTTTATATGTTGCCTGTTTATGTGACTCGGATCCATATCGCCTGCGTCCCTCGGAGCTGTATGTGTAGACGCCGCCGTCGACGTGACGTGCGTTGGTAAATCCCACTTTATTTCGGGTGCGTCATGAAATATTTCATGCATTTGCATGATTGTTCTTTTCAGCGCTTCCTTGCTATCGAACACTTGTGAAGCTAATCGGAATTTATTAGCGTATGAACAGGTGCGTAAGAATTGTCGTATAAATGTGCTCTCTGAGATTGCTGGACCAGCCTTGGCTGCAAGTGCGTCTAATGCATAATAGTAGACTAGAATATCTTCTTCAGTCTTTTGTTTCCTTTCGTAAAACTTCGCTAAGTGATCGACGTCTGTATGAAATTCTTTGATCAATTCGTTTTTTAACTCTTCAAATGTATTGCAGTTATTGGAGACTTGCGAGAAAAAACTTAGTGCTGGCCCTTCAAGATAAGCGACGATAACTACTTTTTTTTCTTCTTCGCTGTAGCGATTCAACGTTGCGACGATGTTAAAACTATTTAGGAACTCTTCTACATTCCCCTGCAATCCGGTGAACTGCCGCACTGCCATTTTGTTTTTTCTGTCTCTGAAAAAAAAAAATTCGTTTATAATGTTTTTTTAGGTAGCCTTGGTCCTATTTGACCGAACGCGGCGCCACTCCACCAAATGGTGCACTACGCCCACACGCGACGGAGCAAGTCAGAATGTATCGCTTCATTTCTTTCTGTTCTGTCAACCTCTTCACTCAAATGTCGCGGCGTGACGTGCTCTCTAAGGCTTAGCCGTGACGGTACATACATAACTAGTGAGGAAAAGAAAAATATTTTTATAAGAATAAAAACTTGGAATAACAAAAATAAACCCTCTTCTAGGTTCTTCCATAATAATCTCAAAATCCTGTGTCACTTAAATGTTTTCAATCAAATTTTTCATAAACAAATAATAATCATAACAACGATAATATGTTTGGTACTTGCTCTTAAATTCTAATTAAATTCTGTTAATCAAAGCATTTCACAGTCAAAATAGTAACTTAAAATTATTTGAAAGGTACATTATCATAAAAAGTATGGCAGTCTTTAGGTATGACATTCTTTAGTTCCTGTAGGTGATCATACTTTGTCTTGGAAATTGGTTGCCTGGATTCATAAAGCGAAGGAATAGTAATTGAAGACGTAATCTTCCTTGGTGTTCTAGGCAATGGGACAAAATCATCTGAAAAGTGCAGTTTATATTCTATGGTGCCATTTGGATTATATCTCAGTGCTTTTATATAAATAACACAATGATCACCCGCTCCTCGGCCAGGTCTTATTGATTCATAAATCAGGTTATCTTTAAGACCAAAATCTTTAAAAAACGTATAATCAGGTGTAATAACTTCATAAGGACTTGGTACTTTTCTGGCCTCCTTTGTAATCGTGGCGTATTGTGAGGGCAAAAATATTTCCCGATTTTTCAACTTCCTCTCAATCACCGAGTGGACTGAATCAACTTCCACCTGCGTGTGACCTTTCTCCAAGTACTTCTGAGTAATAACTACGTTTCTAGCCATAGCCAAGTGCAACAACGCATTCGATACAACATTATTTCTATTCTGTGCTGTACAACCATCTGTAAATGTAACAACATCCTTGCAATCATTATCCAGTAATTTAGTTACATAGTCTACGAAAAAAGTTGCGTAAGTAGTGGCTTTCAAGTTGCATGACTCCATTATTGCCAAGATTGTACACAGAAAAGTTATGCACGGCGCGTTTAGTTTTAAAATAAAGTGCACTGGCATTGAGGAAAGGACATAGTTTGACTACCTGAAGATCGGCTGTTAATGCATGTATGATTCCTTTTTGTGCCAATTCTTTGTCCGAATGTTTTTCAGCTCTAGCTAAGTTCTTTCTTTCGATATGTTTAGTGTACTGTTCTGATATCTGATAAATCTGATAAATTACCAACTTTGTGAGCACAGCACTGGTCACAAGCATCCTTTTTTGGTTGAAACAATCCAATATTCTCCTCCAACAAAACGCTTTCAAATACTTTTCTGGATGCCACAGGTTTATTATCTGAAACCGAGAAGTCGACATAAAGACGATACAATTGAGAATTTGATTGTATAATGGGTTCAAAGTACAACTTTGAAGTAGATTGTCTGCAGTAATGGGACGGTAGTTTCGGTAGTGCAGTTAAATATGTTTTAGCTAATTCTTTTTTTGGTTGTTTTTGTATGACTTCTGTTCTGTCATGTTCCTTATTTTTTGTCCCATCTATAAACCAATAGCGAACCGTCCATTCTGTTATACCTAATGTCTCCAGAAACGTTTTCAGGCAAACTCTTTCTTTTTTATCATCAACCTTTAGATAGTACATTTTAGTATCACTTCGTCTTGAATTTGAGCTCTTGGTTTTTCTAGATGTAGGTTTTTTATCCACCATTGAAGATATGTACATTTTTTTTTATTGCTAAGTCATCTTCCAGTAGGTGTTAAATATTTCAGATCGAACGTCTTCTGTTAGAGCTGAACAATATATAGCTTTACCACTGAAGCATTTTGTTGACATACATATTGAGCACATTATTCTTGCTGCCTTAGGATTGTTCTGAACAAAATTTGTACCCTCTTTTTGAAATCCAATATATTCTTTCCCCATCATTCTCAGTCTCTTATTTTCCATTCTCTTCCAATTATTTTTATCTAATTTGCGTTTTTTTTATATTTTCTTCTATTTCCCTTTCGAAACCACTCTATACATTTTGGCGATAATGGCTTTAAGTTTGTAATGTTTGATAAGTTGACAAAAAAATGATCATCAGATGTCAAATTAATGTTGTTATTGTGATTTTTGCCACAACATTAAATTTAATCGGTGTAGTAATATTGTAATTTTCAGTTTGCATCGATTCTGGAGTCCAAAATCGTCGTAAGTGTAGTAAACTCGGATGTTAAATTCTCAGGCAAAGGTATCTCCGATGTTAAATTTTGATTCTCAGACAAAGGTGTCAACACTGGTTGCATTACTACTTGATTTTCATACTTCAATTTATTTAATATTTCTCTCTTCTTCTGTAACTGTATTTTTCGCCTTTCAGATAGCTCTCGCAAAGTTACAACATTTTCATTAATATTCTCATTTTCTAAAATAAAGTTACTTTCCTCCATCATTTTGGTAGGTAATTATTTGAGACTGCAAGAATTTCTCTATAAATAAGAAATTAATAACTTTTAGTTTTAGTAAGGTGCAATACTGCGTAACTTAACAAAACAAATAAATCAAGCTATGGCGTAACCGTATAAATACTTGTTAGGGGTTATATTAGTCAGAACCATTAAATTAAAACAGAATTACATTTAATTTAAACATTCTAGCATGAACACAAACGAACAACAATAAACAATTGAAACATACTTACATGGTGGTTTATCACGGCAAAATAATTATTTTTGGGAGCACACACTAATGGCGTTATATTTTTCTCGCTGATGTAGTAAATACGCGTACTTGCTTCCAACTTCAGGCCTCCTACTGCTCCACGGTATTGTTTCGATAGCACAACGAACGTTTCTGATTGAATAATTCAAATTACGTGAAGCCTAGTATAAGCCAATATGCGTTTTGAATCGGCTAGCACGATATCTCAATTTTGCGCGCTTTGCTGTTACGCGGTATTTACAAACTGCTGTTACGCGGATTCGCACGCGCTGCGACGATATTACATATAGACTGGTTATCCGCTCTCGAAAATGGCAACGCAAATGCAAGGCAGTTGCCGGCTATTTGACTTATGCAACCCAGTGTCACGGCTAAACAGCAAACAAAACTTATTTCCTATTCTGTGTTTTTAATACTGTTTTTAGTTTCAACAAACTCGAAGAGGGAAATGTAATATGATTTTGTATGTGGGAGTAAAAGAGACAACGCTATAGAGTCTCGGCAATTTACGTACTACGTCACGTACGCTCGCGACCAATTAGTGCAATGCAACGACACGAAGTACATAGGTATCTCTTACAACAAGTGAACCGTATTATTCTTTCCTTCTCCCACAAATTATATTACTCTATGTATCGGGTAGGTATCTATAGTTACGTTGACGCCGTTTTGAGTATGACTTGTCTACATGTAATATGTCATTGACGTAATTTTGATTTGGTATATTATAAATCGACTGTGAATTTGTCGAGCAAAAATTGTAGCAAAAAGCTTGTTTAAGAGAAATCTCTTTTTGCGAAAAGTCAGATCTGAGGAAACATCGTTTTGACTATTATTTACTTAACACGATCTCGTAGACGAATGTTATTTACTTGACAAATTATGGAAATCGACTGTAGCTATTAACAAAGTCGGAACTTCATTTTGGCGATTTTCGTTTTATTGCATCTAAGGTCTTAAAATATCTATATCTTATTACCTTCCAAGTTTTAAAATTAACGCTATCATAGTTTTTCTAGATAAACAAAGTCGAATTTTTAAAGGCGTCCGATGATTTATGTAGGTAGGTATGTTACTACGCTTTCGCGGGGTGAGGGAGGTGCACGGGCGCTCGCATCTGCCATTTCGTTCAATGTTAGACTTAGTGCAACATCATGTCCCAGCTCAAAGTATTCTTGCCGAGTCAGAAATTACTCCTAGTAATGTTCCAACTCGTTGCAACCAAAAGAAGAAAAGTAAAAATTTACTTTTCAGCTTCTTTTTACTGATAAACTATAATAGAAAATGCTTTTTATTGTAGTCTTATATAGAAATACTTTAAAAATGCTTCGGGAATGGTAAATTCAGGATGAAACGGTAAAGATTGTAGTAGGTAAAGATTGTAGTAGGTTTCTGTCGGATCCTACATTGTTAAATTAATTATTATTTTATTGTTTGTGTCGGATGTACCACATTCTACATAATTATTCGCTCAAGTTCCTTAATTTTTATCGGATATGGTACTAGCGACTTTGTAACTCGCTATTTTTTACACGTTTTATCGGATATGGTACTACTGACATTGTTAACCCATTCACTGCCGTCACAAAAAAGTGCAATATTACCCGCACGCCGCGCCGCCATACATTCGAGCACGGGACGCCAATTGACGGCCCCGGCTACTAACGCTGCAGCCGGCGACTACTCATAGATAGCGCGAGCAAAATAAATTTAATATAATATCGATGTGCGCAGCAGAAGTAACCGAAATAGACTAATTGAGAGGTTGTTTCATCTGAAAGTCTCATTTATTTTAACAGCATATGCGGCAAAGCCAAGCCTTTTCGCTAAACCATCAACATGCGTGGCCATGGCGTCTAAGGTTATGCCCGAAAAGAGTTTACAGGAGTCAGTTCCTGGCTCTTTTAACTACAATGTTTGTGTTTACCTGTTTGATCATGTAGGTCCATTTTGTAGAACTAAGAAAGGTTATGCATATAGGGTCAGATGTCGAACAATGAAACAGTCGTACACAATATTTCTAATATTTCACAATATTTCTAAAATGCGACGTTGCCAAATATGTGAATTTGCGTGCGAGTAGTCCTCAAGGCACCGCCCCAGCTGACCTAGTCAAGCGACGCACCTCGTGGTGAGAACGTATCTGCTGAGCAGTTTTGTGATTTTAATCCAAAAAAGTAAGAATTTTTACAAATTTTTTTTTGTTTCTCAGTGTAATACCATTACAATAGAATTGGTTATTTTTATGTATTATGTCCACAATGAAACATTTGATATGTGTACACAATAAAACGTTTCATTGTGTACTATCGTATGTTTCATTGTATGTGTTGTTGGTTAATCAAACACCTTACCTACCTAACAAAATTTTTTGTTGTTTTGTATCTTTACATCAACAAACATGCATCTGTAGGTTTTTATGTAGGTTATATGGGTTTCATTATACTGATTTGGTTTACTTATTTTAGATGGCGCGTCATAAAAACACAACACGAAAAAAGGGAGATCATTCAGCAGCAAATATGCTTCGCGCGGTTAAATTACATAGAAACGGAATGAGCTTAAGAAAAGCTGCCAAGGAGTGCAATGTACATTACCCCACTCTATTTCGTTACACTAAAAAACTTCGGAATGTCAGTGATGCAAACTTAATAGCACAAAGGTTGAAGCTTTGTTAATAGGAAAGGGTTATAGCACAAAAAAAAGAAGCTGCACTTAATGACTGCATAGTTGACGGCACGCTGACATTTTATGGCCTCACCCGTAAGGATGTTCGACGTGTAGTGTACCAGATGGCCATAATCAATAATATAACATGTCCTGATAGTTGGCATAAAGAAAAAATGGCAGGAGTGGAATGGCTTCGGTATTTTAGGACAAGACACCCCGAATTATCCCTGAAGAAGCCAGAGGCATGTAGCTTGGCTCGTGTAACTTCCTTCAACAGAGAGACCGTCAAGTCGTTTTTCAATAATTTAAAAAATATCATGGAATATCATTTCACCTTTGAAAACGGTTGCAGGGTCTTCAACCTTGACGAAACGGCCACTACAACTGGCGTCAAAATTTTGGGAAAGTAACCGGTGGTGAAAAAGGAACACTGGTCACTTGTGCTATCGTGTGCGCATCAGAACAGGCATTGCAACCAGTTCTTGTTTTTTCTAGGAAAAACTTCAAAGACCACATGTTGACAGGTGCTCCTCCTGGAACTCTTGGACTTGCAACCCCAGTGGATGGATGAACTCAGAGCTCTTTGTTCAAGTAATGGAACATTTTATAAATCATAGGTCTGCAAGTCCAGAAAATCCAGCTCTATTAATATGGACAACCACGAGTCCCATTTAAGTATTGAGGCTTTAAATTTAGCAAAACAATCTGGGGTCGTTATTCTGACGCTGCACCCTCATACGACAGCAAAAATCCAACCACTTGATGTCGGTTTAAATGGTCCCTTTAAGGTCTACTACAACAGTGCTGTAGATTCTTGGTTAATGCGTAACCCGGGAAAACCCCTGACAATTTAAAACGTTGCGGAATGTGTGGGCCAAGCAAAAGCAATGACGCCAGTAAATATTGCATCTGCTTTCAAAAAATGTGGCATTTATCCATATGACCCGGATGTATTTGATGATTTGGACTTTATGCCATCAGCAGTCAAAGATAGAAACCAACCTAGTACATCCTCAGCATTAATAGCTCCTACTGTTCCCGATAACCGACAATCAGCGTTGCTTGCTAGTGGCAATCTACAAATCGAGATGGTGGCTTTTGATGCTCCTGGCTACCTACAAATCGAGATGGAAAATCGTAGCAGTCCAGAATCAGACGTCACATATTGTGCAGAAAGTCCATAGTCTATGATTGAAGACAACCAAGCCATAATTTCAAACTCGGAGTTACGGATTGCTTTTAGTCCTTCATTATTGCAGACTGATCCACCTGATGATGAACCTATCGTCGTTGCAGAGCTTTCTGCTCATGTCACTAGTTCTGAATGGGAAGCAAGCAGAGCTGAACTTATTTTAGAAAGCATTGATCCAAACGCTAACCTCCAAGTGCCGACATCACCTGTTGCTAGCACTTCTGGTATCCAAAATAAGTTAGTCTCCCAAAGAATTTATGCCTCCTTTGAAGGCTGGCCCAAAAACTGTTCGACGTTAGGCAAAAAAACTCGGTAAAAGTATCATTGCGACAGATACTCCTGAGAAAAATCAAATAGCTGAAGAAAGAGAAAAGACCAAAGAAAGAAAATCCGCTGCAAAGAAAATAAAGAGACCCATATTGTCTGATGAAAAGAAAAAACCACCTAAAAAGGAGGGTAAAACCGTGAAACTACCTGAATCGGATTCTGAAACTAGCACCGAAGAAGATGAGGAAGCAGAGCTTCTAAGTGAGAGTGGACCAGATGACATAGAGTCAGAAGATGACCCTGACGGCGATGAACGACCCATGATAACTGAGAGTTTTAGCAAAATGGATTGTAAACCCAAATAAATGATTATGTGCTAGTTTTGTTTTTAACGAAGAAAATGAAGGTGTATTACGTCGGTTTGATAACCGAGGTTATCGGTGCAAATACATTCGGAGCTTCCTTTATGAGACTGAAGGCAAAAGAACAATGAAGTTTCGAATGCCGTTAGAACCTGATCTTTCAGAAGTCAATATTAGGGATATTAAAATGATACTTCCTCCGCCACAAATAAATGGAACGAAAAATCGGAACACTGCATACATTTTTCCTGTGCGCATTTAACCAAAAATGTATTTGCGTTGATTAAAAAACATTCAAATGAAAACAAAAAAGGATACAAAAATATAAAACATACACTAATATATAAAAAAATATATTCAATATATGAATAACAAAATTCATAGTTCGCCTGAGTAATATGCGATTTTTGTAATTATTGAGACTGAATTATTGAGCACTTGTAGTAGTAGTAGTTATTGAGTTGAGACTTATCACCTAATAATAAGGCGTTATGCCTACCTATTGTTATAACTTTTGAGTATTTTTAATGGTAAAAAAATTAAAGACTGTTTTTGGTTATTTTTCTAATAATTAAGTTTTAAGGTACAAATAATACAAGTAATTGATTGCATCAAGCAGTCTGTACTATTAATTTATTTCGAAAAGTAGCGCCACCTCTGCTCTATTGCCACCTTAAGTTACTCGTAGTCATATATAATTTTATTGTTTCAAGCACTTTTATAATAAAAAAAGTATGATTTGTTAGAATAAATATTTTTTGGTTTGAATTTCTAAAGTTTCCGTCCGGGGGAAAGTTATTTTTTATAGCTATAGAGATAAATTAATAATTATTCCTAACTCATGACTGATTATCATCTACCAAAGCAGCATTGCGCGACTGATTAATATAATAACTATTGTTTAAATTTATCTGTCAATTTGTGATTTTAAATAAAAACCTTTTCTACAACAAACCATCTTCTTATTATTCTAAAATACGAATTAACTCCAGAAAAAATCCCCAATAATTGCCCTGTTTCATTGTTGAATACAATGCGTTTCATTGTGTACCAACATGTGGACACAATGAAACATTTATATTTTTTTTTAAAACCTCTTTAGCAGATTTAGTATGTTAGGAAAACGGAGAATGGTGATAGCCAATTGATTGCTCTTCCTCTGTGTAAAAAAAACAACTTAATATCTTTAAATGATGGAGTTATGGCTATTTGAATTTTTTGTGTTTCATTGTTCGACACATGACCATATCGTCATGATCGTAGAATAATGTCGGTTATGAAAAAATAACGAAATACATTTTTTTACATATTTGAATACTAAGTTGTCTTAATATTATTACTACACTAAACAAAAAATTTTATGAATGCAGGATTTCAAATTAATCAGTCGGTATACTGACGGATTTAATCGGTGCTCATAGTAAAATGACGCTTTTGTTGAATCGTCCTTGTACGACGCGCGGGTGTCTCCCGCTGCCCCTCCCGCTCCCAACGGTACTGCGCGATCGCCACTGTTCGTTGAACTCGCCCACGCGTTGCATCGAATTTGATTTTCGAAACGATTACACTGGTTTATCTTTATTTATAAATATTTCATTATTAAATATTTTGTATCTCTTTTATTTCACATTTAATGTTAAAAAGTGTGGCACTATGAAAACAGGCCGATCAAAACTTATGTTAAAACTAGTGGAAGAAACAAGTAAAAATGATAAGGTCAAAAATTTTATCCACGAAGAGTGTTCTGATGAAGAGGACTGCATACCAGGGACTCCAGGTAAGTAAATTAATTATGTATATACATTTGATATTGTTTAATTATTGTATTTATACAAAATTTTGCTAATTATCTACGGAAAAGTATAAATAAATTTAAAATTAAATGTAAATTTTAAAAAAACATGTAGTTATCTAATAATACAATAATTCTTTTGATTTTAAGAAATATTTAACAAAATTTGAATTTTATGTTGTATGTAACTATGTTACATTTTTCTGTGGACATGATAGTGACGCGTAATTACAACCGACAATGTTCTGCGGGCGTACTTTTTTATCCAACGGTCGTATCTGACCATCCCACTTTGTTCTTCGAACTAAATTCACTTCCACCTTTTTTCTAGAAAAAATCAATGACTTTTTGTACATTTTTTCAATATTTATCTATATAAAACTAATTAAATTTGAATAATAATTCATATACGTAAAAATAAATAAATCAATGTTTTTATTTTTATACTTTTGAATTTTCTCAAGGTAATATATAAATAGTCTTATGGTTTTTTTGCACCTTCTTTTACATAATAATAATATACCTACTGATATTTTTTCAGAACGCCAATCGCCATTATCTCCAGGGGCAGGAAATGTAATAGAAAAGATGAAAGATATTTACGAGGATGTCTTTTCAGACGACGAAGTACACAGAATAAGGGAAATCACACAATCAACAAATGAAAATAGGAACCCGAACATACCATCACCTTTTTTTGTCCTCAGAATCCTTTTATGGTTCAGAATGCATCTTCCCCATGTTTACTCCAGTCGAAAAATCACCATGATGCCGCGTCCCTAAATATCAACTCAGTTTTAACTCCTTTGAATACCTCAATTTTATATCAGATCCATCACCGTTACCTCAACCGATTACTCCGACGATCTGCCGATACTGACGATACTGCCATCACCAGCAAAAACATATGGTGAAGAATGTAACGATGTTTTTTGTCCCACTCAGGATGGTGCAGACTATAGCAATTGTTCATCGATCAATACAGCTGTATCTTCATGCCAGTCGTCTCCAGCGCCTCTTATTCGATGTAGAGGTAAAAAACGTATCCGAAATTATGATGATTCGGCAGAAGTTAAGAGGAAGTTAACAAACGCAGGAAAAGAACACTCTTCCAAAAGGGGCGTTATTGTTCCAGCAAAGGCTATAGGCAGTCCTTGCACGTGTCGTTACAAATGCTATTCTACGTTGACTCGCGAAGAAAGACAGGAGTTTTGTAAGTTAGGCGATCGTGAAAAACAATGGTTGCATGTTGCGAATTACACTACGAAACAAAATAAAAAAAGAGGTCTTCAAAGAAACTTGAAGCATAACCGACTATTCACAAATAAATATTTTTTGCCAAAAGGGTCATCAAAAATAGAAGTGATAAAATAATAATAAAAACACTTTATTGCTCACAAAAAACAGAGTACAAATTTACAATAGGAAACTTAAACTAAAGTGGGCAAAGACGGCCTTATCGCTAGCAGCGATCTCTTCCAGACAACCTTTGTGTGGACGGAAAACTACAAAAAGAAGGAGAGGTAGTGAATTATAAGGAGAAAAAAAATACAGTGCAATAAATAAATAAATATATAAGGAATAAATGCTGTATACACAAATATGATAACATAACACTGGTATATAATTGATAGTAAACTTATAATAAATAATTGTAATTGTAGATAAGTAATTGTAGATCATAACTTTCCCAAAAGATGTTTATGGAGTTTGGATTTAAAAGTGGTTATGGACATCGAGTGCCGTACAACAGCCGGTAGCTTGTTCCACAGATGAGCGGACCTAACTGTGAAGGATTCGTGAAAATATCCTGATCGAGTAAGTGGTGCCTCAATGAGGTTATCAGCATCAGATCGTAGGTCGCGGTTGTGTCGTACACCAAGAAACCTGAAGCGCTCTTTAAGGTAACAGGGCGTGCGGGGGTCATAAAATACTTTGTATAACAACGTTAAAACATGCTCCTCCGGCCGCAGCCTGACTGGCAACCATCCAACCTTACACACAATAGAAGTCAATACACAATAGAAGTCAGATAAATATTTATAGCAAAATCGTTAAAAGCATCGTTAATATAATTCCAGGTCAAGTACATAATGTTATAAGTACTTTAAAATCTCGGAAAATATCACGTACTCCTGTCTTAGTATACAGTGCACACGCATGGGTAAATTACACTAAAAGTTACAAGTTGTACCTTAGAGCTGGTCGAATAGATTGTAGAAACAAAATGATGAAATTCCCCCTAGATTATCTTTCAAGTCCTATTTGCTTATTAGGTGTTTTCATTGAAAATATATATATTTGGGTGCTTTACTCTTCAGACTCCGACATTTCACTTTAATCCTGACCATAAACAACATAAAAAACGATGAATTTTCAATAATCAAAACACAAACACCATGTAAACGATGCATGGTTTTGACAGAATGCAAAACCACCAACCAATAAGAACATCGCGGTATCATCCGATAGGAGACGGAGTGCTTCCAATTATCGGGCTGTGCTTTCCACCCCGTGCAAATTAACACACGCTCTGTAATGTACGGCATGATAAAGCACGACCCGTATTTCGCAACACCAAAATTTGTTGTCTAATTTGTGACATGAAATACGGGTTGTACATTATCGTGTTGTGCTTTCCTGTGCTGTGCATTATTGACACGTTCCTATATTGCACAGCACGTATTGTATGACACGGAAAACGTGATATAGCCAGGTACATGAATTATTGGGCGTACATTTCGGCCCGTGCAATTTGGTGTCATGGATTATCGTGCTGTGCATTAACCGGACCCATTCAATACACAATAAATCCAAAAGCGATTGCGATTGTATAAATTGGAATAATTATCACCTTAAGACTCTAGCAAAAACTAGTACATGGTATAGAGAAATAAATCAAGCTGCTGGCGTAACTCCTTGGTTTTCAAAAAGCAAATGTTACTTGAGAAGAAAGTTTTACACCCAAATATGTCGGCTAAAATTTGGCCACTGCAGATTTAAAGCTCACCTTTATCGAATGAAAATAGTTACCTCACCTCTATGCACAGAATGCAATTTAAACCATATTCAAAGTCTTCATCATATATTTTTCGATTGTCCTAGCTTCAGTTTAAATCGAATCCTACTTATTGATTATTTAATGGAGATTTACGAGCAAAATATTCCGCGCTCATTACAAGAAATTTTAAAAATGTGGACTTGTTTTAAACCTATTTGTGACTATTTAATTTTCTCCTTTGGAGATGTTATAGACGAACACAAATCAAAGACTTTAATGATACCTTCCTGAAATGACTACCTATCACTGATAAGACGAAATTAATATAAGAAGAGAAAGAAGAATTGGCTATGTAGCCTTAGAAAAAAAGGAAAAGAAGAAGATTATTTTACAAACAAAGATTTGGCCCATGTGCCTTTTTATAGACCATTCAAGAATTGGCTTTATGCTATTTATAAGATAAATATAAAAGATTTGGCGTTATGGCTGGTTGACACGCGTTAAGTGGTTAAGTTGGTAACTAAATGTTAAGTTAAAAGTTGCGTGTAAACAGTCAATTAAGGATTAAGTAGATTAGGATTCGTTCTATTTTTCGTATAAGTAGGTGGACTGGGCTTTGCACTTAACATGTTTGGACGTGGTTTTTTGGTGAAGTGCATAAGTTGACAAAGAGGGTGGCGGCAAGAGCTCGTATTTATTTCGCATTAACTCTTTTTTTTAAATGTCGGAGTGGATTTAACTTTCAACTAAAAAATTTGTTGAAGAATATTTTACGCTTGTAAATTAAACGAGTTAAAAAAAATTTTTAAAAAACATATTCTTGTAAAGATTTTATTTTCCGAATCAAATTCTTCTCTGAATTTGTCCAAAATCACGTTTGCCACATATCTAAGTACAGAATTGACGAATTCCTTGACATTCATCACTGCTCATCTTCAATGAACTTATGAACTTAACCACTTAATCCGTTTGGACACGCAATTGACATGTAGTAACTTAAAATTTAGTTAAAATTTAGTTACCAACTTAACAACTAAATACGTCTAAACCGCACATTAATGCCTTATAAATCAAAATGTTAAAGATTAAATCATATAAGAACAGGCTGTATGGCTCAGTATGCTCTGTGCCTATCCTAATAAAGAATGAATTATAAATACTACTACTGCTGATTGAACCAATGCTATCTCAGGCTGCATGGGCTAGATCCCTTGCCTTCCCCTAAGGTAAAGAATTAAAAAAAAACAATGTATCGTTTTGTAAGATAATAAATCATATGCTGCGTTCCGTTTGCCGATTACAGCGCTCACAGCGCTGAAAGTGTTCAGAACCGTTCCGATTCGTTTGAGCGCGCTAAAAGTGTTATTAGTGCTATTGCAATCGGAACGGTAAATATCGCGCTAACATTCTGATTGTTCGTCGCTTAAGTCTAAAGTTACAATTTCATTAAGATCTTTGACCCTGAATGAAGCAGGAGCCACTTTTTAACATTATTACTAAAGAAAATTAATAAGCAAGCTTTTAAAATCTTTAATCGACTAATAAAAACATCAACAAAGTAACGTCATGTGTCAGTTTTGACAGGCCGTTCACAGCGACCATGCTCCGTAGCGTTGGCACTGTGAGCGGGAAGATGGCGGCGTTTATGACGTCATTGATGACGTATCGATATCGCTGTGAGCGCGCTCACAAGCAATCGGAACGGGTATATGAGCGCTGTGAGCGCTGTAATCGGCAAACGGAACGCAGCAATATAAATAAATACACTAATATTACTACATTACTAAATAGGTTATTTTTATAGTATATTAGCTGGCGAAAACTTTGTAAAATATATTTTCATACCAACTTTCCCAGTAATAATACTCCACACAATTATCACGGAATGATTGAATGGCGTGAGCGAACTAAGAAAAAATTTCAAAAAATATCTTAGAAGTCGGTCCTATAACTATGAAGCCAAGTACAGAAGAATCGGAAAATCCGGAAGTTCCGCCCTCAAAAGCTTTATCTTCCTTAGAAGGTGACATTATTGGAAATACAGCATACAGTCAAAGATTTGTGCTAAAAATTTTGCTTAAAATAGCTAACTTGGAAACTTTAAAGGAAGCCCTTTCTGATAAGTCTTTTGAAGATAACCTTTGTATATTATGGGACATGACAGCTGAGAAAGATGTTGTTATGTATCTTAAAGAAAATAATGCACTGAAACTTTTCAATTTTGCATTGCCAACAATAGCTATTCCACGCATAATAGAAATTGTCATAGGCATAGTTAGCAATATGTGTTGCTATGATGAAGTTATATTTGAGCTTATGACAATGGACGACTTTATACAAAATATATTTCTCCACATTAAATTGTTTGACCCTCGGATCCTACATGAAATTCAACGGCTAGTAAGTGCTTGTGTTTATAGAGCTAACAATACTATGATTGCTCTCTGGATGGACATTTTTGATTCCTTTGATTACTCTCAATTGATATATTTTATGTTAAAAAATTCAACTAATAGGGATTTGATAATAACAACTCTTGAAAATTTAAATACAATATGTGCTAGATGTAATCAAGAAATAAGTAGAACCAATTTTTTCCTTCAATTTGTAAAACCAGAAGCTATAGATTCTATCAAGTCTGGATTTCTGGAAGTAGCAGTCACACAAAAAGATTTGAGTGATGATGATATGTTAGAGCGATGGAATCTCATAACTTTACAAATAATTCTGTCAATAACAGGATTCAATAAATCTCATGAAATTTATAAAAACAGTAAGGAGGATGTAGCTCTGATTATTGTTACCATATTACAATTTTATATACAGAAAATTAGTGAAGATATTACTGTAAGTGCAGATTTAGCAGATATCGGGGAGGCTATTGTTGAAATAGTAAAAATGTTACAGTTGTATACATTGGCACCAGAAAAACTAATTAATAGTGTTTATGATTTATGGAAAGCCCTTGACTCTGTTTCAAAATGTAGTGTTGATGCAAGAGAAAGAAGTGATTTTGAAAGCACTTTTGAAGAGGATAAAGATTATGCTAAGATGTTAAATACACATTTTGGCCTTATAATTTGTTATTATATGAAGCATTGTTCTGAAACTAACTTTACATCAGTTTTAGACTTAATAAGTTCTCAAAATGATGATGTATTGAAATCTATAGAAGAGGAAAATATCAGAGTTCAAGTTAAGGAAAAAATAAATCAGTATAGAGCAAAGTACCCTTATGAAAAAGTCAATGATGCTCAATCATAGTGATGTTTTTTTCTTTTTAAGCCCTTTTGCCTTTTGTGCTATCATAATTTTTTATGATTACCTAATTGTTGAATAAAATACTCTAAGTTTAGTTTTTGTACTTTATTTCTACATTTTTGAGTCAGTTGTTAAAGAGAATAATTCATATCTATGTAATGACAACTGTGGAAACAGTATACCTATATGAACTGATTTTTATACTATAGACATATTATAAAAATGGTTTTTTATAAATTTTAAAAAAATCTAGAAGTCTTTTAGTAAATATTTTTAGCATTTCAAGATGATATTTAAGAGGATTTTTGAATCAATCTTTTGCTAGTGATGGATTTTGTGTTTTTTCCTTTCGCTTCTGTGTTGGTTTTCTATCTCTTGTGTGACAGATAAGACAGAGCTTTGGAAAACGTCAAATTTTATTCTACATATGTTACTTCAAATTGTATAAAATATAATAATTACTGCAAGGAAATGATTGGCTTGAATTTGTTGTCCGTTGATCACAATTACAAAAACCAATGAGTTCTTCCAACCTAAGTACATTCAGCCACCCGTTAATGGTATGTCCCACAAATTAAGATTTTTTTTGACCATAACTATGATAGTACACAATTTATTTTTGACATTCTTAGTAAAAGCATACAATTTAACTTTATTTTCAGATCTTTATTTACTTTAATAGGTACATGATTAATTTATTGAATTTTCGAGCGATACGGTTTCGCACATGCCATTATTTACTCTGTCCTACCTTCTTTTTGTAACCAACAAATTAAAATTACGAAAAAGATATAAATATATTTATTGCGAAATAACCAACAATCGATAGCTTAAAAAATATATTGTTTCATATTAACAATAATATTAATGTAAAGCGACTGATTGAATTTTAATAAATTATTAAATAAAAGTCTTAATTTTTAAGCTGGGTGGAATTTCCATTGAAAAACGGAATTTTGCGCGACGTTGGAAAAATTTACCACACTAGTAGTTTTTTTTATTATGTGGCAACCATAGTATGCACCCTGTGGAACCTACACCATCATTACTACAGTGGATCAATCTCGATAGAAAATTCAATGAAAGTGGACGATTAAGTAAACATTTTTTTCCATTGATTAACAGTAATTTTTGGGTAAGTTAACAATCTTTCAAGTATAACACACTTATTTTACAATCGATCAATGTATATTTTACTAAGTTGTATCAATGATTTGTTGTCTTTAATGTAAAAATATCTAAAAATACAAATAACTAGTGTCGTTGGTAAGAAATCGTTACATTCCACTGACCAATTGTGGTAAAAACGTTAGTCAGTGGGATGTAAAGTAAGCTCAGTGGAACGCTAAAGCTACATTCACGGTAATAATTCGCCCGGCACGTGAATCCGTAATTTTTCAAATTTTATTAAGGTCAGATTTTTTGCCAATTATGTACTCGTATAATCCATATGCTACCTATTTTTACTTTGTGAAGTCGATACATTTTTTAACGCGTACTAACAGTGCTGTAGGGTTCACCCGCATAAGACCGGATGCCGTGGAATCATCGAGATAAAAAGTAGCCTACTATTTGTATTATGAGCATGCAGGTTTGTAAAATGTTACTATTTGTAAAACACCAACAACCTCGCAGGCTAGATAGAACCAACAATAAACTCAGTAGGAATGCGTGCGCCGCGTTAGCCTGGCCCCGGTGGGTTAGGCGATTCGAATGCCTTGTTACCCTTTTTCTAACTGAAACGCCGGCGTTCCTAACAGAGGAGTACAACCCAGTTTTCAAGTCTCAGTTTTCAACGTTAGTTTCTTAGAGCTTGTTTCAGTAAGTCATAACGTAAAATAATCGTACCATTCTGTGTGAGAATATCTTACCTACGCTGTTAGGTTTCAAAAAACTAACAGCGGAGATCTCACACGGTAGGGCACAAATTTTTCCTGTTGATCTCCTGAAAATTGCTTTTTTGCAAATTATTGGAGTTGCACGACTTGACAGTATAGCGGGGACATTGGCTTATATTAATGTTTCGATCTCATTATTAAAACCAAGGATTCTGTCCTAATCTTATAATTTTTATGCATAGTTAGTCTGATTGATCTCAAATAATTAAACGCTAACTACGCTGACAGTAAAGTCTGTGTGATTTAATGTCTAAGATTATATGTCAAAAATTTATTTATTTATTTGGTATTTTATGTACATACACACAAGAACAAAAATATAATATATGAGACTTAGAAACTAAAAATGTAGGTACAAAGGTCAGCTTATTTCTTTAAGAAATTTAATAACTTTTAATTACAAATAAATATTTGTACAATATTCATATCTTTTTCTTTTATCATTTACCTAAATACTTACATTTTCTTTTGACAATATACATTTGCTATAGAATTGCGACTAAAAATGTTTACATTTTAATCAGAGCCTTACTTTTCCACTTAGTAATTTTATCATTCCACTGATGAGAGTGTCAAAATGATAAAATACGAAAATATGGTTTGATTGTTTGCTTTTGCATTAATTTGGTATTATTATTATTTTATATGATAAAGGATAATTTGTTGGTCATCATATGGTTTAGTAAAAGAATATTCAATGTTAGTCTAAATAGTTGCATAGAAAAATAAGTAACTAATTTGCCCCATGTTAGTCAGATGAGAGAATAATACGATTGCAGTAGTTATTTATTCTTTTAATTGGTATTATTGCAAGTTTTTTATTTAATTAGCTTACAATAAGAAAATAAAATGTGGTAATTCAGTAAATTATTGCATATAAATTCATAGAACGGGTTTTTAAATTGTTACTAAGTGGAACCAAAAATTGTCTAGATGATTTTTAATCGTTTATTATTAATTAATTTCATGACATTATATTAAATATTCAATATTTTTATAAATTTAAAATATTGGACAATAAAAATAAAAACTATACGAAAAAAATAAAATAAAATCAGACTACAAATTTTAAAATGTGTACACGTTTAAAAAAATCCGCCCTAGTGAACCGATTCCTGACCCATGACGCACCTAGCGTCATAAAGAAACCTTCAGGGAGAGAAATTGTTGTAAATCAAATTTTTATTTAATTCGAACAAAAAAATCCTTTTATTTTATATAATAATCAACAGATTAGGGACACTAATATCTGTGGCCACTACATTTTTTTGGAAAATTATATTGTCAGAGGTCGTCAACCACATGCAATAAATAATTGTTTATTGATCCATATAGTTAATTATAACCGATTCAATGCGGCGGTAGTTTTTTTTAAACTGTAGTGCCTGGCGGCGAAGAAACGTTTCGTGGCTCCTCTGAGGCGCTTAACGCCAGGGACTTACATGGCTCCTCTCGTGCGCCACCCGCCATGTAGTGTAACTTATCGCTTTTTCGTCGATTTCCGCTCGTTTTTATTATAGTCGCAACCCAACAGCGTATGTAAGCGGTTCATTATATTCATAAAAATCATTTCAAATGTTTATAAATGACTATCTAAGTGTTTATACCGAAATGAAAGGTAAGTGCCTAATTTTTATCAGGAGTTGTAAACCTTTTGCCATATGTTTGGTTCGATTGGTTGATAAATTCGTTTTCTTTTTATCGTAGATTTGGAAATCACTATGCTAGTTGTGTATAAATAGTATTTCATAAGCAAATAAACATTGTACCTATTTATTAAACTTTTGAATAAAATGTCTGTTTCGAACAAATGTAGCATCACTAATTAGTTTGTGCGGGTAACCTTTGAAATATGTCATTTTATTCGAGTTTTACAGGTAAACATTTTGGCACCTCTCGGGCGCCATGCGCCATACACAAAAAATACTCATGGCCTCTACGGCGCCATCCGCACAGAATCTGTTAATACACTAAAATAATATAAAAAAATTTCTAATAAAATTGCCATCTACCCAACTCTTTTATGGTACATATTATTTTGGTTCAAAATGCATAAGGAATTCGTGATAATAATAAGAACATTCAAATTACTTCTATAAAATACCTTAGAATCAAGATTCGTATTGATAGAAAACTTAAAGTAACCTATTAACTAAAATATGTACTGCATGGAATAATTTGTAGCTCATTAACCCAGATACTCCTGAAAAATTTTATCATGTCGGATTATCATAATTTTTTTGAATGAGGCATAAAATCCTTGATGTATTATGGGAAAAATATGGAAAAAAATATATCTATTGTGGAAATCTGGGAAAACAGTGAAGTTTATAAACAACACTAGTAAAATGTACTACTTTCATGTATGCTTTGTAAATTAAACTACAGTTTCATTGCAATCTTTATTTTTAATTAACCTTTACGATAAAAATAAATGGAATAGTGGTAAAATAATGTAATTACATGGTGGCGGTATGATATGCCTCAAAACAAATTTTATGGTGCAGGGTAACATTGCATATTTTACAAAAAAAGTTGGCGTGTTTGTGACAAAATGAGCAGCGTAACTACCCTTCTCTGTATCTAACAATATGGCCGACACCATCGCACCTAGAAGACTCTTGATAGCTGCCAGAGGTACGACCAGGCTTCCGTTGACTCTTTCTGAAGGTTTCTAATATTGCGGTAGCTACACTCCTGCGAAATTTTAAATGATCGTAGTGACCTTTACTGGCTTCATACAGCTGCCACGCGTTATGCAGTGTCATATCCAGGCAGTGAGCAATTAGAGAAAAATACCACTTCTTTCCTCTTATTGACGTTCTATACAAGGATATATTCTGATCGGACCTGTCGAAGCCCCCCCATATTTTCATTATAGATTTTTATAACAGCCGGTTGGTCTACCTGTATATGTCTTTTTTCCTTTTGTGAAAACCGTTTTGTCTTGTTTGTTGGTAACACTTCCAGCATTCGATGCCACTGTGACAACGCTATTGTCGTGCCACTTACAAACAACAATGTTTTCAGATCTTGTTGATTTATATTGGAATGAACCACGCTCTGTTTTTATCATTTCTTTGTTAGTCGGTAAAGGACATTTAGATAAGCGGTTTTCTCTTATTGTCCCAGTTGCTTTAAAATTTCTTTGACCTAGCTCATCAATAAGTGGTATCGACGTGAAAAAATTGTCAAAAAACAGATGAAAGTCAGCTTCAGTATCGATTTTCCGCAACTTGTCAGCATATTGGAGAATGACGCTTGCTCCCAATCCAAGCTTTTTGTACTGGCTTAGGTCTTCGCCAGAATTTCCTTGGTAAGGTTCAAACCAATTGACGTAGCCCAAACGAGTAGCACCCACCCAAAACTTATATCCCCATCTAATGGGTTTCCCTCGAATAAACTGTTTACAAGGGTTGCTCACCGTAGTATGGCAGCATCGCTTCGTCAATGCTATGGTGTTCCTCAAAGGGCGTGAAATTTAGATATTTGGTGTTCAACGCATCTATAAGCGGTCTAATCTTGGCAAATTTATCATTTTCTTGTAAATTTGAATTATCACAACAATGTTAGTTGGACATAATAAAATTGAAGCGGTATCTGGTCATAGCATTGAAAATTATGGGCATCCCACAGTCTGACGCGTTTTCCCAATACATTTGTTTTCTTGATAATACCACATATCCACTAAATAGTAATATTCCAAAAAGTTTAAATTTATTTGTTTATTACTCGACACATTCTGTATTTTACTTTGACTAAAACTAGTGATTTCTGTGCTATATGATAAAGCAGCGTGATCCAGTACTTTAATATGATTTTGAACAAAGTTAATCAACTCTTCGAAAGTAGGTATTTTGATCAGAGTTTTGTTTAAATAACTTTCGACTTTGAGGATCAAGAGCTCGCATTGCAATATGACAAAGAATGTAGCTACTTAGGTTACTTATATTTAAAACTTGAATAGCCTTATACGAATATTCAAATGTTTCTATAAAATTATTAAGACTACTAGAAGATCCTTATTCAATGGAGAAAATGTTAACATTTTGTCAAGTACCTACCGGCTAACATTCGGTTATCTTGATATGCCAAACTAAATCATAATTGTAAGCAGTAATGGGTAAACTCTTGACTATATTTAACGCAGCACCCTTTGTGCAAGACAGTAAAAAAATGGAATTTATCAATCTTAGGTATGGTACTTTGGTTGTGTATTAATGAACAGAATGTCTCATAAAACGTTGTAAAGTTCTCAATTTGGCCATCAAATACAAATAATTCGATCTTAGGTAGACGAGGACTAGATTCCAGAGAACAGTTACGTATTTCGACCTTCTCTTCCCGAACACTAGGTTGCAATTTGGATATGCGTAATTTTATAGGAAAATATAAATCATCAAATCTGTTTAGCTCTTCACTATGAAACGAACAATTAGGATTAATTTGTCTTTCTAAATCGAATATTTTATAGACAATAGATTTAAACTCATCACGAATTGTGTCTATTCGGAAGCGCGTAATAAAAATAATGACTGTGAATCGGGATCCGAATTCTGGATTTCTTTACATTTATCATAAATAAACTGTATTTCTTCGAAACATCTTTCTATTCGTTTAGTAAGCAAGGCAAACTCCTTTTCTAATCGCATTTCCATAGTTTCTTTTGACTTCGCCATCTTGGATTGACGTACGACAAACAAAGAAATTATAGGTTATATGACGCGTAGCAAACGTGGCTTTAGATTTTTATGTATTGAAATATTAGGAATGAATAGTGGATATATTCGAAGGTATTAATGAATTTAGGTATCTTAATTGGGAGAACCTAAATTATTAGAGAATGTCCGTGAATGGACTAAAATTGTAAACGGATCCGGCTTCGGAGTGACCAAAATTATGTGCGGTTTGCACACCTTATTTATGGCCGCTGAAGTTGTGCTAATTAGTGGACTGTATGTTTTAGAAATGTGTTGTGTGTGAAGTGCTGAGATGAAGAGGTAGTCGACCTTCCCTACAATTGGGTAGAACAAAATCAACCACTCACCTTGAATACTGCTTAAACGCCAGTTAATTATGTCTGTTTGTGGACATGAAATTAAGAGGGCACTGCACTTGAGTAGAACACAAATGTAAATTCAAATATAGTTAATTTTCACAGTTTCTGCACGCGCGTTTGATGGTAAAAATGGCACACAAACAACTGTATACAGACTGGTATTCGAACTTGGTACTGTCCGCTATGGTACTATGCCGCGACTTGACCGCCACTGAGTTAATGTCTTACTTATTTACTGAGATACTGACTAACTAACTGAGTTCATACGAGCGGCGCGGCTCGTTATATAGTTTGTGGAAAATATGAACTACTCTCTATTCAGAATGTTCGATACATTAGTAGTAGAAAACTCCTGGTGGAAATCTGTAACTTACCTACCATTTCCTATAAAACACATAGATAGTCTCTTTAAAACACACTAAACTAATAAATAAAACATAATACACAGTAAAAGGTTTCTCGTTGTATTATTATAGATAAAACTGCTTAAAATAGCGTAAAATCATTACCGGGGGCCAACGACGCGCTAGTTGCGTCATCATTCAGGGGGGCCCATGACGCGACTCGCGCGTCGTTGGCCCCCTGGCGCCGCGGGCTGGTTCGGAAGGGCTCGAAAAATGAAGGTGGCAAGGAATCGGCAGGCCTCCTGCCTCAGGTCACGGTTAAAATATTCTTTATGGTTTTTATCCCACAAATACGACAACTCCTTGAAAAGATCAATGCTTTTCGTCAAGGCTTTTCACTCCTTCTCCATGTCTCCGCACGAAATAAAAATAAAAACACGTCCTGTCACCGCTGCATTCAACTGCGGTAAAATCGGCCCCGATCAAGCTACACAGGCGCCGCCTACGCTCCCTAGACGATAATCGCTCCTAAGTCGTGAGTTCGCCAGAATCGATTTCAGAGTTAGGGGAAATAATTAAGGTTTGCCTACACAGGAGGCGATCAAGGAAGCGATCTAGGGTGCTTCCTACCACTTTCTCGATATTGCCACTGATATTAGGGCCGTGTGAAGGTCACTTTACAGATAATATTAAAATAAATATTTTCACACCTAATATAATTTTTTGACTTTACTATGACTGTGCTTACAAAAGAGAATGGCAAACTGGGTACCCTGTAATATTTATAAATTGAAATCAAATCAAAATCGGGCTATATTTAGTTTATAGGTCAATATTAGACACGTATTTACCAACATCACATATTGAGTTAGTTGTTGGAGATACTTAGATATATAATAAAATCCAATTATTCCCGTAACAACGCCATTTATTTTTTCACCGACATCAAGAAAAATGATATACTGTCAATCTGTCAAACTTTAAAGATATTGAGTCGCGATTTCAATGAGCCCTTATGTCAATTGTCTTGTCACGGTTCGCTGTTTATCAATATTTATAAGTACAATAATTGAAATTAGGGTGTTTTTTTAATTTCAATAGCTTCATCTGATCATCTTATGAACGTTTTAACCCTCTAACCGTATTCGTCCTTTGAAGTAAACAACGTTTTCACGTGCTTTTCGAGGTTAGATTATAATTTCGACTTTTTATTCCCAACTTCTATATAAATCTTATGATTGTATTTCGATTATCCATCATTCAAACAGTCAAACCCACATATTCAATTTGAGATACGTAAATGCTCTGCGAAAATAAAAGCGGTACTGACAATGTATGTGAGTTTGCCAATATTCTTTACTTAATGTAAGACCCAGATTATATTTTTTATATGCTATTGTTATTTTATTGGTGATCTACTTATTAATACATAAATAAACTAAATAAATAATAGTTGCTCATAATATGCATCTTTGTTACATCTACTACACCACCCAAATCACTTAATGACTTTTCGAGGTAAGTAAACCGAGAATGTAAAGTTTTAGTATTTAGTCTCTTTCATCTCACGTTCCGAGCAGAAATGGACCTTTACAGTGATATAATATTTCAAAAATAGTGCTTATTGTTTTTGGGTAGGCACACGTGTACATTATTTTTACAAAAAGTCCCATGTGAGAGATAGAGGTGTGACTAATATATACGTAAAAGTTATACGTAATAGTAACACGGACCAAATCACATATTAGGTAATATGAATGTTATGGTATTAGGTTAATCTATAATAGTCAAATAATAGTGAGCGAGCATCGTCGCGTCACAGGACAATGCGACGTGGCCAAACTTGCGTGTTATCCATCGCTCGCGCTCTTCGCCGGGCCGCGCAGCGCTACGCGATAGTGTACCAAGGACGTATTCGATTGAACATTATCAATGCATTGCATACACTTCACGTGTTGTATGGAAGTTACATGAATAAGCAGAGTGACAGCACGTAATCGACATCGATTAAATGAAAATTGTAAAAAATACGCAAAATTTTTCTAATAATCTGAGAAAAAGTAAATAACGCCTAATTTTTTCAAATGTTCATTTAGTTAGACGTGTTTAATGTTAATGCCTTTTGAAGTATGAAGGCGAATTTAATCACTATTAATGAATATTACATACTCGCTAGTTTTATTAACACATTACTCTTTCGGGTTGAAAAGTAGCGTACCTATGTGTTAATCTGAGACCTAATCCAAGAAATCCAGTACCATACCAAACATTAAAATCGGTTCAGCAGTTTGAGCCTGCAAAACAGTCAAATAGTATCTACATAAAACTAATAAATAAGCAAATTTTCGCATTTTATAATATAATTCTCTCATCAATATATCATAATATTTATATGCGATTTTCTAACTAACTAACTCTTATATAATAGGTCTTTACCTATGAAACTGCCGTTTTGCCGTACTGGCCATTTCAAATGAAAATATTTTTTTTTTTGACTGATAATTCTAATTTCAAATTAATTTTATTTGACAAACGTGAAATCTTTTTCTAAAATCGTCATTTGTTTAATAGTTAGTGTTTTGTTTTCAACGCATTCGAACATTTTTCGTCATCATGGAGTCATCATAAGTTAAAAATTCGAGTAATTATGGAGTATGAGTACCGTCGTGGCAGCCAAGCGGCACAAGCGGCACGCAACATCAACGACGTTTACGGAGCGAACACTACAAACGAACGCACCACCCGTTATTGGTTTACCCGCTTCCGTTCTGGAAATTTTGACCTGAAAAATGAACCCCGTGGTCGTCCGAAAACTTTGGTCGACAATGACGAATTAAAGGCAATTGTGGAAGCTGATGAAACTCAATCCACGGCTGAATTAGCAGCAGCTTTCGACGTTAGCATCAAAACAATATTGGTCCATTTGCGTCAAATTAGCAAGGTAAAAAAGCTTGACAAATGGGTACCCCACGAACTCAATGACCGCCAGCGCGAAGTAAGCGTGGAGACGTGCCTTGCACTGCTCAGCAGGCATACAAATGAAGGAATTCTGAACCGCATTGTTACTTGTGACGAGAAATGGATCCTGTTTGACAATCGTAAGCGCTCAGCCAGTTAGTTGGACCCTGGTTCAGCACCCAAACAATGCCCTAAACGAAAACTTACCCCTAGAAAAGTGATGGTCACTGTTTGGTGGTCTAACGCGGGTGTAATTCATTACAGCTTCTTGCCAAACGGGACAAGCATTACTGCAGATGTGTACTGTGAAGAACTGAACACATTGATGGAGAAGCTCGCACGTCTCCAACCAGCTTTGGTCAATCGTTCGGCTCCACTGCTCCTGCACGACAACGTGCGACCTCATACTGCACAGCAGACGGTCTCCAAGCTACAAGAGTTGGGGTTGGAAGTTCTCCGTCATCCGCCGTACTCACCAGACCTTGCGCCTACAGACTTCTACTTTTTCCAGAATTTGGATAACTTCTTAGCGGGAAAAAAATTCAATACCCGAGAGGCAGTACAAAATGCCTTTGAAGAATTTGTTGCCTCCCGTACAGCTGATTTCTTCAAGAAAGGCATCAATAAGCTACCAATGCGTTGGCAAAGATGCATTGATTGCATGGGTGATTATTTTGATTAATAGAAATAAAAAATATATAAAAAATTACGCTTCATTTATTTTGTGAAAAACGGCAATTTCATAGGTAAAGACCTAATATAACTAACTCTATTGTAACTAATATACATACATACAAACTAATAAAGGTTAAATGAATATTGCGTAGTATTAGAACAACATCGAACGGAAAACTAACCGTATAATTTGACTGTTACCGAATAATAGGCACGATAACCTAATATGGGTAAAGCGTTATATTCGATGATAGAAATACGTCATCATCAACGCGCTCGCTCGCGCCGGCTAAGTTACTTCTTGACTTGATGCCGCGCCGGTTTGGCCACTTCGCGGCGTACCGCGCTCGAAATGAAATTCCTGAAAAGAGATTTCGGACAAACAAATATTTTTTTCATGCATGCGTATCCATGTCGCAGTTTGTATGAACTTTAAGTGAGCAATCAAAACAAAAGCACGCAATCTTTATTCCATACGATTATAATAGAGTTTCAAGGACAGTAAAAACTCTTTACGAACTTTTACGAATATAAATATTACTAATATGACTAATACGAAATATCGAAAATCCAGTATTGCCTCTTACTCTTACTAAAACTATTTATTTGGTATTGCTCTATTGAAACTATATTATTGATAGGTACCTACCTATACAATCTAATGCATCACTGTATCGATTATTCGTTACGAATCGTGTATTAAACTGGCAACAGATGCATTGCAATGCGTTCAGATATCACGAAAATACTAAAACACCTATATTAGTTTGATTCGGATACTAAATCGGCTTGCTATTATTTGACTATTATCGGGTAATAGGTATGATAACCTAATATCTGTTAAGCGATATATTCAATAATAGGATTACCCTACAACAACCCTAATATAACATCTCTAGTGAGAGATAATTTCTATCGATCATGTTAAGTGTTTAACTTACTATGATCAATAGTGTTTAACTTAATATAGAAACATATTAAGGCTTGGTGAATGGATGGTGTGGAAAAATACTGATATATTCTATTTCTGACAAATAAGATCTTTCATACATCATGGAATGTTAGAAAAAAAATGAACAGTTTTAACCATAGGTACTTAATTTATTATTTTGGATGAAAATTAAAAACAATAATACATATTAACTTATGAATAGAAGCTACTCTGCCTTAACTTTTTTTGGATTGCCTTCTCTATCATTATCTTGCTTGCGTTTGCGGTTTCCAAATTGTCTACCTTTATTTTTGCCTTTTTGTTTACTAAAATTCTTTTGATTCTTTCGACGTTTCGACATTTCTGAGACAGTCTTATCCAGATGTGTTTGTTCTTCCTCGCCTTCTAGTAATCTAAACAAAACTTCAGATTCACCTATTTTAATTTTACCATCATTGATTTTTTCAAATACTTCTTTAGCACTGTTTTCCTTTACTAGCCGAACCCAACCTTCTGTATCGCCAACCTTAAAGTCTACGAATGCAATTTCAGCACCTGAAACACATCAAGCAAGATGTTTTATACTGTAAATTTTATAGGTTTTTATGTGTAATAAAGAACATAATAATTGACCAAGAGAAGTCACTAACAACATTCAAATAAGAGCTCCAAATGAATCAGTCACATTTAGACATGTTGATAAGCGAGGCCATTGAAGGAGGATAGGTTTGTGTAACTTTAGAGAGTTATGGAATATTAAGTGAGTAACTCACTTGTATTATTAGCATTGAAAAAGGCATGACCCAATCAGAGTTTGAATTGGAATCCAAAATCAGGTTTATTAAATTTCTTGTTAGATTTGATAATTGTACTCATGCTAAAGTGGTGCTAAAATAAATACCAACCTAAAGGGGTAAGAGCAGCCTTGACATCTTCCCTTGTCATTTTATCATGACCCTGACTGAAGTGTAGCACTGTACCAGTTGGCAGCTTGATGCTCTCGTTTTTCTCTTCTTTTTCCTACAATAAAGTTTGGATATGGTATCACTTAGTCATAGATAGTTTATCAAAGCACTTTTGGTTTAGCACATGACAGATATACACCAACTGAATAAGATTAATAAAAATATATAATGTTTCTCTATTCTAACTTACTTTCACATTGCTTAGAATGTGGAATAAGCATATACATAAATAAATATACATATTTATTTCATATTCATGTAACACTTATTTATAACATAGTATAATATAAAATGCTTAAACTTTTCTAAAACAATATAAAAACATGGTTTATATTTGATCTGTGTGAATTACACCAGTTTTCGTAGGCCATTCAATATTTGTATGAACATCACCGACATATATGTATACCAGATTGGGTATTGTCAAATGACTTTTGTGCCTGTTTGATTTAGGTGCTGGACGCA
Source organism: Marasmarcha lunaedactyla (assembly GCA_923062675.1). Taxonomy (NCBI): domain Eukaryota; kingdom Metazoa; phylum Arthropoda; class Insecta; order Lepidoptera; family Pterophoridae; genus Marasmarcha; species Marasmarcha lunaedactyla. Next base: position 14,669,592 of record OV281346.1, on the reverse strand, counting down.
GCGGCGCGATTCTCTCGTACTAATATTGACTAATTAAAATACACAAAGGAACTAACCCAGTCTTCATACAGATTTAGGCCTGGAATTGCATTGATAAAATTGAGCAATTAATGAAAAAATGCAATGGCCAAATGAAAAAATATCAGTCTGTAATTATAAAGATAAATAATTATTTATCTCTGGATTAAAAATATTCTCGCAAAATAAACTACCTACCAAGTTTTTATTTCATTTTGAAATTATTTTAGCATCCACCTTAGTAGATGTTGGGTTATGATAAGTTATTTCTTAAAATCATAATTTAATTTTGATGAAATATTCAAAATTTGTGGTAGGGCCCACTACCCACACCACTCGGCCATCTCGAAATGAACTAATAAACTAAAAATACAGATTTTTTGGTGCATATTTCATCTCAGTGTGCCAGATCAGCGATAAACGTTTTTTTTTTACTGTACAAAAAATAAACAACATGTACACTATAACTTACATGAAGATCTTTTATCCCTATTATCAAGACATTCACACAAGTACAAACTTAATGTAATCGTAGTATAAATATTACATGGTGGATACCTCAGGGTTAACCCTAAAAATTTGATTTTCAGCTAATTAAAACTAATATAAATATTGATGTTCAGTGTTAACTTGAACCTAGATAACATTTTACTGTTGTTGTGTCGTGTTCTAAATGTTTTTTCATCTTAACTAATGTGTACCACCTATATAAAACATATGTTCTTTTTTTCAATATTTACGAAACCCTCATTCATATTGAATGAACTTATGACTGTTGACATCTATTAAGGTGGTGGGAATATTATAAATCACCCGAGGCAATGCTAGCATAATGTTGATATTGCCATAGCTTAAGGTTAAAACCTTGGCTGTTTATTATTTTTAAACTAGGACTTCTAGAATGTCAAATCAAAAATCACTGTGTCAGCTATGTTTTTAATATCATTTTTTTACTATATTCATTGCTGCGAAACAAGCATGTGACTCACCTGATGGTAAGTGGCACCTGCACCCATAGACATCATGTCAAAGAAATTTTATTTTTTAATACAAATTGTGATCATTATCTCAACTAATGATTTGTTGCTGCATAGGCTTCAGCTAAAATTACCATTCCTCCAGTAAAACCACATAAACATGATTATTATGGTGGTCAATCTGCTTAGAAAAGAAACTCTACTACCACTGAATTAATTAAATGGTCATAAAATGTTATACTTGTATTTTCTTAATTTTGGATATTTACCTTAAATATTTATAAATCACAAATTAATCGTCAAATTGTATGTATAAAAGAGTGCTGAGGTTCTTTTTCTTCTTAGTCTAACCACAATACCTTTTAAAAGCCAAGTTAAGTTATATTTACATAATCATAACTATCATAAAGCTGATAACATGTTTATTTACCTCCTTATTTTTATTTTTCTTCTCTTTTTTTTCCTTCCTTGAAGTGTATTCTTCCTGTTTAATCTTCAAATATTCTTCTTGCCAGTGTACCAGAAGATCTGTTTCTCCATATTTTAAACCTTTTGTGTTCATAAATTCTTCAGCCTGTAACAAATTTATTAACATAGATTACATTTCTATCAGGCAAATAATATGAAACCAAAGTTATTCAAAAATAAAAGTAATTTTTAATGTATTACATATTGCATTTACACCTACATGGCCAATGTAACCATGGTCATCACATAGTCAACAGTACAAAAGTAATCACACCCTTTGACACTAACTTATTAACATTCATTTAGAAATAAAGCACAATCAATACCTGTTCCTTAGTTTTGAATGTGGCAAAGACTGATCCTTTAAATAATCTTTTCTTAGTGTTCCGATCAGCATATCGTCTCATTATTACATTTTCAACCTCTTTATAATCTTTAAAGAATTTTAAGATATCATCTAAAACAGCATCCTTAGGGAATCCCTTGGTGTAGATTGTGCGATTCATTAATTCTTTGCGACGCTCCTCATTCATTTCGGGAATTGGTAGCTCTGTACTTCTTCTGACTTTTTTTCCATCCTCCGACACCTGTTTACAAGCAACTTATATTAACAAATAAACCACTATTATAAAACAAAGTCAAGATAAAATGATACATACCTCAACAATACCATTTGTTGATTTTAACAATGCATTGGCGATCACTTCTGTGTCTTTGCTTAACTTGGCGAGGCGGTTGAACCGTGTGAGGACTTCAAGTGGGATCCAACCATCATCTAACTTTATTTGCTCTTGAAGGAACTTGTCTCGTGGAAGGTTAAGGTCACCTGCACATAATTAAAACATTTGGGTTACATTAAATACTTAAAAAATAAAATGAGTGCATCGGCAACCCCATAGCAAAACGTGGACTAACCAAAATAATATTCAACTTGTCGGATGATGGTACTTTCCAACTCTGTTTCATCCTCAGTATTGTTCTCATTGTCTGCCGATCCTACGTTACTTTCTGCTTCGGGTTTTTCTTGACCATTAGTTTCAACAGAAACTTCTTTTACCTCCGTCATATTTTATTCTTATGAATATAACAATAACTACTAGATAAAGATATGCAGAAATATACGGAACAAATAGGGGTTATATTTGCTCTTTACGTGTGCAATTAACTAAAAAGTTTTCGCAATGCTTTTTAAATGAAATCAAAGTTTCGCATTTACAACTAAATAAACACGTGTTTTAAACGCGTCCGCTTCCAAAGATAATATGGTTATGTCACTTAACACTTTTACTACCAGCCGGCAAAACCTAGTAATCTGAAAATTTTTGACAAATATTCTAAGCAACCCATACCAAACATGACCAACATAACAAAACTAAAATGAAAAATTAGGTACCTACAAATGTTAAAGATAAAAACACGAATATTTTTTATGTGGATAAATAAAAGCGTAAAAGTTGTTGCATTGTAAAAAAATAGTAGTAAATTAGGTATTTTATTAGCTCGCACAGAAGGTATTCTAAACAATTAACAGTCCTCAAAATCCTAGTTTTTCTGCCAGCCTGGATTGTCGTAAATATTTATTTAATGTGAATTTTACATTTCTTTAATTGTTTGAACGCTTAATATGCATAGTGTGGTATTTTAGACCCTCCGTCTTCTTTTCAGCCTACCTACCCAAAAATATATGTATTTGGACTAGTTTGTTGGTGGCGCCATGTATCTAGGTACAGTGCTACTAAAAAGTCATGAAAATAATCCTTTTGGAACTAAAAAAAGTTGTGTCTTTGGCAACTATAAATTGATGGCTGCATGGCACTGCCTTTGCCTTCCTCAACTTGAGGAGAAATAATGAAAAAAAACTATAAATTGAAATGTCAGAAACGTTACTGTTGTGGTCTCAGACAAGCAAACATATGGAAATGCCATACCAACGAAAAAAACGTATATACCTATGCGATACTAAAATGGCGGACTAGTGTTGTACCATTATTGTTTATCAATATATCGATTAATGCTGCTGAGTTGTAATCTATTTTACAAAACATGTAGGGCCTTACAAATAAACGTAGTTTGAGTAAATGTTTTCTTATAATTAATAATCATGGATCAACATTCAATAACGGTACCGCCATGACGTTATAAAATGACTAGCTGTTTCCCGCAACTTCGTCAGCGTCCCCGCGGTCTCCATGTGAGTCCCCCACCAGTGGGTCTGACCACTCGAGTCGCTTGGTTCCAAACGTTGCGCTTCACTCAACTTCTATTCCTCTCCCCTATTCACCCTACCAACAACGTAATGGAAACGTCAAAAAAGAAAAATAAGTGCTGACAGCGGATGCACTCCCTCTCCCTAAAAGTACACTTCTCTAACATCCGAGGAGTGCACTCAAATCTCCACGATGTCCACCACCACCTTGAGACAGAAAGGCCGCACTTATTCTTTCTGACAGAGACGCAGATCTGTGATCGTTCGGATCTGGCATACCTGCGTTACCCAGGCTATATCCTGGAGACCAAATTTCACCCCGATGCGGGCGTGTGCGTGTATGTCAGACACGAGATCTGCTGTCGGCGTCTCTGATACTTGGAAGTTCCGGATTTTTCTGTTTTATGGGTCTATGTAGATACTGGCCTGGACCGAATTGTATACGCCAGTATTTACCGATCACACACGGGAAATCAGGAGACAACTCGACTTATTGAATATCTTAGTGATACTGCAGATAAGGTCCAATGACGCTATCCCTCTGCGCAGTTGGTGTTCCTTGGGGACTTTAATGCCCACCATGGAGAGTGGCTGTACCCGTTCAAGGACACCGACCAGACTGGCAGAGAAACCTATCGGTTCGCAGTAACTCATGGTCTCTTCCAGCTCGTCCACGAACCTGCGCGCATTCCTGACGTTGTTGACCATACTGCGTATTGCTTGGACCTTCTGCTGACAACCGATCTAGACAGATACACAGTGTCCGTATCTCCACCATTAGGGACATCCGACCACTGTCTAGTGAAATCTGTGTCGCAATACTCGCCAACTGATACCAGCCCAAAATGCAATAGGCGAGTATGGCAGTTCAAGTCAGGAGATTGGGATGAGATGTGTCACTTTTTCGCCTCTTATCCTTGATGATGACGCTCGTTTCGACCACATTGGCCGTATCGGGGACAAGTTAACATCCTATCCCACGGGGAGTAAAGCTTTCTGGTCACTTGCCAAGTCGGTTGAGATGAACTTCTGTCGCCCATCACTGCCCCCACTGCAAAGGCCTGACGGGTCTTTAGCCCACAGTGCAAAAGAGAAGACAGACTTGTTCGCAAATCTCTTCGCGGAATGTTCACGTCTAGACCCACGTTACCCCACGTTCAGCCCCAAGATGGAGGCCGTCAAAATTCACCAGAAAAAGGTACTCAAATGCTTACTAAATCTAGACGTGAATAAAGCCAGTGGTCCGGATGGCATTCCCGGAGTGGTTCTAAAGCACTGTGCAGCCGAGTTGTCTCCTGTTTTGACACGCCTATATCGATTCTCTCTAAGGACTGGAAAAGTTCCAAAATCATGGAAGTTTGCAAACGTACAGCCCGTACCAAAAAAGGGCAGTCGAGCCGTTCCAGTCAACTATAGACCTATTGCAATCACTTCCATAATTTGCAAAATTATGGAACGTGTATCGAACCATCGTCTCCTGACGTACCTAGAGACCAATGAGCTCCTCAGTGGCAACCAATATGGTTTCCGCGGAGGACGCTCAACAGGAGACCTTCTAGTGTACGTCACGCATCTATGGAGCATGGCCTTGGAAGGGCACGCAATAGCCGTATCCTTAGATATCTCCAAGGCCTTTGACCGGGTATGGCACGAAGCCCTCTTGAGCAAGCTTCCTGCGTATGGCATACCATCTGGACTCTGCGACTGGATTTCTGATTTCCTGAGGGAACGGTCAATTCGAGTTGTCGTCGATGGCTTCTCATCGGACCTAATGGCGATCAACGATACCTCAGAGATCTGTTCTCTCTGCAACATTATTCCTGCTGCACATTAATGACCTTCTTTTATCGGAAGGCATTATTGGTTACGCCGATGACAGCACTGTTGTAGAGAGATATGTGTCCAATGCGCGAGCGAGTCCGAACCAGATCTAATTTCAGAGAGAGTCGATGATCGAACGGGTTGATTTGACATTATGTAGGGTTTCCGATTGGGGTGAAGCCAACCTTGTCAAGTTCAACCCTTCCAAAACCCAGGCGTGTCTCTTCTCCGGCAAAAAGAGCACATTCAACTTGACGCCTACTTTCCAAGGTGTATCTGTACCGATCACAAACCATCTAGGGCTTCTAGGCATGACCATCACGTCGAAACTTAATTTCGGTCAATAGAATGAAACCATGGCACAGTCAGCTTCCAAAAATTGAGAGTCATCGCAAAGATCCGGCGGTACTTCAACTCCGAAAAGTTGCTCAATCTGTACACAGCTCAGGTTAGATCCTGTATGGAGTACTGCAGCCATCTTTGGTATGATTCCGCTAAGTACTGCAACGTTTGCTTGTGCCGTATTTATTAAAAGAGGTTATTGCACAAACAAACTTGCCGACATTTATGACTGGCAACTTATAAGTCTGTCATTATTTGATTTTATTTGTAAAATGTAAAATATATAGAATATGGAAGATTGTTCTAGGGCATTCCTTGACGGAATTCCTTACGGAATTCTATTGCGGGCTTCGTCCCCAAAATAGTCTAATAATTATCATTGTATTTTCCTATAAAATAGATTCATCTTAAATAAAAGTAACTTAAAGTAAAAGTATGTTATCTTTCCTTTGTTGATTAGGAAGACCTCCCTAGGTTAGATTAGGTCCATCCCGGGTACCGACCCCAGAGTACCATCTTGAAGCGTTGGATTCTGTCGACCGAAGGGCCCGTAGACTCATAAGTAACGACAAACTTACTTCTTCGAGACTGCAAAGTCTCGAAAATCGCCGAAAAGTTGCTTGTCTATCGGTTTTTTTACAGATTGCACTTTGGAGAGTGTGCGAATGCTCTTTTTCAGCTGATCGAACCTTCCCCCTTGGTCCACCGGTCAACCATTTGTGGTTAGCGTGCCGAAGAGCCGAACTAAACGGTTCGATAGCTCATTTTTGGTTCGTGTTGCCAAAGAGTGGAACGATTTGCCTGCGTCTGTTTTGTCAGACAAATATAACCCTGGAGCTTTCAAGTGTAGAGTGAATAGGTACCTCTTGGACAGGCGTGTATGATCCTAGTCTACATCATCACTTTCCATCAGGTGAGATGGAAGACAAACGCCTGCTAATTATTAATTAAAAAAAAAGCTCGGTTGCAAATAGCTAAATACCATATTTTATCGATGTAGCTTCAAAACTGACGGAGTTTTATACAAACTTACCCCCTCCCCTTTATTACCCATTAAGGGGCTTCAAAACCCAAAAATCCTAAAACCCTCGAACCTTCTTAATTTCTAATCCAATAGCAAAATACAATTTTTTATCGATTCAGTTTCAAAACTGACGGTGTTTCATACTAAATTTCAACCCGTTAGGGATGAAGTTTCAAAAAACCCTTGTTAATGGATGCCTACACATAACAAAGAATACAATCTCAAAATTTCATGTCTCTAGGACCTGCGGTTTAGGCTGTGCGTTGATATATTATAGTTCAGTCAATCAGTCAGGACTTTAAATATTATAACATAAAGAAAATGATGGTACAAATGGTAATAAGGTAAATTAATCAATTTAGGGAAAAATAAAACAAATTAAAATCAATATTAATAATTTATACAACATGCAGTTCCTGGTTCTTCACTATTAAAAAAATTTACAATCAGGTCGGACAGTAGAAAGAGAACAAAAGATAACGGCTTACCAAAATTAAAATCACAAAGGGTTGAGTTCAAAATGTTCGTGTCGTCAGCCACTTATGTTTCAGTGAAATATACAGTTATAATTATTTTTATTATAATAATCAATAAGGTTAATACCATATTTTATAATCACTTGAGCTAAATACTAAACAGTTTTGTTTTATTTTTTTAGTGTTAAAATAGCCACCATTAGAGTAAACTTATAATAACTATTGCACCACAAATTCTTTAATCTAAAAATATTTGTTACTTCATTTAATAGGGAAAAATAAACAATTCACTACTAATTAATTATTTATTGTGTTAGTTTGCTATCTCATTAGTATGCAGCCTGCATTCCATTATTGCTCAAAAACAGAGCGAATGTTTTTTTATTGAAGGTTGCCGATCAAAAAAAAATTTTTCGCACATAAACCCAAGCAAATAAAAAGTACAAAAATAAAATATTTTACTATGAAGCTGACATAAATATATTTTTAGTGATATTATTTAATATATATTTTATATATTATATATAATATTTTTTAAGTAATTTATTCAACTGAATATCTACATATGTCATCTATTTTAAATCATAAAGATTACCTCAAGTATTTCTTTTTGCATAATGATTAACCTAAGATTCGAGAACCTTGTCTGTATCGGTAAAGGTGCACGCAGTTACCTATTCCTTGATTTGCTTTTATGTCTTTTATATATTTATATACATAATTTGGTTCTGACTTTCATTTTAGTAATTATTAAAATCAAAACAATCCAGCAGATAAAATTAAAAATTAAACGAAATTAAATTCATGAAATCGCCCATGCATCATTTATTCTCTAGTCACTTCGGTAGTAATTTTAAACGCTCTAGTAGTAATTTTGCAATGTTTGCGATATAAAACTAAACTAAATTAGTTACAACACATCGCACTATACTACGTTTCGCAGGCATCATAAACCGATATTTTATCAATTTTCACAAGATTAAAGGCTCATTTATTAAATGCAGGCGTTAGTACATCTATGTCTATTATATTCATAATTAAATAAATAATCATAATACCTATATATATAAAAATAAATATGTATAAATCTATATTTATATCTACTGTATAGGTGCTAACGTATTGGACCAATATAACCGATTGGTCATACCTATGCATAAATAACTTCCTAACATTCAATGTTTAAATCAAATTTAATTTATTTTAAATGTAAATCTTCTTCTTACTTTGAATTCTTCTAAAATTCTCTTAAAGTCTGTTGTATTAGTTTTAATTTTTTGTTTTATTTTGTAATCTAAAAGTTATCCTTAAGGGAAGTAGCGGGTCATTCGCAATACTAGTATCCTCTGATTACTCACTGGGAAGTCCTAGAAATATGTTGTTACCAGGATTACTGAAATAAACTCTATTTTTATTATTTTTTATTAAAAAAAAATAAAAGTACACAACGCTACTAATATGGCGGATATTAGACACGCAAATTATGTCACAAACAATATAGGCGCTGAGAAGGACTAATACCAATATACTTAGATCATTAACTAGGTACGTGTGTTAAACGAAGATGACTATATCCTTATTATTTTATTAAAACTTTTTATATACCCTGCTAGATTCGTATGGCATTTCCATATGTTTCCTTGTTCTGAGGTTGTAACAGCAACGTTACTGTTTTGGTATCTTTGAGTAAATAGTGCCCAAATCTCCGTATATCCCTTATTTTTTCCTTATGCAGTACTTTTAAGTGAGATATTTGAGAAACTTCTACCATTAATAATAATAATCACGATACAAACAATCTGTAATGGAGCTCGGGAATTACTTTTCAAGGCTTTTGAGCGTTGTTTTGGAGAATACCAAACTTTACGTTTATTCTCATGAATAGGATATTATTTACGCCCGAGGAAGTTATTATGACGGGTATGTAACAGTAAATTATCACATAGAGTAATACTAATTTAATCAAATCATAGTGTATATTCCAAATTTTGGAGGTTATATTCATAGTTACATATTGTTGTTTAAAGTCTGACCGGAAAATTTTCATACTTGCCATGTTATATTATTAATTATATTGAATATTAATATTTAGAATTAATATTAATGTTTAGAACAAAAATATTGACACCATTGTTTGTTTACTTTCAGGTAAGTTGGAAGGCGGTTGTAAAATAAATGCCGTATTTTTAAATCCTGATAAACACAGGACTGGGCGTACAACAAAGAAATTTTGAATATTAGAAAGTTGCTGGCTATTATACGACCAATTAATTAGGACCTGAATTAGTCTTGTAGCCTAGAAAAAATTAGAAAAATTCCAAAGACGATATTTCAAATTAAATATGTCAATCGAACCATTTCGCATTGATTGAAAACAGTTTTACTTATATCAGCTAAAAGGGAATATTACGTGAATGATATAACAAAGAACAGAAACACACCATGTGATTAGAAATTCACAAAATGAAACATTATATTGAGGTGAGTTGTGTACATTAATCATATAAAGTAAATAAAAAATTGCAAAAGTGCAAAGTGATATTTCCAAGGAAAAACGATTTATAACTATACATGAAGGAAGATAAAGTTTTTGAACGAAGCAGAACATTGTACTATGACAGATGGCAACCAACCGTCACTAATACGCGACAGGCTCATACTGCCAGACACAAACTAATTAGTGATGTTACGCATCAGACGAACGTCTTCCCGACTACAACACTAGGAACTCACTTTTTCAATTTGACAATATTAAAAAAAAATCGATTGTCCGAAGCCCCTCTTCTATTATACAAGATATTTTAACAATCTAAAAGATAAAGAAAATAAAATATATAAAAAACTCGTATATTTATGATTTTTTTTTATCTCTAAACTTTGTTTTATATTTTTATATGAACAAATCATATAAAAATATAAAACAATGTATTGCATGGGAGGCAAATTTTTATTTTCTAGACGCGAGACATCAGTACCTTTTAATATTCTGCTGATTATGTTACACCAATTGAACACCGTTATTCTTTTTGAGTAACCTAGAAAACATTTCTTCCAAAATGTTTGTGGCTTACAAACAATTTACGAAGTTCTACCACACTTAAACCTTGTATGTTAACATTAACTATTAGCACAAAGACACAGTAACTAATGTAAAGTTCTATCTCAGTTCGTGGAAAATGAAGTCCTTTCGCTCACTTTATCATTCACTACCAGCACTTGTTGTACATTGTGAAGCACCACAAACGCAAATCAATTACTATATTTGGGACTTGAGAGGTTATGTTACGGAAATTGATCAATGCAAACTCTTCACTCGTCAAACATTGAAACCGTAATGGCAAATCGAGCTAATTAATTGAAAAATAAATTAAATTTTGCGTTTTATGGCAATCAGCTGTAGTTACTACACAATAATTATTTCAGCAAATTTTAAGTTTTAATATAATAAAAGTGGTTTTAACATAATTAGAACATTGAAACATAATTGTTATCATTCATCATTCACATTGAAGTGACATATTACATTTGATCGGTTGAAAAGTAGCAACGGAGCTGTCATAATCAAAAAGTTCTAATCAAAGACATAATTCCTAGTATTTTTTGTATGAGACTACCTGCTATGCTGCCAGACCAGTGTCGTATAGGAGCAGACACGTTTTTAAGGCGGTTGGAATAAATATCTTGTGACTTTCTCTGGGATGATATTAAATACCTACAACCAAGGGCAGAGACATTCTGTTAATATTTGAGAAAACATTAAGTTAGGGTTATAATATAGCTGTGATGTATGTGCGTAGGGTATTTGTGAAATAGTTTTTAGTTGTATGTTGGGGGGGTAGTTTTATGTTCGTCCAATAAATGGTCATTGCTGCGATCGGTTGTGTTTCTCTGTGCACCTACAATATTAATTCCCTCAGTTTTCTCAGTGGCGATGAGTATTAAGTAACTTACGTGTGCAAATACGTTTTTACTTGTGAAATCACGGTTGTGAGACAGTGTGCAATCGTGATATGTCTGTGGGGAAGATTTCGTCGTTCAACGTAACAAAGGACTGTTGGGAATTGTACGTCGATAGGTTACAACAATATTTTATCGTCAATGACGTGAAGGATGCGATAAAAGTGGCCACCTTAATTACGGTTATGGGCGGGGAAGCCTACGAACTTTTATTTAATTTGTGAACACCGGATAAACCAGCGACGAAACCTTACAGTGTTCTCGTCAGCATTATGAAGAATCACCTGCAGCCAAAACCAAGTTGGCAAAGCGGTTTCAATTTCGACAACGGGTGCAGAAGAATAACGAGAGTGTTGCGAGTTTAGCTGTGGAGTTAAAGAAAATGACAAAGGATTGTCAATTTAACGGGAGCAGTTTGAAGGAAAATATACGGGACCAATTTGTATGCGGATTACGGAATGAAGAAATTCGGCAGCGACTGTTTCCGGAAGACGACATCAGGTACGACCGCGCGTACAGTTTGGCGGTGTCTATGGAGGCAGCCGAGAAGAACGTGGCGCTGGTTGACGACCGTGCCCCAGGCATGAGTGACGGTGTACCAGGTGCAGAGGCGGTGAACAGGTTGACGTCAGGCAGGCTGGCGAGCAGCAGGTAGGCTAGCGAGCAGCAGGCAGGCGGTGGCGGCGGATCCCCAGGCCAGCGGCTTCCGGCCTGGGTTAGCCTGGGTTAACATTCCGGGCGTATGTTTGTCGAATTTGCAACAAAATGGGACACCTCAAACGAATGTGCCCTAATGCATCCGCATTGATCTCGGCGGCTGTTCGGAACGTGGAGGGGTTCTTTGAGTCGGACAATAACAATAGTTTCGAAATAAACAATTTTTCAATTTATAGTGTTGCTTTAAAAAATTATCCTCCTTATTACGTAACGTAGAGCGTGAATCATATAGGGCTAACGATGGAATTTGTTATCGGTAGTGCTATATCGTGCATAAGTTTTGAAATTTATGATAAATTATTTAAAAAAGAGTGTATAGAGCCGAGTAATTTAAATTTGAAATGATATACAGGCGAAATTGTGAAGCCAGTTGGTAAAATAAAATATATGGTTAAATTCAGAAGTATTACAAAGAACTTGTGTTCCCGAGATCACATCGGGCCGCGTTATAGCTCGTCAAACCGGTACCGACGGCCGACCGGTTCCCCGCCCGCGCCGCAGTGACTGGGCCGACAGATCGCGTTAGCGAACCACCAGAGCACACGCACGAACTGGCCTTTTCTTTGTCACATCGAAGAACTTGTTTTATTTAGTCAAGACCACCAGGAGACTAAACTGGAGCTTGATACTCAGACATTGGTCCTTCGAGCTATTCGAACATTGGTCCTATTTCGCTGTCAAGAAAGAAAAAACTATGAACTATCAAGATCGTCATCTTTAAAGCTGTGCAAAATCATCCAGTGTGAGTGAGTTCGTTCCGATAAGGAATCCTTTTTTTTTCTCTTTCCTCTTTTTCCTTTCATTGAGATAGTGCTGTTACGGATCAGACATACCATACATCGATCTCTTGAAAAGTAGCCTTACATTCCCTATCTAATCTTTTTTAATATTTTATTGTTTCATAACGATGAAAGTTATGCTTGGCTTTAAGTAAGCATTCTTATTTGCACATCCTTACGCTTATTACATTATTTAAATATAATACGCATTTACCTATATACGTTGACGTAATTACGAAACATTCAGCCTTTAATTTTATTAAGCCTGCAATACATTTAATATAAAATATTAAGCGCTTTAATCTAAGTACCTAGTGATTTACGTTTCATTATAGAAATATAATACATTAACATAATAAGCAAAATTTTACATTAATCAAGATCCCTGTATTCTATTATTTTACGCTTTTTAAATACCAATTATTAAACCACCTTTTTTATAGAATCCATATCTTAAAACAATAGTGTACCGCTGTCCATGTTGCTCGGCTTTGCACGTCAAAACCGGTTTCGTGTGAGAACTATGTCATTCAATCTGACCTACAGTTGTTAGCTTCCTTTGTCATTCATAGTTGTTGATACCTACGCATCTCTTTTAGCGATTGCTTCCGCTTTCTTCTTCTTTTCAGACTCGTAAATTATGTCGGAATCAAGATTAAGGGAGCTTGTAAAGAGACCTGGAGGCTTAAAATCTCAGCTGACGCAATTTTCGAATTTTGTAAAAATGTAACCTACTATGGACTTAGACAATTTTCAACGTTCGGAATCGGAATGCCGGCTTGAGACAATTTAAAACTTATACAAGGATTTCGACATATTGCAGACGGAGTTGGAGCTGTTGTCAGAAAACACGGAGGATATGTATGATGAGCGCGAACAATTTGACGCTCAGTACTTTGCGCAGGTGGCGCGTGCGCTAGGGCTGCTCGCCCCCTCGCGCGTCGCCTATCCCGCCATGTCCTGCGCTACCGCCGCGTCGGCCTTCAACGTCGACCATCACGGTTCTGGCTGCAAGCACGACTTCGTCCGGCTACCTAAGATAGACTTACCTCACATTGACGGGGACTATAATCACTGGTTCGAGTTTAGAGATACGTACCTTTCTCTTATTCATAATAATAATAGTATTCATGGCATAAACAAGTTTGATTACCTATGTGCGGCGCTTACTAGTACCGCTTGTTTAGTAATTAAATCTATAGATTTTAAAGGCGTTAATTATTCCTTAGCGTGGCAATCACTTTTGGATAGATTTGATAACGAAAGATTACTAGTTAACAATCATATTCACGCGTTATTTAACGTTGATTTAATCAAAAGAGAATCTTGTACATCTGTGCGAAATATTATTGATGTAACAAATAAAAACTTGAGAGCTCTTAACACATTAGGCCAGCCAACTGAACATTGGGACACTTTGATCATATTCATGATGTCCAAAAAATTAGATACTGTTACTTATCGACTGTGGGAGACATATTAAAGGATCTTCTTAAATTTTTATCTAACCGCGCCGACTTGCTTGAAACTTTGAATGAAAATAAATATATAAACAACACAACTTTTACAACGCACACTTTTGGTACTAACAGGCCAAAAAATTATCTAACAACTACAAAATCCAAGCCAACTTACAATACTAACATAATATCATTTCCTTTGTGTTCTCAAAATCATTTCTTATTCAGTTGTCAATCTTTCAAAACCCTAGATGTTGAAGCATGTATTAAAAAAGCTTCAGAAAGCGACGTCTGTTTGAATTGTTTACAACCAGGACACATAGTTAAACAATGCAAATTATCGCTTTGTAAATACTGCAAACAGAAACACAACACCATCTTACATAGGGAACCCTTATGAGAAAATAAATCAGGCTCACAAGTTACATTATCTTCGAATGTTACGTCTTCTTGTAACAATAATCAGGCTCTTGTATTGCTTTCCACAGCCTTGGTGAAGGTGTCAGATGTCAACGGTAAGCTTGATATAGCAAGAATTCTCCCCGACAACGGCAGCACCTCGATTTTTATAACCCAAAATCTGTGCACAAAGCTAGGTCTGTACAAATGAAGCACAAGCTCCACCATGTCAAGTATTTGTGAACAAATTTTCCATAGTTCTGAAAGCTGTAGTCTTACAATTCAGTTTTATAATGGCGACTATCGGACGAACATAGATTACTTTGTTTTATCAAAAATTACACATACTTTGCCTGGGTCTTACGTGGATAAAAACTGAATATCTACCTATCTAGCCAGGTCTTACACTAGCAGATCCTACGTTTAATATATCTTCAGCTATCGATATACTTGTTGGTGCTGAGGTATTTTGGCCCGTATTCATTTCCAATTCTATAGATTTAGGCAAGAATAAGCCTAATTTACAGTCTTCTAAATTAGGTTGGCTCATTTCGGGTTACATATAACAACCGTGTCTCCATTCAAAACCTATCTGTAATTTTCTTTCACACGAAGAGTCTCAACAATTTACTCGCTTCTGGGAGCTCGATTCTTTCCACATTCCATCACCTGATGATGGTTTCTCAATTGAAGAGCGCGCTTGTGAAAAGCTCTTCCGAGAAACTACATACAGAAACAAGCAAGGCCAATTTGTTGTTACCATTCCATTAAAGGACTCACCTGAGGCCTTAGGTGAATCTTACGTAATAGCCAAGAAACGTTTTTTAGCACTAGAGACCAGGCTTGAGAGAGACTCTACTTATGAAATACATAAGTTTTTTGCAAGATTATAGCACTCTCAATCATATGACTAAAAGTTCCAAATCATTTCAATCAAAATTAAATTATTTATGCCTCATCATGGTGTTGTACGAGAGTCTAGCTCTACAACAAAACTACGCGTAGTGTTCGATGCTTCCGCCAAAACAACATCGGGAAAGTCCTTTAATGATATTCAGATGGTCGGGACTACTCTACAAGAGGATCTATTATTCACAGTTTTGCGGTATAGACAACACAAAATCGTAAGTTTCAGTCAAATAGTCTTGAAATACTAGAGTCAATTACTAACATTAGCACAGATATAAACAACAAGACCTTAAACCTAAAAGAAACTTTACCGAGCCAAACTCTTGGTTTGCATTGGGACAGCAAATCAGGTGGTTATTTTCAGTTAATCTTAGCATTATTTCAAAAATAATTAGCAAGCGTATCATATTGTCTTTGATCAAATATTCGATCCTTTAGGTCTCGTGGGTCCATGTACGGTCCAGGCAAAGTTAATATTGCAGAAGCTGTGGGTTCTTAAATGTAATTGGGATGATGAAGTACCTACTGAAATCAAAGCTCAGAAATAGACCAGCTGTATAAACGCATTGTGGGGATTCTTTCTGATGCAGCGGTTGAGGTAAAGGAGGAAGGTTCTCATAGGAAAAGGAGGAGGATTATTGGGTGGAATATTCATGTGCGTGAGGCTTATGAGCGGGCGCGGCTTGACACTCAGGCTTGGATATTGGCTAATAAAGTAAAAGGAGGCGTTTTATATGACGTAATGATAGAAAGTCAGAAAGTATTTAGACGCAAACTAAAATGGTGTCAAAAACACCAAGACAAAATTAAAATGAATTTAATAGCACGCTATAGAACAACTAATAACTTTACACAATTTTGGAAAGAGACCAACAGCCTGAATGTTAAGCCGAGTTTGCCATGCAACGTAAATGGATGCAACACTGAACGAGACATTGCGGAGATGTTTAAGGACTACTTTCAAGTTGCGCCACGAACCGGTCTGTCACGGCGAGCGTGCCCAGCAGGGAGAGTCCTTGGGCGGCAGCTGCTCCGTTTTTCTGCTAAGCAGGTGGCAGCTACAGTTAAAAACATGAAAAGAGGTAAGTCCGCCGGGCACGATGGCTTGAGTGTGGAACACCTGAAGTACGCGGGCGTGCACCTACCGCGGGTCTTAGCAATGTTCTACTCCTTGTGTATCAGCCACTCCTACCTTCCACAAGAAATGCTAAGAACTATAGTTGTGCCTATTGTTAAAAATAAAACAGGTGACTTAGCCGACTACACCAACTATAGGCCCATATCATTAGCAACAGTGATAGCGAAGGTATTGGACAGGCTGATGGACAGGGAGCTTGACAGGTGTGTGCAACTCCATGACGCACAGTTTGGTTTCCGACCGCAGTTGTCAACTGAAACTGCTATCTTTTGTTTAAAACAGACTGTGCGATATTATACTAATAGGCACACTCCTGTGTACGCCTGCTTCCTCGACCTCTCAAAGGCTTTTGATCTCGTGGTCTATGATGTCCTTTGGGAAAAGCTGGAGAAGGCGGGCGTGTCATGGGAGATCATACAACTTTTTAAACACTGGTATGACAATCAGCCAAACTGGGTGAAATGGAGTAATGCCTCCTCCAGTGTGTATGGACTGGAGTGTGGTGTACGGCAGGGGGGTGTAGCGTCACCTAGACTATTTAATATTTATGTCAATGAATTAATCGCTGAGCTCAGTAACAAACCTGTGGGATGTGCAATAGATGGTCTGACTATAAATAGCCTTAGTTACGCGGACAATATGGTACTGTTGGGTCCATCGGCTGGATCAATTCGTTCTCTTCTCCAGACGTGTGAGGAGTATGCTAAATTGCATGGGCTGGTCTATAACAGCAATAAGAGTGAGTATATGGTCTTCCAATCACAGCACAGATCTCTAAAATATGAACCTGTTATTTGCCTAAGCGGAACAAGACTTAACAGAGTCAATAAATTCAAATACCTTGGCCACTTTTTAACTGAGGACCTTACTGATCAAGCGGATATTGAAAGAGAAAGAAGAGCCCTTGCGGCCAGGTGTAATATGCTAGCACATAGGTTTAATCATTGCAGTGTAGAAGCTAAAATCACGCTTTTCAAGGCATTCTGCCAATCTTTTTACTCGGCAGCCCTTTGGTCACATGAGCGGGGCTCGAAAACAGCTTTAAACGCGCTTAGGGTTCAATATAATAACGGTCTCAGAGTAGTGCTGGGCCTGCCGCGGTACTGTAGTGCGTCAACTATGTTTGCTGTTGCGGGACTGGATGACTTCTACGCTGTTATCCGTAAGAAGAACGCCTCACTAATTTACAGACTGCGCTCCAGCTCCAACACTATTCTGCGACTGTTAGCAAATAAGCTAGAACTACCAATTTGGCAACAATTTATGAATGTTTTAGTAAACAAATAAAAAAAAAATAAAAAATAAAAAATTTTGAATGGCCAGTTGGTAGTAAGAAGAAATATTTGACATAATTTGACACAATACTTGATCTTTTGGCGTATTATATTTAATCATTTTGCTGTATTTTGACATCCCAATTTAATTGTATTTTAATGACTGATTTTAATTTTATTGTATTGTAATGAAATGTGTTTTTTGTTGTATAATTAATTACTTAAATTTATTTTTTGAGTATTTATGACATCTTAAGATTTTTTATGACATCACCAACACAATTTATATATTTATTGAGATTTAAATGAATTGACATTATGTAACTAAATTTTTAATTGTTTTTGTACTAACATAGATATATAAGGTTGCATTAAGATTGTATACTAACAAGTGGGCCAAGTTGCTACAATAAAGAAATTTATTATTATTATTATATTATTATTATTATTTATCGAATACATTAATTCACTTCCAGCCCTTAAGCGTATTCGCATTCCTAAGTGAGTGTCTTGTACTAACCTCGCTGTAACTGAAATCCACACATTCACAGATGCTTTCGAACGCGCTGACAGTCGCAACAGACGGGGCAGTGTGTGTTCGCTTTTTAGCCTGCAAAAACAAAGTCCACGTTTAGAATTATGTGGTGCTTTACTAGGTACCTACTCGTCTTTACCTGAAGGTAACTAAATCTCTCACTATTCAGTTTAATTCCTGTTTCTTTTGGTGCGATTCGACCATCGTGCTTGCGAAACCACCGAATCAACTCAATCAGTTTGTTCGCAATAGAGTAAGTGAAATTCAGGACGCTACCTCAAGGGTACACGTGAAGCTATGTGCCTTCGAAAAGCAACCCCACGGATCTAGGTTTTCGAGGGATGATGGCTGATCACATCATCTCGTCGACTCTCTGGTGGTCGGGTCCTATATTTCTTCATGAAAAAGAAATAGATTTTCCTCCCTCTCCGAACAGGCAGCTAACATTACCAGAATAATTTCTACATACAGCTGAACTTAGTAATAATAACAATCTTATTTCTCTATTAATTCATAAAAAATCATCATTTACATAACTTATTAGAATAGTCGCTTTCATATACAGATTCGTACACAACTGTAAAGCTAAAAATAATCAACTATCGTCTTACCTTACCAAAACAGAATTAGAATCATCAAAAATATTATTTTACAGATCTCTCAGCAGGAAATATTCCCTGAAGAATACACTGTACTTAAAGCCATTAAAACTTTACACAAGAAGAAAGATTAGTTAGTCCTTCATCATTCGTAGATTCTCATAATCTTATACGTGTAGGACGTTTAAGTAATTCTAATTATACTTACGATGTTAATCATAGCATTTTACTATGTAGCAAACATTACTTGACTAAGCTCATGTTTCAAAACTATCACAAATCTCTTTTCCATGCAGGACCTGAGCTACTCCTAGCAAACGTTCGGTTAACCTATTGGCCTTTAGCAGGTAGAAACTTAAGTAAGCAAGTCGTAATTGTGTTCATTGTACTCGACTTAAAGCTCAACCTATGCAAGTAGTCATGGGCAACTTACCTACCGATAGAACTCAACTAGAGTACCCTTTTTTGAACACAGGTCTTGATTACGCCGGGCCAGTGCTGATAGCCGACCGCAAAGGTAGAGGTTGTAAACTTGTCAAAACTTATATTTGCGTTTTTGTATGCTTTGCAGTCAGAGCCGTGCATCTGGAACTAGTCTCCGACCTGACCAAGGAAGCTTTCCTTGTTGCCTTTAGTCGGTTTATAAGTCGTCGAGGCAAACCGTAGCGAGTGTATTCTGACAACGGCACAACTTTCGTGGGAGCTTTTAATGATCTTTCGCGTTTCCTACTGGTCTTTTAAAAAAATATAGAGTCTGATGTTGCTAATCAAGGTATCGAATTCAAGTTTATACCAGTGTATATCCCCCACTTCGGTGGCCTTTGGGAAGCAGCTGTAAAATCTACCAAACAATTATTAAGTAGAGTCATGAGCCTCACTCACTTAAATTACGAAGAGCTTTCGACTTGTCTGATCTATCTGTCTGAAGCTATCTTAAACTCCAGACCCTTAACGCCTTTATCCACTGAGCCTTTAGATCTAACTTATCTTTCAACATCCCATTTTCTTATCGGACGTCCTCTCACGACAGTCCCTCGTCCTCAAATAGCCAACACAGATATCCAGCGGCTGCCTCGCTATGCCCGCATAGAGAAACTTAGGCAACATTTCTGGCAGCGTTTCTCTAATGAGTACGTGTCTCTTCTACAGACTAAGCAAAAATGGCAGACAGACATGCAAGAGCTGAAGACGGGAACAATAGTCGTCGTGCAAGAAGCCAATCTTCCTCCTCTTCTCTGGCTGCTGGGTCGAGTGGTCGCTGTTCATACTGGATCAGAGGGATACAGTCGAGTTGCCAATATTCGTACGAAGAAAGTCACCATAACACGTGCATATAACAATATATGCCCTCTTCCTGTACCATCTTCAGAAGCATCTTGAAGCCTTACACTTCAACCCGGGGAGACTGTTTCCGAGATCACATCGGGCCGCGTTATAACTCG
This sequence comes from Marasmarcha lunaedactyla, assembly GCA_923062675.1. NCBI lineage: Eukaryota > Metazoa > Arthropoda > Insecta > Lepidoptera > Pterophoridae > Marasmarcha > Marasmarcha lunaedactyla. Next base: position 14,649,051 of record OV281346.1, on the reverse strand, counting down.
TCAAACCGGTACCGACGGCCGACCGGTTCCCCGCCCGCACCGCCGTGTCCGGGCCGACAGATCGCGTTAGCGAACCACCAGAGCACACGCATGCACTGGCCTTTTCTTTGTAAAACCTTACAAGAATACAGTCCTACACATCGAAGAACTTGTTTTATTTAGTCAAGACCACCAGGAGGCTAAACTGGAGCTTGATACTCAGACAACTTGGAACTTTATATTGTTAAAAATGGAAAAGCTAGTTTGTTAGGTAGACACTGGATAAGTGAATTGAAGTTAGGCATGCCTATAGTAGATTTTTATAGTATGGTAGAAACGAAAGTATTTGATGTGGATAAATGTATTTCCAGTTACGTTGAGGTGTTTGGCCCGGGGCTGGGGAGATTCACCGGTGGCGCGGTGGGGCTGCACCTGCGCGCCGCCGATGCGCGGCCCGTGTTCCTGCGTGCGCGGCCGCTGGCCTACGCACCGCGCGAGCCGCTGGACGCGTTGGTGCGTGACGGCATCCTCACGCCCGTGCACACCTCTGACTGGGCGACTCCATACGTATTTGTGCTGATTTTAAGACTACGCTTAACAAATGTTTAGAGGTGGAACATTTGCCTTAGCCCATGGTGGAGGATCTGCTAGTAAAATTGCACGGGGGTCAAAAGTTTTCAAAAATTGATGTACCCCAAGCCTACGCACAATTCGAACTGGATGATTCAAAAATATATGCGGTTATTAATACACATTGGGGCCTTTTTGACGGCCTGTTTGGTGTGGAGGTAAGTAGCCTTTCCTTCCATGCCAGAAGTCCCGGGTTCGAATCCTGGTAGGGGCAGATGTTTTATCATATTTGCCTTCTAGTCATGGATGTGTAAGTATGTTTATTTAAGTTTATTTCTAATATTTATATATATATAAAAAATCTATGTGTGTTATTATATTTCTTAAGTTTATTTATCCGTTATATAGTATCCATAACACAAGTTCTTTAATGATACTTAATTTGGGCTAGATAATGTGGTGTGATTGTTAGAAATATTTATTATTATTTATTTTTAGGTATAATAGATTAATTTATGGGTTAGCTTCTAGTCCGGGAATATTTCAAAGGAAGTTAGAACAAGTTTTCGCTGATATGCCTAGAGTAGTGGTATTTCTTGACGATTTGATTTTAACAGGGGTCGATGACACTGAATATGTAAAGACGTTGCGGGAGGTATTTGATAGGCTTCGAAAATATGGGCTTAAAGTAAAAAAAGAAAAATGTACGTTTTTTGCTGATTCGGTAACATACTTGGTGTTTAAAATTAGCAAAGACGGGGTACACACTTGCCAGGATAAGATAGAAGCAATAAAGAACATACCAACCCCTAGTACTTTGTCTGAATTGCGTGCATTTTTAACAACTATGAATACTAAAAGTGATTAATTATCTTGTGAACAGATTTAAACTGTGTTGTTAGTAACAAACAAAAAAACAAATAATTAAAACCAGTGCGAGTGAGACAGCTATGTGTGAAAAGGGTAAATAGACTTGCGCCAGCGCCGTCCTACTTGAGTTTCGACTAGAAATTATCTATTGTTCACGCCCACTGACCAATCACTGTGTACCAGCACACTACCTGTGAGTACCTGCGTCATCGTCCTGCGTTAGCCCGCCTTCTTGGAGTTTTGACCTCTCGCCGGTTGATGCCGGATCTCAGCTCATTTAGGCCTACGCGAGAATAAAAATGTCTCTAAAGTGCACTCCGCCGAAATCGATGCACGGGAGAATTAAAAAAGTGGGTCAGAAAACCGCCACTACATATGAATCCGATCCGGAATACTTAACTAGTAATATAACTAACCCTCATAGTGACTCAAGCTCACCCAATTTTGTACTTCGCCGTCAGAAAAGGGCCAGGGAGATAAGTTCACCGTCGGATTTCTCCGACTTCAGAGAAGAAATGAAGGAACTGCTCATATCACTAAACGCCGAACAAAAAAAGGAATTAACAGGAATTACTGTGAATTTGAAAGAAATTCAACAGACAAACAGTAACATTGAGAACTCGGTTTCCCTACTGGCCTCGCAAAATGAGGAGTTTCGCAAAAAAATTGAGTCACTTGAACTACAAGCTAAAAGGGATAGGGAATACATTTCCATCCTGGAGGACAAAATAGAAGACCTGCAAAGAAACTCTCGCAAGACGTGTGTTGAGCTAAAAAACGTTCCCAGAAAGCCACAAGAGACCAGAGACGACCTGGTTAACATGGTCATGTCCTTAAAGGACAATATTAAGCTCGATATGAATGCGCGCGACATTTGTGATATATACAGATTAAAGGGAAATAATGTAACTATAAAAAACCCTACAATTATATTTGAATTAAGCTCCTCTATCATCAGATCAAACCTGTTAAAAAAGTCAAGGAATTTTACGTTAAATATAAGAGCAGGCTTCAAGCAAAACATCTGGGCTGTACTACGAACGAACACTCCTGTTTTCATATCGGAACAATTAACTGCAAAAGGAGCCCGTTTATTCTTTTTAGCACGAGACCTAGTAAAATCCAATAACTTTAAATATTGCTGGACAGCATCCGGCAGAGTTTTCATAAGAAAAGATGACACCTCTAAAATTATACACATACAAAATGAAGCGCAAATTCACCAATTTCGACAACAAAAATGACTAAATTTATTTCATCACTCTTATTTGGTTTTCGCTTGTATGTAAACGATATTAACCTACTCGTGTTACTATTATGTTAATAATATTCATAATTATTTACCCAAGTTAGGTCATGCAGCCCGCGTTCGGGTAATTACAAAATTTTTCACATGTTTACTTCTGTTTTTCAACATTTTTACACAAACTGTCACTATATGCACACACAAGTTTAAATCCGTTTCATACTATATAAAAATCGTTCACTTATACACACACACACACACCACTTCACTAACTCTCACTCACACCTTTGTTATAACTATAGTCTTACATTTCTGATGAGTAATGGATAGTCTCAACATATTGCAAGAATTTGACTTATCTGAAGTCGCCCAATCTATGAAATGCGTGGTACAAGACTTACAAACTTACCCAACAAGCTCCCCTAGTATGAAAATTGTAACTCAAAACATAGTCAGTATATATAAAAACTTAGATGACCTATAAATTGCACTGTCCCAAATAAAATTTGAGGTTGATATCTTGATTCTAACAGAATGCAGACTAAATCATAAAAAACAAATCCCATCAATACAAAACTATAATTAATACCAAACTAACAACTTGCTTAATCAAAACGACGGTGTAGTTGTTTATATAAAAAATACTTACCAGGCTAGAGTCTGCGAGCTCAACCTCACCGACGCCACTGGACTACAAATAAAAATTTCTGATTACACCATTCTTGGCATTTACCGCTCTCCCTCCTATACAAACGCCTCAAACTTTATTACTAGTCTTGATACACACCTAAACACAATCTTAGAATGTAGAAATATTATAATTGTTGTGGATATCACCATTGACCTAATTATATCACCATCAGAAAAATCCTATGAACGATATAACCGTATATATTACCTTAATATACTATCCCTTCATGGTCTATTACCTGATCATACACTACCTACAAGAATAAACAGTTGCCTAGACCATGTCATACTTAAAATAGAAAATAGTTCACTTAACCCTATTGTATTCGTATTAGATACTTCCATAACAGATCACAATATGGTCTTACTAAATTTACCAAAAATTTTTTCACCCAAAATAGTAAATAAAACTAAAACACATATTAACTTTGAAAACGCTCTAAATTTCCTCATAACCACGGATGTATCTAAATTAAATATGTTCAATGATCCCAATATGTACTCAAACGCTCTTATCAATATAATAAAAAATGCATTAAACACTAACTCTAAACTTATTAACATTTCTAGTAGTAAAAGAATCATAAAACCCTGGATTACTCAAGGCGTATTAAGATGCATAAGACTTAGGAATTATTTACAATTAAAATATAGAAGGGGTCCTTTCAATTATATCCTGAAAATTACATACAAACGTTACAGAAATTTTTGCTGTAACCTAATTAAAAATGTGAAAAGACAGTTCCATAGAAATCAAATCAATAACTCAATAAATCATCCTAGGAAACTTTGGGCTACCATAAATGATGTCACAAAATATAAACCACCTAAATCTTTAAATACAGCACTATTGAATATCACTCCATCACCCTCTTCATCGGTTAACTATGTTAATAACTTCTTTGTGAACATTGGCCAAAAATTAGCACAAGAAATCCAAATAAAACTAGATTCTGCGCACAACAACATATATAGTCAACCTAATAAAGTATTCTCATTTGTTCTCTCAGACACTGATGAGCAAGAGGTAGCCAGCATACTTATGAGTCTGGATTCCAATAGTGCTCCTGGTTGGGACGGTATAACTACAAAATTTTTAAAACATTTCAGACACTTTTTAGTTCCTCTAATTACAAAACATGCTAACCTATGTTTCCACACAGGAGTTTTTCCTGATTCTCTCAAACGCTCAGTTGTAACACCTGTTCACAAGTCCGGAGACAGACTGGATGTTAACAACTACAGGCCCATAGCTGTATTGACCGCTATCTCTAAAATAATTGAAAAATTAATAAACATTAGACTAGTTAACTACCTAAATAAATTTAACATTATATCTAAATTTCAATATGGATTTAGACAAGGCCTTTCAACGCAAGATGCGATTAAGGAGCTTATTACTATTATTATAAATGAAATAGAAAATGGAAAAAAGTGTCTTACAGTTTTCTTAGACCTTAAAAAAGCCTTTGACACAGTGTCGGTGCTATTACTTATCCGACGCCTTGAGAGCTATGGAATTAGAGGTTTAGCACTTTCCTTATTAACTAGTTACCTGGAAAACAGAACTCAAGTCGTTAAAATAGATAAATACACTAGTACAGAGGAAAATATGAATTACGGTGTTCCACAGGGAAGTGTCCTCGGCCCAACGCTCTTTTTGATCTACATAAACGAGTTATTTTACTTACGGAGTGTTGGGGGGAGGATACTTTCCTTCGCAGATGATACTGTTATTGTTTTCTCAGCTGAGTCCTGGGAAGCCCTAAAAGTGGTAATTGAAAGTGGCCTTGTAAAGGTAGCAAACTGGCTAAATATAAACCTTCTAACACTAAACGTCAACAAAACTAACTAAATGTGCTTTGCACCGTATACTACCTCCCAACCAGACAAAGCCTTTGAAATTAGGATTCATAATACCTGCTCCGACAAGTCACTCTGCTCATGCTCATCTCTACAAAAATCTAGCTGTTCTAAATATCTAGGTGTCATGATAGATCAAAGATTAAGTTGGCACCCTCACCTCGAACTAGTCATGTCTAGGCTAAGGAAGCTTATATGGATATTTAAAAAGCTTAGACACTTTATGACACCTCTTCTCTTAAAAAAAGTCTATGTGGCCCTAGCACAATCAGTAACTACATACTGCATTCCAATCTGGGGAGGTGCCACCAAAACTCACTTTTTGGATTTAGAACGAGCTCAAAGATCATTATTAAAAGTCATGTATTTTAAACCTTTCCGTTACCCTACTGATGATCTTTATAAAAACTGTAAGTTACTGTCTGTACGCAAACTTTATATTTTAAATTTAACTCTTAATTTCCATAAATCATTAAATTTTGACGAGAATTTGCTTAATAGAAGAAGAGGTAATCAGGTAGCCCCTCAAAAACTAGTTCGGACCACCTTTGCACAGCGACAGTTTCAATGTCAATCTCCTTACATATATAATAAAATAAACTCCATCATTAAAATTTACCCTTTGAAATCATATTTATGTAAGCTTAATTTAACTAAATAGTGACTGAAAACATCCTAATTAGACAAACATAAACATAACTCTTAATTACTTTAAATATCTGCTTATATAATCAAAAATACAATTTCTCAACACTACTATCAGTAACAAACACTCACCTGCTCACATACACACACAAACACACACACAAAGAAACACACTCTCCCTCGCACCCTCACTCACACACTTTACTTACACTTCTCTATAAAACAAACACACACAAACACACACACAGAAACACACACTCCCTCGCTCCCTCACTCACACACTTCACTTACAATTCTCTATAAAACAAACACATTCACACTTTCTTTGCCCACCCATTCACACCAATTTGCACACTCTTTAGCTTAAACTTACTATTCATGTTTTGCTTTTGTACAAAAATAGATAAATTAGTTTAAATTTAAAAGAATAATTATATATGTATAAGGAGAGAAGCGGGTCATTCCCAACCCAAGTATTCGTTGAATTACTTTCTGGGAAGACTCCAAAACTATCATAATATGTATTACCTTGGTTGAAATAAATAAACTTTTTATTTTTTTATTTTATTTTAGGTTTAGTAATGTATTATGCAAAATTTGTACCTAATATCAGTTCAATACTAGCTCCGCTTTACCAGTTGTTAAGGAAAGACGTTAAATTCGAGTGGAATGATAGTCATAGTTCAGCATTTCATAAAATTAAAAAGCTGTTAACTTCGAGTCTAATTCTAGCGCAATACTCGCCCACGCTGCCGTTAGTATTGACAACGGACTCGAGCAGCGCTGGCGTCGTCGGCGCGGTTATCTCGCATCTCACGTCCGACGGCGAGCGCCCGATCGCATAGGCGTCACGAGTTCTTAATTCAGCTGAAGAAGCTTACTCTCAAATAGAAAGAGAAGCGTTAAGTATAATTTTTGGGATCAAGAAGTTTCATCAGTTTTTGTATGGCTGCAAATTTATTTTACGCACGGATCACAAACCGTTGGTTACGATTTTTGGGGATAATACTATGATAATATCGGGATATAACTATGATATAGAATATGTGCGTAGTAATTGGAATGCTGCAGATGCTTTATCACCGTTACCGACAAGTCCAGAAAAATGCATCAAAACAAAAGCGACTTATATAATATACATGTATAAACTTTGTTCAGGACTTTTTGCTTATTACGAGACAAATAGTTCAGAAGTGCACGGAAAAAGATACGATTTTTAACATATTCAACCGGGTTGGCCCAAAAAGTGTGTTAACGAGGAATTGCAACCATTTTTCAACAGACGCTTCGAGTTGTACATCGACATGGGCTGTGTTATGTGGGGTTACAGATTAGTAATACCGAAACAGTAACGCGAAACTTTATTAAAAGAACTTCACGTAGGACACCAAGGCATTGTAAAGATGAAAAGTTAAGCTGGCACTGCGGTGTGGTGGCCAGGCGTGGACGCGGATATCGAACGGACATACCGCGAGTGTGGCGTGTGCGCAGCCGAGGGTGCCGCGCCACCGCACCGGAGCCCTGGCCCTATCATACAGAGCCTTGGTCGCGTCTGCATATCGACTTCTTCGGGCCGTTATTATTTCACATGTCAAAAACCACAGCCGGTGCAGTAATTAAAGTATTGAGGGAGATATTTGCATGTTTTGGGTTGCCCAAAGAAGTAGTTTCGGACAACGGGCCTTCATTTTCGGGCAGGGAATATGCAGATTTCATGTTAAACAACGGTATAAAAACAACGTTTACGGCCGTGTACCACCCGGCATCGAATTGCGCAGCGGAAGGCGCAGTCAGGCTATGCAAGCGAGTGATTAAAAAATATTTGAGAGACGGATGTGATCTAGATGCAGCGTTGCAAACATACTTGATGGCGTATAGGAACGCGGAACACACTACCACAGGGACGTCGCCGGCCATGCTCTTACAGCGTAGGAGACTTAGGTCTCGCTTAGATCTCTTAAAAGGAGAGCGGCAGCTAGATGATAAGGTTAAAACTATGCAACAAAAACAGATTGACAATTCAATAGGTAAATATCGTGACTTTAACTTAGGTGAACAGGTTTGGGCCCGGGATTTTACCCCTGGGCTCGGGGAGGAAATGGTGTAAAGGTAATATTCAACAAAAAATAGGTTCACGTCATTACACCGTTAGTAGCGAAGGCGAGCCACCTCTGAAAAGACATATTGATCAGATAAGGCGTAATTGGGCAAACACGTACGGTATACCAGTATCTGACACAGAGGTACCAAGTTCTGAGGCACAGGAGCCTCAGGAGTTACAGGAGGAGCTACAGTCTCCCCGTGAGCCACTCGTGAGCCTGCCTAGCCCGGGACTTTCACCGAAACGGTCGAGTAAGCCTGTCACTAGATATGGATTTGAAATAGACTACTATTTCAATATATTTAAATTGACTATTTAAATGTATACGTAAGTGATAATTTAGTGTGGGGGTGTGATGTATGTGCGTAGGGTATTTGTGAAATAGTTTTTAGTTGTATGTTGGGCGGGTAGTTTTATGTTCGTTCAATAAATGGTCGTCGCTGCTATCGGTTGTGTTTCTCTGTGCTCCTCCAATATTAATTCCCTGGCTAGATATCTCTCAATAGGGAGAGAGAGAAGAGGGGCAGTTAAAGAGAACATGGGCAACCATGCCAGGTTCTTGACTTCAGTCAGATTGATCAGAATCTCTGAGAAGAGGGAGTTAAATTTTATTAATGCAGCAGGCTGTCAGCAATGTAAATGAATTTATGGGTATAAATAGGAAGTTTAACAGCAAGTATGTAAATGTTGAAAGTGTGGGAAGGAATAGGAATTAACAAATAGGGAAGCGTTTCACAAATATGGCTACCGCACCATGACCATCCAACCTATCATCTCTGACACAACGTTAACACTCGAAGTAAAAATTTAAAGAAGATGTGTATACCTGAACACAATGGCCAAGGATTTAAAGGTGGTTTCAAGTATTCCGCCTCTAAAATCTGGAATGATCTTCCCCCACCTGTTCATCAAAGTATGTCTGTCCAAACTTTTAAAATTAAATTAAAAGGAATTCTTTTGGATAGGCAACTTATTTATTAATTACTATATCACTCAGGTTATACAGAAATACCTAATTATGAAGTAATCCTATAAATATATTATATTTTATTTAAATGTACTTATGTATTTTTTCTAAGGAATATTAGTATATGATTAGTATTTTATAATAATTATAATAATAATAATATATTAATATAATAATAACAATAATAATAATAATAATATATAAATATATAATAATTTCTCAAAAAAGATAAACAAATAGAGAAGTGTTAGCGTTATGTGTGATTGTAACTGTCTTCTTACTGAAGATTTGTGGATGTGTATTTGTTATTGTCTGTATTCATTTTGTGTTATTTTAGATAATAATTGTATTTGTTTCCTGGGGACTGAATGAAAACCAGCGCTGGTTGAGTAAGTGTGACTACATACTTACACCAGCAACACGCTGAGTCTGTTCCTATTCCCCATTGTACCTATAGTTCATGTAATTGTTTGCTTGTTCAGTACACCTAGCTCTTATTTTATTGTCCTAAGATATGAATTTTTGTGTTGTGTCTTTGTGGGAATAAATGTTTCTTTATCTTGATCTTTTCGACAACAGGGCATGTTATTTCCGGAGGTGAACGGTCTGGTGGTTTCGGATTTAAAGTATCTTTATCCATGTTATTAGCGTAAGAAAATAGAAGTAGAAATAGACAATCAGACTTAGTGCGACACTTAGCAAAATAATAAACACAAAATAGGATCAAAGCGGGAGAACTAAACTAATTAACCGATAAACACAAAGAAAAATACCGAAACCCGTGTCTGAACTACTTGATAGTCTCGACTGATCAAGTAGGCAATGAAGAAAGTGATAGTGACAGCGACGTTTGTGAATACTGAGAATCGTCTATTGTAGAATATCTAGATTTTGTTCAATAAATATTACTCTTATAAGTTTAAGTTGTTATTATTGTAAAACCGGTCCAATTGTGGTAGGTATATAATATAACAGGCTCGCACACGCACTTAATGGACAGACTGCCAACACGTCTACTCTCGCCCGTGGCTCTCGTATATCTGCCTGCAGGCAGACGTGGTGCTCACTAGACAGTAGACATGGAACAAATCATTAGTAACAGTGAAAATCATATGATTTTTTTTTCATATATCATATCTGCTATCCAGCTTTAGAATCACAGTGATAATGATTTCTGTTGGTGGTGTGATTTTGGTGAGAGAATTAGCACGGCGATAATGCGAGCGGCAGGATCGAGCGAGACGCACTTACTTACAGCGCTATGAGTGCGAGTAGCGCATTCGATCGCACTATGGCTCGCCGTTTTAGTCAATGTTTACATTCTAAATTAAACTTTAAGGCCATAAGAAAAAGGCTTACTCTAAAGATCTGCTATGGTGCTAAAGATGCATTAGTTTCACTAGAAAGTTTTTGTAAAGTAAACTAGAGCGATTTATTACCTAATTAGCGAGCGAGTTGATATCAATTACTGCAAATTATTTTACTTTTCATTATTTAATAAAAATAAATAATACAGGTCTCAGATTTTTTTATCATGTTATTTCTATAAAAAACAAGCTTTAAAAATTTAGTTTCATTCAAGATTACACCCGAACAAAGTGAACTATGTAGCTAAATACATACATTGCAAGTTAGATAAAAGCACGTAAAAGCAACAATAATTGCTATAAAAATCATTCAAATTAATTACGGTGAGAAATCACGGCTAATGAAAAATCACTCCCACATGATATGTCATGATAAATCATACCCAATTAAAAATAGCAGGAGTGAAAAATAGCAGGTGTGAAAAGTAGCAGGTGATTTCACTGTGACAAAAAAAATCATTTTATCATATGATTGTTATTTGTAAATAGCAATCATTTCCATGCCTACTAGACAGTGGTTGCCTGTGTGAGTGAACGAGTGAATGATCTAATAAACGCATACACTACAATTATTAACGTGGACGTTTTACATGTACGAGATACGCACTAATTTATGGACTATATTAGGATTCGATTATGCATCGTTTCAGAACCCGTTATTGGGTACCGATAAATAGTTTCGTTTCGATACCGCAAAATGGCGCCATCACTAAGAAACAGCTACCGATTAAACCAAATCAATCAGTAATCTTTCAATTCATATCTTATATATCTCTCATTGATATATTTGATCGAGTTGAGCAGAGCAAACCTACTGAGTACCGAGAGTGACGCGCGGGCATGAGCAACTGATACATTGTGATAAAGATACAAAAGAGTGATAAATATCACAGTGATCGAAAAATACATATCAATCTTTTCTTTTCAGTGATTTATTTTGCCCATGACTGTGGAGCGGCCAGTGTAATGACCGCGTCGCGCTGTCTAATTTGCCGATTAGACAAATCATAATAATTATGACCTCGATGAATAAAATGCCAAATTTTCAATATTGTTCGATGCTTCGAACATATATGACCTTTCTTAATTTATTCATTTACTAAAAAATTATTCTAAATAGAGTATATCTTTTGATTTACCGGGTTTATCTGATAACTGGCATTTTTACCCTTCGGTATAATATAAAATTAAAGTTTGTAAATTATTTCATTTGTTACCACTATTTACTACTATTACTCACAGCTTTTTATAACAGTAAGTAATTGATTTAAGTTACCTCTGTTCAAAACTTTTGTTTTTGGTACTTTCACATACAGAGTAGGTTTTATTTCATTGGATAGACCGTATTATATTTTATAATAACTGCGTGACGTCTATTTCACAATGCACGAAAGATCATCGTTCGCCATCGCATCCTTAGGAACTGCGTGATATTGCAAAACTCTTCGTGCACTTTTAAGGTCTATGAGGCCTTAAAGAAACCGTTAGATCGCACTGCACTTGGCCTTTCCCAGGGTGATGGTTCAAAGCTGCCCCAATTAGGGGTCCTCAGCCCCCTGCCACGGGTAGGGAGTATTAGGTGGCTAGGTTTGCTAGATCTAGGCATACGTATTTAATTATACAGAGTGTTCAAAAAAGTATTTTGTAAAAAAATATTGCAGATTGAGTAAGTCTTCACCATTCGATTACAAAAAACCGTTTTATATTTGGACTTATAGTCTTTCCATAAAAAATCTGATCATTTAGAGTTAAAACGCGCGGCCACACACCTATCCAGATAACGCGTGGACCATGCGATCAGCTGTGAGGTAGTTACAGTAAAGGCAGCATAATACTTTGTAAATATGCGGTTGTTAGAATGTACTGTAAAATAATTAGAGTTGGTGGTGGTTGGTGGAGTTGCCGGTTTAGACTCATTTTTTATTTCAATTATTTATTTTAACATCTGTGACAGCCCTAAGTGGTTTTCATACCTACTTATGCATGGGATGCGCGAGGGGGCGCGGAGCTCGCTCCGCTGTTAGGTAGCTTGGGTCCAACGGAATTGGTACTTAAGTATGTTGGCCTCCATAATGCAGTGTGAATCTTACACAGACAACCCCTTGTCTGAGGCGCCATTTCACCATGTGATTGACGTCCAAAAGAGCGCTTTATCGTCGTGTGCTGGTACTCGGATTATCAACGAAGTGAGTGGCTTCTACACATAGTAAGTATCATTACATAAGACTCGTTGCATTAATACACGTGCCGTTAATATCCTCCTTTAAGACATTTTAACTTTATTTAAATAAAATAGCTACCTAAATATAACCTACCTTAGTGACTAACGTTCACAAAAGATACGAAGGAACTATAATAAATAACTGAACAATTATTATAACTAAACGAATGAAAACGAACCCCTTTCTTTAAAAGTTGTGTTCATTCAGCATACGGTTCACCTAAATTCCAAATTCCGTCCTAAACCATTTAGAAGTAATTGCGCGCAAGAGATAAAATCACATTCGCTCAACCTCACAAACTTTCACACGTAGGTATGTTAGTATAATATTAGTACAAATAATCTTAGCCCTATTGTGTTTGGATCCGTAAAATGAAATTTTCTATTAAGTACCTACGTACTTACCTCTCTTTCGAAGTTCAGAACTTCGTAATATTCATGCACCCACATTAGTGCGTTTATTAACACGTTCACAGACACAACTAAAACATAGGCATTAGATTACCACTGCACACAGAAACACCTAAATCAGAAAAATTTATAAAGTACAACAAAACACTTGCACTCCGCCCGCACGTATTAAAGAATAAAATTAAACTGAAATAAAATTAATCTTTAAAAAATTGTAATAAAAATATCGCCAGGGAACACACTGCAAAAGCCGCGCAAATGCCGAAAGTCGAGAGAAATGCATAGAGCAGTGAATTGAAGTTTCGCACATGGCTAACTAAAAAATAGGTAGATAAAATTTCGGAATTATTTAAATGATATTATAGCTTAACTGTACTTATTGAGAGATAGTTTAAGTACATGATTTTTTGTTTAGATATTATGTCATGGTAAAGTGAGTTTTTTTCTTCAGCAAAAAAAATATTGAAATAACCTTTAAACAGTTAAGTCACATCAATGAGAATACATAATTGTCATAAATAGGGAAAACGAAATTAAACTGATTCATGACAAACATAGGTGCGGACGCCCAGTTTAAGTAATGGAAATACATCGTAATAATAGCATACACTTACTGGTTAAAATGTGATTTTTCTAAAAACTTTTGCTCTTAAATATTAGGTCTTTACCTATGAAATTGCCGTTTTTCACGAAATAAATGAAGCGTAATTTTTTTTTATATTTTTTATTTCTATTAATCAAAATAATCACCCATGCAATCAATGCATCTTTGTCAACGCATTGGTAGCTTATTGATGCCTTTCTTGAAGAAATCAGCTGGACGGGAGGCAACAAATTCTTCAAAGGCATTTGGTACTGCCTCTCGGGTATTGAATTTTTTTCCCGCCAAGAAGTTATCCAAATTCTGGAAAAAGTAGAAGTCTGTAGGCGCAAGGTCTGGTGAGTACGGCGGATGACGGAGAACTTCCAACCCCAACTCTTGTAGCTTGGAGACCGTCTGCTGTGCAGTATGAGGTCGCGCGTTGTCGTGCAGGAGCAGTGGAGCCGAACGATTGACCAAAGCTGGTTGGAGACGTGCGAGCTTCTCCATCATTGTGTTCAGTTCTTCACAGTACACATCTGCAGTAATGCTTGTCCCGTTTGGCAAGAAGCTGTGATGAATTACACCCGCGTTAGACCACCAAACAGTGACCATCACTTTTCTAGGGGTAAGTTTTCGTTTAGGGCATTGTTTGGGTGCTGAACCAGGGTCCAACCAACTTGCTGAGCGCTTACGATTGTCAAACAGGATCCATTTCTCGTCACAAGTAACAATGCGGTTCAGAATTCCTTCATTTGTATGCCTGCTGAGCAGTGCAAGGCACGTCTCCACGCGTACTTCGCGCTGGCGGTCATTGAGTTCGTGGGGTACCCATTTGTCAAGCTTTTTTACCTTGCCAATTTGACGCAAATGGACCAATATTGTTTTGATGCTAACGTCGAAAGCTGCTGCTAATTCAGCCGTGGATTGAGTTACATCAGCTTCCACAAATTGCCTTTAATTCGTCATTGTCGACCAAAGTTTTCGGACGACCACGGGGTTCATTTTTCAGGTCAAAATTTCTAGAACGGAAGCGGGTAAACCAATAACGGGTGGTGCGTTCGTTTGTAGTGTTCGCTCCGTAAACGTCGTTGATGTTGCGTGCCGCTTGTGCCGCTTTGCTGCCACGACGGTACTCATACTCCATAATTACTCGAATTTTTAACTTATCCATGATGACGAAAAATGTTCGAATGCGTTGAAAACAAAACACTAACTATTAAACAAATGACGATTTTAGAAAAAGAATTCCATGTTTGTCAAATAAAATTAATTTGAAATTAGAATTATCAGTCAAAAAAAAAATATTTTCATTTGAAATGGCCATTATCATAAGTGTTTACCTACGTAAGATCATGTACCACACTACCTAATAACCTAAAAACTACAGTTAAGCTTTAATATCATTTAAATAATTCCTTACTTTTTAGTTTGCTATGTCAAAATCTCTTTATTCACTGCTCTATCCAAGTCCACGTGGACTCAAAATAAATTGTCCCTCGCTTTTCGGGTTTTGCAAGTATGTGGCGCATGCGACGGCGATGCATCTGAGTCTAGCTCCGCCCACAATTTTAATCATTTCCAAAATAGACTGGGTTCCGTACTCATTATTTTTTATAACCTACTATTTTCGAAATTTTATTTTCCAAATTAGATACTTATTGAGAAACAACTAAATTGCTTTAGATAAATTAAATTGATTAGATATGATGAGTTGAAGTAAGTTAAGTATATGATGACCAATAGTTAATTTTAAGATTTTAAGTTAAGATAGGATTTTAATATTATTTGTGTGTCAGCAAAAAAAGTATTAATATTTTACGATAGAAAATTATTTGACGAACCCTTACGAAAATAACAAAATAGAGACACTGTGCTGCCTTGAATATCTATTAATTATATCTTAATTGATCTGATTCCGATGGTACCTACTCAAAATTAAGGTTTTATTATTTCGCTACGCTGAACCCCAAAGTTCGTTGACTTATTAGGTATTAATTTTATTTTTTAATTTTAGTATCTTCGTGTCCTTTGTGAGCGTTAGTTGCTATCTCAATTTTTTTTTAATGAAGTTAATATGTCTCGATGTGATAGTAATGAAGAAAATCCACGGCATCTTTATTCGAATAAAGAGTTCTATGTTCTAAGACATGATGTTGTGTGTTGACGATGCTCGTAACCACAGCATTAATGAAGCTCGTAAAATTTACCGCCAGTGGTTCGTGGAGGGCAGAACGCCAGCTGAACGACGACACTTACCAAACTGTACCGTGTTTAGGAATATGTGTCTTCGGCTACAGCGTACCGGTTCATTTCACGCGGAATGCAGCGAGGATCGTCCACTCGCGCGTTCCGTCGACTTAGAGGCATTCGTCGAAGAGAATCCGAGGACCAGCACACAACGAGCCAGCGCTCTTTTGGAGGTCAATCTCATGGTGATATGGCGCACGCTGCCTGATGATAGCTAACATCCTAGAACTAATGCCGGCGGATTTCCAACCTCGAATGAAATTTTGTGGGTGGTACAGGTCGCGTAAATGCTGATCTTCACTTCTCGAAGAAAGTGATGTGGACGGACGAAGCGTCTTTTACGAGGAGTGGAGTGCTTAACTTGCACAACGATCATGTGTGGGCACACGAGAATCCGCATGCTGCTAACGAGGGTAATTTTCAACACCAGTGGAGTATAAACTTGTGGGCAGGCATCGTCGGCGACCGGGTTATTGGTCCCAAGTTTCTTCCTCCGGGTCTTAACGGAGAAGTCTATTTGCGGTTCCTCAATGAAGTGGAAAAAGAGTTAAGAGAGCTGCTAGCTACAGAATATGTAAGTGTGACATATCAACACGACGGAGCACCTGCACACTATGATCGTCGCGTCCGCAGATACTTGGATGCGATGTATCCCGACGGATGGATAGGCAGAGGCGGCCCGAAACCTTGGCTAGCACGCTCCCTTGATCTGACTCCATTAGACTTTTTATTGTGGGGTTATTTGAAAAGTTGCGTATAAGCAAAGGAGTGCAATACGCGGGAAGAAACGCTAGAAAGAATAAACGCGGCATTCACATTCATAACCCCACAGATGTTGCAGAACACCAGAGCGTCTTTGATTCGTAGGGCAGCTTTGTGCACTGAAAAAGAAGGTGGACATTTTGAGCCTTCTTTGTGATGCTGGCCTAATGTGCATACACTAGTATGCACATTAGTCGTCGCGCGCGTCCCAACCCATGTCGCAGCCTATACGTGTGAATTAGTGAAGTGATTTTACTTTTTAAGTATGCCATACTTAAATACATTGAATTTTAGTTTAATGCATTTATCCATGGGCCTATTGTATCGTTTTTTCCCATCTTAGTATGAAAGACATGTGTTGCCTGAAAAACTGTTGATTATTATTATTAAATAGTCATTTTAAATACGTAAATACAAGTGTTTTCGTGTCCAGTCGCATCGCATCTCGTGCTACTCGATAGGTAGGTAATGGCTGGTTTACACGCGTTAAGTGGTTTTAAATTTAATTTTAAGTTTTAAACTAAAAGTACAAGTACTAAGTAAAAGTACGCAAGTGATTAAGTAGATTAGGATTCGTTCTATTTTTCGTATAAGTGGGTGAGCGGGGCTTCTCACGTTTGGACGTGATTTTTTAGTTAAATGCATAAGTTGACAAAGCTGGTGGCGGCAAGAGCTCGTATTTATTTCTCATTTACTCTTTTTTACACACTTAATCACTTAACTGACTGTTTACACGCAACTTTTAACTTAAAATTTAGTTACCAACTTAACCACTTAACGCGTGTAAACCGGCTAAAGTCACAGACCACAAACTAGTGATGTGGTCACAGACCGTCGCTCTGTGTAGTAATGCGCGATGTCGAGATGTTGGAGCAATCGAAACAATCGCAGTCGTCATCAATTCTCATCGAGTCTACGATTATCTCGGTCTGTCATCGAACAATCGAGATGTTTTTCGATTGTTTCGAGTCAATATCATCGGCTCGTACCCGATTCAAACGATGGCGTTGATTCGGCCGTTTTATATTTTTATTCAAACGATTGACTTATTACTTATTATATACATTGTAGCAATGTAGGCAAGTAATAAATCAACTATCATTAAAAAATCGATGTTGGACGCTTCAGTATTTATTTACCATATGTGAAATATTTTTGATATAGGTATATAATCTGCAAAAAAAATGTAAATAGAGCTACCTAGTATTTTTTTCTTAAACTATTTATCAAAGGAGAGAAAATCAAAGTTTATTTTATTCTCTCACATTTTATTGCTGTGCGTTAAGAGAGATGGCGTGATTAGTCATTGAACGATCAATTCTTTTTTATAACAAATAAAAGTATTATAATTATGTATTTGTGATAAAATAAAAACTACGGTTTTAAAATGGATTTTACTTTGAATATCAATATATATTTTAATTATTTCAAAAACAAATTATTTATAAATAAAAAAACTGGACGAACTTTTATTTCTTAGTGATACAGTTAGTTTAAAGTTTTTTAATAATTAATATATGTATACCTTACTTCGTTGAATTTTGAATTCTTATTGAATATTTAGTGAATTTAAATTTTTTTGTTACCTATAGGTAATATATAGTTCATTATTTGTATTTTTTTTTAATGTTAAATTACTTGATAATGCAGCGACTACCTACCTAGACAAATTCTTACTTGATATACTTGTTTAATTTTCGATTCGATTCTATCACTTATTAATAATATTATTGAGTACCTACCTATGTATAACTACATGTTTAGGTATTAATTTTTTTCTTAATTTGAATTTAAATAACTGAAGCGGTTCAACAAACCAATCTGTTTTATATGTATTAAGTACTGAAAATAAACAATTAAAGAATAAGACTGAACTAAATGTGTCATTAATTAAACTCCCAACGACCTACAACACCTCGATTCAACTCGATTTATATTTTAGACAAGAGTCGTGTCAACGAGTCAAACGAACGAACAGAGTGAACGTACGCACCATACGATTCCAGTTGAATCAATCGACGCAATTGCGAATTACGATCGCAGGCAAACATCGCATCGCATCGTCGACGATGGCAAAGCGCTTAGTCGTACCGAGCGTTGACTCGAAACCATCGACTGTACGATGAAAACAATCACGAGTCATCGAGATGTTTGAACAATCGAAACAATCGACTTCAACATCTCGTCATCGCGCATCGTTGTGGCATCGTTACTCTGTGGGTGGTGTGTTCGACCGCTTTGTTTGTTTGTTTATAAGTTATCATATTTTATTATTACGTATGATTGTTTTTTATACTAGAAATATATCACTCTGTTATGGTCTTGTTCCTGAAATTATATAGTTAGCAGTAAGTTCGCAGTTTCTGTTAAGATGGGTGTTCGTGGTTTAACAACGTACATTAACTCTAACCAAGATATCTTTTTGGTAAATTACAAACTTCAAAATTGTGATCTCGTAATTGATGGTCATAGTTTGTGCGCTCAATTGTATGGTCGCCTTAATTGTTTCTCGGCTTTTGGAGGTGATTATGATAAGTTTTCTATGTATACTAAAAGTTTCTTCAAAAACCTACGCAAATGTTGCGTAACGCCATATGTTATATTTGATGGTAGTTATGAAAGCAAAAAACTGAAAACTGCATACAACAGACTAAGATCTAAAATTAACGGTGCTACTAGACTTGACCCAGTGACACAAAGTAGTTTGAAGATTTTTCCACTGTTGTTAAGAGACGTTTTCAAAGAAGTACTTTCAGAAATGAGAATACCTTACACAGTGTGTGAATTCGAAGCAGACAATGAAATTGCTGCCATGGCTAAACATTTGTCATGCCCAGTGCTGAGCTATGACTCTGATTTCTTTGTGTACAATGTTTTGTATATACCATTTAACACATTAGATTGTAAACCAATTTCTATTGAAGTAAATGAAGAAAAGAGGTTTGCTTTAATCTGCAAATTATACAAAGTTGATTACTTAATAAAACATTTTGGTGGCTTACACAAAGATATGCTACCACTGTTGGCTACCATGCTAGGCAATGACTATGTTGAAAAGAAAGTATTCCACAAATTTTTCTGTCATCTGAAGCTACCCAAAAGTAGAAAAAGGCAAAATGAGCAGCAAAGGTGTATTCATGCTGTATTTAAATGGCTCCAACATGAAACTCTAGACTCTGCAATTTTAAAAATCTTGGGTAGGCTTAAGAAGGATGACAAACGTAAAGTGTTTAATATAATCAAGAAAAGTGTAAGTTCTTACAATAAAAGTTATTGCCATTCTTTAAAATATTTTAATATTAATGTTAAAAATGAGCTGAGTACTTTTGATTTACATTCAGATAAATATTTAAATACCAAATGTGAAATGCAAGATTCTTTTGAGGAAAATCAAAGTGAATGTGATGAAGATAGCTGCACAGACAGTAGTGACTCTGAAGAAACTGAAATAAAAGAAAATGATGAGATAATTTTATCATTTCCAGAATGGTTTACAGAAGGAGTTCGTCAAAATAATATTCCTCACACTTGTTTGAATCTATACACCCATCACCTTCATTTCTGTAGCCCTCAGGCTGAGAACTACAATGATGAAGATGCATTTCTTTGTGCTTTACCTATTTTTAGATATACTTTTGATTTAATTACCGATTACAACTATGACAGTTGTACATATGTTAGTAGAGAAAAAGATGGGAACTATAGAAGACTGGATGTGGATTCAGAGTACTCCATCCCTAAACTACTAGAAAAGAATTTTTGCGAGTTGTCTCCAAAGGAGTTAAAGCAGTGTTTTTCACATTTCATAAATAAACAGTTGCCAAATTTTGATGCTGCTGTAATAGATTTATTACCAGAAAATTTTCGTTTAGTCATGATTTCCGTTCTATGGTGGGTTAAGCATTGTAAAGTTTCTCTTGCTCATATAAACAGTATCTTCGTATGTTATTTAATGTTGGATGTGATTGATGAAAAGATTGGTAACTTAAGAGGTTATTTCAATTTTCACAACAAATTCTCAAAGAAACTAAATGAGTTACATAACAGACAATCGACATTGCTAGATGTATCTGAAAGTAATTTATTTTTTAATAAAAACAAGGTGGACTATGAAGATTGCTTACTTGCTGCCTATAAACTTTTGAAACTTTTTGAAATTGATGATAGTATAAGAAAGAGACCAAAGAGTTATGACTCTGTAAAAGTGCATACCTTTGCTCAGTTACAATGTTGTTTGCAGCAGTTGAATAGTTTGAATATTCTTTGTAGAAGCCCTTTTCAATCTACACGGTATTCTAAATGCTACAATGGCACCTTTTTGTACAATTTATCTATGAAACTCGAAGGTCAGATAAATCCTGAAAAATGGATCTCATCATTTTTAAATGGTGCAGATACAGTGTTGATGTTTTATAAAAGCTTATGTTTTGTATATGGAAAATGTTTCCAAATAATGAGCATATCTCACATAGTATCAGGTGGGAAGAAAAAGAAACGTAAAAAGAAAGTGGATGAAGTTGATTTAATCATGAAACAATTTGAGTGTGAGGTTTTCATATAATAATTTGTGATAAATTTTTCAGTGTGGTGCTACTACTACAATTTTCTTAAAATAAATAAGTACTCATTTTCATTAAGACAGTGTTTTTTTTTTTGTTCATAAGTAATAAGTATTTTGATTAAATGTAAGAGTACTAAGAGTCACTATTTTGACTATAGATCCTTGGTTCAACACGTAGAGGGAGTATTAAATAGAGAAGACATAAAAATGACAGCTTGAGCGAAAAAGAGACGCGTTTATATCAAAGAAAACAAGAGTGAGCGACAAGATGATTCTATCTTTTGTCCTTATTTGCGTATACGTTTTTTTTGTTTGCCAATCGTGCACGATTGGCAAACAAAGCTCAAGCTGTCTTGTGCGCTCCGGTAAATTTTGAATTTTTGTGTAAATAGTGAACTGTGCGAATTAAAACATTTGTTAGTAGTGTGGTGGATACTTCACAGAATTAGCCAAAATGGTGAGCTGCTGTGTTTTAGGGTGTAAAAATAGAAGCGAGCACAAAAATGAAAACATAACTTTTCACAGGTAAGTGGTCTAATTATCACTGAATCGTTCACGTTTTTGTTAGAATTTAATTAATTTATGAATTTTAGAAATTAATTTATGAATAGAGAAAGTAGTTTTAGCATGATTTTAACGTAAACTATCAATAAATTCATTGAATGCATTGTATTTCTTCGAAAATATTAATCGGCTTTTTTGCTTCCAAAATAATATAATGCGTCAAAATAGTAAACATTTTCAAACGTCAAGTGAGTGAGATGTGTGTATACAAGTCGCGTGTGAGAGAAAGAGATATCGAATAAACGATGCGCTTCTGCATTTAGTAGGTTAACTTACTAGTTAGGGTTGCTAGATAATTAAAAAAAAAATCCCCGATATTAAATAAAAAATGTTGAATGAATACCTACATAATTTTAATTAGTTAGTCGTTATGGAGTTTGTGAACGTGATTAGACTATTACACTAATAAAATAAAGGCTAAAGTTTGTATGTATGTTCGTTATTCTTTCACGTTAAAGCGGTTGAACTGATTTTGATAAAAGTTGCCATGAACATAATTTACACACTAGATAACCATGCGCTACTTTTTGTACTGGGAATGTAGGAATGTATATATAGCTTAAGTTAAAAATCTTTTAAATTATCGAGTAACACTGTGGGGCACTGCTAGTATAAAATTAAAGCTAACTTGTTTCACATTTCTGGTTTAAGCTTCCCTAAAGATCCTATTATGAGAAGTATATGGATTAATGTTACTGGTCGTCAAAATTGGACCGCTACGAAGTACACTAAGATGTGCTGTATACATTTCGATGCTAATTGTTTCCGAAGAACTGGAAAATTTAAAATTATTCAACCTGGTTCAACTCCAAAATATTTTGTTCATGTGAGTGTTTCGATATTTTATACCTACTCAGTGTAATTTCGAAAAGTGTAACAACCAATGCCTTTTTTAAATTACCCACATGTAAAATGAAAGTTATAATATTAAGTAGCATTTCAGTAAACAGGAACTTATTATATTATTGCAGGAACCATCGATTGACTTGGGAAGAACTAGCAATATTGGCACATCTAATAACATTTCCCGACGAGAAGACATTTTAATGGTAAAAATCATTTTAATTATAATTTTAATTATTGTGTTAAAATATTATTTAAGTAAAAAGTATTTTAAATGTTTTATTGTTACAGGAATCCATAAATAATAATAGAGAAACTAATATACCATGTAACATTTCCCAAGCGGAAGTAAATACTATTAAGGTAAAATTCTGATCATTCTTTATTTTGATTCTAGGGTTTTAACTATAAGTGCAAACTTGAATGGTTATTATAATTTCAGGAGACATTAAATGACATGGAGGAAGCAAGCACCTCAAGTAGAATCCTAAAATCGCAAGTTGTTTTTGAGGTAAATGCTTGTTATTTCTAATATTTAGGTATAATCACATGAAAAGGGGTTTTTAAAAAAATAACTACAAGTTGTTAATAGAGCTAAATGGCTCTTAAGAGTTCATATTGTGATTTAGACAGCATTTTTTTAAAGTTTTTACATCTTGGTTATATTCTTATTTTTAGATTATCAAATCATTTACGCGTGAGTATACATATGTATATCTGAATATATCGGTTTTCTTTGCAGTCTCCCAGAAAAAGGAAGCTCGCATTACAACTGCGTCAAAAATCCACACTTGCCGAAAAAAGAAAAAAGCAGATCGCTACGCTTAGATCGAGGAATTGGCGGCTTGCTAAGAAAAATGTTGAACTTTCACACGTTTTAGAAGTACTTAAGTCCAAATCTTTGACGTCAATAGATCCTATGAAAAAAGATTTATTCAAACGTATAGTTGGAGCTTCTTCGGAAAAAAAATATTCACCAGAATTGCGTAAATTTGCACTGACGTTACATTTTATTAGTCCTCGTGCTTATAATTTTGTACGTAAAAGTTTTGATACCTGTTTACCTCACCCAAGCAGTTTAACTCGCTGGTACCAAAGTGTTAATGGTGAGCCAGGTTTTACTAAGGAATCACTTGAAGCCATTAAAATGCTTTCGAAAAATTCTGAAAAACCACTTATAGGTGCATTATGTTTTGACGAAATGGCTATTCGGAAATGCGTTGAATTTGATAGGAGTAATTATGTGGGATTTGTTAATTGCGGCAATGACCTTGATAACGCCGAACAAGCAATAGCAAAGGAGGCGTTAGTGTTTATGCTCACTTGCGTAAACGGATCATGGAAAATTCCAATAGGCTATTTCTTAATTGATGGGATCACGGCTGATCAAAAAGCCACATTAGTAAAGCAGGCCCTAGAATTAATTGAGACCTCTGGTGTGAGAGTTATCTCATTGACATTTGATGGATGTCCTGCAAATTTCTCCATGTGTAAGCTGTTAGGGTGTTCATTCGAAATAGAGCATTTTAAAACTACATTTATATACAATAATCATCAAATAGCTGTTTTCCCTGATCCATCACATATGCTCAAATTAATTAGAAACACATTAGGTGAAAAACTAAACCTAAGAGACCACGATAACAATATTATATCTTGGACTTTCATACAAAAATTAATAGAGCTGCAGGAGTTGGAAGGGTTTCATTTAGGTAATCGTGCAAGAAAAGCTCATTTATATTTTAAAAAACAAATAATGAAGGTGAAGCTTGCAGCACAAACATTCAGCACATCGGTAGCAGATGCAATCGAACACTGCAATCAGAATCTTGATTTACAAGATTTTAAACAATCTGAAGCTACGGTAAAATTCATTCGCCTAATTAATGATTTATTTGATATTATGAACTCCAAAAACTTGAATTCATACGGTTATAAACAGCCTCTTTCAAAAAATAATTTTGAGAATCATCAAATATTTCTAGAAGGTATTTTCAAATATATAAAATCTTTAAAAATTGAAAATATTCCTATCATAAATTCCAATAGGAAGACAGGATTTTTAGGTTTCATGATATGCATCAAAAGTTTAATACATTTGTACAATGAAAATATTAAAAATAATGAACATATGAACTTCTTATGTTCATACAAATTGAGCCAAGACCACATCGAATACTTTTTTAGCTCGATAAGGGCTAAAGGTGGATTTAATAATAATCCTTCAGCGAGACAGTTTAAATCCGCTTATAAAAGATTGATTGTTCATGGTGAACTTAAACACCTTACCTCAGGGAACACAGTTCCACTCACAGATATTAATATACTTACATACACAAAGCCAGAAATATCTATAAACAATTCGTTAGATCGAAATAGGTTGATCAACAATAAAGAACCTGTTGAACATAGATCCGTGGTCATCGACAATGACCACGATTATTTATCCGACCCCTGTAGACTCACCGAGTTTAGTAAAAGTGTGATAACATATATAGCTGGTTTCGTGTGCAGAGGGGTGAAAAATGAAATCATATGCCCACATTGTGTATCTGTCTTGTGTCGTGATCGTTTTGAAAGTCTACAGTTAAAGAAAGATAGAGGCGGTCTATTATATCCATCAGCAGACATAATTAAACTTTGTGAACTTGCTGAAAAAGTTTTTAGAAGAAATAAAATTTTCAATGAAAAATATCCACTGCATCGCCTTTTAGACCAATGTCTGAAGGAATGCATAAATATAAAATTATTTTCTCAAATATCAGCTCATTTTTATGAACAAGGTTTTATAGACAATCATTATAGTTTGCTCATAAAATCTGTTTGTAATAAATATCTCAAAACCAGAATTCATTATACGACCAAAAATATGATTGATCAAAAAGAAAAGGTTCGAAATATGTACACTAAATTGATACTTTTTAAAGGACAATAAATATTGATTAACCCAGTAATTTGGTTTGGAATATTTCTATTCTAATGAATCTCAACCTCCGCTGAGTCGCGTTGGAATAGATCTATTCAAGGTAGTAACCGACTCAAAAATATGGTTACAACTGTTTTGTGTCTCTATGAATGAATTCGTTGCCTGTGATTGATAGAAATTGTATAAATTGTCTGTATGTTGGTACCATTCAATCAAAGTTTCACTTGCGTAGTTTGTAAGTTCGCGCACGTGACGTCATAATAGTTGTATTTTTTTGGATTTTAGGCATAAATAAGGCCCGTTTTCTACGATGTTTCTTTCAAATCTATTTCTATTTATTATCCATCTGTTTTTACTGATAATAATAACATTTTTAGGTATTTTTTTACGTGTTTCATTTACTTTGTACGTGGCGGACATGTTATAACTGATATAAATCTTGGTCTCATGAAATTTGAACAATTTTGTTATTTTCGCATATTTTATGTCATAAAACAATGTAAAACAATGTTACAATAAATATTTACAACCATTTTCTATGTTTTTAATTTAAAATAAACTAATAGAAGCCAAAAATATGGTTACAAAATTCAGACTTGGAAAACTCTGAAAAACTTGGAAAGTCCGTCCAGTTTATTTCGTGATTACTTGGAAACTGTATGGGCTGTAAAAAATAAAACAAATGAATTATAAAAACCATTAATAGAGACATATTTTTACTTATGTTTGTAGAAATAAGTCAACTTTTCATAATTTATATACATTTTAATAAAAACAAGAGAGTTTTTTGCGTGCTGTGATTTTAAGTGAGTTTTTTTTTGTAATAAATGTATAAGGCAAACAACTACAAATAATAATAATAGATACCTAATATATTCAATAACATCCTCACAAAATTTCATCAAATTTCACAAAGGTTTACAAAAAAAGTAATGCGAAAGTATTTTACAAAATTGCAAATTTTCGCGAATTTTCCGCCAAGTTAAAGGTAGGTTAGAAGTTACGTCAGCGCTGGACCCAGAAGGAGGACTATCTATGTTCTTTCATTTAATAAAATTAAGTATAGGTATGTAAAATAAAAATCATCTCATCATCGTAGGTCTGTAAAAGGAAGCCAAAAAAGTACCAAAATTTGGGAAATTATGCACAAGATGGTAACCCTGGAATTTTACGTACTTTATATCTGTCTCCTTTTAGTATACGGGAACAGGTTGTCTATTCTATTCTCTGTCTACGGTTCAACACAAAACATCCACAAAGAAACGTCATGCATGAGTCAGTTTCACAGATCGCTCAGAGCAACAGAGAGCTCATACATCATGTTGTCAGCTATAAAAAGCAGCGCTTTTATATCTTTCTCTTTCTATGAAGCTTCAGAAGGAGATAAAGTAGCGTTGATTGCCCCAGCAACGCCTAGGTTAGTGGTAACGCATCTACACAAACTAGTAATGCTACGCATCAGACGAACGACTTCTTACCTACGACAATAGAAACCCTATCTTTTCAGTTTGACAACTTTTTTACAAGTTAGATTGTCCTTCGTTTCTTAATTTTAATATGACAGCCTTGGATTTTTGGCGTAATGCCATTGTGGCAGCGCGAAAGCCCCTCTCTCTTCTCAAGGAACATTTCCTCTTCTATATTCTATTCTACTAAAAGACTATTTCAACAATTAGTGCTGCCGCTCGATAGTCCGTCCACTATCGATAGTTGGGCAAAAGCAATAGTCTCGATAGCCCTACCGATAGTGTCGATACCATCGATCGTATCGATAGCCTCGTGAGTGGCAATACTATCGACACACAGCAATACTATTTAAGCTCAATATCGAATGCATCATCGATAGTATCGATGCTATTTCTACTGAATATTGCAATAACAATCGATAGTTTTATCCCATCGATAGTGATCTTTTTCTCAATAGTATTGCTTATACAATAATTGTCTAGTGGTTGACAAAAATCTACATGGTCTTTTACTCACCACTGTTGCTGCATTTTAGTTATTATTTTCTAGTTAGTAGTAAAACATTTGCATAAAATTAGATTTTTGTGATTGACCGTTCAGGTAATAGTTACATCAAGATTACACACTCAAAATATTAACAAGCTACATCAACTAATATTCATACACAATACTATTGAATCACAGCCTACCATCGAACGCGCAAACATGTCGATAGTATCAGTTATTATTATAATAGTTGTACGGGCCAGCACGTACAATTCCTGCCGCGTTTACAATTTACGCCAATCGGGCGAATTTATTTTCAGTGCACAAGTTGTGTCCGAGGCGGTCATACCTATCATTCAACTATCATTTATTTTAAGCTATCTAATCTATCAAATTATTTCTATCATTTTAAATCTAATTGTGTTACTCTTGTATTAATTATTATAATCAGTTTTATAACCGTTATTTCGGACTATCATTTGAACTATCCACCTTCTATCAATCAAATATTGTACGGGTTCCGTTCGTCTACAATAGTCATGGCCGATTTAAAATTAGATTTTTTGTGATTGACCGTTCAGGTAATAGTTACATCAAGATTACAGACTCAAAATATTTACTAGCTACATCAAACAACATTCATACACAATACTATTGAATCACAGCCTACCAACGAACGCGCAAACATATCGATACTATCGATAGTATCAGTTATTATTATAATAGTCATGGCCGATACTATCGATAGTAATTTCGATATTGAGTTTCAATACTATCGATAGTAGTGAAGTTGTTGTTGTGTTGCCGAACTATCGATCGTCAAACGTCGATAGTCCGGCAACACTATTAACAATCTAAAAGATAAATAAGGTAAAATAAATAAAAGATTAGTATATTTTATGTTTTTTTTTATTTCTTAACTTTGTTTTATATTTTAATATGCTTTGTATTGCA
This sequence comes from Marasmarcha lunaedactyla, assembly GCA_923062675.1. Lineage (NCBI taxonomy): Eukaryota > Metazoa > Arthropoda > Insecta > Lepidoptera > Pterophoridae > Marasmarcha > Marasmarcha lunaedactyla. The sequence continues at coordinate 14,620,728 of OV281346.1, read as the reverse complement.
TGGGAGGCAAATTTACCTTTTAATATTCTGTTAATTATTAAACACCGCTAATCTTATTGAGTAACCCAGAAAACATTTCTTCTCAAAATGTTTCAAACAATTTATGAAGTCACATTTAAACCTTGTAAGTTAAAACTATTAGCACAAAGACATTGTAAACAATGTTAAGTTCTTTCTCAGTTCTTGAAAAGTGATGGAAAATGACGTCCTTTCGCCTACTTTCTATTCACTACACAGCACTTGTAGTACATTGTGAAGCACCATAAACGCAAATTATAGTAATAGGTCTTTACCTATGAAACTGCCGTTTTGCCGTACTGGCCATTTCAAATGAAAATATTGTTTTTTTGACTGATAATTCTAATTTCAAATTAATTTTATTTGACAAACATGGAATTCTTTTTCTAAAATCGTCATTTGTTTAATAGTTAGTGTTTTGTTTTCAACGCATTCGAACATTTTTCGTCATCATGGATAAGTTAAAAATTCGAGTAATTATGGAGTATGAGTACCGTCGTGGCAGCAAAGTGGCACAAGCGGCACGCAACATCAACGACGTTTACGGAGCGAACACTACAAACGAACGCACCACCCGTTATTGGTTTACCCGCTTCCGTTCTGGAAATTTTGACCTGAAAAATGAACCCCGTGGTCGTCCGAAAACTTTGGTCGACAATGACGAATTAAAGGCAATTGTGGAAGCTGATGAAACTCAATCCACGGCTGAATTAGCAGCAGCTTTCGACGTTAGCATCAAAACAATATTGGTCCATTTTCGTCAAATTGGCAAGGTAAATAAGATTGAGAAATGGGTACCCCACGAACTCAATGACCGCCAGCGCGAAGTACGCGTGGAGACATGCCTTGCACTGCTCAGCAGGCATACAAATGAAGGAATTCTGAACCGCATTGTTACTTGTGACGAGAAATGGATCCTGTTTGACAATCGTAAGCGCTCAGCAAGTTGGTTGGACCCTGGTTCAGCACCCAAACAATGCCCTAAACGAAAACTTACCCCTAGAAAAGTGAGGTCACTGTTTGGTGGTCTAACGCGGGTGTAATTCATCACAGCTTCTTGCCAAACGGGACAAGCATTACTGCAGATGTGCAGATGTGTACTGCAGATGTGAACTGAACACAATGATGGAGAAGCTCGCACGTCTCCAACCAGCTTTGGACAATCGTTCGGCTCCACTGCTCCTGCACGACAACGCGTGACCTCATACTGGACAGCAGACGGTCTCCAAGCTACAAGAGTTGGGGTTGGAAGTTCTCCGTCATCCGCCGTACTCACCAGACCTTGCGCCTACAGACTTCTACTTTTTCCAGAATTTGGATAACTTCTTGGCGGGAAAAAAATTCAATACCCGAGAGGCAGTACACAATGCCTTTGAAGAATTTGTTGCGGGAGGCAGGTCCAGTTGATTTCTTCAAGAAAGGCATCAATAAGCTACCAATGCGTTGGCAAAGATGCATTGATTGCATGGGTGATTATTTTGATTAATAGAAATAAAAAATATATAAAAAAATTACGCTTCATTAATTTCGTAAAAAACGGCAATTTCATAGGTAAAGATCTAATATTTGGGAATTGAGAGGATATCATAGCAGGCTGGTAGTCTTCCAACAAAAAACCTACGAATTATGTCAATGGCTAAAACTTTTTTATTATGACAGCTCAAATTCAAATTCAAATATTTATTTCTCAAAATTGACAATTACTTGTTCTTATTGACGTCAAATAAAACATGATTCTACCACCAGTTCGAAAAAAACCTTCGTGAAGAAGAACTGGCAAGAAACTTCACGGGTATATTTTTTTTCAAAATAAATTTACAGAGTCTCTTTATGTCTATACAAAATTATTCTTTTCTGCATCTGTTAGCTCGGCAAGTCTCCCTCCCCCCAAGTATCCAAACGACGAACACCCTCAAACGGCACCCGTTCACGAGTTAACGCGGGATCCAGCCATCGCCCTCCTCAACCATATTAGAGGGAAGTGAGCGACCCGTCACCCGACGCTACCATAAGAAGACGTACTTTAGTGACAATGACGCTTTAGATATTCATCGGGACGAAGAACTCATCGCACAAACAGACACATTACACATGCTTTGTTACAAATACTAGTACAATCCTGTTAATGAGGGAATTATACCCAAGGGCTTTTATCATCCAAATAATCGGATAGTTTATAATATGCTCTAGCACACAACTTCTCCTTTATAGTTTCTTTGAATTTGTCAACAGGAAGACCTTGGATATCCTCAGGAACCTTATTATAAAAGCGTATACATTGACCCATGAATGAGTTAGTGACTTTATGAAGCCTGCTATTATGAGCTGCCAGCATATTTCTTCCTCTTGTGTTAACATTGTGCAGATCTTTTTTTCTTTTGAACAAGGTTATGTTCTTTTTAACATACATTAAATTTTCTAAAATATATTGTGAATGGAAGGTAAGAATATTTATTTCCTTACTTCTAAGTGACACCCTTGGACCGAGCTGATAGATTGCGCAAACAGCCCTTTTCTGCAGAATAAATATAGCATCGATGTCGGCAGCACTCCCCCACAGCAGAATACCATATGTCATGAGGCTGTGGAAGTAACCAAAACAGACTAATCGAGCAGTTGTTTCATTTGAAATTTGTCTAATTTTTTTAACAGCATATGCGGCAGAGCCAAGCCTTTTCGCTAAACCATCAACATGCGGTCCCCACTGCAGTTTGGCGTCTAAGGTTATGCCCAGAAATACAGTTGAGTTTACAGGAGTCAGTTCCTGGCTCTTAACTACAATGTTTGTGTTTACCTGTTTGACATTTGGCAATGTAAATTTAACACATTTCGTTTTTTTTTCATTGAGGAGCAAATTATTAGCTGAGAACCACTGCTCTGTGTTGGAGATGCATTTGTTCACCGATCGATAGTCAATTTCATGTGTTTTGATTTTAAACAAGAAGGAAGTATCGTCAGCAAACAATATGACCTCGCATTGATTCTTAACGACCGATGGCAGATCATTAATATAAACTAAAAATAGGAAAGGACCAAGAACTGAGCCCTGGGGCACACCCATTGTCACTGCCGATCCTGATGATTTTTCTCCATTTATTGCAACTTACTGTTTTCTATTAGAAATATATGATTTAATCAAGGCAAGCGCTCGGTTTTTAATGCCGTAATGGTGTAGTTTCATGAGTAGAGTAGTATGATCCATACAGTCGAACGCCTTGGACAAGTCACAAAAGACACCAATAGCATCACACGACTCCTCCCAGGCGCTGAATACGTGTTTTATGAGCTCAACACCGGCATCGGTTGTTGAGCGACCCCGCGTGAAACCAAACTGCTTAAAATTCATTAAACTATTACCGTAAAAATGAGAAAGTAATTGATTTAAAATTAATTTTTCAAAAATCTTACTGAGCGTTGGTAGTATAGATATAGGTCTAAAATTATTAGGGTCAGACATACTACCTGCTTTGAATATTGGTTGCTCCGTTGCTACAGTCCTTAAAACGTAACATGTTTAGAATGACAACTGTCTAAGTGTGGTGGCTTGTGCGGGGAAATTATTCACCAGTTAATGTTCATCGATATTGATAAACTATATTAAAATATTGGATTGGTTACAGAATATGCCTTTTAAAGTAACTGTGTATTGTAGAAGGGGACATGTAATAAATAACGCACATTTATTGACGTAATGGTGTACCTACATCCCAAATCTACTTCATCAGAATCTGATTCGCTAGAAAATTGTTGAAGGTTTATTACTAATTCATGGTCACATATAGAATTGAATCGGCGATCGCGTTCCCAATCATCCGCAATCATCGAACTTGTTTTGTTAATAAATTTCTTCCAATCGTCCGGCGTAACATACCGTGGTTAATAATTGTAACATTTTATTTGCTATACGTATACAAGGCATCAGCACTCGTACTAACGTCTGACAGCTTTGTCATCTGTTAGACAATGGCGGGGGCAGTGGCAGCTTAGTAATACAAATATAAAAAAATGTGGATACGGAAGTAATTGTCTTTTTTGTAGACAATTATTGAAATGATTATCACAATAATAAATTATTTTATCTTTATCGATGTGTCCCATCTCTTAGATTTTCGTGACCCGACGTAACCTTGTAAAGACGTCATAAATAATAAAGCTATTTTCTGTTTACTGACTTTTTTTAGAGATTTTGTTTGTTTTTGAAACTTGAATAGTATTTGAAAATATGTTTAATGAAAACACTGTACTAAAAATATTTTTCCTCCATTATAAACTGATTTTTCGTGTGTCAAAATCAATTAAATTCGAAACGTCTTTACAAGGTTCTATCATAAGTTTTACTGACAGCTTTCATTCTAATCATGTTACGTTTTAAGGACTATACTTTTCGGGTGTACTATTGTCATGTCATTTCAATGTAAATGATAACACTATTGGGAAGGACTGTCAATTTTTCGTTTGCGGTGTACACACGGGTTTTGTTATTTGTCGGTTTTTATTGCGATTTTGTTATCTACATTGAGTTATTTTAAGTGTTTCTGCTTTTCTTTTCCTCGTCTTACTATTACTCTCGGTAAGTACTTGTATGAATTATTTAGCTCTTAATGAGCATGGATTGTGTTCCAATTCCTCTTAAACCCCCAGACCCAATCCCGTTTCCTGATATCAACAACTCCCCCGACCCTTTCTCTCAACATGTGCAAACAAGAAAACGTCCGAGTATAAATCGGGATTCGTCTCCTACTCCTAAAAAAATCTGTTTCGAATGCTCTTCCATCCCAAATTAATAACCTTATTTACACTCACCCAAGCCTTTTAGAAAAAATTTTTGCCATCGTTCTGACGAAGGTCCTTTCATTGTTCATGTATCCAGGTCAGAAACTCACCCTAAGTCAGGCAGTACATTTAATCATCTAAATATTGGAAATTTTTTTTTACATCGAACATTAAAAATATCAAAAATGATGGTAAAAAGAGTGTTGGCAGAAATCTGGTCTCTGTGGAATTCTCGTCTGCATGTGCAGCAAACGAGTTTCTCAGAAACCCGAGGCTTAAATCTCATAACTATATAGTTTTAATTCCTACATATAACAAGAATGGTTCTGATCCGCGGGATCCCAACTTCTTGGTCAACGGAGGAAGTTGTATCAGCAATCTCCACAAGCCAAGGTGATATAACAATTTTGAAGGCGCGTCGCTTAAACAGAAAAGTGTCCATGGAGTCTGGTTCCACTTGGACCCTCACGGGTTCTGTTGTGATCACTTTCTCTGGACAATGCTTACCTGGTAAAGTGTTTATATTTAACTCATCACTAACCGTTGATCCATACATTTTGCCTTCCATACAATGCTTAAACTGTTGTAAATTTGGCCATGTGAAAGCCCAATGCCGATCCAGTGCTCGTTGCTTCAGATGTGCATAGTTTCACTCAGGTGACTCTTGCCCTGCATCCTCTGAAGTTTCCTGCCTGCAATGCTCAGGCCCTCATTTAGCAACTGTCAAATCTTGCCCGGAACATTCCCGGCAAAAGAATATTAAAATCACCATGTCCCAAAAGAACATATCATTCAAGGAAGCATCATCTCTCTTCCCTTCAGTTAAAAAATCATATGCAGATGCTTCTAAAAGTTCTCCTTCACTGAATCTTTCTTACAAAAAAGCAATATATAAACCATATATAAATCATCAAAACCCAGTCCGTCTTTGTCTCCAGGCTATGACAAAATTGCCCATAATGCTATTATTGCTAACACTCCATCTTTTAAATCTGGTAACGCCTTCCCCCTACTTCTTCCTGCTCCCCTAATGACAATTTTTTAGAACTCCTGATTTCCCTAGTTTTGAACATTCTTTCAAAATTTGAAGACATCCCACTACCGTCCTCTGTTGCTAAAAAGTTATCCCCTATCGCTGATCTTCTTCTTAATAATGGCCAGACTCCTGCAATGGAATAGTAGAACCAGCTGCAATAAACAGCATGAAATTTCTCGCACGACCCTTTGGCTATTGCTGTCTCAGAGACTTGGTTATCCCCAGGCAGTCGGTTCAAATTGCCTGGGTTTGTCTGTCTTAGAGATGACAGAGCAGATGGTCATGGTGGTGCAGCTCTCTTCGTAAAGGTTTCTCTTCCATACTCAACTATCCAAATTCCCCCCCACTCATTTGAAATTAGTATATTCGCTGTCAAAATACTTCAATTTGTTGTTGTTTCGGTCTATATGTCTAACCCTACTATTTCCCTTATAGATGAATTCCACTCCCTCATTTCCCGTTTGCCCAGTAACCCTCTTATTCTAGGTGACTTCAACTGTTACCACGTTCTATGAGGAAGCCAATGTTCACAGGCTTGTGATGGTCCTAGTCAGCGTTTGACAGACATAATTGATGAGCAAAATTTATATGTCCTGAATGATGGTTGTCCTACTCGTTTTTCTGGCCCTCATCAGAACCCTAGTGCTGTGGATATTTCCATGTGCTCGGCTGCTGATAGTGCGTCTATTTGTTGAAGGAGGCTTAATTCCCTATATGGTACCCTACCTACCCTATAATTATAACCCTCCCTTCTTCTTGTCATATTCCTCCTAAGTTACCACCCCTCCTGCAGCATAAAATTGATAAGGCCGACTAGTACAACTACACTAAGGCTACTAATGACTTGTCCTCCCACATTCTCTCCCCGTCCTTGAATAACATCCAAGAGTGCTATGAGAGCCTAATGTCTTGCATTCAATCCGCAGCAGACTTACATATTCCAAAGAAGAACCCAGATAAAAGACTTCGATAATCCCCCCCATGGTGGGACTCGGATTGCTCTGACATGATCAGAATGAGTAGGTCTGCTATCCGTAAGTATGCTGCCACTATGTCAATGATTAATTACATTCAAGTTAAAAAAGTGTCAGCCCAGACCGGGCGACTATTTAAAAAAAGAAGAAAGAGGCGTGGCGTAAGTTCTGCGAGAATTTCGCTCCTCGTTCCCCCTCTTCCCATGTCTGGAGCGCCATTCGACGCTTCCGCGGCTCCATATCATACACTCCACCGGGGCTCTCTTACAACCCATCCCTTTGAATTGATAAATTCCTAGATAAAATTTCTCCCCCTTATGTACCGATTTCTGTTTTACTACCTTCCACCTATCCTACTCTCACTTCATTTAGTCCCCTCGATGCTCCCTTCACCATGGATGAATTAAATCATGTCCTCAATAACCTTCATGACTCGACCCCGGGCCATGATAGTATTCCTTATTCTTTCTTATCCGGGACAGGTATCTTCTTTGAGGAATCCTTTCTTAAAATAATTAACATCATTTTCATATCTGGTGAGATACCAGCTCCGTGGAAACTCTATTTAGTAATTCCCATCGTAAAACCAGGCAAAGACCCCGATGACCATAATTTCTATCGACCAGTTGCGCTACCCCCAACTCCTTTAAAAGTCACTGAACACCTTATTAAGAATTGCATTGAATGGTTTGTAGAGAGTAAAAACCTGCTAAGTTCAACACAATTTGGTTTTCGGAAAGGCACGAGATCAGATTTAAGGTTAGCCCTCTCTAATAAGGAATCGGTGGTGGCGGTGTTCTTGGATGTCTGTTCTGCTTATGACAGTGTTCAACTTCCGATACTTAAACAGAAAATGCTGCAATTAGGTTTACCGGTGAGGTTGACCTATTTAATCTACAACCTTCTTGTGTCTAGATCTGTCTAAATCAGACATCAACACTCTATTCTATCTCCACGTTTAGTTTGGCTGGGTCTTCCTCAAGGTTCTTTCTTAAGCCCTCTGCTGTACAACATCTACACTTCTGATTTGGACACATCTGTGTCTTCCTTTTGCAATATCCACAATAGTAGCCACAGCAGAGATAACTTCGGATCGCCTTAACACTGCTCTCTACTACCTAGGCAACTGGCTGGAATCCCATGGCCTCTCCCTCTCTCCCTCTGTAAACGCGTTGTTTGCGGAGTGGTAATTGAGGGTCCAGAAAGGAAATACCAAAGCTCTCTTCTATGTTTAATTTGCAGTAAAATTAAAAATATACAAAAATGCCTGTAAATACAAACAAAAAATATAAACAAAATTGAAATAAAAAATAGTCACACAAAATAAAACAGAAACATTAATACAATTAAATTTGATCTGAAAAGAAAAAGTAACAACAAAATAAAATTTTAACGAATGAGAATCCTTACCAAAAATTTTGGCTACGCACACTCGTGTACGTAAAAATAAATTATTGATTTCGTGAAAACTTTGATTGTAGATAATAAAAAATTGATAAACATGTAATTTTGAATAATAAACTCGGAAACAATAATAAATAAATAGATTCTAGTTGTTATGATGGATAATTTTTCGTGACTGGCTTGTCAAATCAAAACATTGCCGTTCTCCGACACTACGTAATTCGTAGTTTAAAATTACGTCGGGAACGACAAAAAAATAAAATTTACTGACAAAAAGAGGTCGAAATAGACAACCGTCACACCTCTAAGAGTAAAGCTCTATTCTTTACAAGGAAGAGACGATTCCCCCCAGTAGCTATCTCCTTTCAAGGTAGGAATTATACTAAATTCAAGTCGGTCTTTCTCAGCCCACATAAATTATGTAGTTCAAAAGTGGGGAAAAAATATAAATTTACTGCGCGCACTCTCTGGGGTTTGATGGGGATCCCACCCTTACTCAGAGACTGGTGTGAATATTCCTATCCACACTGCGGGGTAGTGGACTGTATTTAATAGATAGCTGGTAAATCTTAATTCATTCCCTAATTGAAAAACACTCTCGGCACGACTAAGCACTGACCTCATATGCTTTTCTTGCGGCGAATCCAGGCAGAGGGTCCCTTCATTCGATCACCAGCACTGACACCTCACAAGATCTTTGATTCACGATTGTTCCGGGTTATTTCTTTGTAACAAGTTATATTTTTTGGAGCGGCCGGCGCGCGCGCGGTAAGGGATGCGAAGCAATTATGAATGTTCACTAGGCGGCGCTGATGCTCGTGACAATGACATTTGTCACAAGCGCGGTAAGTTCATGCTGGTCGGTTTGTAGGTACCAATCCACCATCATTCAACCAGCAAGGAAACAAAATGTGGTTCAGCGTGCCCAGTAGTGTGATGAGAGTGTAATCAAATTACGAATTAAAAGCAATGCAAAATTAAGAAACGGCCAAACCATATGCCCCCGGCCTTGAAAGATCCTCTTTCAAAATTAGCGCGGAAATTAAAAAGAAAAACATATTGGTGTAAATGCGGGTCATTGAACCATATTGCAGTGCGTAAAAATTTTCGAATCAAACAATGCGTAACCAAATAACACAAGTTAAAGCGAACGGTTGAGTTTAAATTGACGGGGTTCAACTAATTGCTATGCGGTAATATGAAATAAAATACTATATTGTAACGTAAAGAAATGCGGTTCGTCATAATGCGATATACCCTAAGCCCTAACTGTATATATAAATGCGAGGATATGTGATATTACGTAAATATATGTGCGTATATATAAATACCTTACAAGATATGCGATTAATATACAAAAAAAAAATGCGTAATACATATGTAGATTATTATAAAATATCAAATTATATTAAAATGCGTCTTACTATTGTGTAGGAAGCGGACACAGTTTAACAACTGGGCGTTGGTAGGTACCATACTTGGTCCTGACCTCCGCAATGCGGATAATTCCATCCTTGCCTCGTATGACTTTGGTAATAATACCCAGAGGCCAAGTTAGTGGTGCAGCATTGTCCTGCATAACAACAACGACCATTCCTTCCACGATGGGAAGACATGGCGTGTTCCACTTCTGCCTAGCTTGTAATGTATGAAGATACTCCGAATGCCATCTTTTCCAGAACGATTGTACAAATTTGTCTAAAAGTTCATACCGTTTAAGTAAATGCGTTGAAGTTGTCTCGACTGGAAAAGCGGGGAGGATCTTCAGCGGTGCGGTATGCAGGAAGTGAGCAGGGGTAAGGGCCTCAGGTTCCGAGGGATCGGAACTGAGAACAGTAAGTGGACGAGAATTGAGCAGAGATTCTACTTGCACGAGTACTGTCGAAAGCTCTTCGAAGGTGAGAATTTGTGCGCCAACAACCTTGTGCAAATGAGTCTTTACGCATTTGATTATGCTCTCCCAGCAGCCACCGAAATGCGGTGCGTGGGGTGGAATGAATTTCCAATCAATGCGGTGGGATAAGAGCTCATTTTGCCAAACCTGCTTGCCTTCTTTACAAAAATACAGGTAAAATTCGCGCAAATAGGATCTCGTCCCAACAAAATTAGTCCCGTGGTCCGAGTACATGCATTGTACTTGGCCGCGCCGCGAAAGAAAACGTTTCAGTGCAGCGAGGAAACAAGGCGCGCTCAACTCACTCACTAGTTCGATGTGAACTGCCCTAGTGGTGAGGCAAGTAAACAGACAGATGTAAGCCTTGTGCGATTTAGTGCCCCTACCCCGATAAGGAGTTACGAAAAATGGCCCTGCAAAATCACAACCAGTGTGAAGAAAGGCTTTGCTAACTTCATTCACTCTGGCCGGTGGTAAATCAGACATCAAAGGCAGATTAGATCTCGGTCTGTGACGAAAGCATGTATTGCATTGCGAGATAGTAGAGCGGATTACTACTCTGGCCTTAAGTATCCAGAATTTGGTACGTAAAAGCGATAAAAGATGACCGGGACCTGCGTGTAGGTTGCGTTCATGATAATGATTAATAATAAGCGTGACTACATGATCATTCTTTGGAAGCAGAAGAGGATGCCTGTAATCGTAAGACTCCGAAGAGTGCGAAAGTCTACCACCCACTCGTAGCAGACCGCAACTATCCAGGAAAGGATATAACTTAAGAAGTGACGCGGAACACCGTTTGTGCTTGCGTAAATTTCTAATATCTGATGCAAAATGAACAGATTGAACACAGCGGACTATTTCTATTTCAGCGTTGTCAACATCAAGGTGCGTTAAAGGGCCTTTTTATTCTTGATGAACTTCAACACATAGGCTAGCACACGAAGAAACTTACCCCAAGACGAGTAGTCGAACGATAACCGGTAAGGTACAGGTGCGTCGGGAACTGCGGCAATATACAATCCCGTCTCGACTTTCAGCTCTGGCATGTCATTGGTAACACCCCGAGAGCTGAATGATCCAACTGGCCAATCCAATTCATCCAACATAGCCCAAGATGGACCGTGGAACCAGAGTGGATGGTTCAGCAACTGTGCAGCAGTTAAACCCCGGGAAAGACAATCACAAGGATTATCTGTTCCTCTCACATGATAGAAGTTACTGGGTGGTATGTTTGCGTGAATTTTCGCAACTCGGTTTGCGACGAAAGTATGCCACCTGTGCGGAGAAGAGTGTATCCAATTTAGCGTTACGGTAGAATCCGAAAATGCGAATATCGAATCAATGTTATAGCGAGCGGAATATGTATTAAGAACCCTTTTGACGAGTTTGGATAGGAGAAGCGCTGCGCATAGCTCCAGTCGTGCGAGTGAAATAACCTTAATAGGCGCGACTTTAGATTTAGCGGTCACTAACGTAACCGTGCGCGAACTTGGAGAGGAGACACGTAGATACACCACTGCACCATATGCCTTTTCACTAGCATCTGCAAATCCAAGTATGACTGCTGAGCATTGGTCAACGACACCAATGTGGCGTGAGAATCTCAAATGAGATAATAATGGTAATTCGATGACATATTTATTCCATAATTTAGTAATATGCGGTGGAGGAACAGAATCCCAATCGATTTTTAAAATAAATAATTCTTTGATTAAAAGTTTAGCGAATAAAACAACAGGAGCTACAAGTCCCAACACATCGTACAAACGAGCGACAGAAGATAACATGTTCCTTTTAGAACAAGGGCGATTGTCAGTATTGACAAAGAAAGCGAAAGCGTCGTCAGAAGGAAGCCAGCGAAGTCCTAAAATTTTTATAGTGTCACATTTGGCCAAATCAACACTCTGCACGAGTCGGAGAGCCTCAGGAATATGCTCCAGAACTTCCGACGAATTGCTGGACCACTTGCCAAGATCAAAGCCCCCGGCCTTGAACAGATCAATCAATTGACGGGAGGCCTCAACAGCACAATCTACACTCTCGAAAGAGCTGGCCACGTCATCCATGTAAAGATCTCTTTCAACGACCTCTTTAGCTATAGGAAACTGCGCACTTTCATCATTAGCTAATTGGGCGACCGTGCGTAGTGCAAGAAACGGTGAAGATTTTAAACCAAAAGTAACGCGATTAAACTGATATGTTTGTATTGGGTCGTTGCTGTCAAATCTATATAAAATGCGCTGAAAAGGACGATCCTGTTCGCGGGTTTCAATTTGCAGATACATTTGTTGAATATCTCCACAAACAGCGATTTTAAATAAGCGTAAATTTAACAAAATATCGAAAATGTCCTTCTGCAGATTAGGGCCACAATGTAAAATGTCATTTAGTGAAGTACCGTTATCGGACTTAGCACTAGCGTCAAGCACAGGTCGAACTTTCGTAGTGACCTTGTCCTCTCGTAAAACGGGATGTTGCGGTATGTAATAAGCGAAATTATGGGAGTCATCTATCACAAGCGTTAAATATGATTTGTCAAGGTAATCTTTTATAACATCATCATATAGTGTTTTGAGAAGCGGTTGCGTCGCAAAACGACGTTCTAGGTACAGAAACCGGCGTCGTGCGATATCAAACGTATCCCCGAGACAGCTCGGATCACGTTGAAAAGGAAGTGCGACTTTATACCTCCCGAATGCGTCTCTAGTCGTAGTTGCGGCGCAAAAGTCCTCACAAAACTTGTCATCAATACTGATTGGCGGTTTCGCATCAACCTCTTCTATTTCCCAGAACTTGTGAACTAAAGATTCCACCTCACAAGTAGCGATGGAACAGAACGAAAGTGACGAATGCGGTGGTGAAATAGAAGTAGGTGCGTCACCTAGGACGATATAACCTAAGACGGTTTCTAAAGCGGTTGGATATCCAGGCTTGTTTACGAGTTTGCCAGGTAGAAGAAGTTGCGCAAAGAGGTTGACACCCAGCAGAATGTCAACATCTCCGGGTGTGTTCCATAGATCGTCAGCGAGCGGAATATGGCCAAAGGCTGCAAGAGAAGATCGATCGACTGGACACACGGGCAGTTGTCCGGTAATTTGATTGAGCACCAAAGCGTCAATAGCAAATGAAGCAAGAGAGTTGAACTTCGACCTGAGGGATAACTGGACTGAACCTCGAACTACCTGTGCAGTACCTCCTATACCTTGTACAGTGACAGAAGGCGCATTGCGATTAGGACGTAAGCCTAATTTTCTACAGCATTTCGCAGTAACGTAATGTTTTTGCGAACCTGGATCTAATAAACAGCGAATTATATGTTCACGGCCATCATGAGCAACGGCGTAAACTTGAACAGTGGCTAAGACCTCAGTCTTAGCGAGCGAAAGATGAGAAGACGTTGACGACAATGTGCACAAAGCGACTTTGTCCGATTGCGGTTGATGTTGTGAGGATTGCGGTTTATCCGCGGGAGAATTTGAGCGAACGCGGTTATAAGCGGTATGGTCCTGAGAAGGAACCGAATGGTGCGGTTGCGCATTTAACGCAGACGAAGTACTATCTCCAAAGTGCAGCAAGGTATGATGTCTAGCATTACACTTGCGGCAAGAAGAAGCAGATTTACAAGTACCAACTGAATGGTGCGGACTCAAACAATTGTTACACAATTTGTTGAGTTTTGCGAATTTATATCGATCATGCGGTGCGAGTTGACGAAATTGCTGACAACTATAAATATGATGCGGTTCGCCGTGGCAGCATAAGCATTTGCCACGGGGCGGTTGCGTAGAAACAAAAGCAGAATGCGTACGAGCGGAAGCAGGCGGTGAGGAGCGCGCGCCGGGGTTGCCAACACCACCGCCGCCGCGTGTTGTAGCCGTGCGCTGCAGGATCTTCACCTGCTCGTTCACAAACGTAACGAAGCTATCGTAAGATGGCATTGCGTCTTTCGATCCCCGAAGTGAGGACTCATAAGCCCTAGCGGTTTCTGTGTCTAATAATTTTAATCCCATATAAACGAACAAAAAGTCCAGTAGGTCATCGACCTTTAGTTGTTTGAGCGCGGAGATCAACGTGGTATATTTATCTATACATTTTTCCAAGTTAATAGCGGACGAACTAATCAACGGTTTTAATGAAAATAATGAATTTAGGTAAGAAGTAGCCAAGACGCGGTTGTCCTGGTACTTGTCTATCAAAGCGTTCCAAATAATTTGGTAATTGTCCGCGGAGGGAATAAGACCGGCACAAATATTTGAAGCCTTCCCAGTGAGATGACTAACTAAGTAATGAATGCGTTCCGAGTCCGATAAACTGTTGTTGTCATGGATGACGCGCTTAAATGTTTCATGAAAATATGGAAAGTTCTGAATTTCACCGTCGAACACGGGAAGCGTAATCCGCGGGATTTTCACTAAGTTCGGAACGGATTGATTACTGTCGGAATGAAGCAGAGCGGAAGCAGAAGCGGGAGTGCACGCTGCGGCACTCTTTCGATCTACGCGTTCAAGCGTCGACTTAATGAAATAAAACATTTCATCAAACGTAGTGAGCGATTGGTAGTTAACTTCGTAAGACGAATCCTGTTCTAAGCGATACAAGTTAAGTTGATCAACTATCTGTATGTATTCACTTCTAAGTTGATCTATCAAGCGAGCTTGAGCGACAAATGTACTGCGTGACTTTTCACTGCGTAAATCCGAAATAAGATCGAATGTGCGTTGTAAAGAATTAAAGTATTGAGCGCGCTTAGCTTCATACAATTTAATTTTGTTCGATATTTCTGCCATCTTAACGATAAATATTTTTTAGAAATAAAATATAAATTAAAAGTTCAAAATAAAGTAGACAATGTTTTATTAACAGTAAATGCAATAAAATATAATGTAAAACACATTGAAGTAAACAGTACTTACTATACAACCGTGCGTTTAAAGTTACGTTAAATCAAAACACAAAAATTGTGCATAAGTAAAAAGTGCATAAACTAAATTAAATGCGTAAATCCGCGAGTAAAACCGTGAGCGAGTAGCAAGCGAGCGACGGAATATTGTATAAGTCAGTACGACATTTATTCAAAACAAAAATACCTAAACAGGTGCGTTGCGAAATTTATTAAAGAAACAAATAAATTCGAAAATCAAACAAGCGAAACCGTGAGCGAATATAGTATAAAGTGAACGAGCAAAGGAGTGTACCTACAACGCGAGGCCAAACACAAAAAAATACCTAAAAAGGTGCGTTATAAAGTTTATAAAATAAACAAACAAATTTGTAAATCAGCGGGCGAAACCGTGAGCGAATATTGTATAGCGAGTATATAGCGAACGAGCACAAGAATGTACCTACAACGCGAAATTGGGTACAAGAAATACCTAAATAGGTGCGTTATAAAGTTTATAAAACAAACAAACAAATTAGTAAATCAGCGGGCGAAACCGTGAGCGTATATTGTATTAGCTAGTATATAGCGAGCGATGGAATGTTCCTACAGTGCGAGGTTTAGAACAAAAAGAATTACATAAATTGGTGCGTAGCGATATATAACTAAATAATAGTATTTAGTGCGGATAATAAAATATAAAAACTGTGGTCCACTCCATAAACGAACATATATATATTTTTATATAAAAAATATGTAATATAACCTATTAAAACAAGAAATTCCCAGTAAATATATAACTTGGATTAAATGTAGTATTAATACGAAGTTTATATATGTATTAAAATAGTAGAATGTATGTATTAAGGTTCGGCGGGTCAGCGCTGTGCGTTAAGAATTAATATTTTATTGTAAGATTTCGAATCACCGTCACTTGTACGGGGCGTTGTTCACTTTGGAACAAAATCGAATAAAACAATATAAATGCGATATATTTCTATGAAATATGAATAGATTAAGCGTTACTGTGTAATAATAAAGCAGCAGTTTTAGGTATTGTAATGAAATAACTATATTTTAAAAGATTTCATTTACGTTGCGTGAATACGAATGAAGCAATAAACACTTTTATCGCCTAAGCAATAAGGTTCAATGTCCCATGCGCGAAATTGTAATGAATTATATTTTAATAGTCGAAGAGACTGAAAATATTTAAATATCCAGGGTCGTAAGGACCAAAAATTATGGTGTGAATATTCCTATCCACACTGCGGGGTAGTGGACTGTATTTAATAGATAGCTGGTAAATCTTAATTCATTCCCTAATTGAAAAACACTCTCGGCACGACTAAGCACTGACCTCATATGCTTTTCTTGCGGCGAATCCAGGCAGAGGGTCCCTTCATTCGATCACCAGCACTGACACCTCACAAGATCTTTGATTCACGATTGTTCCGGGTTATTTCTTTGTAACAAGTTATATTTTTTGGAGCGGCCGGCGCGCGCGCGGTAAGGGATGCGAAGCAATTATGAATGTTCACTAGGCGGCGCTGATGCTCGTGACAATGACATTTGTCACAAGCGCGGTAAGTTCATGCTGGTCGGTTTGTAGGTACCAATCCACCATCATTCAACCAGCAAGGAAACAAAATGTGGTTCAGCGTGCCCAGTAGTGTGATGAGAGTGTAATCAAATTACGAATTAAAAGCAATGCAAAATTAAGAAACGGCCAAACCAGAGACTATTATATAACGCATTAATCAGGAGCATTATAGATTATGGCTCTTTTTGCCTTGTCCCATGTAACAAATCAGTGTTACATTTACTGGATAAGTTACAAAGTAAGGCCCTTCGGATCATCCTAGGTGCCATGAAATCCTCGCCCATTAATGCTATGCAGGTGGAATGTGCAGAACCCCCTTTACAACTTCGAAGACAATTTCTGGTAGATAGATTCCTTGCCAACATCCAACAGATTCATTCTCATCCTCTTCACTCTAAACTTAACTATCTAAAATTATTAACTTCTTCCTCTACATTCTGGTCCAACAAGGATATTCCTTGTTTGGTTAACAGTCTCTCTAATTTAGACACATCCCCTATTCCCACATTCAGGACGGATCGTCCAATTCTCTATACTCTTCCCTATGAATGACCTTAATCTTCACTGATGCCTCAAAAATTTCTCTCTCGGGGTGTGTAGGGGTCGCAGTATGGATCCCTAACTACTCCGTCTTGCTGTCCTATAAATGGCCACCGCAAACAACGGTTTTTACTGGTGAAGCCATAGCCGTCCTAGAGGCCATAAAATATGTTTTGGATAATAATTTGTCTAACTCCCTTATTTTGACAGATTGCCTTAGGTCCTTACAGGCCTCAAAGGGTAACCCTTTCAAATTAGGCTCTAGATTCCCAATTATCTTACAAATTAGAAATGTACTGTTCTCCTGCTATCTTTTGAGATAGCAGGAGAATAGTACATTTCAAAAGTAAAAGCTAGTTTAGGGATTTATCCCTAAACATTACACTAGCTTGGATACCGGGGCATTCTGGTATTGCAGGTAATTGTACAGTAGATAGTTTTGCTAAAGCATCTATCAATATGGGTACGCTAAACATTACACTAGCTTGGATACCGGGGCATTCTGGTATTGCAGGTAATTGTACAGTGGATAGTTTTGCTAAAGCATCTATCAATATGGGTACGCTAGAACACTTTATGTGTTTTGGCCAGGATTTGAAACTTCTGGCGCAGACGCGATTAAGTATGGCATGGGCCTCTTTATGGTGCAATTCAAGTTTAATAACAGGAAAGTACTATGGAGACATACAACCATCCATCCCATCTAAACCTTGGTTCTGTAAATTTTAATATAGGGATAAGAAAACAACATCTGTCATCTGCAGGCTCAGATTGAGTCATTGTTGTACTCCAGTATTTCTTCATAAACTGGGTATAAGAAGGTCTTCAATCTGTGACTGTGGTCTGGAGGATGGAACCACTGATCATCTCCTCTTTAATAGCTCTCTCTCACCAACTTCCTTATATGACCATCTCACACTCCAATTCCCCAAACCTACAAGTATCAAAACTCTGCTCTCTCCCAAAATCCTCTTATCTTTTAGGTTCTTGGAAGATTTATCCATTTGTTTAATATCCAACTATAAATATGTAATTATACTCTTCTGTGTTAAATAGATCTGTAAAAACTTATTTCATCCCCCTGTTTTTGTATTGATCAAGGTAACTCAATGCTCGAGATACTGCAAGTTCTACTCAGCTGATCGCTACAAAATTATTAATCTCATGTAGTATGTGTGTATACTAATACTTGAAACTGGCAGAAATAGTTATTGTGTAGTACCAACAGCTGATTGCCATAAATCACAAATAATAATAATAATATTAACACTATGATTGAATCATTGATGTAAGGTTTTAGGCTAACTTTCAATGTTTAAATTTTGTTAAAACTTCTTTTAACAAAAACCATAAAACGCAAAATTGAATTTATTGTTCAACCAATCAGCTTGATCTGCCATTACGGTGTTAATGTTTGACGAGTGAAGAGTTTGCGTTGTTCAATTTCCGTAACATATCCTCCACAAACTAATTAGTGATACTACTCATTAGATGAACGTTTTTCTTAACTACAAGACTAGGAACCCTCTATTTCAATTTGACAACTCTTTTTTTTAATAAGATTGTCCTTCGTTTCTTAATTTTACAGTGACAGCTGGATTCTTAGCTTAAGGCCATTGTGGCAGTTCTAACTGCTATTCTACACGATATTATAATAATCTAAAAGATAAAGAAGGTAAAATAAATAAAAGCCTAGTATATACATATATACAATATATACATATATTTTAGCCGGTAGGAGTCCGCCATAACCCGACTACGGCTCCAGCTGGGTCGGGTGTCCATAACGATTTTCCTGCGTCAAAAAAGAAATCATCTAAAAGCATCAACATTTTAGTTATGGACGCCAACTCCCCGCCACCCTGAATATCAATATATTATACTATTTCCATTTCTTTATTTTCTCGATGACAGTTCGTATTTGATATAATGCTTACTAGCTCCATCCAATAGCTCCATCCCTATCAGTTTCTCCGACTTTGGTATTATATAACCTTGTACGTAAACGTCATATTCGCTCAAATTCAAATTCAAATATTTATTTCTCAATATTGACAATTACTTGTTCTTATTGACGTCAAATAAAACATGATTCTACCACCAGTTCGAAAAAAACCTTCGTGAAGAAGAACTGGCAAGAAACTTCACGGGTATATTTTTTTCAAAATAAATTTACAGAGTCTCTTTATGTCTATACAAAATTATTCTTTTCTGCATCTGTTAGCTCGGCAAGTCTCCCTCCCCCCAAGTATCCAAACGACGAACACCCTCAAACGGCACCCGTTCACGAGTTAACGCGGGATCCAGCCATCGCCCTCCTCAACCATATTAGAGGGAAGTGAGCGACCCGTCACCCTCGCACAAGGTTACAGGAGCTGTCATCGAGAAAATAAAGAAATGGAAATAGTATAGTATCAAATGAAAGAGAAATGAATCTAGTTTACGTCCTGAATGTTTTTTTATTGGAAATATGGCTACATTTTCTGCTTACTGAACCAATTTTTTTAAAAATGTTTTATTTTACACTCGGGTTTTCTTTTTAAACCTCATTTTAAGTGTAATACGTTGTCGACAACGAAATTTAAAAATAGAATAGTTTGATCCATATATACGTCTAGCTATATTTCAGAATTTTCACCTTTGTTTTAGCTATTATATGTTAGTTATAATAAAGGTTTTCATTACCAATCGGTGGTAATAGTTCCGCGCTGGTTGAGCCGGCGAACAATCGGACGTTAGACGCTTATTTGACTACATGACTCGGACGTTAGACCCTTATTTGACTGCATGGCTTGGATGTTAGAGTGTTACCACACCAATCGGTCGACCGACAGAATAGACCGGTTGACGTCGCAGTAGGCGTGATGGCCTTTAATTGTCTGACACCACCCCTTAGTTGGTAATTTAGTAGTAAATAATCCCATGTACCTATACATTTATAGGAAGGTATGTGTAGTCTGCCAACCGGCAGTAGGCGTGATGGCCTTTAATTGTCTGACGCCACCCCTGAGTTGGTTATAGTATTAAATAATCCCATACACCTGTAAATTTATATGAAGGTATGTGTAGTCTGCCAACCCGCAGTAGGCGTGATGGCCTACAATTATCTGACACCACCCCTGAGTTGGGAGAGGCTGATATCACTCCAGTGATTATTAACGGTATTACCACACCAATCGATCGACGTCGATCGACGATCCTTAGATTGGTGAAGATGAACCCATCTACTTGCCAGAAAATAGAACGAATTCTAATCTAATTCATCACTTGCGTTTTGTACGCAACTAATTTTAACTTCAAAAATTTCAAAAAAAATTAAGTTTAAGTTTATGTACCTACTTAATACGTGTAAATACACACAAGTGAACAATTTTATGTTTTTTCATTTTTGTAATAGATGTAAAGAAGGCAAAAACTTATTGAGGTAAGTTAGGATCAATCATGAATCAATCTAATTCTCTATGTAATCTGTCATTGGTTGTCAATTTATGCAATTTATTACGGCACCCAGCAATTTATCCATCCAATGAAACATGACATTGGCAGAATTATCAACAGATAGAAGCCATTCAATCAAGAACCAATCAATCAAAGAAACTGCGCGGCGTTGCGTGAAATAGATATCTTTCTCGTTTGTGTTTCTTAAATTGTTATATCGTAATATTTACGGAATATAGTGAAATAATGATCTTTGGTCATTTTAACAGATAATATAATTATAATTTATACAATAAACCTGCATTCTGCTTTTTATCAAACATGCCTTCGATAGATATAATGCTACCATCGGGTCAAGAGGTGTCAACGGAAGAGCCCCAGGCCCCTCCACCCCCAGTAATTGGGATAATTTATCCACCACCTGAAGTCAGGAGTATCCTTTTTAACAGAATGTGGTAAAAATAGTTAATTCATTTTGATGCATGCTTTTGTGTATTGAACCCAGATTTATTTTGTTGAACTTATCCATCAATAGATAAGCCTTTTTAATATTTCAGGTACCTAAGCCAAATGCAATAATGGCATAAAACAAAATGGACTTGACTTGGTTTGTATATAATTAATTGAATATTGAAATATGTTGATAAATTTCAATTATTTACCATGATTTCCTGAACTAATATTGATAGATATTGTGGATAAGACTGCTAGTTTTGTAGCTCGCAATGGTCCAGAGTTTGAAGCAAGAATTAGGCAAAATGAGCTGGGTAACCCGAAATTTAATTTTCTCAACCCTGGAGATCCTTATCATGCTTACTACCAGCATAAGGTTAAAGAAATCCGAGAAGGAAAAGGTATGCATTAGAAAATAGTTTATTTTTTATTGAAGATTAGAAAGTTCACTTTTTAAGTTATGTTAAGAAATAATTTTTCGGAATTTTGCTTTGTTCCGTTAGAATTGCTAAATTAGATCAAGTGAAAAAGTTTTTGTTATTATATTGATATATTTAGGTAAGTTTGCGAGAAAATCAAAAAAAATTTCAGTCATTTAATGCACAGGATTTTATTCAGTTTTATGAATACTCTTTCCAGTCTTTTAACAAATGTAAAGTTATGTGGTTTCTGGTTATGTTTAGCTGTAAAGTAATCCCTGACTAGGTGGAAAATGACTTTTATCTGCAGTAAAACTGGCAATAAAAATATTGAAAGTACGAACTATACTACAAAATACTATAAAAATAAAAATGATAATACCAATAACTGTTTTAAACTATCGCGGTTATTTTCACTATAATTTAATGAATTTACGGGATTCTTACCACGATTTTTTATTTTTATTTCTCGCATCTGATATTTCAATGGCCAGTCCGCGATCATGGTGCTTGCAACAGCATCGAAATATCGGACGGGCAAAATAAAAATCGAAAATTGTGGTAAGAATCCCGTAAATTCATTAAATTATAATGATAATACTATGCTACTGATGCTATATTTATGAAATTAGGCCTACACTTGGGACAAGTTTTATAATACAACTTAGGTTCTTAAAATGTCTCAATATTTTGTTCAAGGATAACATTTAAAATTAAGCAATGTTGTAGCAACTTTTTACTTTTTTCATGATTCTTGATGTAGTATTAATTTTAGGATTATTATTACAGATTGAATTTTCAGCTAGTTATTAAACTAAATTACATAACCTGAAAGTTAAATTGCATGCCTTTTTGAATCTCATGTTAGAAATGTTAACCATGGTCTAAAAATGTTTACTACAAATGTTTTATGTAGAGGAACAATATAATTGAATTTGTGTAAGTAAATATATCAGTGGTAGCACCACAGCCATTCTTTATACATGTTATGTAAGAACCTCACATTACAATTCAAAATTGTAATGATATATATATTTTATTACAGTCTAATAAAAAATTACACATCCCTGGTTTTGTGTGCAATTTTTATTCACTGTATACATGTTATAGGTGCAGACAGTGGACCGCCGGTGGGGCCGGTGGTGCCGGGTCGGGCGGCGCTGGCGCCTGCGCAGGCTGCGCGGCAACAGGAGCTGCTGAAGGCGGCCGCGCCTGCAGAGCCGCCGCCGCCGCGCGACCCTCCGCCAGACTTCGAGTTTATTGCCGACCCGCCTTCCATTTCCGCGCTCGAGCTAGACATAGTCAAGCTCACGGCGCAGTTCGTGGCACGCAACGGTCGACAATTTCTAACCGACCTCATGAAGAAGGAGGAGCGCAACCACCAGTTCGATTTCCTACGGCCCCAACATTCGCTGTTCCAGTACTTCACGCGGCTGCTGGAGCAGTACACAAAGGTACTGCTGCCGCCCAAGGAGCTGCCGGCGCGGCTGGCGAGCGAGCTTCGCGGTGGTGTGCTTGCAGCGGCGGGGTCGCGCGCAGCCTGGCTGGCGCACGTGGCGCGTCGCCGGGCCGCGGATGATGCGCGTGCCGAGCGCGAGCGCCTGGCCTACGCTGCCATCGACTGGCACGACTTCGTGGTGGTGGAGGTTGTGGAGTACCTCGCAGGTGAGGCAGGCGACTTTCCGCCGCCCACGACGCCGCTGGAGGTGGGCGCGCGCGTGCTGGCGCAGGAGCGTGGGGACGCGCCACCGCCCGATACAGAGATGCAGCTGGAGTCAGACAGCGATGACGACTCACTGGCGGATATGGAGGACCGCACGCAGCCGCGTCCAGATGACACACGCGTCACCGACATGGAGCAGGAGTCGTCGTCGTCCGAGGACGAGGCGCCGCCCGTACCCGCGCCACCTCCGCCCGCGCCCGAGCCGCCGCGCCTCGACCGCGTGCTCGTCAAGAAGTACGACCCCAAGCGCCGGGCCGCGCCAGCACCTGCGCCGCCTTCCAACGACTGGCTTGTGTCACCCATCACCGGCGAGAAGATCCCCGCCAACAAGGTGTGCTGTCCCTGCCAACATACCCATTTTCGTGTTGCTACTTGTTTCCTCGTATAATTAATTATTTATTTAATTATTATCTTAACATAATTTGCTTCTATAAGTACTATCTACGTTTCAATAATCCGCAGGTGGCAGAACACGTGCGCATCGGGCTGCTCGACCCGCGGTGGTTGGAGCAGCGCGACCGTGCGGCAGCCGAGCGTGCAGACAGGGATGACGCGCTCGCCCCCGGGCAGGCTATCGACGCTAGTCTTAAACAAGTGAGTTATCTCTACTGTACTATTACAAAGAGGAAAGATTTGTTTTTTGTTTTTTTATATATTTAATCAATCAACAAGTTTAGATTTTTCACTCTAAAAGTGCACTTACCTTATTTGTATATTTTATATATTGTAAGTGAATGCACCTTAAACTCCTACATGCAAAATATTTTTAGATGCACACACAAGGACACGTCAATATCATTGGTTCTGCAAACAATACTTTGTAGCGGCTATACAATGTTAGCAAAGTCAGCAAAACCCCAGACTGGACTGCCGCGTGTTCTAGGCAGCCAGTCGTCTGCGCAACACCGCCTCGCTAGGTCAACTTGTATTACATAAGATAAGGACTTATTATACTGACTTATGTAACTACGTTTAAGTGTTTGAAAATAATAGACTGAGTGAATTTAAAAGGTTTCTGGTTTTATTGCGTCACCACCTCCAAATTGGTGACCCCGACGTGATCAAGAAGACGACTCACGGTGACGCGCGAACCTAGCGAGGGTGCATATTGTTTAGTAATAAATAAAAAGTGAATATTAAAGCGTCGCGCCTGCAGCTACCGACATGGAGTCGGAAATGATCAAATTCCTGCGCAACATGTCCCTAGAGTTAAAGGAACTCCGCGGGGAGATAGAAGAGATCCGGTCGCGAGGAGGGAGCTACGGACGACCGCAGGACAGAAGCTATGACGGAGGTCGGCGGAGATCGCGACCCAGGAGCAGGACAGCGTCACGACATCGGGAAGAACTAGTTGCAGTACAGTCAGCGACGGTGAGCGACTGTGCTGCGGGCAATCACCGATTATGCGTCCGAGAACAGAAAACCGGCTTAGTGTACCTGGTCGATACCGGGGCTAACGTGTCAGTGATTCCAGTGAATAAAGTGCCGGACAAAAGAAAGGCAAGCGAATGCCCGTATAAACTGTATGCTGCGAACAATACGGAAATAAAAACTTATGGTGTAATATCGTTAGAAATTAATCTTGGTTTACGCCGTAGTTTTAGATGGAATTTTATTATAGCTGACGTAAAACAACCCATAATTGGGGCAGACTTTTTAAAGGCACACGAATTAGTAGTTGATTTATACAATAGACGGTTGTTGGACGGCCGCACTAAATTAGATACGCAAGGTATATTAGTTTTGTATAACGAGCCCGCGATAACGAGTATTCAAAATGACAACCCATATCGCGAGCTTCTAGAACAATACTCAGAAATAACGAAACCAATTTCTTTTAAGGAGCCCAGTAAACACGGTATCGTACATTATATAGAGACTACTGGCCCCCCGGTTTTTGCTAAAGTAAGACCATTACCGCCGCAAAGATATAAAATCGCTAGGGACGAGTTTAGGTTAATGCAAGAATTAGGTATTTGCAGGCCATCAAAGAGTCCATGGGCAAGCCCGTTGCATGTAGTACCAAAGAAGGACGGCCAGATCAGGCCTTGCGGAGACTATCGTGCACTCAACGCGATCACGAAGCCAGACCGCTACCCGATTCCGAGAATTCAGGACTTCACATATGGATTGGCAGGTAAGTGTGTTTTTTCCCGGTTAGATATTAACAGAGCGTTCCATAATATTAGCATTGCACCGGAAGACGTAGAGAAAACCGCCATTATAACGCCGTTTGGTCTTTTCGAATTTCCAAGAATGACATTCGGCTTGCGGAATGCGGCCCAAACGTTCCAGAGATTCATGAATAATAGCGTGCTGCAGGGAATCGAAACCTGCACCCTTGGGGATGAGGGTAAGAGTACAAATAACAAAGTGCGTGAGAGCTCTAATTTATTTTCCTACATTGATGACGTCATCGTAGCTAGTACGAATCATGACGTACATAGAGAGCACCTTAAACAGGTCTTTGCCAGGTTTCAAGAGTTCGGCATAACCATTAATCTGGCGAAGTGTAGTCTCGGTAAGTGTAATATAGAGTTTTTAGGTTACGAAGTGAGCGCGGAAGGTGTCAAACCCATGAAGAGCAAGGTGGAAGCTATCAAAGAATTCCCCAGACCTGAGACAATCGAGCAGCTCCGCCGTTTTTTAGGTATGGTTAACTTTTACAGGAATCACTTAGAGCGTGCGGCAGATCAACAGGCCGACTTGAACATCTTCCTGCATGGCGCCAAAAAGAAGGATAAATCAAAGATTAAATGGACGGATAAGTCGATAGCCGCCTTCGAGCAATGTAAGTTAGCTTTAGAAAACGCGGTGACCTTGTCACATCCGGGAGACGAAGGTGCGCTGTATTTAATGTGTGACGCGTCAAACTCGTGCGTCGGCGCAGTCCTCCAACATAAGGTTAAAGGAGTCTGGAAGCCGCTGGGGTATTTTTCCAAAAGATTGTCGGAGGCTCAAAAGAAATATAGCACGTACGACAGAGAGCTATTGGCAGTATACTTGGCCATAGTACATTTTCGCAGCATGGTAGAAGGCCGGCAGCTCACCATAATGACGGATCATAAGCCATTAACACACGTTTTTTCTAAAATAGGTTCAGATAATAAAGAGACGCCCAGGCGAGCACGACAACTATTGTATATAAGCGAATTTACGAGCGATATACAATACGTCAAAGGTAACGAAAATGCAGTTGCTGACGCATTGTCCCGAGTTATAGAGACCATTGTTTGTCCGACCGTTTTAGATTTCGACGAAGTCGCCCGGGCACAGGAAACAGACGATAAGCTTGCAGAAATGCTGACGGAATCTCAAGGTAATATAGTGCTTAAAAAACTACAATCACCACTGTGTAATAGTGCGATCTATTGCGAAACTTCAGAGAACCGTGTGAGACCCTACCTGCCTCAGCAGTTCAGAAATGTGGCTTTCAATGTCGTACATAGTAATAACCATCCCGGAATTAGAACAACGCGTAAAATGATTACGAATAAATATTACTGGCCGGGTATGAATAAAGATATCAGTGTATGGGCCCGAGCGTGCATACAATGTCAAAAGGTAAAAACGCATAGGCACACACATTCTAAATTAGGTATTTTTACACTAGCAGAACGGTTCGAGCACTTACACGTAGACATCGTGGGCCCCCTGCCGACCACGCAGGAAGGGCATAGGTACTTAGTTACGATGATAGATAGATTTACAAACTGGCCGGAAGCCGTTCCGGTCAGCGATATAACAGCCGAGACCGTCGCTAAAATAATATATGAAAACTGGATTTGCCGTTTTGGATGCCCAAGTAGGTTAACTAGCGATCAGGGGAGGCAATTTGAAAGTGAATTATTTAATAAACTTATGAAAGTATTAGGCATTAATAAATTCCGAACCACAGCGTACCATCCCCAAAGTAACGGCAAGGTAGAAAGATTACATCGTTCTCTGAAGGTCGCTTTGAAAGCACGTTTATTACAGAATAAAAATGGGTCATGGGTTGATGAACTGCCAACGGTCATGCTGGGGCTACGTGCAGCATGTCGTAGCGACAGCGGCGTCAGCGCAGCTGAAATGGTATTAGGGCACACGTTACGCTTGCCTGGCGATTTATATGTCGATTGCGCGAACGCAGAAACGTCGCAAGAAAAATACGTAGGTAAATTACGCAATATTATACAAAGTCTCCGGCCCCAGACACGAGAAAATAGCGATTCTGGTACAATTTTCGTTCATAAAGATTTAAAATCATGTAGTCATGTTTTCGTACGAAATGATTTAGTGCAAAGGCCATTGATGCCTAGTTATAGTGGACCGTATCTTGTGATAAATAGATCACCAAAGAGTATGACCATTGAAATAGGGGGCCGTCGAACAACCGTTTCCATAGATAGAGTGAAACCCGCTTACTGCTTATATGAAGCAGATCCCAATGATGGAAATAGAAATTCTATGTTCTCAAATAGTAAAAATTTTTTTAATGATGTTCCACAGGTGCAAAAATCGCTACCGCCTAAACCTTTAACCACGCGCAGTGGCCGCGCAGTTAAGCAGCCGGTGCGATTTGCTGATGTTGGATGAACTAAAATAGATGAGTTCACATAGTTATTAATCATACATTATTCTAATTGCAAAAGAATTTAACGTAATAACTCGTATATAACATTTTGTTCAATCCAAAAATGGGTAAATCGTATAGTAAAGAACAAGAAATAATCATAGCACAAAATGGTGCAAATAACGCCAGTACTAATGAAATAATAACGCACGTTAAGCTTTTCGGAGCAATTGTATTTGCAGTGTTCATAATGATGGTATTAATTTTCGTGTACTATTGCATTCAAAAATGTCGTAAAAACACTCGAAGCTGGATGGATAACAGAGTAAGAGCCATGTGGAAAGCAGCTAGTGACGCAAGCGGCACGGTATAAGCCGATACAGGTCGGCCGATGAGGGAGTTTTTTTTGGCTATTGTCGCGAGAGGAGGCAAGGTGAGTCCTAAGGGACGTTTTTTTTTATATTGCAGACCGGCCTCTCGGGCAATATACCCTTAATATTTTAATGATTATTATTAGGTCAAGTACCTACATCAAGTCGGCCCTTGAAAAATAGGTATCCGCAAAATGTTATTTTTTGTTGTATAAGTGATCTTTTTAAATTACGTGTAATTAATTTTGTACCCATTTCAAACAACTTATAAATAATTATTGTTGCTAATTTCTTATTTCAAATTTTTGTAAAATAATTCAATTACAGGTACATTGTGTATGAAACATTGCCTTAACATATTTTGTTACGAAGCATCGCCTTAACATATTTTGTTCTATAAATAGATTGTAAGAAACAAAGAGCATTGAGCTTTGGAATGCGATATCAGACCTAGTAACCCGTAATGTAAACACAGATTCAGCAATCATGTCGAATCAACGTCATCTGGTACACTTCTGTAATAAGTTTAGTGTAAGGTAATATTATGGAGTCATATTTTTTTAAAACTGGTAAAAATTTTTTTGTTTTGTTTTTGTTCTCTCCAAGGTATAATTAAAATGCAATAGCACTTACGAGATACAGGATGTTTGTTTGTTGAATTGTATAATTTTTTTTTTGGTAAAGATAGTTTATAAAATTTTTTTTTAAAAAAGAAGGGGTGTGATGTAGCGGCTATACAATGTTAGCAAAGTCAGCAAAACCCCAGACTGGACTGCCGCGTGTTCTAGGCAGCCAGTCGTCTGCGCAACACCGCCTCGCTAGGTCAACTTGTATTACATAAGATAAGGACTTATTATACTGACTTATGTAACTACGTTTAAGTGTTTGAAAATAATAGACTGAGTGAATTTAAAAGGTTTCTGGTTTTATTGCGTCACCACCTCCAAAACTTGAATACCCTTAAGTTAACTAGTGCATAAATGGCGCGGTTTCGTCAGAGCGGAGGTCTCGTTCCATAATCACCGCGCGGTCCGCCCTTTACATTGCTCGTCAACCTAGTTTGATCACGCGACTAAATAACCGATGAGTATAGACACGAGTCCTGGTTTGCAACTAAATCGCCAAAACACACTAGTGAAACATTGCAATTATTTCTTTTCACACATTTAAGTGACCACAGTTTATTTATTTTCTGAAAATTTATATGTCTAGATAGACTATATGAAAGTGATGTTGTCGATGGCACATGTTGTTTTTTTAATAATTTTTTTTGGGTGGAAACTTTAATTAATGTTAGCAAAGTCATTCCAGATAGAATGTGATTACTACAAAATATTATTTAAAATTTCGGTTGACATATTTCTAGAAATATGGAATTTATACACTCCAATACTCTAGATACCTTAAGTTAACATTCAATTTAAATTTAAGTAAGTTTAAATAAGAAATCTACTTGTGCACAAAGACTAACAAGAATTGTTATTCTATTTGAAATTATAATCTTAACTAAATAGATTTACGATTAAACTTAATTCAAATATTTTACCCTATTTCAGCTTGCAGAACGTCGTACGGATATCTTCGGTGTGGGAGATGAAGAAACCGCTATTGGTAAGAAGATCGGAGAAGAAGAAAAGAAGAGGGATGAGAGGGTCACCTGGGACGGACATACCTCCAGTGTGGAAGCTGCCACTAGAGCTGCTCGGGCGCATATTACTTTGGAGGACCAGATTCAACAGATACATAAGGTATTGCTTGTTCATTATTAGGAATTAGTTGCAATTAAGGTTTTTATTTAAATACTTAACTTTTTATCCATTATCCAAGTTTAAACAATGAAACTGTAACATATAGCAATTTTATTTATCAAGTTTTTAATAACTATTTGACTGAAATGCTAGGGTGAAATGCTTAAATGTGTCATGATAACAAATTGATTTTTCCTTATTGTGTCTAGTTTTATTGTGTCAGGCAATTTTTTTTAAAACTAAGACAAATATCCTAGACTTGGATGTCAAAGCGGACACAGGTGTTAGAACTAATAATTATAGTTATAGTAATGATTAAATAGATTAACCCTACTAGTATTATAAATATGAAATTTGGATGTTCGTTATTCAATCATACAAAAACAGCCGAACGAATTCGGATAAAGCTTAGCATTCGCATAGAATGTGACCTGGAATAACATATCGGCTAATGAATCCACGTTTTAATATTTCGTGGAAATAGTTCTATTTCCGCGTGATGCGCGAATAAAGCCGCAGTCAGTACCTAGTACTTGAATACCTCATATTTGTTTAGTGTGACAAGGTTCCATCCTTTACTATCAATTTTAGTAATAAAAAATTATTGTATGACCTTTCTTCTCGGCAATTAGTTTTATATTGAAAAATCAGTTTTTCCTTGTAATTATGTCAGGATCATAAATCAATTCCAGCTAAGACAACTTACTTTGACTTCTAAATACAAAAGAGAAGCATTGCCACTCCTTGCTAATTTCATTACGAAATGTTAGGTGAAAGGTCTCCTACCTGACGAGGAGAAAGAGAAGATCGGTCCCAAGCCGGTTGGCAGCGGAGGTGCTCCGCGAGGTGCTGCTCGGGCGCCGCCACCGCCGCCGCGAGCTGCGCCCCCGGCGCCGCCCGCCGTGCTGCTCCCGCCTATGCCGCCCTTGATGCTTATACCGCCTATTGGTATGTGAAGTTTCTCTTTAAAAAGGCCTTAGTTTAGTAGTGTTGGATGATAAGCCCTTGGGTATAATCCTCTCATTAACAGGATTTTACTAGTATTTGTAACAAAACATGTGTAATGTGTCTGTTTGCTCGTTGACTTCTTCGTCCCAAAGAATATCTAAAGCGTCATTGTCACTAAAGTACGTGTTCTCATAGTAGCGTTGGGTGACGGGTCGCTCACTTCTCTCTAATATGGTTGAGGAGGGCGATGGCTGGATCCCTCGTTAACTCGTGAACGGGTGCCGTTTGAGGGTGTTCGCCGTTTGAGGGTGTTCGCCGTTTGGATACTTGGGGGGAGGGAGACTTGCCGAGCTAACGGATGCAGATAAGAATAACTTTGTAAAAAAAATATACCTGTGAAGTTTCTTGCCAGTTCTTCTTCACGAAGGTTTTTCCGAACTGGTGGTAGAGTCATGTTTTATTTGACATCAATAAGAACAAGTAATTTTGCAATTTTAAGAAAATAAATATTTCATTTTATTTCATTTCATTTCCATAATGTTGTCAGTTGATCAACGACGGTTGTCTTTGCGTGATTCATAGTACCGGAAAGCTGTCAGTACATGTTATCAACACTTGGGCCACCGTTTTTTACACAAGTTTATTCCTGTTTGGATTGCGTTTGATTTGTTGAGCGAGCTTGTATTGTTTCGGATCCGTACTTTTTTTTAATAATCCGTAACAGTTAGTTTTTCCTGTAAATTTTTCCTGTTATTGTGAGTGGTTGTTGATTTTAATTATGGAATCACAGCCTAGCAGATCTAGATAATCTTTGAAAGATATTAATTTCAAAGATTTCATCATGCAAATTTCAATTCATCATGCAAAAAGCATCAAAAAGTAAATAAACTTATTGACTAAAAGGAAAATTTAATATCATTCCAGTTTTTCTTAAAGAAGTTTGTTTAAACGATCGTTTGTCACAAATAAGTTTGATTTACACTCTTCTAACGAATCGTCTTCGTCTAATTCAGACGACGATTAGAATAGGAAGTTTAATATTTGTTATAATTTCTTCAAATAAAAATGTTCTGAAAGATTGTTTACATCCTTACAACATAAAGTAATGTTTCAAGTTTAGTTTGATTATGTCTATTCTATTACAATAAAAAAGAAAGATATGTTTGTAGTGAACCAGAGCAAAAAAAAGCATTTGAAGGTGACTGGGTTAAATGTGTGAACTTAGCGTGTATTGCGCGAGCCTATTAAAAATAAATAAATTACTTCATAGAAATTATTTATAGAACATACAATTTCAAACTGAATTTACTTTTTTTATTAAACACACAATTTTATTTTGCAAATGAGGGTAAATTGAACGAAAAAAAGGTACAATGTTACAGCTTTTAGGTGTAGATAAATCATATTGCCCAAGACCGTGATAGTGGTATTTCTGAAATGAGATTATTAAGGATATTGTTGATGCTATAATAAAACCGACAAGATCATAATATCGATATCAAAACACAGAACTTTAACTTTAAATTTTCAAATATTCTGCAACACTACGAGACATTAGATTTTTAGAGATTGAACATAATCTAATTATAATATTTGTTTGTAAAAAAAAATCTATTGTATCTATCGTACTTTGTTACCAGGTTGTAACTTTACATTTCTTCTAACCCCCAGCACGACCAGCCCTAATCCCTACGCCGGTTCCCGCCCAATACGCGTATCCGGCGGCACCAGCGCCGCCGGCGGACGACGATGAACCGGCCGGCAAGCGCGCGCGCACTGAAGACGCACTCGAACCGGCCGCCTCTTGGATACAGCGGCATCCGGGCACCGTGCATGTACAGGTATTTGAAGTTAATACATTAATAACACAATTTCTTCTTCTTCTTGACGTTATACTGGGTGTTTGGCGGAGTGATGTAGGTAATATAAGAGGTGATAGTTAAGTTAATTAGTCGAGATTTTTGACTGTTGTTGAATCCCATAGTTTTTGAGTTATTTGAATTTAAAGAATTCTAAAAAATTGCTCTATTTTCATGCCTAATAATGCCTACATAATGCTTTTACAAATAACTTATTATTGCTGTTGAAAGTGAGATTCATCGAAAAATATATTTAAAAAAACCAGTTTCAAGGTATCAACAGATTTATTTTGTTTTGTGTGTGGTTAGTATTCATCAAAATTATAAGCCAGAGCCATAACTATATTGACAGAACTAGCATATCTTAAGTATCTAAAAACTGGCTGTTACTAAAGTGAATCAAGTTCTCATTATTTGTCATCGGGCTTACATCAGACGATCGATCATAATTTTCTAAAAAAACACGATATTCAACAAAAACCGGTGTATTTGCTTAAGTTCAACTTGCGACGCGGCTAAAATATTATTCATAGAGCTTTTTTTTTAAATAAAATTTTTATAACTACACACATCAAAAAAGTCTAAGCAACACACATTATTTCAAAATTTATTAATCAATTATTATTCTTACCAAGTAGGTAGTATTAAAGTAAACTTTTTTGTTCTAAAGGACATACTGGCTGGTTTTAAAAAAAAATCGACTATCATTTGTTTTTTTTACAAAATTAAAAGCGAATGCATGTTTTAATGCTTTTTTTTGTGTGGCGTGAGTGTTGGAAACATTTATTATTATAAATTGTTATTGATTAATTGAGGAAAATTTTATTGTAAGACATTGTTTACGACATGGAGCGACGTCATTTAACCTCACACGAAATGCTAAGCCGTAGGGATGTTGGAAGCGGGAAGCAATCAATCTGAGATATAACGATATTTTGGTGTCAACAGAAGCGAACACATAACATGGACCCAGGAGCAATGGGATACAATTTTATTTTGCGATGAGTCTCGATTTGGGTTTAGGCCTGATACTAGAAGGGTGACAGTGTACCGTCGTCCTGGAAAAACTGAGAGGCTGAGGTGCGTTCAAGAAGTTCATCCATACAACGGTTCAACAGTTTTGGTATGGGCGGGTATTATGAAGAACACACGAAATGAGCTCGTTTTTGGAAATGGAATGGAAACATGAACGCTGCAAATTACGTTGAGAATGTTCTAACGCCTTATGTCCGTCCATTTGCACAAACCCTTGGCTGCGATTTTACGTTGATCCATGATAATGCGCGTTCGCATACAGCTTTACACACCAGGGAGTATTTGGCAAGGGAAAACAACCGGGTATTGCCTTGGCCTGCACAATCGCCAGACCTCAACGCCATCGATCACGCATCGATGAGACGTGTTTTAGAGGACTAAGACATCTAAGAGTGACAACATCCCGACAACTGATGGACTTATTAAAATTTCATTGGGAGCTATTGCCGCAGGATAGCATAAACAGTCTCATCGATTCTATGAATAATCGGTGTCAGCCAGTTCTCAACAACAGAGGCGGCCACTCTTTGTATTAAGTTATCCAATTTCTTTTACAATAAATTAATTTTTTTTAACAATTTCATTAGGTTTATAAAAAGTTTTGGTGCTTAGGTATCTTAGTTTGTACTACGTATGATACAGTATTCGCAATATTGTTAATTTATGTTGTTATAAAAAAAAAATATAACAAAACAATTTATGTTTTACTTTGAAAAGACACTAAAGAATAATATAAATAATAAAATACTAATGATTTAATGTGAAAATACATTGCAAAATTTTAATTTGTATATGTTGCTTAGACCTTTTTTTGATGTGTGTATGTTCTCCATTGGACCATCAAGTTTAATTGCAGCGGATTTAATTGAGTAAACGATATCATATTCAGTGGCAAAGTAGGACGCTTCTTTGATTTTCGCAAGCAAGCGAGCGGTTATGTCACAAGACCAGAAAATGGCAATGAATTTACACACCTGCAGTTTACTGAAAGATCTAATACAAAGATTATATTGTTAGCGATCCACGATTTATTATTATTAATAATGTATTAGCCTCTTATTAACATAACCCTCTCATATTTCGTAGAGTAGATACTATTCGAGATCAAAGAATAATGCTGTTTTATTTGCCACATAAGTGGAATTATAATATTATCAAATATTACAGAATTGCACGTCTTGGTAAACTTTGGCTTTTCAAGGCTTATCAAGCATGTTAGGCCAGCATTAGAGAGAGACGCACGCCTTAGTACTTAGTCTCTTTCGACCTTATAGTAGCGTGTATTAATTTAAGGAAAAATTGTAATATAATCCATTATATAAGTCTTGTCTTGGCATGCCGTGCTACGGCTGCTGGTCAATGGCTCATCCTCCAACTATATGTAATCATGAGCTGCCCATAAGTTGGATTTGCTTCGAATGGATGACCTCTCGGAGCCAGTTCAAAACGTACTATCCTTTCGTATTATTAGTTTATACCGCTAATAGAAATAGCTTGTAGGTAAATAGCGGGTTAGTAGAGCTTTCAGAACCGTTTGGTATTTTGTCTGGACCTGGGGCTTTCCTCGGTTTTAGGTTTTTAATTATTGTGTACCTCTTCTACCGTTACTTTACCGTGTCAATCGGTGGGTTGCCGCATTTAGTTGTGACCCTGCCATTCATAGTTTCTATACGGAACGGAGGCATCGATATCGCGGTAGACTCCATAGATAGATAGATAATTTCTTTATTTGCATTCTAAAAAAAAACAAAATATACAAAACAAGTTAGTAACAATAAGCATGTAAAAAATAAAAACAAAAAATGATAAACTATACAGACACAATACATTAGACATTCATTATACACCTACAAAGAAATTAAAATTAAACAAAAAAGAGTAGTACATACAATATAAAAAGAAAAAAAAATTAATACACAAAATTAGTTACTAAATAAAGAAAAATTATTGTCACCGATGAAGAGGTGCAAAAAGTCGATAACTCGGTGAACTTTTTCACAAACTTTGCAAACCATTGGTTTTCAGTTGCCAACTAGGAGAAATTGAGTTAAAAACACGTGCAACACTACAAATCATATAACAAATGATAAGACTTGACTTGATCACTTATTTTAAAGTATACTTGATAAACATAATAATACAAGTATAATGAACAAAACAATGATAAATATTATAGCATTTATATATCCTGCAAAGAAAACAAGATCGAGAATGACACAACCTCTAAGTTGTTTTAATGTAACGAGGTCGAACATAAGGACTGCTAGGTGTAGTCTTCGGCGGGACTCTATTTTAAGCATGGTCGCCCATCTTGAAAGACTTCGCCAAGCTCCAGTAAGCCAGATGCGAAGGCGAAATCGCTTCAAGAAGCGCGTCCCAATTGTTAGACCCCAGTTCGCGTAGGCCCTCATGCAAATGCAGTTTGCCTCGATCAGAGCGTAATCGTACGCCCGGATAGCTGCGTGCTTTGTCCCTCACATCCTCAGGCACGACCTAGCGGAGGTCATTTTCCGCCGGAATAGAAGAAGATGCACTGATGGCTGTTCAATGTGGTTGGTGAAAGCATTTGTATCGTTGTTGTTTAGGCCCGGGCTGTCAGTAACCTGAAGTGCTTCCGTTAATTTAACCCATTCGATATGTGACCTTGCTTAAAGAGCGGGGTAACTCGGAGTGCCGGAGTGCCGAAGTAAGCTGGTTAATGACTTCTACTTTTCGTTGGCGTTGTCATACAGGATCCACTTTTCATCACAGGTAATGATTCGATTTCAAATCGTTGAGTAACGTAACGCACCAGTCAACGCATTTGTCGGTTTGCTGCACTCAATTTATGAGGTAGCCACTCAAGCTTTTTCACCTTCCCAATTTGCTTCAAGTGGACTAAAACAGTTTTGTTACTAATACCGCAGCCTACAGCTAACTCGGACGTAGTTTGCGATGGATCCGCTTCCAGAATAGCCTTCAATTCTTCATTATCAACTTTGGTCTCCGGCTGTCCACGGGGCTTGTTCTGCAGGTCGAAATTTCCAGAACGAAAACGTTGGAACCAAAAACGCACGTTTTCTTTTGCGACACCGCCGCCATACACAGCATTCGAGCCGTTTCTGCAGCACTGGTGCCACGGTGGAACTGGTACTCGTAAATAACTCAATATTTCAAGTTTTCCATTTTGTCAACTAAGTGACGCAAAGAAAAAACTAAAAGAGGAAAAAACAAATGAATTACAGTTTTCGAAACACAAATAGCTGTAGAAATTTGAATTCCTAACCAAAGAGGAGATAATACAGATCAAAGTGAAAAAACGACAAAATGCCAATTTCAATGTGATCACGAAAATACTTCTAGACCGATCAGCTTGATATTTGAATGGGCATAATTTACGTGCCCGAGCTGAGAGATTTACGGTTTCTAAAGAAAAAAAGTAAAAAAAAAACGTAATACGTTTATACAATTTTCAAAAAATGTTAATATTTTTTTCCATATTGAAGCGATCGCCGAGTGCATGACATTAAAATACTCTTTCAATAGTAATAGTATACATTTCGTAAAGCAAAACTCTTCTGAATTAATTTGCATACAATAATCTACAAAATATACACGGGGAAATGTAAATCAACTTAAACTTTCTGAGATTAATCTACACGTAACACATATAGCTCTTTCCACGAAACCAACTTCAATACCCCAAAAAAAAAATCAACTACATAAAGAATATAGGCAAACGTGGTATCCATTAAAGTGGGACATGTAGATTGTTGACTTTTTTATATTTTGTGCTTAATACTTGGCTACATCTTTTCTACATATGTATCATTTTCTACAACTATTATGAGTAAAGAAATATCAATATTTCATTTCCCGTGAAATACTGATAACAAAACGCATAAGTAACTGATTTGCAGTAACAAAACGCAACAGGCAGTACTGTTAGTGCTGACTGTAGCTTAAAACAAACAACGCAATGGCAGATCGAGCTGATTGATTGAAAATTAAAATTAATTTTGCGTTTTATGGCAATTAGCTGTAGTTACTACACAATTACTATTTTTGCCAATTTCAAGTATTAATATAATAAAAGTAGTTTTAACATAATTAAAACATTGAAAGATAACCGAAAACCGTACATCATTGATTGAACAATGTGTTATCATTCAACATTCACATTGAAGTGACATTTGACAATTATTATTGTTCGCTCGAAAAGTAGCAACGGAGCTGTCAGCATCAAAAAGTTCTAACCATAGACATAATTCCTAGCTTTTTTGTATGAAGACTACCTGCTATGATTCTACTCTTTGTTATTACATAAGAAAAACAAAAGCAATTCGTGACGTGCAATGACATTCGCTGACTGTGAGTGAGTGAGGTTAGAGATATGCCAATCAAAAATGACAATCGACGTTCCTTACGTTTTGTTATCCTCCATTTTTGCGTTTAGTAATCTCTTTATCCCTTGCTCCATACTAACTTCAAACACATATATCTTTTTACTGAAAAGTTGTAGAAATGTGATATATTTAATATTTTTTAAATAATTCATGACAAATAAATTGATAATACTTTCATGACCCTACACTTCGTCCTTAGTGTATAAAAGACGATACCAGCGATACATAGATGTTTGCCATTCTTCTTTAGGTCGCAATAGGTCGCATCTTCTGTTTGAGGAAGCTGATATTTTTATTCGAATATGAACGTTGGTCCCATAGAAAAAGTTGTTAGTATTCACGGATAGATTCATCCATCAAATTTTTTTTTAAATAACCCTGTACAGAAAAAACAGAGTACTTGCCACATTCTCAACAGAACACAAATAACCAAAATTCTCGTAAACACAAAATGGCAGACTAAACTTTGTATTATTTTTCTAAATATTTTGCATGCTATTTTTTAAGAAAAACATTACACCAATGCATTCAATGTTTAATCAAGAGCAACCTTGGAACATATTGTGCTTCAAATAAGACGTACATTAGAAGATAAGTGCATTAAAACTGTACCCGAATTTGGGGACTCTAGTCTAGGACTGTTGAGGCTATAATTTTTTTGGGGCCTCTAGCCACAAAGGTCTATTCAGTGGTTAAATGACAATGTTTCCTTTAGCCCTTATTTTATATGGGCTAATCCGCAGACAACAGCTATTATATCTTAATAATAATCATGTTTAAAATTTAACATGCGCTGTTATTTTTGATGGATTTAATGAACAATACAATCCAAAATGTTAATCTATGAAAGCCACAAATTATTTTCCGTCGCGACATCAAGCCTTTGTTATTTTTACCTATACTTTGGTCGAGTGAGGCAATTACAAAGTTACTCTTGCTGTTGTTTGCAATCATTTCTAATGGCGAGTCAGGTGTTGGAAGCGCACGGGTAACTTTGTAACCGGCCCCGAAACTAGTTATTTTCGCCGTACAAGGTCTTAACAAAACTTGCTAAGCAAAAACTTATTATTTAACAAAGAAAAGCCTTTATGTGTGTTATTTATGTGAATTTATTATTTTTTCATTTATATGAACAGAAAAATAATATTTCTATGAACATACTTTTGCTTAGGTAACTTTAACAAAGACATGATTTTCAAAGAATTAATTATATAAGAATTTTTTTGGTATCCTTGTACGTTGCTAGTAACAACGTACAAGGTAAGTTTTTTTTCATCCCGTCCATTCGAAAATTGACGATCAGATCTTCTGTAAGCGGGAGCATTGTGAATCATTCTTTTAAATACTTTCAAAAGGGGCAATAATCAGGTTTCAATTTAGAACATAAATATTGGAAAAATATGAGTATAATTTTATCGCAACCAAAGAGGTCCAACGTAAATTATTGCTATCATAGACTGAACGGCGCCAGCCTATGCCTGCCGAGCGCTCGTTTCGAAAAAGACCGAATGAAAATCTTAAATCTTAGGCTGCACAAATGTTTTAAATATTCATATGTTCTGAGAGGAACATAAGTAAGTTCTGGCGGCCCTGGGATCTTGTTCTGTAACAATAAATTAAAATAAATTATTCTTAGCCCACATTTTACGTGCCACGACCAAGCTTGTATCAAATTTTTTATACATTTCATTTATCATAAGATTTATCTATACATCAAATCATTATTTAACACTATTTACTCTAAACGTTGCGCATACTTAATATACCTTATATTTCAATATCTATTTCCGTGCCTTACAGGTGTCTCTACCATCTCTGCCTGAGCGATCGGAATGGCGTTTAGACGGCCGATCTCTTCCGTTCAATTTGCCGCTTAGCGCCGGCGTGGCTGAACTTAAGAACATGATCCAACGAGCCACTAATATGCCTACTGCTAAACAGAAACTACAGTACGAGGTAAGTTAGGAAAGATAGACTTAAATGTGTTTAAAAAAGTGACGAGTGGGTATATACCGGAAAATAAAGATAAAGACCCTTACGGAAGAGCCAAAATGATAGGAATTTATTTTTGGAACTGAAAAGTGATTCACACGACTATTGCGTTTTGACTAGACATTTTCAAATGTTAGTGGTAAACATCCGATAAGACAATGTTGTGGATCCAATTTATTCTTTGGATCTGATGTTTGTTTGCTGATTTCTATTCATATTAAAAGCATTGAAAATAACGATAAAAAGTGTCGGAAGCAGTTTTAAACTGTTCGATATATTTTAAAGTTCGAAAAAGTATAATTCTGTTTAAATTAACAGTATAAAATCTTAACGGCCTGCTGGTGAGTTTGATTTGAAAAATCAACCGACCAGCTGTGTAGCCTTCAATATATTCCATACAAGTTGCCAGATGTACACTTCTGATTTGATTTTATTCAGCAGATATATATGAGTTTATTGTTCGCAGGGTCTGTTCTTCAAAGATACCAATAGCCTGGCGTTCTACAACGTGCCTCCCGGAGCCGTTATTCAATTGCAAGTCAAGGAGCGAGGAGGACGCAAGAAGTAGACGTCCTTTTCACACTGGTGTGATTAATTAGATATCTATTTTATTGATAAGGATATTCTCAGAAATAAATATTTGACTTGTATTTATTTGTGTTTTTATTACATTAAAAACATAATTGATTACATTCCTCAATCTTGAATTATATTGTTACTATAGGAAGAATGGTAGACTATATCTCATATGGGCTGACTTGCTTTAAAGAAAAAAAAATGAGGGCTCGGAATCGAAAGGCTAGATTTTCGTATCAAAGTGTTAAAATATTATTATATCAATACTTTTTGTTTGATCCACTCCAAATGACAAGCTTATTAGCGGCTTCGTTTTTTTGATATAAAACTAGGATTTACCCATGATTTTGCTCATATGCAGAACTTGTGATATGGATTACCATGAATGGTAACATTTTCAAAAGAATTTCATGTTTTATAATCATATGTTTAATTTTAGACATTTAAATTTTGAAGTAATTAACAACTTTGCATTTTCAAGGGCTGGCAGATCCTGTCTTATAGAGGTTGTAGACCATTAACAATATGCTGTGCAATGCCCATATTTAACCCTTTTGTGGGTTTTTGCTTTGCCTGTAAAACTTGGACGCACAGCTCTATTATGTTTTTAACATAATATACAAAAAGCAGCCGCAATTGAAATATTGAATAAAAAAAAATATCAAATTGAGGCATCGAGGAAATCAAATATGGGTATAACCAGAATCCTGTTATAGGCAGGCTCTTATGCGGTTATGTCTATTAAGAGGATGGTTTTATGTATATTCACGATCATCAAGCCAAGTTTTTTTTTGACAGTAACATTTCAAATCCCATGTGCACGACGATGTATGGTTGCACAGAGGCAAAGCTCGCTCTATTTCTATGGCTACAATCAATTCTTTGCGATTTATGTAAACGTCCCAAAGGCCTGGTGGGGAATTAAAACGTTAGATCTTTGAGTTTTCTTATGATGGGATTCTTCTTCGGTTTAGTTGCAATTTCCCGGCGAAAGAGATTAAACTGGATCCATAAATTATTACTGAAAAAAGTTTTTTTTCTGATATCTTAATTTTAAGTGGACGATAAGTTTTTTTAGTATTACTGGACGAAAGAGATTTCATTAGCTTTATTTTGGTATTGCTTTTTCATTATTACTTAACTAAAACCGTCTTTGGTTATTTAAATTACAATGACTGGCTGGTAAACTGAGCATGTTTAAAATTATCTACAACTTTTTTTTACCAACATCAATGAACCACGTCTTAAGCTCCTTCAATGCGGTGGTACCGAATATACTGCTTGCAGTTGGAAA
This sequence comes from Marasmarcha lunaedactyla, assembly GCA_923062675.1. Lineage (NCBI taxonomy): Eukaryota > Metazoa > Arthropoda > Insecta > Lepidoptera > Pterophoridae > Marasmarcha > Marasmarcha lunaedactyla. Next base: position 14,578,808 of record OV281346.1, on the reverse strand, counting down.
GATCGCTCGAATTATCGGGTTGGCTAATAACTAATGAGCGTTTCAGTTATTATTTTCTGGAAATTTCGGATAAGGTCGAGAACGTTCTGTTGCTTATAAAGAGCGAGTCGTGAGCATGCCGTCAATAATGTTTCGGTTGTCATTGCGTAAAGATGTCATTTGTCCAAAGTGTCATTTCGTCCACGAAAAAAAAGAGTGATATTAAAACGCATATTCGGCACTGTGTATTATATGAGTACCAATCTGGGCATTCGGCTGCAGAAGCTGCACGTAATATATGCCAGAGGATAGCTGATGATGCAGTCTCCGAGGCTACAGCAAAGTGGTGGTTCCAAAAATTCCGCAAGGGATATTATGTCAAACCAAAGTTAAATCTATAAACTATAGTCAGGCCATTTTAATAGGTAACATTTGACGTCTGTCAGTTTTATCTTCATAGTGAGGTGACCTGCTTAAAAACATCGATTAAAGTGAATGAATCGATACGGACTTGAAACATACGTGAATTTTAAAAATCATCAGGCGAATTTAAGGAGCAAAATAAGACAAGTACATAATATAACAAAATAATTGCATTTATTCAGTTGGACTATCAGAACTGTTATTAGTATTGTTATCTTCATCACTGCTGTCAGGACTCAGAGATATTATTAATTAATTTTCAATAATATTGTCTATTCTCACATCTCGTTCAAAATCTTGTAAAATTATTTTCTTTGTTTATTTATTATTTTCTTCTGTACTGACTTCTGCACAAATAAGCTCGATGGCATTATACTGGCAGTGGTAGGGAGGCAATCGAATAACTTCGTGTCCATGCTCTATAGGGCTAGTTCATCGATTACATAGTGGAGCTTGGAGGGCTTAGTTGCTTTTACCAGATTTAACAACTCAACTTTTAATAAAGTTGGTCTTGCATCCACACCATTTCTTACCAGCCACGAGACAATTTCTTTCTTTTTATTAGCTTGAGTTGGTGGTTTATCAACTTGTACAGAATGATACGGTGCATTGTCCATTATAATTTTCGATGGGTTTTCTAAGCTGACTAGTAGCTTCTCAAACCACTCTTCCAAGAGTCCATTTTATAGCCAGGTACACGTAGTCAGTAAGATCAGTCCAATAAAAAAGCCGGGTCAGAAGAAAATAACAGAGAGCACACCAAAAACGCACAGTCACTTCGCACAACGACAAAAGACTGCGTCATGTAATGGCGACATGACATGGCGTCATCGACAGGTGGTGTTGCCATCAACGTCCCACCTAAATTTTACCTAACATCAATGATTTTTCTATTTAGTTATTTTTTGTACTTTTATAGTTAGTTAAAAGAATAATAAATATAATAATGTTTTATTATAATCCCAACGTGGTAATGGTGATATTTCTTCACAAGTAATCATTGCATTCGATTCAACTTATCATTTTTCGATTTTTAGAGTAACATCCCTGGTGTTTAAAAAGAAAAAGGGTTAACTGACGCAACATTGTAGCGAAGTTCAGTTCTTTAGATCAGAAATTGTTTATTATGTTTAGAATGGTTTATTAGTGAAAGTAAACCGTAAAATTACTCGTATCGGGCATTATTACAATAAATATGTAATCGTAATTGAAAAAAGTTAAGCAATTGTGCAGTTATATTTCATGCCTGCCGATACCAAAGTTATGTTGTTGAATTTTGATAAATTGTGAAATGTTACCTATTAAATGGCCTGACTTTAGTAAGACTTATATTAATAAAAAAGTCTGCTTAAAAATGGTCATGTTTCCCAAATACACATTCGCTTGCAGTGTCCCTTTCAAACCGATTTCAATATTAAAGGTTTTTATTATCTATTAGTATTATTACATACCTACCCGAAAAGTTAATGCGTACAGTGGTAGTTCTGATCATTAAAAATAAAAGGGGGGATCCTTCTGAATTGGCCAACTATAAATCAATGGCTCTCGCTTGTGTAATAGCTAAAGTGCTAGACGGTCTGCTTGATAAACATTTAGAAAAGCATATTACTCTTAATGACGCACGGTTTTGATTTCGATCAGGTCTCTTCGCAGAGAATGCTATCTTTTGTCTCGAGCAGACTGTGTAGTACTGTACTGCCAGGAAAACCCCCTGTTTGCCTGTTTCTTAGATCTCTCTAAAGCGTTTGATCTAGTAGCTTATGATGTGTTATGGGATAAGCTAAGAAGAGAAACCACTGTACCTAATGAAATGAAATCTCTGTTAAGACACTGGTACAACAACCAGAGTAACAAAGTTAGATGGAGACGAGCTTTTTCCGATGAGTATGGGTTGGAATGGTGTTTGTGTGAATAACATCAGCTAGGCTGATGATATGGTGCTCCTGAGCCCATCGGTGGGCGCACTAAGGAAGCTTCTCTCCATATGTCAGTCATATGCAGTGTCGCATGGCCTTAAATATAACACGAAGAAAAGTGCATTATTATTATTTAAGGCAGGGTCAAAAACTTTCGCACATGTGCCTGAAGTCACAATCGAACCGTGTTATCCAGGGTCACGCGATTCGAAGACTTAGGACAATGAGTTCGTGATGACCTCAGTGATTGTGAAGATATAGAGAGGGAGCGTAGGTCTCTGGCAGTCCGATGTAATATGCTCGCACGTAGATTTGCACGATGTACGGAACAGGTGAAGGTGACGCTCTTCAGAGCATATTGCCAGTCCTTCTACAGGTGCGGCCGGCATACGGTGACCTGCGCGTCTATTATAATAATGCTTTTAGAATATTGTTGTGCTTCTGGCATGTTTGCGGAGGAGCACAAAGATGGTTTCGCGGCAATCATGCGAAAACGCTGTGCGTCACTACTCGAACTCGAATAAGACTTGAACCGCCCCTAACAGTATCTTGAAAGTATTTTCAGATAGATGGGATTCCCCCCTTATTTAAAGGTGGATGGCGATGCACAAACTGCATATTTGGCCTCGCCGTTAACGTTTTACTAACACTAGTATATAAGTTATTTTTGTACGTACTTACTGACATACTATTTTCATAATTGTATTTGTGATAATAATATTTTAATAATTTTAATTTTAATTAGTTCATTTTATTTTATTTTATTATTACTATATATGAAATTGCTAAATTTGATTGTTACTATGGGTCTATGCAACCTGAAATAAATGGATTTATTTATTTAATATTATTAGTAGATTTATAATATATTTGTGAACCAGATTTGTTTGTTTGTTTTTTGAAGCTGCTAGTTAAGTACAAAATATAATTTCGTAGATCGAAATGTTGCCGTCATATTAATTCCATGACCTATTTAATTTCATAATGTTAAACACAAAGTTCGAAGAACTCTTGACAAAGTTAAACAAATTGTATTTATATCCCTATAGCCATCTTTGTTGTATTGCGGCTTAGACTCAGACGTAGGTAGCTCAATGTTTGAATAAGAAGCTATTATTATGAAGTGCACAGTGATGAAATTATAAAAATAAATTGCAAGATTAGTGTCATATGTTTTCAGAATGTGCTAAAGTATAAAACAAAGTCACTTTTTATTTGGCCATTTTACTGAGATAAGTCTTAGGACCCTTCATACACTTCAGCCTAACAATCATACAGATCTAAGATTAAGGATTTGATACAAGAAAAAAAAAAGAACAAAAAAACGTTGAATTTCATCCATCAATTAACATCTCAAAGTAATAATACCTTGTCCAAAATTCAAAATTGTGTCAGCAGCGGCATAACAAACCGATTCATGTATCTCGTAGATAATAACTGTTCTGTCGAATATCCATTTCGACTACGAACGTTGAATTAAATATACCTATACTCTATTAACATACATTAAGTTACAATACACACGAATACGCTTAAATTAAATACTTACAAAATACCGATATGTAATATACGCAGATCTTCCTTTGAACAGGTAGTTTTTTGTAAACAGTTTCCCGTGGATACGGCAAAGAATGATATTGATAAACATTATACCTAACATATTTGTATATCGTCAATAAATTTAACGCTACGATGGTGTAATGAAATGTTTGTATAGGTAACTATAATTTTTTAAAATAAATCTCCAGACAGACACACCAACTTTATGGCCCCAAAGTAAGCAAAGCTTGTATGGCTTTATGGCTATACAGCGAACTGGGAACACATCTAGAATAAACATACGTATACATGTACATATAAACAGCCATGACCCGAGAATAAACATCTGTGTTCATCACACAAATGAATGTCCCGACCAGGCCTCGACCCTGGGACCTTCATGAGAAAAAAGGGACGTTGAACAGCCATGACCCGAGAATTAACATCTATGTTCATCACACAAATTAATGTCCCGACCAGGCCTCGACCCTGGGACCTTCATGAGAAAAAAGGGAAGTCCATAGTTGCATCATAAATATGACGATATGGCTCCTGTACGGATGAAAATTATTGCGAGAGCGAATGAATATATCGAGCGTGCGAATAAATTGTTGATAACTCGTATTCGGTACTGCTATTGTTATTTTCATGTGGTAGATACTTACCTAGGAAACATTTTAGTGATATTGACTAAAACTAATAGCTGTCATTGTATAACTATATGATAACGAGGATTTCTGCCACTATAAGTAGTTAGCTATATCCGCTGGATGACGCTAAACAAAAACATATTCTCTGCAGGACCTACCTATACCAACCTACCTAGGTATCTAGGTAGAGATACTAATCTAGTTTTAATTACTTACCTAAGAAGACACCTAATGTAAATGTTGATTAATCCTATAAGTTAACAAAATTTTTAATTAAAAAGTTTTTTTCTATTATACCTAATTATAACCTATTCCAAAAAAATTTCAATCAGAATTTTTCATAACTGTTATCAAACAATCAAACATTACGCCTAAACTATACTTGATCAAAACGTACTCAATTTAAATTCAATTTAAAATGAAAAAAATTAATATTTTCTGTCTTTGTAGTATTCGGCTAAATCCCAAAGACACAGCATGTTTTTATATAATTCGATGAATTCGCTTACATCATCGCGTTCTTGCTGAGTCGTCGTTCTAACTGCATAAGAAGCACGCGCACACTCGCCGCCTGCGGCAACAGGCGACTACACGATATATGTATAACATGTTGTTCACACCGGGATCGCATGCCAGTAAACAGTGGGCGTTGGAAAGTCGAATCAAATTCCATAACACACGGTGTCAGTACACGGTGATAAACTAGCAAAGTCACCTCTGTGAGCAACGGCGTTAACCACACTATTGCATGGGTTTGACATTTTCATCACTATACAGGGTGGAACTTTGCAATACCACCTGGAGAGAATGAACTCACTCTAAATGCTGGCGTTAGCAAGTTTAACTCTAAGGAAACATTCCTTTATTAAAAAAAAGACAAACTGCGTCATTGACTTACAAACAAATGAGCTTCTGGTCTGCGTTCAAAACCGTCCGGGCAAAAATGAAATGAAATTGCAAAAATGGTGTGAATATCATACCAGTCTTGATTTTATCGGTGCCCAACAACACGGATAAAAAGACATGTTGCTTGGTGAAAACTGTCCAAATTTGAACGCTCGAAGTAGTCGAAGCTGCATAAGGTGGCTTTATTGTCAACTTCCTTGTTGCAGCTCTGCTATATAAGGTGAAAAATTGTGTCAAGCTATAATCAACTGTCTCAACGAAACAACAAAATAATCTCATCAACGATACAGGATTTTAATTTCAAGTGATTAAATTTATTCACAATCCTGTAAATGTGTGGGTTAACACTTTTTACGTCTATTTTGTAATATAGCCACTGCCCTTTTGTTTTAATGACAATGAAACCGGTTAATATCCGAATAATGAACACCCTGTAATTTATGGTACCAATCAAAAGAGTAAAGCATGGGGATCAAATGTCAATAAAGGTGGTTTAAATGAAATGAATAGCTATGAAATCTTTACTTATACATTCAATAATAAAAAAAAAACGCAAAAGTACTCAAGGTTACATCGGATTAGTTATTTTTATCTTTGACGTAATTTTATTCCGTAATAATTATGTAGGTAACAAAATTGAAATTATTTGAATACGTGTTTTTGTTTGTGATGCAGACATTTTATTAGAAGCAACATAATTGCGTGAAGCATGAGTATTTCGAATATAAAAAGTTTTGTATGGACAGCACTCTTATCTTAAATTAATTCTTAAAAAATAAATAAATTTGTTCATGCAACAAACAAGAACTCATTTTGAGTAACCAATTGGTAATGTTGATAATTACATATATTTTGTTACATCCCGATTAATATACCTACTATTAAAATCAATTTGCGAAGGGCTGAATAGCTTCTCCCTCGCGTTGGGCGCGCTGGTGTGTGACTCTTCCTTTACCCAGTGTACAATATGGTTCGGCTGCCAACGACACTGAAAGCCTTAAACGTAGAAAATAAAAGCATTTGGGTAATGGATATATTTTTTCAGGATTTTGGCATTGAAACCATGGGGTCTTGGGGACAAAGCGCTCATCGCCTTTATTTGGACTTAGCGAGGCAATGGTGGGTGAAACTCATGACAACGTTGGCACCTACCTCTCACAACGAATATTAATTAAGATCCAGCGTGGTGATTCGGCCGGCCTTTTGGTTACGTTGCACTCCATAGACTCTAGTGTAGATGTAGTTTTTTATTTGTGCGTTATTTTATATATTTTTTAATTGTTTATTTTTACAGTGACATAGAGCGAGCACTATCTAGATTATTTTAACAACTTATGCTTAACTTCTTAAGACTATTGTACATAAATATAATTAGGTCTTTACCTATGAAATTGCCGTTTTTCACGAAATAAATGAAGCGTAATTTTTTTATATATTTTTTATTTCTATTAATCAAAATAATCACCCATGCAATCAATGCATCTTTGCCAACGCATTGGTAGCTTATTGATGCCTTTCTTGAAGAAATCAGCTGGACGGGAGGCAACAAATTCTTCAAAGGCATTTTGTACTGCCTCTCGGGTATTGAATTTTTTTTCCGCCAAGAAGTTATCCAAATTTTGGAAAAAGTAGAAGTCTGTAGGCGCAAGGTCTGGTGAGTACGGTGGATGACGGAGAACTTCCAACCCCAACTCTTGTAGCTTGGAGACCGTCTGCTGTGCAGTATGAGGTCGCGCGTTGTCGTCCAGGAGCAGTGGAGCCGAACGATTGACCAAAGCTGGTTGGAGACGTGCGAGCTTCTCCATCATTGTGTTCAGTTCTTCACAGTACACATCTGCAGTAATGCTTGTCCCGTTTGGCAAGAAGCTGTGATGAATTACACCCGCGTTAGACCACCAAACAGTGACCATCACTTTTCTAGGGGTAAGTTTTCGTTTAGGGCATTGTTTGGGTGCTGAACCAGGGTCCAACCAACTTGCTGAGCGCTTACGATTGTCAAACAGGATCCATTTCTCGTCACAAGTAACAATGCGGTTCAGAATTCCTTCATTTGTATGCCTGCCGAGCAGTGCAAGGCACGTCTCCACGCGTACTTCGCGCTGGCGGTCATTGAGTTCGTGGGGTACCCATTTGTCAAGCTTTTTTACCTTGCCAATTTGACGCAAATGGACCAATATTGTTTTGATGCTAACGTCGAAAGCTGCTGCTAATTCAGCCGTGGATTGAGTTTCATCAGCTTCCACAATTGCCTTTAATTCGTCATTGTCGACCAAAGTTTTCGGACGACCACGGGGTTCATTTTTCAGGTTAAAATTTCCAGAACGGAAGCGGGTAAACCAATAACGGGTGGTGCGTTCGTTTGTAGTGTTCGCTCCGTAAACGTCGTTGATGTTGCGTGCCACAGGTGCCGCTTTGCTGCCACGACGGTACTCATACTCCATAATTACTCGAATTTTTAACTTATCCATGATGACGAAAAATGTTCGAATGCGTTGAAAACAAAACACTAACTATTAAACAAATGAGGATTTTAGAAAAAGAATTCTATGTTTGTCAAATAAAATTAATTTGAAATTAGAATTATCAGTCAAAAAAAAAATATTTTCATTTGAAATGGCCAGTACGGCAAAAAAGCAGTTTCATAGGTAAAGACCTATTATAAAGTAGCTTTGAAAACCCACTGTCGGATTGACACATTATGCTTTGAATTGATCCTAACAGAAACAGATTCAATTCTAAGACGTTTAATAACACATTTTCTTTCAACCTCATTTTCTTTCAATTGGGCGAAGGCACCTTCTTCATAAGCCATCCGAAACTATGTTACGGAACGTGCCCAGAACGAATTTCTATTTAAATCACTTTTGTCAAACCGTGGCAACTGAGGAGGTTTATTCTGTACAATTTTGTACCAAAAGCCTTTGTATTTCGATCTTTCATCAAAGTATGTCTTCCATTCAACACACCATTAATTTTTAAATTTTGGTGAAAATTCCGAAAAGTCGGGTAAAGTTTAATCTTCGCTTCCATTCAAACATGTATTCTTTGCCTAACAATCAGCCTTTTCATTACCTTTGAGTCCGATATGGGACGGAACCTATTGCAACCTCAGAGTCAACCCTTTAGGAAATAGGTTTATTGTGCTCAATATAGTTTAAGCTAATGGAACACCTCTAAGACCTCTACTATCGATTAAACTTACTACTTTGTTCTGACCTAAAGTATAAGAGTATGAGATGGCTGAAATTGCAAAGAGTTCCACTGACATAATGCATAAATCAGAATTGATTTTATGACAAAAATTTACATTACACCTACTATCTAAAAAGGCAGAGTTATAAATTTTTGGGCCATCTGTAAAGTTTGTATGCCAACCGTTGTGCTTTTGCTCTAATTCGCACACTATTTATTTGTTAGTTTTACATTATTTTTTGGCTCTTTGAGACAGTCTATTTCAATAATATTGCAAATACAAATGTGTGAACTCCACGTATTCATGCAAAACATATTCTCTCAATAACTATTGGTGGTGGTACTACATACGTTGCAGTGTATTTAGTATTGCTATTGTAGAATCGCTAGAGATGAACACTTAAGAGCGTACTTAGCTGCAAGATATTGCCTTCTTGGGTGGAGGGGAGGAAAACACGATTCTTTCTGCATTACGTGGACAGGGGTCGTCGTAATATAACCACCGATAATTCGAAAAGCTTGGTTTTCAACTTGTCAAGTTTAGTGAGATGTGATTTGTACTATTATCATAAAGCCAAAATTAAACCTACTCCTTATCAAATCACCTCAGGTGACGAGGATGTACTCCTCAGTAGTTCCTACAAGCATTTTTAGTACATACAAGAGTTTAAAAGTCTTTTCAGCTAGCTCGTTAATGTGTTTGCTACAAGTGATTTCCTATCAAGCCACAGTCCAAGATATTTGTGACAACAGCTTTCATTTATATAAATATTTGTTTCCGGTAGTCTGTGCCCTCTGAAAACTGTTGACAGCAATATCCAAATCCAAGTTTTCTAAAATGTTTGCTAATTTTAAAGAATTTTGTAAATTTTCCGTGCTACCAAATAATGATTTTGATTTGTATTCGTAGTGTTATATTTCTGCATTTTAAATAAGTTTAGAAATGCTAAACGGTATAAAAACGAAGCTGCATTTGAATATTGTGCATTTGTAACTTAACTTTAATCGGTTTTAGGAACCATTTGCTTCAATAATTAATCAAACACGGGTTTAATGATCAAATTTATTAATCTTATTTATTTATGGCATATTTTTGGCGTCATACATATCTACAAAATACCTTTATTTTTATAGCCTTGATCCAAACCATCATTTATTAGTTTTCTACTATTTAAGCTTATCTTTAAGCAAGTTTTTCTCAGATCCATCGTTTGCTACTACTGTGTTTCAATATCGGTCAGGCAGATTAGTAAAAAAAAAAGGGTTTTAAAATGATCTTTCCATTTGATGTAAGGTATATAATTTATTTTGTTTACAACTGCACACTTCTCACAGATCCAATCTTTTAAAAGTAGTCTGTCGTTAATGACATGCTGTGCGATGCCCATCTTTAACCTTTTAATTGCCCTTTGCTTTGCCCTTAGTACTTGAGTAGACAGCTCTATGAAGTTTTTCACACAATATATAGAGAACTACGGCATAAGCAATATTGAATAACAAGAAAGCTATTACTTGCGGCCAATTGAGGATACGAAATATTGGATATATCCAAACTCCTGTATTAAAGTAGACTCTTACTAACCTTTGTGCGGATATGGTTTTAAATACAATCAAGATTGTTAAGCCAAGTTTTCGTTTTGGGTATGTGATATTTGACAGTAACATTTCCAATCCCAGGTTTACGCTGGTAAATGTGTGGAGTACATGGTTAAGCCATAGAGGCAAAGCATGTTCTATTTCTATATCCACCGCCAATTCTTTGCGAATTAAGTAAATACCCCAAAAGACTGTAGATATGAACACTGCAACGGTAAAGGCGAGTGAAAATATTACATCTTTGAGTTTTCTTGTGATAGGAGTCTTTCTTGGTGCAGCTGCATTAGTTCCAATAAAGTCATTAAGCAAAGCCAAGGCAAAGTAGACGGTGTTGATAACCTGAAAAAAAGGAGTCACAAATTTAAAAAGCCGCAATTTATAAAGAGATTTTTAAGTTAGAACACCCTTTCAGTAAAAACAAAATAAAAGCCACTAGTTAAACTGTAAATAAATAAACACTAATCTTGTGTACTCATAACAAAAGTCTGTTCAGGTATGAGTTAAATTATGGGTTAGTTGAAGTGTCACATATATTGCTGGTACAAATTTTTTAATAGGCTACACTGGTGATATTTTTTTTATAGTTAAATAGGGAGGACTTGGTAGATGTGCTTTGGTGATGTAAAATTTTGTAACTTTTGATTATTGTTTTTTTGACTATAGTGCTAGACAGCTTATATAATTTTTTAATTTGCATTATGCCACTAGAGTAACCTTGCTCTAGGAAGACGAGGAAGATGGTCAGCGCGCTATTAGCATGATAGTGGGGCATTCTCAGCGAACGGGTCAGATGAAGACCGGTATATCCGTTCAATCGCAAGAAGAGAGCGAGCATCTACGGATCGTACAAAATGAATTACACCGAGCTACACGCACGCGTGTGAATGATCAACATTTCGAAATCGTTTTTACGAAAACTAGGAATACTCAAGATGACGCATTGTTCGTTTTCAATTAGCTGTAGACCATGACGGCCGAGTGGCGTAGTGGTCATTAGCCCTGTCTCATACGCCGGAGGTCCCAGGTTTGAGTCCTGGCCGGGGCATTCATTTGTGTGATGAACACAGATGTTTGTTCTCGGATCATGGTTGTTGATATTAATATACGTATGTTTATTCTGGGTTCCCCCCCAATTCACTGTATGGTAATCCATAACACAAGCTCTGCTTACTTTGGGGCCATACAGTTGGTGTGTTTGTCTGGGGATTTATTATTATTATTATTATTATTATCTTTCAAATCGTTAGTTTGCAAATCAACACCTGGATTGGATTGGGCACTACTGAGCTGCAGTGCTTGTCACTAATTACCGCAAGCTTAGGTTTTTAAATGATGATCGAGCCATTATGGTGACCTAGATCTGTATCACTTCCTGGTGATAGAGAGATCCCTGAATAAATTAAACAAGCCGCTTTAGGCTCACTGCAATGTTTTAGGGTTGAGTAATGAAAATGAAAAATTAACTGCGGTACTGTAATAGTCTTAAACTAACGTAACACTTGGATCCAGCTACACATCGTACCATTTGCACAACAAGCTGGACCAGGGTTTATCTTGATGCAGAAAAAATACTCGGCTGAATATTGCACGACTAACAATGTCCATATTATCTGAAGCTGCAGATCGAGCTTTCTAGTTCCGGCCAAGTGTTAACAGTTAAAAAAAATGCTTAATGCAGTGATATTTTCGTTGATATCATTTTCAGGAGACGATCCCAGAAGGAAATGGACCGCTTTTTAATCGAAAGCATGCCGTCAATGATAAGGTTTTAATAAATCGGTAGGTCACACAAGATAATGAATTCGTAGCGTTATTTAGAAAAAAATAACATCTTTTACACGTTTTATTCCTGAACAACAACAGAAAAATTCTTATAAACCATAGTTCATATTAAACATGTTTTATAAAAAACCAAAAAAATTTAGGTGAACCTTTATTTCTTTGAGCACTTTTCATATGCATTTTTTTTCGTGTTGCTAGTTGAAACTATTTATATTAATGACCCTACGACACTATCATTGAGATAAGGCGTCCTGTAAAATTATTCGTGAATACGGTGGACGTAATATGTGGACTTTACATTATAAATCTTCTTCAATAAAGCTAATCCATTAAAATGCAGAGCATAGGCAGGAATCATTTTTATTAACTAACAAGTAATTTATTTCATCACTACATCGACAAGGTACGCGAATAATTTGCACTAACTTGACTTCTGGTGAACGATCTGAAGCTTCAGCTGGACGAGTTATCCCCTTTGTCGTAGGTGTAAGCGGTTTTTGGTAAATGAGTTTGAATATTCATACCAGGCCACTCAGAAAGTTTAGGGAAAAAAGTTTTTTTATATACAATTTATTTTGAAAATCCGATTATTTAAAAGTAAAAATATACTTGTTCCAAAGTTATATTTCCTTCTAAATTTTTTTGCCATTACTATGAAACTATTGTGTATTGCTAGAAGATGTGCTCACTGCGTTCGAGAAGGCCATTGAGAAAATACCTGTTGCAAACTGAAAAATGTGACATGAAACTTTGTATATACGCTGGTCGAGATTTCTTTGAAAAGACGTAATAAAAAAATATATACTATATAATTTATTTTTCTCAAAACTTTCTGAGTGTCCCACGTAGTATCTCGTAGCATCGTTCATAAACGTGTTAATGGGCCTACCGTAGAAAAATGTGTTTATGAATTCCGTGGTTCAGTTTGTGAAAGCCACTTTTGGTAATATTACCTCGCCGCGACCGACTATGACCGAAAGGGTTAAGGGAATGACAAAATAAGTTGAACATGGTTGAACGACTCGGGCCCTTAATAAACCACTCATAATAGCGTTAAAGCAACGATTTCATGAGATCCTTAAAATAAATAAATGCTCTCCATTGAGGGCGACAACTTTGGTAAGTGTTGAAAGTGTGTTCAATAGAAGTATTGATAAAATGCGTTTTTGTTGTAATATATACAACTATTAAAAATTACAAATGCAAAATGCATTGTAAAATTTTTATTTTGAAATTTCAGACAGAAGTGGAAAATAAATTATTTGACACACAATTTTCTATGACCCTTATTTGGCACACAATTTTCAATGACGCTAACGTGATTGGCATTTAGGGGAAGGTTACCACATATGAAAACTATTTTCCTACATTTCAAATTTTTTAAAGTAAGATTGGCTAGGTCTGCTTTATACTTTAAAAAATACTATAGATACTTAAACTGCAGTATTATGTCTTTATATGATGTACCACAATGTCTTTAGGTCAGAGCATTTTATGTGAGCATATTATTTTAAATGAGTACAGAATGACGTGTAGTATTAATTATGGCAACATCTTCAGCAAAAAAAGCATTTGTGCATGTGCATTGAACCGAAATATTTTTTTTTTAATTTAAATTTAAATATTTATTTTCATCACTAACAATAATTGCTTGTTCTTGTAGCTACATTTTTTTTAGCGTTTTATAAAACTTCGTGAAGAACTGACAAGAAACCTTCCGGGTGCCATTTCTACAAAATAAATTAGGGGATTAATATACAAGGGCTTTTATCGTCCTATTTGAACGATAAAAGCCCTTGTAAAAGCTCGGATAGTTAATAATAAGCCAAGCCGATTTTTATAAGATGCCAGCTTATTTCTGCCTCTTGTGATAAGATTATGCAGATCTCTTTTCCATATGAACATGGTTATATTATTTTTATCGAACATAATTTGTTTTTTGAAACTGACTTTGTATAAGCAATTTTCGTAATTTTTAGCAAACTAATTATAACGGAAATAACTGCTCAATTGCATAATATAGCAACGGCTAATCACTAGATTAATTGTTTAAAAAATTAAATAATAATGCCCAAGATTTTGGTGTCTGACACGCACGCACCACCACTTTCTTGCATCAACAGAATAAGCGCGCGTACGCCAAATTAGTTCAAATTGGGCTACAAGCTTAATTAATTCAGATTTAATTATAAATTTTTTCCGCTTTTGCCCGCCGACTTTTGCCCTACATTATAAAATTCGTATGTCACCTCACTATTTATGTTCTGTTTCAACCTTTTTCAGCTGCAGTTTACAGTGTTTTTTATAAGAAAAAGCATACAAGAATGTTGAAGAGGAATGTAAGCAACGACACTGTTTTTAATAATTGAAAGAATCGGTAAAATAGAAAATATATGTATATGTATTGTTAAGGTGTGCTATCTTAGTTGAATTTCTTTGTAGTATCAAAACGTTGAGCTCTGTGTGGATATTCATTAATTTTTTTTACCTGAGAAGGCTGTACGCTGTACTCTTTCTAACCATTTTCTTGCGGTAAGATTTTAGGCCAACCCATTCGCAATAATTCTTCTTATCTATAAAACCTTTGGTCATCGAAAATGCATCTATAAAGTGTAGTTCATTGAGTTAATTATTGTAGTTGTATGGTTCGTTTAGTATTAAATTGTTAGATGCTATGGTAAATTGTTTTTTTTATATTATTTCCTCAAACTAATAAAATTTGATTGATTTCATTAGCGTATCTGATAATTTTTTAACTAAGCCTATTTGTTAGTGTGTTTTTTAAAATAAAAGGCACCGTACTGAACGGTTGGCTTTGTAAATAAATAAGTAAATAAAATAAGGTTTAAATAATAGGGTGTAAAGAATATGTACCAAACTCGTTTTGCATTTCATTCAGTTTTTGTTAAAAATAAAAACTTATTTGTTTTTAGGTCATTACTGTATTGAAAGTCTCAAACATACATTTTTAGCCATCATATTCACATGAAAATAGCGGGTGATTGATTTGGACGTATTTTTTTCAAAAGTAAAAAAATAATAATTATACGAGGGTGGATTGAAAAGTTCGTGGCCTAAATAAGAAAACATAAGAATAATGCAATTATTTATATTTATTTTCTACATACTCTCCTCCTAGGTCACACACAGCACTTAGTCCAGCGGATCTCCAAAGCCTTGATCCCATTTAAATATAAGGTCTCGTCAAGGTCTTCAAAAAAGGCATCGACGGCCACTTTGACCTCCTTATTGGTAGAAAATTTCATTCCACCTAAGTATTTGTTTAGTTTTGGAAATAGGTTGAAGTCAGAAGGTGCCAAGTCAGGTCAATAAGAGGGATGTTTCTGTTCAACTGAAAGGAGCCGCGGAACCCATCTTGAAGGCCTTGTGGAACCCTAAATCTTTAACGATCATGTTTTGTGTACGTTCATATGAAATCCCTAGAGCGTCAGCTACCTCAGATACCTTCAATCTTCGGCCTCCCATGATGAGATCACATATTTTTTCGATGTTTTCCGAAGTCGTAGCTGTAGAAGGCCGTCCAGAGCGGAGGTCATCTTTGATGCTCTCTCGTCCACGTTTAAATTCAGCTGTCCACTTTTTATCATTGTTAACGACGGAGCAGATGTTCCTAAAGTAGCCACCATATCTTCATGAATCTGCTTTGGAGTTAAGTGTATTTGATCACGGCCTGATTAATGAAATGAAATGAATGAAACTTACTGTCACTTAATGTTCAATAAAATAAATAATTGCGCATGTATCTCAGAGAAGAATTGCACAGAGACTGACAAAGAGTCTATGTTTCATATGAGGGTAGTTTTATAATAATATGATAACGCTATCTATGTTAGGCCGCGAACTTTTCAATCTACCCTCGTACCAAAACTATCAAATAATTTTTATTATTACACAAAAGAACTATTCTTTACATTTATTTTTTAAAGATAATTTCTTTGAAATGTTGGCCGTAATTCCGGTTAATATTGTCTATTCTACCGTTCCAATTTCCGTCCGAGTATTTCTATTGGTGTTTGGCGAATAACGCGAGTAATGTTGGCTTCCAGCTGCTCAATCGTACCCGGCTTCTTCAAAAATTATTAATAATAGACGATCTAACAAAAGGAAAAAGAAACTAAGTCTTATATGCCTGAGCCCAGGTTAACGACATGAAAGTTTGTCTATAGAGACATATGATATCAATAACTCATAGTCGAAAGTTTCACAGCATTTGAATACAATGACATATTACATATAGACAAGTCATACCTAAACATTACCGCACAAAAAAACGGCGTCAACTTAACTATACATACCTACCCGATACAGTAATATAAATTTGTGGGACAAGGAAAAAACAATACGGGTCACTTGTTATAAGAAAGAGATATCTATGTACATACTTCGTGACGTTGCATCGCACGTAAATATTCGCAGTATATGGCGTTGCCTCTTTTACTCCCACATACAAAATCATATTACATCTCGCTCTTTGAGTTTGTCGAAATGTATAGCCATGTCAATTTTAAAACGTCATTTTAAATAGCAAAATAAAAAAATAAATAAGATGGCTATAAAAAAATAGTTCTTACGCATGAAAAGAAACGTTTTTTCTGTCTTTAACAGTGGGAGTGTACTTAGTACATTGACTAAACACACAAGAAAGCATTGTAAGCTATTAAAAACACAGAAATGCGGGCAATTGCCTTGTATTTGCGTTACCAGTATTGAGAGCGGACAACTCGTCTATATGTAATATGTATTACTAATATGCCATTGTTTAGAAATCTTAAAAACTTAACAAAGAGCGGGAACTTAAGGTTATATGAACTTTAGCTGTTAACAATTTGGACTACCATTTACCATCAGATTGTGGAGCTTGTTTGCCAGGACATTTATAAGGAAAAGTAGAAAAAAACATGAACCTTTCTGTAAATCAATTATGAAATCCAAGATAAATTGAATGAACATGTTTGTTTGGATTGTTTGACATATGTCATAGGACTTGTCATGCAGCTGTAATACCGAAATAAAAGCAAGAAATCATTTTTAAAAAGTTTTTAAACTACATAAAATGTATTAATTGTTCGTGAGTAAAATTATTAAAAAGAGAAATAAATATATTTTTTAAATCTATACATATAAATAAAATTGGAGTGTTTGTTTGTAATGTTGAAATAACCGTCACTGCTACTTTACTTCAATCAAAGATGAACATAAAGCACAAACAGAGAAGGAGAGGATAAAAAGTGTGATAAATGCAGAGGAGTGCTAAGAATTAAACTCTCAGAAGAGCGCAGCTGTCGTATGGTCATTATGGCGAAATATGAATGTATCTTCTTCGTTATACTATTTCCATTTCTCTTTTTTCTCGATGACGGCTCCTGTGTAACCTTGTGCGAGCGTTTTTTTTTTACATTATGTATGCATTATTTTGTAAAAATGTGACGTTTACACACGTACAAGGTTATATAATACCAGAGTCGGAGAAACTGATAGGGATGGAGCTATTGGATGGAGCTAGAGAGCATTATATCAAATTAGAACTGTCATCAAGAAAATAAAGAAATGGAAATAGTTGTAGAAGTATCAAACAGCACCCGGTACAGTTGACAAAAAAAGCGTGAATACTTGCGTAGGCGCATTGGAATCTATTGGAGCAGTGTGATCAAATTTGCATAGTCCAAATATGAAACGAATGCAAAGGTTTTGGAGGTGCTCAAGTTTATTGAATTGTTTTTCTGTGAGTGCGAGATAGCACGCATTGGCCTTGTCAAGAATTGGAAGTATTGGCCAAAGATTACTAAAATATACTAAATATTTACACAATTATATACACATCCTTAGCTGATTTGATTCAAGTGCCCATACGCGTCTAAATAGGCAAAGTTATAGACAAATTGATATGCCTATTGACACATTTGGTGTAAACCAAAACACACGATTTAACAACCATAACTTGAATCTACTTCCGTGATGTACCTGCTGACCTTGGCATTCTTGAATTTATACAATTCTTTTTATGCAACATAAAAAAGAGCCAACTATGCGGCTAAAACTTGAAATTTATATGAATTTTATAAATAAAATTTTGACAGCATCGGCATGATTGAAATGCTGCGTGAACCTCTTGGATGAATAAAAAACCAAAAATCTAAATCATTCATTGCATCAAGTACTGCATTTCATATAAAAATAAATTTGTGATTGTGTAGTCTAATATTTTTTTTAACTACGAATATAAACACTAGCGGTCGCACTCAGAAATGTCAAATGGTTACTTATTAAGTATTGGCCTTAAGTAACAATTGGCTAGCTAACAGACGTTAAGGTTTATAAATTACGACACAATAAATACTCACAAAACACCAATAAGTGAGATACACAGTTCTTCCCTTGAGCGGATACCTATCAACAATTTCTTGTGGATAAGGAATATCCGTGTGATACTGGTCATAGTACAGTGTGAACGAATTTAACGCTACGACAGCGAAATGAAAGAATTTTAATAACATTATTTCGAACAATAAACCACGCGCGGCTCGCTTTAGTGGAAATGACTCAATATACATACTGCGATACTATTATCGTCATTTATTGCGAGTTGTTTGACCTCGGAGATTACATAACATGTGTCTATACAAGATAAAAAGTTAAAGCTAAGGTCATGCGTCCTTTTAGGGTACAAGTATTTATTTTACGGTTGTATATTTGTATACTTACATGGTAGGTGCATATTTCTGGATAAACGAAACTAGATTGTGTTTGTTTGCTTATTTGTTACTTGGAATTGACCTAAAATTATGTGAATGGTGGTGGTAGTAGAGTTTCTTCTGTTAAGATCTCGTCTCGGGCGGTACTACAGTTGTTCCTATTGTGGCCGTCACAATAATCACGTTAACGTTCCGCGTTAAGGAATGGAACAGCCACTGCAATTACTGGAACCGACAGTCCCAACTCAAGCCTGCCGTCGGCAACGCAACGTTAGTGTCGATTTAATAATCACATTTGGTATTTAAGCACCTACGACTAATGATGAACACTATTAGGTGGCTCACTTATGGCGGCTATGAAAATAGTAAACATAATATGTGGCTAGAATTGATGTGGTAAGCAAGTGATTTTCCTGCGAGGAAATAAAATAAAAAACAAATACTTTACGGTAAGAATACAGAAATAAACGTAATTACTTAATTACGTTTACTTTCTGTATGTAATTAAACAAGATAATAAAAGTATATATCGTATTTTATCTACCTACATATCAATACCGACTACCAATAACATTGGTAAGATACCAGTCAACTCTATATCTGAATTAAACTAGAGAATTATTTTTATGTTTCTGTATTACATGTTATCATTTTCCGTAAATAAGTGTTTTAACTGACTTCATAGCAGATATCTGTGCGCGCGGTAATATATGTACGTTAAGCTTGTATTGTACAGCAATTGTGAGTACGTGACAAAACGGTACTCAAATAAGCTGGACTTACGATGGTGAAAAAAAACGTTTTTACTTTTTAATAGGTCTTTATTCGATGTTAGAACTTACAAGACTGATTAAAACTAATTCTTAATTCTAACTCTTAATTCTATGTGACCTGAAAGTCATGGTGGTCCATCTTGCAATCTTGCATTTTGGGAACCTAACATAATCACCCGGGGTTGCGTGGGTGTAACGCTTGTTACACTGATCACATTGTTACTGAACGCACTTTTTTCACTTTCACTATTCTTCTGTAGAATATACGATAAAGCATGGAGTTTCGATATATCGACATCATCGTAGAATGAGGCAGGCGTACTGGTCGCAGGACTCGAATGTGGAAGCTGTGGTAGTTTAATTATCGGCAAAGCATGATAGGCGATAATTTTCTCGCTCGGGACTCCTTTTTTTTGTATTGTTTTCCCGTCAATCTTTACTTGGCAATTGTCATCTAGGGTTATAATTAGGGTTGTAACGGAGCTTAGTCTCCGCCTCCGTTACTGCGGAAGTTCCGCAAGAAATCGTACCTTCGCTTCCGCCTCCGCACAATTTTTGCGGAGTTGTAACGGAGGTTTATTTACGTAATCATAAAACAACAACGCGCAAGCAGCGACGCTCGACGACCGTCCGGCCGCGTGTTGCGCGCGAAATGGCCATTGGTCAAGAATCAACGAGTGCGAGGCGGGAACGCGGATAAGTGGGGTTGGGCATATGTCATTTGTCAAATTAATGATACAAATTATTTAGTTCAGCTGACTTAATTTATGAGCCCCTCAGAAATCGTCTTGAAGGTGGCAAAGCAGCAAAACTATTGTTTGTCAAATACAATTTGCCTCTCCTTAATTTTAATCACTAGAAGGTAATGTTTTTTTATTAAGTGTACTACTATGAATGTACGTATTCAAAATAAAGATTTTGTTTTAATGAACCATAAATTAAAATTTTTTCTATATCTACTTTCACATCCGCTTCCGCCTCCATTAACCTCCGCATCCGCGGAGGTGAAACTCGTCGCCTCCGCATCCGCCTCAACCTCCGCTAACAAGGCCTCCGTTACAACCCAAGTTATTATATATGTTCCCCAAACGTTATATCCCATTATTTCATTGACAATGACTCGTCATGAAAGTTTCATTCTTGGTGAATAACAGCCAACGATCGGGTTGAATAGGTTCCAGTCTTACTCCTTTCATGTTCACAGGTAAAAGTTTACAGGAGTACGTGTCATCGGCAAATTTTACAAGAGCGGAAACGCAATTATCCATGACGTTGCAGAATTTTCAGCACACAGGAATAGGGAATTGTCAATTTCAGGCAAGGCTGCGAGAGTGAAATAGTGTTCAACCCCTTTACTAACAGGATAGGGTATTTAGGAAGGATAAGATAAGTTTGGTTTGAGGGATATACCATAGGCAGAGGGTGTAATTTATAGAAAGTATAGCTTTCATTTTCGACAACCGGAATATCCAAAATTAATACGATCTGATTTTGCTTAACATACGTCTTAATCTTAACGCATCCTTCTAAATTAAATATATTATCCTCTCTTATGGGATAAGGAAAGGGCTGAGTTCAAAATGTTCGTGTCGTCGGCCACTTATGTTTCAGTAAAATATACAGTTATAATTATTTTTATTATAATAATCAATAAGGTTAATACCATATTTTATAATCACTTGAGCTAAATATTAATTAGTTTTTTTTATTTTTTAGTGTTAAAATAGCCATATTTAGAGTAAACTTATATTAACTATATTGTATTGCACCACAAATTCTTTAATCTAAAACTATTTGTTACTTCTTTTAATAGGGAAACTTTAATAGGTTAACTACTAATTAATTATTTAATCGTGTTAGTTTGCTATCTCATTAGTAAGCGGGCTGCATTCCCTTGTTGCACAAAAATAGAGCGAACGTTTTTTTTTATTGAGGGTTGCCGATCAAAGAAAATAATTTCGCACATAAAAATAAAGCATAAGCAAATAAAAACCACAAAAATAAAATATTTGACTATAAAACAGACATAAATATATTTTTAGTGATATTATTAAATATGTCATGATTTCGACATTTTTTAAAGTAATTTATTCAACTGAATGTCTATGTCATCTATTTTAAATCATATAGATTACCCCAAGTATTTCTTTTTGCATAATGATTAACCTATGGTTCGAGAACCTTGTCTGTATCGGTAAAGATGCACGCAGTTACGTTTTCCTTGAGTTGCTTTAATGTCTTTTATATATTTATAATTTTGTTCCGACTTTCAATTTAGTAATTATTATAAAATGTTATAAAAATTATGGTATAGTCATTTTTTGCGTAAAGTATTGAAATCAAAAGCTTATTGAGGGCCTGGAATGCACTCAACTATTTGACAGATTTTTTTGATCGTTTCAATTCGTTAAATAGTTCAAAGCTATTTATAATAGATTGATATAAAGTGCTTTATTTAACAAAAGCTAAAGCCGTTTTAATCTCATCTAGAGTTATGTATAAAGTTTGAAAATTATGCAAAAACAAATTTTACAATTACGCGTTGCTCAACTATGTCTTATGAAGTTTTATTAGTAGCCAATAATAATTCATTTAATTTGTCATTGATATGGATAAAATTGTAATGGGTTGAATTAGCAAAACGTTCAACTGTACCCACTATTTCGGTAATTAAGGTAATTTTTCTTTAAATGAGTTTTATTGATCCTTTAAATCATTAATAAGGTGATTATATTTTACAGCATCATTATTATCTAAATTCCCAGATATAAGTTTTATAAAAGAGCCAATTGGATTTTTTATTCCCCTTTTGTTTCTATTATTAGGGACTAACTGTCAAAACTTATCAAGCGTTAGGTTCTTAATGAATTTCACTTGGTTGACTACATTACTTAATCCTAGTGCTAAATTCTTAGTATCGAAACAATTCTTAACATAACTAAAAAGATCGTTAAACTTATTCAAATTACTTTCTATATCTTCATAAACTAACTTTAAATCTAAAACCTTAAGAATTTGCCACTTGTCGTTTTCTAATAAAGCACGACCTTCTCGAATGGGTAAAATTCCTGGGTTTCTTTCAATCTTCTCTAGATGAAGGCTCTCGTTGTGGGTCACTTGTATGAGAAGTAGAAGCGCGTACCTGTGGAGGGCGTTTAATGTCTGTATTGGGTACTTTAGTTTGACGATCGCGAACCTTAACGGGAACTGTATTATTAACTATGTCGCCTATTATTGATGCTTTAACAAATCTTGGTTTATCCTTACTGCTCCTAGTATTAACGCTTTTAATAAACACCTTGTCTCCCTTTTCTAAATTAATTTGTGTTTCGCCTCCGCGTTTTTCTAAAATATGTTCTTTAGCGTTTACAATTTTGTCCGTTATATAATTACAAAGGTACTTAGTACGTTTAGCGTGTTCTTTAACTAAATTTTGGGTATAATTCCGGGTAAATTCTACGTTAAAAGTACTATTAGATTCCGTGTGACCAAAAACAACTTTTAAAGGTGTTAGTCCTGTAGTTGAATGTATAGTTTGATTATAAGACATAATGGCGCAGGTCATGACTGAGGTAGCATCAGTTAATGTATGTTCATATTTGGCTTTTCTATATATTTCTATAATAGTGGAATGGAACCTTTCTATTAATCCTGTAGAATTCGGGTTATGTGGAGTAGATAAGTGTTAATAAATTTTATAAAAATCTAACATTTCTTTCATGAGGCTATTATTAAATTCGGAACCAGGATCAGAACTAATTTTATCGGGTGTACCGTTAAAAGAAAAGTATTTAATTAGCACTCTATTGAGTTCCGGTGTATTTCGGTTAGGAATTTCGATAGCTTGGCCTAATTTGCTAAACGCGTCTATAAGGGTTAAAAAGTATTTGCCTTCTATTGAGAAAAAATCAATGAATAGTTCCTGAAAGGGTTTTGTTTGTGTTTGAGTAAGTTGAAAGGCTGATTTATAGGGTTTTCGGGTTTTAATGTTTTACAAGTATTATATTAATTTAGAATACTAGAAACCGTTTGCTCCATATTATGCCAAAAATAACGTTGTTTAATGTGCATTAATGTTTCTTTTATCCCACGGTAGCAAGTTTTACCATGGTGATTTATGATAGTAATATTTTAATAATATATCCTTTTGTTCATTTTCTTCATCTGCGAACTCGTACACGTAAAAGTACACTCGAATAATTTAACTGAGCCCTTTCTGAATAGCGCCACTACAGCTGTACCAAATTCTTTTCTATGGATTTCGTCTTCAAAGTATGAAAAGTATTAAATTTTTGGTCGAATGTATTCTTTAAGAAACTGTTCTGGTCTGGTCACAAGGTCTGAGTTATTTAAAGGTATATGTACTTGTAATATTTTTGTTTACTATGGGATATATCCTTAACACTTATTTGATCTCTATTCCACGTAAAAATTAATATCTGATTGTGTTTAGTACCTACTGCTTCTTTCAATATAGCAACACCGTCGGTGTCAATATCGTAAGCAGAATGAGCTGTTTCAGTACTACTGCGGATGTCATGGTTTTCAGAAGCAGTACTGGTAGAATCTGAGGAATACTAATTCTATCTGGTGAAGGGCTTTTTGGTGTATCTTTATTTTGCCATTTTGGCATTATAATTTCGTTGGTAATTTTGTCTAAATAGTTTTGCAATTCGTTATCCTTTTCATCAACATTAACCACCATTGAACTATTTTCGTCTTTACTGTTGCATTTCCTCTAATACGTGATAGTGCATCCACGTTACAATTAATAAGAGCGGATGTAATTCGCACACCATTTCCAAAATCTGTTAATTCTACAATTGCCTTTAATTAAGTTGGTAGGAAATTGACACGGGTTTCTGACCTAGGATCTAGAGCAATTTCGTAAGGCGATGTATAGGGATTCATGAATTAATACATTAAAATGTTATATCTGGCAATTAAATGTGGTTTGAAGTAGATAAGTTAAGTTGTTTTAACTTTATTACAATATCGATATCAATTCAGTGTAGGTAATACAGAAGTATGCATTAAATTGTAAATACGCGATATGCTATTTGTTTTCGTAGAACGATTCCACATACAAAGAAGATTTATTGCCAGGAAAATTGCCTAGTGAATTATAGAAAAATACTTAAGTTACCTTAAGCATTTCATGTTCTTTTTATACCGTACAATTTAAAATCATACCTAAGGATTTATCGCAAAATAAAAAATATCGCGCGGCAAAATCAATTCGCCCACTGCTGCTATATAAGCCGAGCCTATAACAAATTTAACAAATTTTAATGACTATTCGTTTTCATCAGTGTATCTGGATTCTTTGATCTTCGATCAGTATATATAAAATAAGTGATGTTTGTTCGAAGGCTTAAGTAGTCAAATATTCTAATAGTTTTGATAAGTTTTATTTTGAGGATGTGGCTACAGTGGCGTTGGTTTTGTTATTCGTTGTGAATCACTTTAAAGGTTACGGTCGCATGATTGTTTTGTGTTGTGTTTAGATAGTTAGGCATGTACCGACTTACTTATATTAAAGTTAAAATTGATAGTTGTGAACATAGTTTTATTTGAGTTAATTAATTTTGTAATATGTAGGTAGTGAAGTGATTCCTTAAGTTCTCAAATACTTGCAGGATAGGAAACAAAATACATCAGAAACACTCTAAGTAGGATAAACATAAGCAAGTTACATTTAATTCTTATCCACATGTTCAACGCAACAACATAATGTGTTGGTTTACTACATATTATGTACTAATGTTTACTACATATTATGTAGTAATGTTTACTACATATTATGTAGTAAAGGGGTTAAAACATTGAATAATCTTAACCTTATTTATTAATAATATTCTTATCATAACATTTTCTTAAGTTCTGCGTGCCATGCATATTTAATTGCTATATTTTTAAGCTAGTTCAAAAATTATAAGTATCGTTTTAATTTATATTTAATTTGAATTTTAAATGTTCGAAACTAAGCGCCTTTCTTTCAGATTCGACGACCGAGTGGTGTAGTGGTAAATAGCCTTGCCTCATACGCCGAAGGTCCCAGGTTCGAGTCCTGGCCGGGGCATACATTTTGTATGATGAACATAGATGATTGTTCTCGGGTCATGGTTGTTTGTATTTATATATGTATGTTTATTCTGGGTTCCCCTCAGTTCGCTGTATGGTCATCCATAACACAAGCTCTGCTTACTTTGAGTCAAACAGTTGGTGTGTTTGTCGGGGGATTTATTATTTATTATTATTATTACTCATGTTTTTGCAATTACTGAATTTGAAGCTCGTATGGATAGACAAGTAAAAGGCTTTAAAATAATCTTTGGATTTAATAATTCTTAAAAGTTTTTTATTTTGTTTGAAATTTTCCACACTCCTCACAGATCTTGTCTCTAAATAATTATTATTTGTATGTAGTGCAATGCCCGTTTTAATTCTTTTTTTAATAATCAATTTCCCTTTACTTTGCCCTTACTTCCCGGTGACAAAGCGCTATTTAGTTTTTCACCCAATATATAGTAAACTGCGGTGACTCCAAAATTGAAGGCTATAAAACCTACAAGTTGAGGCCAAGTGAACAGATCAAATATTGGATATGCCCAAACTCCTGTTACGAAGAAGATTCTAAAGAACCAAACGACATAAATGATTTTATGGATAATTGTGATTGATAATCCAAGTTTTCTTTTTGGGTAGGTGATGTTTGAAAGAAACATTTCCAATCCCATGTTCACGACGATGAACGTGTGGAGTACGTGGTTTACCCACACAGGCACAGCCTGATCTACTTCTTTGGAGAAGACAAACCCCTTATCAATGCTGTAAAGTCCCCAAAAGGCTGTAGCTACAATCATTGCAGTGGGCAAGGCAATTGAAAAGTGTATGTCTTTAAGTTTTCTTATGATAGGAGTCTTCTTTGGTGCAGCTGCATTAGTTCCAATAAAGTCATTAAGTAATGCCAGGGCAAAGTACACGGTCTGGATTGTCTGAAAAAGAAATGAAAAAATTTGCCTTTATTAGGGAATGCTTAGATAAGGACATTAAGGGAATCTCAACTAAATGTACCTAAAGATAATATTTGTTACACAAATATACCATTATATATTGAAAAGCTACTTGTTTAACTAATATCTTGTTACATAGGATGTAACAAGATATCACTCACACGTGGTTGTTATGGCGGTTAAAACAGGAAGGATATTCGTACCCATCTAGGCGCCTCTGAACAGCAGAGGCTATCTAAACTGCCCTAAATATCAAACTAGTG
This sequence comes from Marasmarcha lunaedactyla, assembly GCA_923062675.1. Classification (NCBI taxonomy): domain Eukaryota; kingdom Metazoa; phylum Arthropoda; class Insecta; order Lepidoptera; family Pterophoridae; genus Marasmarcha; species Marasmarcha lunaedactyla. The sequence goes on along the minus strand of OV281346.1, from coordinate 14,552,060 downwards.
GCAAAATGTCATCATCATCATATCAGCCACAGGACGTCCACTACTGAACATAGGCCTCCCCCAAAGACTTCCAGAGCGACCGGTCGCACGCGTTCTGCATCCAACGACTTCCTGCGACCTTTATTATGTCGTCCGTCCATCTAGCCGTAGGCCATCCCGCGCTGCGTTTTCCGGTATGTGGTCTCCAGTCTAGAACTTTTCGACCCCATCGGGCGTCACTTCGACGCGCCACGTGCCCCGCCCACTGCCACTTCAGCTTACGAATCCTTTGGGCCATGACGGTAACTCTAGTTCGTCTACGGATCTCCTCATTTCTGATTCGATCTCGTAGCGAAATACCGAGCATAGCCCTCTCCATAGCACGCTGGGTGACCTTGAGCTTTCTTATGAAGCTCATGGTAAGAGACCACGTTTCTGAGCCGTAAGTCATCACTGGTAACACACACTGGTTGTAGACTTTTGTTTTGAGGCACTGAGGTATTTTGGACGAGAAGATATTACGTAGTTTCCCGAACGCTGCCCAGCCGAGCTAGATTCGTCGATTGACCTTTCTCTCGAAATTGGACCTACCTAATCGGACTGCATGTCCTAGGTAAATGCACTCGTCTACAACTTCGAGAGCAGAGTTCTCAACTAGACATGGGGTAGGCGCAACATGGATATTTCACATGATTTTCGTCTTATCCATATTCATTTTAAGACCTACCTGTTGGGAAACTCTGTTGAGGCCATCGAGCATTGTGCCGAGATTTTCCAGCGATTTTGCCATTTCCACAACATCGTCGGCAAATCGGAGGTGAGTGATGTATCGCCATTGATGTTGATGCCTCCTTTCCATTCCAGGAGCTTGAAAGCGTATTCCAAAGCAGCGTTGAATAGCTTTGGAGATATTACGTCTCCTTGTCTGACACCTCTCTGCAATGAAATCGCCCCCGTGCACTGCTCCTGTACTCGGACCGACATAGTGGCGTTTTTGTACAAACACTTCAACACTTCCATGTACCGATGCTCTATTCGGCACCGTTGGAGAGATCGCAGCACCGCCCAGGTTTCAATCGAATTGAAGGCCTTCTCATAGTCCACGGACGCTAAACATAGTGGCAGATTATACTCCTCGGTCTTCTGTATAATCTGCCGCAGCGTGTGTATGTGGTCTATGGTACTGAAACCTCGTCGGAAACCGGCTTGATCGGGTGGTTGGAAGTCATCGAGCCTGCGTTCGAGACGATTTGTGATTACTTTTGAGAACAGCTTATTAACATGGCTCAGGAGCGAGATGGGCCTATAATTTTTCAAGAGGGTTTTATCGCCCTTTTTGAAAAAGAGTTCCACCACGCTCCTGTTCCATGCTTCGGGCGTAGTTCCTTCGAGCAAGACGGAATTGAACAGCCTCTGAAGTGATTTAAGTACCGGTGTTCCACCCGCTTTCAGAAGCTCCGTAGTAATTCCGTCTTCACCCGGTACTCTCGGGGTTCGGTACCCGGGATGGACCTAATCTAACCTAGGGAGGTCTTCCTAACTAATAGGAAAGAAACATTTTAACTTGAAATTACTTTTATTTAAAATGAATTTGTTATAGAATAACATACAAGAAACATTTATTAAACTATTTTTGGGGACGAAGCCCGCAATAGAATTCTCTAAGGAATCCTGTCAAGGAATGATCTAGAACAATCTTCGATATTCTCTATATTTTACATTTTATAAATAAAAATCAAATAATGACAGACTTATAAGTTGCCAGTCATAAATGTCGGCAAGTTTGTTTGTGCAATAACCTCTTTTAATAAATACGGCACAAGCAAACGTTGCAATCGCCCCTCTTGTTTAATTTATTTAATTAGTGAAGCTGATTAAATAAATTCCTATATACATTTCATTCTTAAATAACGACCCTACCTAAATCAGGATCATATACATTAATCGGGATTACTCTCAGATGAGCCCCCTACCGATAGAAATATATATACTTAATCATGTTTAAATTACCACATCTTATTACACCAAAAATGATCTTATAGTATTTATTCTCCATCAATAGAGCCTTAGCCACAAAACCTGATGAAAATCAGCCAAGATCCCGGCTGGTTAATTTATATCTAAATAAAACAGTGTAATTTATTTTAATTTCTCACATAATTCATGAATATAATCAACAACCCCATATTAATTATTTACGTTACCCAATCATATACGAATTCAAATAACCAATATTTATTATTAAATTAATCAACAATTGCTAAAATAACCCATTGAATACAATCAAATTATAATTATAATTAATTGATAAGTAATAAATATATTAATATCCCAATAAAAGTAAATTTAATTAATCCCATTTATATTAAAATTAATACTAAATTAATCAAATTATATTATCAAACATTATCATTCAGTTGGCAAAACAAACACGTTTGACATGAACTGTCATATTAACTTTAAACTTTTCTGAATGATTAAAAGTTTATTTGAAAGTTTGTAACTTTCGAAAATTTAAACATTACCTACCTAAATATTAAGATTTTACCTGCCTAACTATTACCGGACAAATTTTCCTATGAATAGATCATAAAATCGGATCCAAAGTATTTTATATAACCCAGAATGATATCTATAAATTAAAAATTAATATTTCACAACGCAATGCAGAGAACTTTTCCAAAATGCACCGAAATACACCTGACAAAATTCTATACCAATCACGTTCAAAAAATCATTACCTATTCCATCACAACCCTTTTACTATTTAACTCACTGGGGATCCTATTCTACATCCGCGTGTTGACCCACAGACATCAATATCACAATATTATATATACTCGTAAACTTTGGCCGCATAGCTAAATCGGCTATCACCTTCTCTCTTATGGAGATTATTAGGCGTGGCTCAAATTAAACGTGCACATTATCTATAGTGTTATTTTAGTCTTTGAAAATTGACTTCTTTAGAGCATTGGCACCACACGTATATTTATGATTCGTAAATAAAATGTAACGCGGTAAATACGTGCCGCGTGTACCTGCCGCCCCTTAGAGGTTTCTCTTCGGGTATCTAAAATTAATTTATTAAATCATTAAATAAAATACCCTCTTATCTCAATATATAATATATAAAAACCTTTTCCTTATTTTCTTTTATCTGCATCGTCCATCCATTGCATCTCCTTTTTGGTGATGCTGTTTGGATCGGCTTTGCAGGATATATCATCTCGGAACATTGCGTTGTGAAGTGTACATAGAATTTGAGAAAAAAAAAAAATATTAGTTTCTTATATTATTCTAAAACTCCAACGAAATTCTAACCGTTGCATATCTACAAATGAACGATATATATATACTTGTACACCTAAATGTGTATTTTTACTCTATTAATTCTAAGAATAAAGGAATCATAATATTATCGTAATATTTCAATACATAAATGTATATACAAAACTTTATTTTATATATATATAAATATAGACATAGTTTTATCATTACTTCTATTCTATCGAACATTATATGGTTCCAATCTATTCACATGCACAATCAATTCTTGGTTATTTTGTATTTTTTTTACAAGATAATTGTCACAGCCTATATATCGTAATACTCGAAATAAACCTTCATATGGTCGACCAAGTTTTCGACTTCCACCCAATATTCTTTCTGGACAATGTAACGAAACCAATTGTCCTACACGATTTAAATCCAAATGATAATACGTTAAACTCGTATAATCCAGACGGTGTGATGATTGCCGTTTCGTGTCTATCCTTCTCCGCTATCGATAATTACCAATAGGCACAGTTTAAATTCAAATCAGCGCAGAATTTCGCCCCATTCAGCTGCACTATCATACCTTCGATGATAAGCAAATGATAGAAATCTTTAATTACCTTCTTATAACATTGTCTTGATCAATCGGCATCAACAATATCTCAAGCTGTCCCACTGACGCCGGTTGAAGATTGGGAAATTCCTTCCTCGCCCGTTGGATGAATCACCTTCTAGTCTTTCCTTTATTCTTGGTATTCAGACGGCTCTTGCCTTCTAAAATTTTCTTTCCGCTATACTTAGTGGGGAATATAGCTGAAATAAAATACACAACACAGCACTACACTTTTCGCAGCGCCTCCACCATCTCGGGGTTCGGTACCCGGGATGGACCTAATCTAACCTAGGGAGGTCTTCCTAACTAATAGGAAAGAAACATTTTAACTTGAAATTACTTTTATTTAAAATGAATTTGTTATAGAATAACATACAAGAAACATTTATTAAACTATTTTTGGGGACGAAGCCCGCAATAGAATTCTCTAAGGAATCCTGTCAAGGAATGATCTAGAACAATCTTCGATATTCTCTATATTTTACATTTTACAAATAAAAATCAAATAATGACAGACTTATAAGTTGCCAGTCATAAATGTCGGCAAGTTTGTTTGTGCAATAACCTCTTTTAATAAATACGGCACAAGCAAACGTTGCAGTACCTTGTTGTTCTTAAGCTGTTTCAGAGCCATTCTTATCTCGTACAGGCTGATGTCCGGGATATCTTCGGTGAAGTGTTGGGTAAGTTTGGCTCTAGGGTCTTTAGCCGGACCAGTAACAGGCTGCGCTACCGAGGTGTACAACCGTCCATCGAACCTCTCGACCTCCTTCAGCACCTCTGGTTTGGTCGATACAACGCTCCCGTCCTCCGTCTTCAGCTTCGTCAACTTGCTTTGCCCAATAGACATGTCTCTTGCGAACACTATGGAGCTTTTGTTCTGCTCTATCTTCTCCTTAATACCATTGGTATCAAAGGCACGGATATCGTGTCGCAAGGATTTATTGATGTCTTTATTGAGCTGCCGAAATGCGTTAGCGTCGTCGGAGGACTGTAGCGTCATGGCTCGTTGTTTTTCCATGAGGTGCAAAGTGTGGTCGGATAATTTTTGAGGTCTATTTTTACGGCGAATCTTAAAGAACTTAGACCCCACCGCATGGACAGTTTCCGCCAGCGTGTTATTTGTATCGTCCACAGAAGCAAAATCTTCGAGCAATCGAAGCGATTTTGGAGTTCGAGTTGAAAGCTCTTGGGATTCTGGATGTAGGCAACTGCAGGTCGGAGCGTCGACTTCACCATACGTGACCTCTCCAATTTGACGTTTATATTCAAAGTGCCTCTTACCATTCGGTGATCGCTGCCAGTTTTTACTCTATGGATCACAGAGACATCGTTGAATATATGTTGCCTAGTGGTCATGATGAAGTCGATCTCGTTTTTTGTGGAACCATCAGGACTCATCCAGGTCCACTTCCTATGAGGCGGCTTCTGAAAGAAAGAGTTCATTAAAAAGAGTCCCTCTTTCTCCAGAAAGTCGGCCAGCCTCTGTCCCTGAGGATTCCGCTGCCCAAAACCAAAATTTCCCACTTTCATCTCATCATCGCTTCTTTTGCGTTGAAGTGGGTTTTGGTCTTATGTATGGCTCTACTAATGTCCTCATACATAGCCTCCACTTCCTCCCTTCCACTGTATGACCCTCAGCAAATATCTTTTAGATATTCTGATATAAGGTACGCTACCCTACTCGACACACTCTCGATGGCCATTATGTTGTTAATGAGGGACTTGTGGACGATGAACCCGACACCACCTCGGGACTGTTGATCGCCCTTCCAGTAGAAGAACAAGTTGCCGGGATCTCTGCCGGGGATTCTTCGCACCCCTTGCCCTGCCGTTACCATGACCGCTACCAGAGCCAGGAATAGCAGGGCTGCCGGGGACTGGAGGCCTGGTCTTTTTGTCGTCCTTTGTCATCGGAGGGTTTTGCCCATACTCGCCACGCTGGGCAGGCGGGTTGGCGAGAGCAGTTATGGTTGAGTGAGATGGAATGACACAGGAACGCTGCTGCCCATCCCTGTTCATATCCCTTAGACGCCTCTTACATTACCCACAGGAGGAGATGAGGTGGTGCTATTCTAAGTAGATTTTTAGTATTTGGTGATGGTTTGATCAAAAACGTATATTGGATTTGAGAAATACAATTTTTTCTCTATCAAACCTTACATACATTGTTTTAATCGACTACGGGTTTTTGGACCATACATTTTTGAGCATTCTCCTTTCAATATATAATGTTCAATATGGCAAGACTTGTTTCTATGATCCTATATCACAGGAAATGTCAAAAATCCTTGATCAAAGACGATATGTTTCTTATGTGCATATTACATTGTAATATAAGTATGACTCGTAGATCTATGACCCTAGATATATGATAGTGTAATTCCCTCCTTAAGATTTATAAAATAAATATTGAAATTCGTGTTTTACACTTATAAAACAGTGGTCGCACTTGTGTACTCCTGTGTGTATCACGATATCGAGACCATTCAATGCCTTGTTGCGGCAAGCGCGTGGAACATACTATTTGGTTAAAAGTCAATCGACTTAACTGGCGTAACAAAAATCTACAGGGAATATTGTCTTATGCTTAGTAATAAGAACTCAATGATTTGAAACCACTTTTTCTGATACGTATAATCATTATTAACTAGAAACTGGACGAAGATGCTAAATTTTAAATGGGCGAAGGGGTGAAAGAAGTTGTTTTTCTGGTTTTATACTAAGGTACTAAACCAAAATAGCCTTTGAATTTTGCCTGTACTCACATTATTTGTAACCTTTTTGGCTTATTTATGTACCTATTTATCTTACAGCTGATTTTTTCTATGCTCAAATAAGTTTTATCAGTACAATCATTTTGAGATTTTGACATTATTTGTTTAAAGAGTCTTGTCAAGTGTCAAAATTATTCTACTGATAAATTTTATTTGAGGGCATCACGATGCAATCAATCAACAATGTTGTAATTGAGTTTTAATTTTATTAAATTATATTTAATATTTTAGGGCTTTGTCGTTACTCTAAAATATTGTCAGGTAACAGGCGCGCCCGGACATCTTCCCGGCTGTTGAAAGGTCCCTTTCAACCTTGAAGTTCCTCGGCTGTGGGTAGTGGGCAGAGTCGGGTCAGAGCTCGCCTGACGCAGCCACGAGCTGTGTTAACATCCGCTACTCTTGATATTGAGTCAGGTCCAGGAAATAGCCACGCGACCCAGTCGCCAGCACAGTGGTGGTAGATAGTCTTCAGCTAACAATACCATGTCTCCAATGGCAAGACGTGCAGTATTATGCCGCCACTTCGTTCGTTGCTGCAGCTCGCATAAATATTATTTCTGCCATCTTTGCCAGAAATGTAGACGCAATGTCTCCAATAGTTTATAGCGTTTTCGTTGGGAATCGTCGTTGTTTTTGTCTTCCAATGATGGCGGCAGTGCAATGAGCGGTCGACCGATAAGAAAATGCCCTGGGCACAAGGGTAGGAAGTCATTGGGGGAAGAGGACAAAGGACAAAGGGCCGGCTATTGAGAATTGCCTCCACTTGTGCAAATAAAGTCAATATTTCTTCAAAAGTCAGTTTGCTGTTTGCCATAACACGCTTTATATAGTATTTAGCCGACTTGACCCCAGCCTACCAGATACCGCCAAAATGAGGAGCGTAAGTAGGTATAAACTGAAATGAGATGCCTTGTTGGCTTGCAAAGTGAGACAGAGGTTCCTCATTTTGTTTAAAAAAATGTCCTATGTCTTTGGCGGCAGCAACAAATTTTCGACCGTAGTCACAGAATACTTCCCTTGGTTTTCCTCTACGCGCTATAAAACGCATAAGTGTCATAATAAACGCGTCTTTGCTCATATCACTGACTGCCTCTAAGTGAATACATTTATATCTCAAACACACAAAAAGGCAAAGATAAAATTTGATTAAGCGACTTCCACGTCCTTTACGATTTAATATAAAAAACGGTCCAGCAAAGTCAATGCCAACAGACACGAATGGAAAATCTGGGTTGACGCGCTGAGCAGGTAAGTCGCCTATTTTAGGTACCATCGTTTTACCGCGCAGGCGCCTGCAGGTTACGCAGTTGTTAACAGTGCGTCTTGCGAGGTGTCTACCATTAACTGGCCAAACAGACTACCTCAAAATCGCCAACAATAATTGAGGACCTGCGTGCATATTAGTGACGTGCTCATTGTAAAATATTGATTTAGTTAATTTATGATTAGCATGAAGTAATATAGGGTGTTTCTTTTCGTAGGAACAAAGAGATGCATCGAGGCGTCCTCCAACGTGAATTAAATTATATTCGTCTAAAAAAGGAGAGAGTGAAATTATTTTGCTTTTATTATTCAAAGGTTTAGAGTTAAATAATAAGTTATATTCGGTACCGAATGACTAGCGCTGAGCCATAACGCACAATGAATTGATTGACTCACGCAGCTCATCGACAGATAATGTACCTAGACGCTTATTCCTAGGATTTCTTAAGTTGTATATAAATCTTGAAACGTATGCGTAAGAGCGTTGAAGTTTGGTTAGCGAGGAAAATCTGTCAAAGTCAATAATTGTGTGAATATTTATTAATGTATGTACCTTTACTTCAGGTAAGACAGCTACGGAGTCAGGTTTTAGGTTAGGCCATCTTATTCATCTTATACATCATCATTAGGTTAGGGGTACCTTTAGCATCCACTCCCCTTGAGATCAGATCGGTGGGATTCGCATGAGTAGGTACGTATTGCCAGCAGGACGGTTGAGGCAACTCTAGGATTTCGGCCACACGATTAGCGACAAATAATTTTAATTTGGTTAAATCACTATGTATCCAACTCAATGCCACACTTGAGTCGCACCAGTGTACTAATTTATCTGGCTTGTATCTGAGAGACTCTAAGACTGACTTACATAATTTGACGGACAGCAAAGCAGCGCACAACTCAAGCCGAGGTATTGTTGTTGGTTTTAACGGAGCTTCCTTTGATTTAGCGCATCAGAGTTTAACTACACTTTCGCCCTGAATGCAACTCAATAGACATGGGTGAAACGCACAGAGCTAACCTGGGGACTTGTAAATTCTTAATGTGGTTTAAACTTTCAGCTAGTTTCAGCCAATCACTTTTATATGTATAGGGACGGGTTCATCCCAATCAAGCCTTTGTTGCCAAAGTTTTTGCAATAATATTTTAGGTTTTATTACAACCGGATCAAATATCTAAATCTAAATATCAAATATTCTAAATGAATTAGATAAAATTACGCGTTTAGTAATAGTCGTATTAGATTCATTTGTAAAGTTTTTAATTGGAAAAAATAATGAGTCATTGGAGGGGAACCAACCCAATCCGAGTGTACTCGATGATTTGCTGATAGTTAAATGATCGTTTGTATTGATTTCAATGTTTTGTAATATAGATGGTATGCTGCTTTTGTATTTTCTTAAATGAAAACAGCCAGACTCGAGTGCTTTAGCTACAGAACCCTGTATAAAGCACAGCTCTTCTTCGGTGTCTGCACCGGTGATAAGGCCATCAACATAAAAGTCATTTTGTATGACAGCTTTGATGAGCTCGTCGTCCGGTTCTTCACCTAGCTCCCACAAACAACGTGTACTTAAATAACTAGCAGTTGCGGTTCAGTAAGTAATAGTATTCAACTTGTACACATGGATGGGTCGGAAGTCGTCATCCCTCTATAATATACGCTGTAAGTCACGATCTTCTTCCTCAACAAGGACTTGGCGGTACATTTTCTCGATATCGCCGGTGAGAAGATATCGGTACTGCCTGGCGCCTATCAAGATGGAAAAGAGAGACTCCTGAATATTTGGACCCACCAAAAGAATGTTATTTAATGCGTAGCCAGATGAAGACGGAGCAGAACCATCGAACACCACGCGCAATTTTGTAGACTCACTGTCTTGTTTCAGTACAGGATGTACTCAGGACAGGTGACATAAATAGTAACAATTGCTCGGGCAATCTGTGGCTGGCGACAGATAACCTAATGACTTATACTCCATAATAAAATTACTGTATTCTTGTTTAAGCGATGGATTTCGTTTGAAACGTTTTTCTAAAGACATCAACCTTTTTTTCGCTAAGTTGAAGCTATCTCCAAGACAATCTGGGCTATTTAACAAGGGTAATTTAACACAAAATCTACCATTCTCATATCTACGTGTGGGAGTGACAAAGTGTCTCTCACACTCTTTGTCTTTATCGCTCAATAAACATTTGGTAGGAACCTCTTCGATGTCCCAAAATTTTGTTAGTAATTTATCAACATTTTCGCAGCTAGTCGATTTTGATATTGAAACATGATTGCAATGAGTGCCTTTATTTATTAGATCCGAAAAAATTGGACCAAGTATTATCCAGCCTAGCTTAGAGTTTCTTAACCTTGGAGTTAGGGGACCAAGGGAACGCTGTTCGTTACCAAGAATGTCCCAAAATAAATCAGCTCCAATCACTAGGTCGATAGGGGCTGGTTCATAAGCTAATATAATGTTTTTGGGCAATTTGATAGTTTTTGTATCAACACATTGCTTTGGAATATTCCCAGTCAATCCATCTAAAACCAAACATGAAAATATGGCACTGAAGTTACTATTATTAGATTGTATTTGAACATTGCAACTTTCAACAACATTCATGCAATTTGTGTTACCGATTCCAACGACCTTTAGAGAATCAATTGAGCTTGCTTTTAAATTAATTTGTTGCTTAAGAGATTTAGAAATAAAAGATGATTGGCTACCGCAGTCTAGCAACGCACGAACTTCGATCTTTTGTTGAGTCAATGGATTCGCGGCTAGCACCACAGCAGTTGATAACAATATTTGGTTTGAGTATTGTTTAGAGAAATACGCGGTGATTCATTTTGTTCGTGAATTTTTTCATGAGGCTTAGCATCAAGACTGACATGGTGATTGACAGAAGCGGCTGGATCGTGAAGCAATGAGTTATGTCTCTTGTTCCAGTCACGACATCGTCCCATGCGACATTGAGTCACAGGGTGACCTTGCCGTAGGCAGTTTGCGGAAAGTTTGTACTTCGAAACATTCTTTAGTCGATCTTCAATTGCCATTGCTTTAAAGGAAGGACAATCATAGATTTTATGATTATTGTTACATATAACGAAGATAAAATTATTTGAATTGTTAGATTTTGTTTGTTTAGTTGAGCTAGAAGTTGGGAAGGATTTTGTATAAGTAAATTGTCCTTGCTTATTTAGATTTGGGGTAGAAGCACCGCGAGAGTTAGTCAAGGGTCCCTTGGAAGTGTTACTAAGGCTTTCATGAGCTTTATTTCGATTTAATGACTCCAACACATCCGCGCGGTCGATCATGAACTTATTGAATTGTTCTAGATTGACTGTATCACTATCCAAGGAACTCCTGTACTCCTCCCGCTTTGCCAGAGTGACGCTATCTAATCTGGAGGACAACATAACTAATAAGTCCCACTTATCTATTGGCTGGCCTAGGCTGTGCAAGGCACGTAAGTTCTTAGTAACGTGATCAACCAAAAATCTCAAAGATCGTTCAGACTTGCGTGAAAGTGGCTTAATATTGAATTTGAATTTAAATGGTGATTTACTAATATTCTTTTATTATTGTATCGACTACACAACAGCCGCCAAGCTTCAGCATAGTTGGCCGAAGACACCTCAAGATTTGAGACTATTCGCCTATGCGCCGTCAAACTTTACTATCTGGATTTGAGGAAGTTTTATACTAATTTCTTGGTTTTCTAAATTAATCGAGTTTTCAAACACTGAAATGCGTCATTTCTCACTTTCGCTTTTTTTATTAAATTTGTCTAATAAATTTTTGGCTGTCGCCATGTTAATAATGATTTCCCGCTCAATATTGTCGCGCTCATCAATTTCATTTTCAATGTTCTCTGGACACAACAATTCTATTTCACTTTGCAAGTCGTCCACCCTAACCGACAATGCCTCGAACTTAGCTAACTTAAGGTTTAACTCTGTCAATTGAATGTTAGTTAAATCTTCTAATTTAGAAATACTGCACAAATAATTTCTATACTTAGTAATCTGACCTTTAGGCGACGACCCTCTAGTAATTAAATCTTTAATATGTTGTTTTTGATCTGAATCTGTAGGCATTGTGGTATGAATTTAGAAAAAACTGTGAGAAAATAAAATTATTAAAACTATGTTAATGACAATATTGAAATAAGAAAAAAATGGCTCACGCTCCTTACTCCGGCGATATCCGTCGTCCCAGGCTAACTACATATTTGTTATATAATAGCACCCTGCTGCAGCGGACAGTGCAGCAGTTTACACACCGGCACCGGGACCCTGGAGTTAGTCGGCAAAACTAGGTCACTATAGCTCACTGTTTTAAACAATATTTTTACGATTTATTTAACTATTTAACCAAAAAACAAAATTTTTAAATTTTATTTTCAACTAAAATAGCTTCACTTAACCTCAACATAAACACAATTATCATTAGAAATTTACGCTAAAAGTTCACTTCGCAAAAGTAGATTTTATCAATTCTCACTAAGAATTAGGGATTATTTAGATTTATGGTCGGGAATTAATAATATGTGAAGGAACAGGGCACTTAACTTATATCGAAAACCGCTGGCCGATATGGCACTTTGGCGGCACCGCTGCTCGTACAATCCGTTTTTCAATTTATTAATTTATTATAAATTCTTCTTAATTTCGACTGTTCTCCTCATGGGTCACCCAATGTTCAACTTTACAGGTAAACTGGAGCTAATTAAACGCCCAAATCTTGATTTACAATTTAATTAACGTAATATGAGTTAACAATGCAAAGGTCTGCGGTGAAGTGAAGGTGTCAATAAAGTTATACAAAACTAAGTGGAATGCGCCTAACTTTTTACAACAACAATTATGTAGGGCTTCGTCGTTTCTTTAAAATATTGTCAGGTAACAGGCGCGCCCGAACAATCACAATATTAAGTATTACTTAAATGATCCTTCACCCCGAATATCATCACTAAATTATGCTATTTCGAACCAACTATATAAAATTACAATAAGGATAAAAAGTATTTTTTAAGTTGTAATTTAATATTTTTAGTTGATAGTTGTCAAGGTTATTAATCATTCTAGGGATAAGATATGCACAGGTACGTTGGCCGTACATGTTTTGAGCGCGGATGGTTTCTAGTTTGTTGTTTGTTATTGACCTAGTTGAGTAAGAGTGAGAAACTTTTGTTTGTTTAGTGTAAAATAATTTTCTTTTAATAAATTTACTGTTACTCTATTATGAACACGATTTTTGACAATAATAAGTGTAGCTAAGAATGCTTGGAGTTTGTGGCATAGGTACATAATTAATATGAGTTAGCCAATTTATCCTATGGTCAATAACAAGTCCCAAGTAGGTATGTGTATCGACAAGTGCTATGTTCGGGCATTTACAGCTCGATTAAATGCTCGATTTAAACAACTTTTACCAACGGCCTTTTTATAAGTATGTTAAAATTAACCAATTAGACATATCTCTAGCCTCTTCAAAACAGTATCTATACGCGATTCCGGGAGGACGTTTATAGACTAAAACGATCTATCTCCTATCTCGTATACGAAGTTCGAAGAGGTATTGACGTGCAGAAGAGTGGATATGCCAAGTTGTGCATTTATAGAGACTGTGAGGTTCAAAGCATAAATACTGGTTACACCTTTTATGTACTCATAAGGATAACTTACGAAATAATTAATACTTACTAAACACCAAAAAGTCAAAAACACTATTCTTCCCTTGAACGGATAGTCCTTAACAAATTTCGGCGGATACGGTATATTAGTGTAATATTGGTCGTAGTATATTGTAAAGGAATTTATTGCTGCAACGGCGAAATGAAATAATTCTAATAACATTATGTATGACGAATAAATGACTACGCGCGACTCGATTGATCGGTAGGCCTAGACAAACTAAAAATACTCGCACTGAGACATTATTATTCATAATCTTGAGTTGTTGAACTCGGGAATGATATAACATGTTTCCATTATAAGCTTTTTACGCGGCAACCAGTTTAACCAGTTTGTTAAAACACAACCTTATCGTAACCTTTTTAAGGCAATGTCGTAATGTAAATGTCGTAGGTACTTATGTGTAAATATTTATTTGTGTGTCAGAATTAAATAAAGAAACATACAACTTAGGATATATAGCAAAAAAAAGGATAAAGCGTAGGATAATTAAAATACAATGTTGTAATTCATTTACCGTTGAAATTACAGAAATTGAAAGAACGAGTAATTCAGTATGTTACAAAAACATGATAACAAAAAGGTATATAGTAATTTTTTTAATTAATAAGATTAGTAGGTGGCTTGTCTACCTTTTGTCTGCATTACGGCAGGCTTTTACTTTTATTGCATGGTGTATACAACTGTTCCACATACATCATATAACTATGGAGTCTACTGTAATCATAGATTGTAACAGTTGACTTTTTTATGATATTGCCTATATAATTACTCTGCAACTGTCTGTCTGTCCCTCTCGGTTTTACCTGATTGACGGAAAGTGATAATGAATTAAGCTTCATAGAAATTATGAAGATTTATAAATAAAAAAAAATTGTAAAAAATATATTTAAAAATTTGTAAATTGAAGTCTTAAATAACACACGTAATATAATAATTATAAATAAATCCCCAAACAAACACACCAAACTCTATGGCCCCAAAGTAAGCAGTGCTTGTGTTATGGATGACCATACAGCGAACTGGGGGGGAACCCAAAATAATCATATGTATATAAATATCAACAACCATGACTCGAGAACAAACATCTGTGTTCATCACATAAATGAATGCCCGGCCAGGACTTGAACCTGAAACCTCCAGCGTATGAGACAGGGCTACTGACCACGCCACTCGGCCGTCAAAATGATTAAATTAATATATGAGAAACACAATAAGATAAGACTATACATTAAATGCTAGAGAAAAATGTGAAAACATATAATAGATGTTAGCAAATAACCACAGTTGAGTGACCGCCGCGGAAACGTTTTGTGCACGGAACTTAATAACTAAAAATGCCCGATTTTCGTAAATTGCATACGTGGCAAAAATATACTTGCTAGCCCGTACATTCTCCCGGGCAGTAAGGGCGAGCTGATGCATTCTCCCGGGCAGTAAGGGCGAGCGGATGAGAATATGAGGAGTACGAGATGACCAGACATCTAAGCTTACGTATCTAAAAATAGTTATGAAAAAAGTCAAGACATCAATTATAAACGTGAGATAGCGGTGTCTGATGATGATCTGGATTGCTGCTGCGCTTTGGGAGAGTGCGCGCAAGAGCACGGTGTCGTCGCCCCTCGAGCCGCCACATGCACGTCACGTAAGAAACAGGTATGTCGCCGCTTAGTGGTGGAAGTCAGTCATGATAGAATATACCTTCAGATATTGGCTCAATCCTTCATGACATGATAATCTCTACAAACAGCTGCTTCTCATTGAAAGACTCCGCGCTAGTACTGGCAGGTACCGAAATATTTAAAACATACTGTATGGAAGCAATTCCTTGCATCCCAAACTCTGACTTCACGGTAGGTACATGCGCCACATCTTGTCTGTGGCTATCCTATTTATTTGTTTTGATTAACCAAGCTTGTTTTGTAAGCAGCCTTGTGTTAGTGAACTTTGCGATAGTAATTTGATCTTCGGACAGTATCTTGTAGATAATAGCAATAATCACAGCACTGATAGAGGTAAGTATAGGAGACCTCTACCTGCACAATGCTGTAGTAAAATTTATTTCAAGATATTTCAACCACTGCTTGGTTATTGCCAATTAACATAAAAATAAAGGAAGAAAATAAGAGATAGATACTCTAAATTATCACTTGTGCAAACTATACCAAGTTGGAGATTATCACACTCAGTGTACAAATGTATGTTAAATGAATTATTTTGACTCAATGAAATAACCTTTTAGAATACCTCACCATTGTAATGTATAAATACATTATAGATATTTAGGCAAATATAAAACACGTCACAAATGACAGCATTTTTAGTGCATATGTATAAATGTATTGTGTTGTGTGTGTGAATAATTACTTTTAATACATATAAAATAAAACATAAAATGTAAGTATATCATTTTTTGTTTATCATTTATTTATTTATCATAAAAACAATTTATATAAAGTACCAATCAACATGATTCGAAAACAGCTACATTAGTGAAAACTGTGTCGCAGCTGTTTACGCCCACTTCCAGGAATACAATATTATGGCGTATATATATGTATATATATATATATATATATATAGATATATAAATATACATAATAATACATATATAAAGAATAAAATACACAAAATATTAATAAATGTAATCTAAAAGCTAATTTCCCTATTAAATTACCCTACAGCGTTAAATAAAATAATCACTCACCTAAAACAGGACTCACCTTAAGACACAATAATGTAATCTAAAATTAAAATACTTGAAAAATGTTATCTACTAACTGGCAGAACTTTCCTAAAACCTAAATTCCCTACTAATTTGTCTTACAATATTAAATAAAATAAACAATCACTCAAAGACAGGACCCACCTTCAAACACAACACTATATTCTAATTTTAAAACACTTGCAAAATTAAACTTTTATCTACTAACTGGCAGAATTTTCCTAAAACCTAAATCCCCTACTAATTTGTCTTACAATATTAAATAAAATAAACAGTCACTCAAAGACAGGACCCACCTTCAAACACAACACTATATTCTAATTTTAAAACACTTGCAAAATTTAACTTTTATCTACTAACTGGCAGAATTTTCCTAAAACCTAAATCCCCTACTAATTTGTCTTACAATATTAAATAAAATAAACAGTCACTCAAAGACAGGACCCACCTTCAAACACAACACTGTATTCTAATTTTAAACAATTGAAAAATTTTAACTTTATCTAGGTACTGCAACGTTTGCTTGTGCTTTATATAGTAAAATACATTATCGCACAAACAAACTTGCTGGCAGCTTTAAAATCTGTTATAATTTGTAATTTAATTAAAAGATAGAATATAAAAGAATGTTCTAGAGCATTCTATTGTTGGCAGCGGCCTCAATAGCATTAATAAAATATAAATGTATTTTAAGAAAAAGATAAATAAATATTTTAATATAACGTTAAAGTGTTTGTAAATTGAGTAGTATTATCCCTCCACCATCCCGGTACGTTATAGTATGAACTGGCAAAACTTTTAGGTTACTTTCCCTTCCTGACTAAAATCAAAAGATCGAATGCTCCTGAAAGTGAAACTCAATGACCGACTCCCGAATGCCGAATCTGAATTTAACTGCCCGACTCCCGAAAGCGAATGGCTGACTATCCCGCTCACTTTTTTTTTTTTGGTCCTCTTCCACGGGAAGGGCAGGAGGATATAAAAAATGCTCTGACGCATACTCCGCGTGCGCGATCGGAGTTATGTGGGACTCGTCCCGACGCCTACCAGAACCATATCCACTAAAAAACCCCCTGTCGGCTCGTGCATTTTTGCCACTCAGCCTTCATCTGAGCGACGGCCAATTGGAGAAAGAGGCCGCGCTAGCGGGGCCCTTAAGGGGTCACCCGCTGGGATTTACATAGCACTGAAGGTGCTCAAAATGAAAAGTAAATAATTAAAAACATTAAAAATTGAAAAATAAAATTGCATCAATTCGGATTTACGTTAGAATTAGAATTTGCGGCCTGAAGAGCCTCGAGATCTAAAGTTAACTGCGTGGGTTTTCCAGTGTGCGCGTTTCTCGGTCTAGCGACTTTGAATTTCGAATCTAACACAGGAGCAGTATATGAGACTGAATCTCGAACAAGATGATTGGGATGGGATTCGGCGCGTTTGAAGAACGATTCTGAGAGTGTTTTGAGGTGCTGTTGCACTGTAGGCAGTTCAAGATCTCTGTGCAGGTCCGCGTTGCGCACGTACCAAGGTGCGTTTGTGGCCCTGCGGCAGAAGAGATTTTGAACTACCTGCAGTTTATACAGGACAGAGGGCTTGGCGTGGGCAAAGACTGGCGAAGCATATGACATGACGGGTCTAACGCAGACCTTATAAAGCGTACGTTTATTTCTAAAAGACATTTTACTTTTTCTTCCTATTATACTATATAGGTGGCTTAAGTAAAACCGCGCGAGTTTCGTTACTCTATCGACATGTGGCTTGAAAGAAAGCGTCTGATCTAATGTGACGCCTAAGTACACTTTATTTTATGGGACTTTGTGGTAAACAAAGAATCGTTTCCGCAATATTTTTCAGTCTTATGGGTAACATGGCTGCTCCTAGGTTTTTGTCTAGTATCTTTGTCTCAGTTTGACTTAAAGAAAACGTATTATTTGTAACGGTTTGAAGGTGGCGGTACAATTTTAATGTTTTAAGTACAAAATTCTAAGAAAATTTAACTAAGCTGTGGGAAGATGTTACTCTAAAGAATTAGGAATCAAACGAACTACATACCTGCCAAATGAAGTTTGATTCCAATTAAATGAGGATTTCAAGCGAAGACGAATACAGTTAATACTTGCAGCAGTACACGAGTAGGTGCTATCTTTGTCACACATGTAGAGTAAAAATAATGAAATTATAGTTTTTGTCTCAATCCCTAAAGCTCGCACTTCCTATCGGGGCGAGCGCCCCGGACGGGAATTCATTGCTTTAGGGAAGACAATTTTGTGTTACTGATAATAGATAATTTATTTACATTTATTAATCGGGTGTTGGGAGGGTGGGAGTTGTGTATCTTCGGTTGAAATCGAAGACGAAAACAGTTATTACTTGCAGATGTTTAGAATAATCTAATTCCTCAATAAAGTTAAAATAAAACTCATTTTAATAGAGAAAAATCATCAATTGTCTGATTTTGTAATTACTTATGCAACAAAATTTATATTCAGCAAAATTAGATTAATTAATAAATTTGTGAAATGAATCTGACTTGCTGATCTTAATAAACTGAGGTTACAATATCATTTATCGCTCTCTTAAACTTATGAATCATAAAATTAATATTATAAACGTAATAAACTAGCTTCTGTTTAAGCTAACACAATAGCATTTTAGAAAAACATTAGAAGTATTACTCCAGCCTGCAGCCTTACGAATCACTTCCAGATTAACTCCTGATCTATGAGCAGCTGAGGATGATGCCGATCTTGTACTGTTGGATCCAAATATAGAGACATCGATACCACTAGCTTTCAGGACTTTTCGTACCCTGTGCGATATAGTTTGTGAACCGACTTTATTTTGAGGTTTACTTATTCCAATAAAAAGATATCCATTTGTCGAATTTCTCCTCAATGGTCTAGTATTATCTATGTAGGACTGAAGTGCTAGCGCTGGGGAAATACTAGGTGTTTCGTGGAAAAATGGAAGTTCAATGAATGGTTGGTAAGACCCAGGTCTAGATGTATTAATAAGATCACTAATTTTAATAACAATAGCCTCACTTTCATATGTAATGTTACTTAATTTATTAAACTAATTGTTTGAATTCTCTGAGCGGATGCTATACACAACAGAGCACAGGTTTTGAAAGTCAAATCAGGTAACGAAATATCTTCATATGGGTACATGTTTGATAAATAGTTTAAAACAACATTACGGTCCCACGTGACTATATATTTAGGCCTGGATGGTTTGAGCCTGTACACTCCCTTCATAAAGCGATTAATACAACCTCTTCATCATCATTTCCCAGATAACTTGACTGCCACTAGGATAAGTTCCAGATGAAGTTTAACTCTATTCATAATATAATTAAAAATGAATAGATATCTATTACTCAATATAACTCTATTCATAATATAATTAAAAGTGAATATGACCCTGTTTTTACAAAAAAGAAAATATGTGTAAATAATAGTTTATTTAAGTTTAGTGACTAGGCAACAGTGGGAATATGCAGAAGTAGAAATAGATTATATGAATTGTACAGTGAAAGAACTTATAATCATAATAAGACATTTTATGAATATGTTAACAAGTATTCAAAAATATTTAAACGAGTATGCGGTGTAGCGTGATCTAATTACATTTATAATAAAATTAAATACAGCACTAACATTTCAAAAACTGCATGGAATGTAATTAATCAAGACACTGGGAAAGCAAAAGACCCCTACACCAAATATAAGTAAAAATTATTGATAAATTGTTGTCAACTGATAGAGAAGTTGCTGAAGCATTTGAAAATTTTTTTACTGCCATCCCTGTGTCAACTACTTTGAGCATTAACTCATGTTCCACTCTTGCACAGTCACTGCTAATGGAAAATGTAAATTCATGCGATATTGATTTCAACTTTAAACATGTTACTGTTACACAAAGTTTTAAATGCATTTAAAAGCATTAAAGTAAAAAATACTGCCGATATAGATGGAATTTCTGTTATAATTATTCAACCTGTCATAAAATGAAATGAAATATTTATTTCTCAACATTGACAATTACTTGTTCTTACTGACGTCAAATAAAACATGATTCTACCACCAGTGCGGAAAAACCTCGGAAAAACATTGATGGTATAGCCAGTGTATTCAATGACTGTGTTGATAATGGTGTATTTCCTGATTTAATGAAATTGAGTAAGGTCATTCCAATATTCAAAGCAGGTAGTATGTCTGACCCTAATAGTTTTGGACCTATATCTATACTACTAACGCTCAGTAAGATTTATTTTAAATCAATTAGTATCTAATTTTTATGGTAATAGTTTAATCACTTGACGACCGAGTGGTGTAGTGGTAAGTAGCATTGCCTCATACACCGAAGGTCCCAGGTTCGAATCCTGGCCGGGGCATTCATTTGTGTGATGAACACAGATGTTTGTTCTCGGGTCATGGTTGTTTGTATTTATTTATGCATGTTTATTCAGGGTTATGGATGACCATACAGCGAACTGGGGGGGCAGTTCGCTGTATGGTCATCCATAACACAAGCTCTGCTTACTTTGGGGCCATACAGTTGGTGTGTTTGTCTAGGGATTTATATTTTATTATTACTTTTCAGCAATTTGGTTTCACGCAGGGTCGCTCAACAACCGATGCCAGTGTTGAGCTATAAAACACGTATTCAGCGCCTGGGAGGAGTCGTGTGACGCTATTGGTGTCTTTTGTGACTCGTCCAAGGCGTTCGACTCTGTGGATCACACTACTCTACTCATGAAACGGTACCATTACGGTATAAAAAAACGAGCGCTTGGCTTGATTAAATCATATATTTCTAATAGAAAACAGAAAGTTGCAATAGATGAAGAAAAATCATCAGGATCGGCAGATCAGTGGGCTCAGTTCTTGGTCCTTTCCTATTTTTAGTATATGTCAATGATCTGCAATCGGTTGTTAAGAATCAATGCGATGACACATTGCTTGCTGACGATACAAGCCTTCCTTATTTTAAATCAAAAGATACGAAACTGACTATCGAGCAATAAACAAATGCATTTTCAACACAGAGAAGTGGTTCTCAGCTAATGATTTGCTCCTCAATGATAACGAAACTAAATGTGTTAAGTTTACATTGCCAAATGTCAAACAGGTAAACACAAACATTGTAGTTAAGAGCCAGGAACTGACTCCTGCAAACTCAACTGTATTTTTGGGCATAACCTTAGACGCCAAACTCCAGTGGGGACCGCATGTTGATGGTGTAGCGAAAAGGCTTGGCTCTGCCGCATATGCTGTTAAAAAAATGAGACAAATTTCGAATGAAACTGCTCGATTAGTCTGTTTCGATTACTTCCACAGCCTCATGACATATGGCATTCAATCATTCAAATATGCATAATAGTAGTAGCCTTCGTAAAGTCACTAACTCTTTCACAATATATACGCTTTTATAATAAGGTTCCTGAGGATATCCAAGGTCTTCCTGTTGACAAATTCAAAGAAACTATAAAGCAGAAGTTGTGTGCTAAAGCATATTATAAACTATCCGATTATTTGGATGATAAAAGCCCTTGGGTATAATCCCCTTATTAACAGGATTGTACTAGTATTTGTAACAAAACATGAACATGTGTAATGTGTCTGTTTGCTCGTTGAGTTCTTCGTCCCGATGAATATCTAAAGCGTCATTATCACTAAAGTACGTCTTCTTATGGTAGCATCGGGTGACGGGTCGCTCACTTCCTTCTAATATAGTTGAGAAGGGCGATGGCTGGATCCCGCGTTAACTCGTGAACGGGTGCCGTTTGAGTGTGTTCGTCGTTTGGATACTTGGGGGAAGGGAGACTTGCCGAGCTAACAGATGCAGATAAGAATAATTTTGTATAGACATAAAGAGACTCTGTAAATTTATTTTGTAAAAAAATATATCCGTGAAGTTTCTTGCCAGTACTTCTTCACGAAGGTTTTTCCGAACTGGTGGTAAATTCAGGCTTTATTCGACGTCAATATGAACAAGTAATTGTCAATGTTGGGAAATAATAAAAAAGTGGATGGTAGTCCCTGAAAGGTGCATAATAAGATGAGCCTGATCAGGTTCAAAAAAATATTTTTCTGATCTAACTAGCCTCGAGCAGAATGGGTGCCACGGTTGCGAAGGCCAATAAGGTATGACTAAAATACCTCCAGCGCGATCCGTCATAATTTTTTAGCAATGCATAATTTAATTTATGCCAATTCAAAGTAAATGCTTCAATTACTTCAGAATCCAGATCGAGTTTCCTATCCTAGTATAGTTAGTAAGACGCATATCTGGCACAGTTATAATTCTGTGCACTCGCGAAAAGATCAAATTCTGGTAGGCCTAAATATGTTGTGATTTGTTCAAAAATTGTTTGTGAGAGTTCCCATTCAGTGTCAATATTTATAAGGAACTCAAATTGCCCTATCAGCTTAAATATTTTCTGAGGATCTAATATACGATGCGGATACTAAAATGTTTTTACTTTCACACCACTGCCATAAGTTCCTAGATAACTGAAAACTCAAAAACCTAGATTCAAATGTGGGTACTGTACCCCGCCCATCCAGTTAATGTGACTAATAGCAGTGGTATTATCAATTCGTAGTAGAATGTTACAGTTTTGCATGTTCGCGGTGAATATCTTAATGGCATAATACGTTGCCTTTAACTCTAAGGAATATATATGCAAAAGCAACTTTGACTGACTCCAGTTTCCACTCGCGCTTTGAAGATGAGATAAAAATTACACGCATTGTTGTTTGGTTGGACTATTTGTATAGGCGTTTCCTTAAAAGGTGTAAAGGGATTTAGGGGCAGACCGCTCCGCTGCCGCCGGACGTGGTGCTCCCCTCAAGTTTAAAGCACCTCTTTGAGGTTGAACAGATGTCGGAGGTCTGTACAGAGGACGTGAGGCTAGTATCATCTCCGATCCTGCCTTCGTTATAGCTTAATATGGTCTGATAAATTCTTTAACCGTGTCTCAGATATTCCGGTTGAGAACATTTAAGACCGCGTAACGATGTGACAGTGACTCACGGTAGTGACTATCGCATATAAATCTTCCTGCATAAATTAATGCTTTTAATACTTCTTGAGGAACTAGGTCTTTTGACGGTAAGGCCCAGTTCATAACTTGTCCGAGAACTGCGACTACATAAATCCTGTTTCGTGGTTTATTCTGTAAGAGCAGCTTTTATTTCAGGATTCAGTTTAGGCGCATCCATCTTGGAGCAGTTTTCTGGCGGTAAGTATTGTTTAACTAAATCCGATTGTGTTTCTTTAGGTAAACCATTAATAAGAATATGAGTCATATTTGGTGCAATATCGGTGTGTAAATTGTCACCGTATATTTTTATGCAGGTAGGATCTTCGCGAAGTAGATTTAATATTTCAGGAGACTGTACAGACGGGGCGTGCGCGTGCGCAGGCTCATCGGTGGTGCGCGGCGCTGCCGGCTCGGTTGGCGCTTGCGGCGACGCGCATATCCCGACTTCAGGTAGCTGTGACTGCGACTGGGGTTCTATCTGAATAGCCCCTCATCATGTTCATAATCATCTAATCCATTATATATTCAGCTGTAGGTAATATCTGAGAATTATGTGTCAAGCAATATTGCGATAGAATATTTTTCGTTTAAAATTACGATAACATACTTTTTATTCCAGCAAAATGTAATATTAGGTCATCACATATGAAATTGGCGTTTTGAATAGGGAGGAACATAAAGTAAATTAAAAATAAATAAATATATATATTTATTTAATCAAAGTATGTACTATTGCTATCTATGCATTTTTGTCATCGCATAGGTAGTTCATTGATCCCTTTGCTAAAAAAACCATTCGGACGAGAATCAAGTAAATCTTTGAAGGCGCTTTGGACTGCCCCATCGGAGTTGAATTTTTCCCCTTGCAAGAAGTTATCCAAATTTCGAAAAAAATGGTAATCTGTTGGAGCAAGGTCCAGCGAGTACGGTGGATGTCTTAGACATTCCAATTGAAGCTCCTCTAATTTGGTAGCCGTCTGTTGTGCAGTGTGTGGTCTAGAGTTGTCCTGAAGCAGCAGTGGCCTAGAGCGATTGACCAACCTTGGTTGTTTAGCAGCTAGCTTTTCCATCATGGTTTGCAGTTGCTGACAATAGACGACAATCGACGCGCGTTTTTCGGTTTGCTGCACTCAAATCAGGAGGTACCCACCTCTCAAGCTTTTTAACTTCCCAATTTGCTTCAAGTGGATTAAAACAGTTTTGTCACTAACACCGCTGCCTACAGCTAACTCGGACGTCCTTTGCGATGGTTTCGCTTCCACAATAGCCTTCAATTCTTCATTATCAACTTTGGTCTCCGGCTGTCCACGGGGCTTGTTCTGCATTTGTCGAAAATTCCAGAACGACAACGTTGGAACCAACTTTGCTTACAACAATCTACAAAGTGTTAAATTAACGGTTCACTCGGTAAAAGTCATCCACCATCTTACTTCGAACAGCACAAAGTGCAGCAGTTTACTTTTCTCTCTCAACTTACTCTGGCACAACCTCTAGAAAACCCTCCAAAAGATTAAGTCAGAACTCTTTGTTTGTCAAATATTAAAAAGTCAAATATTTAGGAGTCACTTTAGATAGTGAATAGTTAGATTCGCGGCTTACATAAAACGAGTCCGGGACCGAGCCACCTTCGTCGCTTAGAAATATACTTACATTTTACAAAACTTCCGGGCATCAGCCCCATCATGACATATGCCAGTGTGGTTTTCGTTTACCAGCATGTCGAATCTCAATCACTAGCAAATTATTCAAAATAGGTTCTTACGCAAATGCGTCGGGGCCCGGTCCGGTAGATGATCCTTCCGAACCAGTGGTAACTTTAATATACGACGTCCAAAGCCGAGGTCCGTGTCCTCTTGGGTGTACTTAAGTACCATTAGGCACACTCTTCCAGACAAAAAAACGTTTGAAATGCTATTTCAAAGTTGGGCAAAAAAGCGATAAGAAGGGCTTTGATTAAATCCTATTGACCGTATTGGAAATAAGTATTGGAAGCGTGAACCATTATCACGGAACAAGAGTCAGTGAAGATGTCAAAAACCACTTTATTCAGCCTCTAGCATTCGTTCCATACATTGGTTCTTTATAGGCACAAAGTGGTAGTGAAATATGACATTTGCAATATGTAGACATTAACACTGAAAATCGTACTTGTAGATTGATACAACACAGGAAGTTACACAACAGTTCATTTCAAATCTTCTTTATCAAAGCTACTTTATGGTATTTAACTCATACAAGAAAACACCAAAGCTGTTGCGATTTGGTTGCATCAATAAACTGAATTAATATTAGGACAGGATTAATTAGATAGGTACCTACACAGAGCAATATTTATCTTGTTTTCATAAACTATAATAATGTAAGCAAAAGTGGAAATTAGGTTGACATCAATACATTACAGACTACATGAACTTGACTACTATTGAAATAAAATGAAGGATACACGAAGAGAAGGGGGAATTATTCTACTATGTAAAAAATATTATTTGCTCTGTACATGACTAGTGTTGGTAAAAATGAACTTTTTGAAAATACTGCTTTTAATTACTGAGTAATCATTTTTTTATAGTATAACATATATACATAACATACATGAATAAGACAAAAAGGTCATTTCTGCAATGTACATACCCCTTTATATCACCGAAACTGGCTTAAATTGAAATAATTTGTATTATAAATACATTTTAAACATAATCGTTTATACAAAGTTTATAGTACGAGTACTACAAAACTTCTTCAACACTTCCAGATCTTCGTATTTTGTTTAGATGTTGGCATGTCTTCATTATAACTTGGAACTGGTAAAAAGAAACTTTCAAATATGACAGATATAATAAAATGGCGGTGCAATGGACGCCTTCTAAAAAGGTAACTAAATGTTTGCACTGTAATAGGCCCTTTTTTGCAATTGTCATATTTTAAACTAAGGTGATATAACGATAAATGAGCTCCTTTTAGTTGGTTTCGAATATGTCATTAGAAAGACCAATGCTATCGAATGGAAATTGTCAGTTCGAAGTCACGGACGTAAAAAATAGGCGGACGGAACATCGCTAAGCATAAACTGAAGCATAGCAATGGCGGCGGCGTGAGTTTGTGTGAGTGAATGGAGTGTGGCCATAAAAGAAAAATTACCCCAAATTACGGTAAAAATGACCTTTTGAACAGGCAATAGATAAAATTGTACTTTTTATACAGGAAATATGCCTGTTTTGTTTAAACAATTACAGAAAAAATACTACTGTAGAAATACATCCGTTTTGGTTGGAATACTAACTTTTTGGATTTTTTTACTGGGAAAATATGCCTCTTTTGAGTAGGTTTTACGGCTCCTTCGATGGTATTTTATGCCAATATTGTAAGAAAAAATTAAAAGTTATAAAAGTTTATAAGGGAAATACGGCCTTTTGAACAGATGCTCCTCAAATGGCAAACAAATGGCAATGGCGACTGCTTAATATTTAAATTTGTGCAATACGTAAAGAAGTTGAGACCTTTATTATTTAAACTACATTTAATCCTGTAGTATTACTTTAGTTTCTAATTACCTACTGATCACTTAGTCACTAAATAATACGCAAATAATATCCTAGATGGCACTGGCGGTAGTGCTATATGAACATGAAACTTATACTCGACCCCTGGGATTATGTACGTACTAGTTTTAAAAAAATATTATAATACCTATTCCTAATACCTAGTCCAATATTTATACCTCACCTGTACAGATTTTATTCCTAGCAACACAGGTGAATGAGCTAAGGCATTTAGGTATTTTATTCCAATTGATGTAATTTAATCAAAATGTGAAAAACAACGTGATAAATTATAAACTTACTTATGAAACGTGATTCCCTGACATTTTTTATTGTAAGTGGAATTATTTCTACAAAATTTAACTGCACAAGACGGCATTGTTTTTTAATTTTCGTCGCAACAACGACACAACTACCACCAATGAGTTTCGGCTGCGTTGTGCCGGCTGATCGGCATCCTATTGATGTAAATGTGTGCGTGTGGCTTGTGTGTACAAGCGGATCGGCATCCTTTGGTGCTTCACTTCTAAGTTCGGCAATGCTCCGTCCGCCTATTTTTTACGTCCGTGTTCGAAGTGATCAAAAACTGCGAGTACCTTTCGAATGTGAATTGTATGGAAAGAGATCTATTTTTGTATTTATTCAACAATATCTATTTTTAGACAAAAAATCTAAAATTTACTTCTAATACAGAATATTTTATTGAGTCGGCCACAAAACTACATGAATAATTCTCCTTAAAAAAAACTTGAGTTAGAGTTCAAATATTGTGACGGTACAAACTCGAACTGTGTATTTAAAATGGGAATATAATCTCAATATACCTACTATTAGGATTTGGCAATATTAATTTTCAAAAGTTACTATAAAAATGCTAATAATGATAGACGTAATTGTAGATTTATAAAAGAAGTAAAAATTAGTTAACGAAAAGGAAGCGATCTTAATATATTTTGTTCCTTTACTGGACTATGGAGCCTCTAAATGAAACTCTGACTTTTTGCAGACTTGATTTTAATTGTATAACAATATTGTTTCACAATGATGTGGTTTAAATGACGACCAGAGATAGAATAAGTAGGTAGGTATACAATGCAAATAATTCAATGAATCATACGCCTGTAAAATAAAGATAGCAAAGTTGTAGCACCCAAACAATGTCTATGAATAACGTTAGGTGGACACCTACGTGGTTAGCAGCCAGTTAGCTGGCGTTAACACATTTTATTGATTAAAATTACGACGAACGAGTGGTGTAGTGGTGAGTGTCCTTGCCTCTTGCGCCGGGGTTCCCGGGTTCGAGTCCTGGTGGGGGCGTGCATTTGTGTGATGAACGCAGGTGTTTGTTCTTGGGTCATAGTTGTTTTTGTATTTGTATATGTATGTTTATTCTGTAGAGTTTCTCTCCCTTTGTTAAATACGATCTTTTTAGTAGTAATTATTTATAGGAAAAATAAGTAAGGGAAGCTTTCGCGTCTACACATTGATTATAACACAAAGGTTCATTCTTTTATAACAGTTTATTATACTTTGCTTCGAGATATCATTTGAAACTTAATGCTAGTAATAGGGTATATAGTCGCAAGTGCGTTGTGTGCGTGTGGTGCACCGTGAGGAAAGAATTCGCTCGTTTGGGTATAAATAGGGCAGTAGGCCGCAGAGTGGGACACTGGATTTTCAGCTTCGGGTTCGGGAACATTCGATCTTTTGATTCGTCAGGAAGGGAAAGTAATCCAAAAGTTCTGCCGGTTCGTACTTAGAAAGTTTTAATTTTTCAATTGTTTAAAATTAGAATACAGTGTTGTGTTTGAAGGTGGGTTCTGTCTTTGGGTGAGTGTTTATTTTATTTAATACTGTAGGACAAAGTAATAGGGAATTTAGGTTTCAGCAAAGTTCTGCCAGTTCGTAAAAGTTTAATTATCGAGCTTAGATTATTTACATATTAGTTTAGATTATTGAGTTTGGTGGTGAATCTTGTTTTAGTGAGTGTTTATTTTATTTAAATTGGTAGGGTAACGTAATAGGGAGATTAACTTTTAGATTATATTTATTTAAATTTGGTTTTGATTTATTTATTAAAATTTTATGTATTTTATTCTTTATATATTTATTATTATATATATTTATTTATATATATGTATGTATATATATATATCTTTATATACTTACATTTCATATTTTGATTTTATTTATATTAAAAGTAATTAACCACACATACACAGAACACAATACATACACACTAAAAATGCTGTCATTTGTGTTGTGCTTTATATTTGCCTAAATATAATGTATTAATGGATCGCAATGGTGAGATATTCTAAAAGGTTATTTGATTGAATCAAAATAATTTATTTAACATACATTTGTACACTGAGCGTGATAATCTTCAACTTGGTGAAGTTTGCAGAGGTGATAAGTTAGGATATCTATCTCTTTATTTTCTTTCTTTATCTTTAGGTATGTCAATTGGCTCACAACCACTGTCGTGAAGTCTCTTGTAACCATTTTCAATAATCTGGGTTTCTGGTGTTACGACAGGATGACATTCCGGTGCATCAGCCTCAGTGAGAAAGTTGGTTCTGGAACTTCTTGACTAAATAATTGACAAATTCAAACAATTCGACAAATTCCTTCTTTCATTTATGTTCATTTTGTGACTTGTTAACTGGCATAAGACCAAACAGTGGTTGAAGTTTCTTGTAATCAATTTCAATGATCTGAGCTTCTGGTGTTACGACAGGATGACACTCCGGTACATCAGACTCAGTGAGAAAGTTGGTTCTGGCGCTTCTTGGCTGTATAATTAATAAATGTCATAGAATGAATTATAAATCTATTTATTTCTCTTCTTCATTCATATATTTATTTCATGAATTATTAACGAACGTAATATTAAACAGTCGTTAGAGTTTCTATTTTCATTCTCATTGTTCTGACCATCTGTTGATGCGACAAGGACGAGTTCCGGCTCACCAGACTCAGAGGGAGATTGGATTTGGAAATTCTTGGCTGAGTAATTGACAAATATTAAAGATTCTTATTTCTTTCCTACATTTATGTTCATTTTGTGACTTGTTATATGGCATAAGACCAAACAGTGGTTGAAGTCTCTTGTTATCAATTTCAATGATCTGAGCTTCTGGCGTTACGACAGGATGACCCTCCGGTGCATCAGACTCAGTGAGAAAGTTGGTTCTGGAACTTCTTGGCTGAATAATTAACAAATGTCATGGAATGAATTATAAATTGGATTTGGAAACTCTTGGCTGAATAAATAACAATTAACATGAAATGGATATATCAATTACCCTTCTGTGTAATCAATGAGATCTGTGCAAAATGATCCAACTTGGAGACCACACTACTCAGTTTAAAATAAAATATCTACAAATTTGGGTTTTGTGAGATAATTAACTTTATTCAAGATTGTGGAAGTTATTGTTAGTTTTATTTATTCTCACAATCTCACCATATGCCATCTTCTACTAATCTTTATAAACCTATCTTTTTACAAAGTATTGTTATTTCGTCATTATTATTCATTACTAACACTGGGGTGTTGGATTGGTGAATCCTGGAGAGAGAAAATCAAAAAATGAAAGGATGTCTCTCACATGAATAGGACGAGGTTAGGGGCCCTACTCACACCCCATTTTTTATAAATTCCCAATATATTTAATTCATCAAACCTATTTAAACAGTCCTTTATTACCTTATTTATCTTTTATTATATAATATATTATATGTACTTATTATATTATATTATATTTATTATATTATATTTATTATATATTTTTATTACAATAGCATTTACTTTCATTCTTAGGTACCTTCTTTGTTTCTTATCTTTGTCACATACCTCGGAAAAGAACTTGGTTACTATACAACACAACGTAGAGTCCTACCCAACCTTAGACGATCACGCCAAATAAATATTGTATTTTTATTGATAATTTTTTTATATTGTGCCAATTATAATTGCTCATTCTATTAGCTGAAGGTTTTATATATATTTTGGATAAAAGGTATTAGAATAAAGTTTGACAGTTATATGTTAGGTTTTTATTATATTTATGTATTTATTTCAAGTTTATATTTATGACATTCCCTTATATTACATTATATGATAATGTCTAGATAGGGGGGGGTGGTCGTTACAATATCTTAAATTTTTTATTTTATTATAATAATAATTATTAACATTTTAAATTCTTCTAGTAATCATTAAACATTTTGTAATGTTTAGTCTCATAATGTATTGTTGTCTTGGATGATTTTTGATGAATAAAAATAAATAAAATAAATAAAAAATAAAAATGTATTGTTGTCTTGGATGTTTTTATTTGTAATGTTTTCCTTCTTCTATGTATATCGTAAAAGAAAATAACTGTTACTCACTAAAATAGATTTATTAAACAGTTTTATAACGGTCAAATTTCTAAGTTCACTTTGGTGTAAACCTAGCTATTAAATAGAATAAATATATAAGACTTAAATCAAGAAACAGGAATTCACAAACGCACTTACAAAAACAGTTTCAACGAGGAACATTTGGAGCAAACAATAAAAATGTTTGATTCACAACAGTGTGCAGGTTTCAACGGCTGAATAAAGGATACGAAATGCATTGCTTCAAGGTTTTTTTTATATGGATGGTGTCACAGGCATAGTCCGCTACTCCGCTTTTTTTTCAAAAAGAAGGCACGCATGAATCTTTTATGTATCGAATTCGATCGATCGAATCTTTATTAGTTTTAATTAGAGTAATTAAAGCTAATAACAACATAAGTATAAGGAATTAAGTAATACACATACTTGTTCATTGATGGAAGTGGACAATAAAAATAATTTCAGTACATTTGTTCCGAAATTTGCGGCACCGGCAGCTCATCAGATTTGTTGCGGCCACATCAGAATTATCATATATGCGTGTCACTGTTGCCACACCAAGGAAAGAAAGGACTAGATAAATACAATTCTAATTGGAAGAACAAGGGTAGTGACAATGCTTTAGAAGTGCATATTTGTGTATGATATTACGTCACGTCTGCTTCCATTTATAAGTCTGTGATTTTCATCTTATAAAAAAGGCAAATTAACTTGTCAAACTGATAATTCAATTCAATTCTTATAGTATATGGCAATCAGCCGCCGTTACGACGCGGCAGACTGTGTCAGTTATTGGAGGTTATGGAATGATGATGACTTCCTCAGGGCCGACCACACCAAACCCTCTAAAACAAAAACCAAAACCTTTTAGTACACTTAAAAACGATCTATACGAATGACTCATGATTAGTGGAATTGAAGTCCTCCACAGAGACTCCCCATCACCGCCGACCCAATCACAGTCTCTAATGATGAAATCTCTCTTCTCATTAGAAGTCAAAAGCCCAAAAAGGCTCAGGGTGCGGATGGAATTACCTTGCTAGCTATTATCTTCAATGCCTGCTTCGGCCTTAGCCACTTTCCAAAAGCTTGGAAAGAAGCTACAGTCATATGCATTCCCAAGCCGGGTAAACCTCTGAACATCCCGGCTAATCCGAGACCCATCAGTCTCTTCAAGGCCATGCTAAACTTCTCGAGAAAGTCATACTCTCTCGAATGCGGAACCATCTGTTTCCAAGAGATGGCGACCCCCGCATCATTCCCCATCAGTTCGGCTTTCGCGCTAAGCGCTCCTGCCCTCAGCAAGTCCATCGTATCGTCGAGTATATACTAGACGGCTCCTATCTGCGGCGTTATAAAACGTTCGCAGTTTTCTTTGACGTAGCCAAGGCTTTCGACAAAGTCTGGCATAGCGGTCTCATTTATAAACTCTAAAAAATCTTAAAGATCGAATATTTCGTTTTAGACACGAAGTAACGCTCTCCGCGCCCCATCCCACAAAGGCTGGAGTCCCTCTAGGCTCAGTTCTCGCCCCTCTGCTGTACACATTGGATCGATCGAATCGTTATTAGTTTTAATTACAGTAATTAAAACTAATAACAACTTTAGAATTGAACAGTAAAAATAATTTTAGTAGATTTTCTTGAAAATTGGCGACACCGGTAGCTTATCAGATTTGTGGCTGCCACATCAGTATTTTCATATATTTGTGTCACTGTTGCCACACCAAGGAAAGAAAGACTAGATATATACAATTCTAATTGGAGGAACAAGGGTATCATGGTATCATGTCGTGTATGATATCATGTTGCTTCACAGATATATTTTATATTTCAGGATATAAGTATCAAAGGATTAAAAAATTTGAGGGTTGACAGTAGATAGACGTGTTTTTACATTAGCAGGTCTGGGTATAAAGGAAAGGAAGGAAAGGTAAAGGAAGGATATCAAATAATGAGGTGAGATGGACGGGACAGTTGAAAAATAAATAGGCTATCGTTCCAACTTCTAGGCCACAGTCAGAAAGTGTCTATTCACTATTCAAATACTCAGGTCTGCAGTAATGTTAAAACCTGAGCCGACAAATGTTGAAGTTCACCTTTTATCCGAGTTTTTACGTTTAGAGAACTAGGGTTTGTTGGTAACTGTGGGTTGGACAGCCCTGTAGTGTTTACCTACCAGATTCCTGGTCCGATTCCAATCAGACTCCCATATCTCATTTAGGCGTTCTTTATCCAGAGTACCAAGATCTTGGGCAAAACACTTGTAGTGGTATAATAATTGATTTAAATGGATTTTTTGGCAAAGTTGCCAACAACACAGTTTCCTGAAACGCCCACATGGCTAAGCATTCAAGCTATAGCAACATTAATATTGCGGATGTAACGTTGGTAAATGTCTGATCTGGAAAATACAAGGCAACTTCGAGGCAATTTTAAAAGGATTAAAATTTAGGGCAAGAACACAGGTAAGGCAGTCCGAAAGTATTAAAGGAGGAGTTTTGAGGTATCTGTGTAAATACGAGGTTATGAGGGACTCGCTCCGAGCATACCAGAGCCTCTACCCACTAAAAAACCCCGTGAATGACCCTGGCAATCATTTGCCTCACAGCCTTCATCTGAGAAAAGGCCGCGCAAGCGGGGACCCTAATGGGGTCAACCGCTGGGCAATATAATAGCGCTGAAGGTGCTCAAAGAACTGAAACGTTTGCTACGTGGCTACGTGAGTGTGGTCTAGCGATACTTTGAACTTCGAATTTAGGACTGGGAGAGTATACGAGACGGCCTCTCAAATTAAGTGATTAGGATGGGTTTCGGAGCGTTTGAAGATGCTTCCGAGAGTGTTTTGAGATGTTGCTGTACTGTAAGTGTACCAAGGTGCTTTTGTGGCCCTGCGACAAAAGAGATATCGAAACACTTGCAGTTTGTGCAGGCGGGAGGAAGTAGCGTGGGCAAAGATTGGCGAGGCATAAGTCATGACGGGTCTAACGCAGGACCTATAGAGCGCAAGTTTATTCCTAAAAGAGATTTTTCTGTGTCTACCTAACATACTATTTAGGCGGCCCTAGTAAAGACGGGCAAGCTTCGATACTCTCTGGACGTGTGGCTTGAAAGAAAGCTCGGGTCTAAGGTGACGCCTAAGTATTTAGTATTGCGCTTCCACGGGATGAAAATACCTAGCATATGAACGGCCTGTTTGGTATAGAGGTAAGTGGCCTTGCCTTTCATTCCAGAATCCTGGTAGGGGCAAATATTTTATCATGTTTGCTTTCTAGTCATGGATGTGTATGTATGTTTGTTTAAGTTTATTTCTAATATATATTCTTAAAAAAAAATATCTATGTGTGTTTATATATTTCTTAAGTTTATTTATCCGTTATCTAGTATCCATAACACAAGTTCTTAATGATACTTAATTTGGGCTAGATAATGTGGTGTGTTGGTTAGAAATAATTATTTATTATTATTTATTTATGGACGTGGGGGTCGTCGGGACGGCGGTGACATTTGTCTGGGTTCACATCGATACGCCATTTTTGAAACCATACATCGAGGGCGTTTACGGCCTTTTGGAGTTTGGTGATGAGGTGCGGGACACAGCAGCCTTTGGTGTAAAGGGCGGTTACATCGGCAAAGAGGGCGAGTTCAACGTCTTAAGGCGGGACGGGTGTATCGTTAGTGTACACGGTGTACAACAGAGGGGCGAGAACTGAGCCTTGAGAGACTCCAGCCTATATGGGAAGGGGCGCGGAGAGCGTAACTTCGTGTCTAAAACGAAATATTCGATCTTTAAGATAGGATGCGATTATCCTGACTAGGCGATCCGGTAAGCCTATGTTATTTTATAGAGTTTATAAATGAGACCGCTGTGCCAAACTTTATCGAAAGCCTTGGCTACGTCAAAGAAAACTACGACCGTTTTATAACGCCTCGGATAGGAGCCGTCTAGTATATAGTCGACGATACGATGGACTTGCTGAAGGCAGGAGCGCTTGGCGCGAAAGCCGAACTGATGGGGAATGATGCGGGGGTTGCCATCCATTGGAAACAGATGGTTCCACATTCGAGAGAGTATGACATTCTCGAAAAGTTTAGCCATGGCCTTGAAGAGACTGATGGGTCTGTGATTAGCCGGGACATTCAGAGGTTTATCCGGCTTGGGAATGCCTATGACTGTAGCTTCTTTCCAAGCTTTTGGAAAGTAGTTAAGGTCGGAACATGCATTGAAGATGATAGCTAGCAAGGTCCATCCGCACCCTGAACCTTTCTGGACTTTTTACTTCTAATGAGAAGAGAGATTTCATCATTAGAGACTGTGACGGGGTCGGCGGTGATGGGGAGTCTCTGTGGAGGACTTCGTCCTCCACCGCCTGGATGTGGCAGGGATCCGCGGATTGGGTGCTGGGCAGGCATTGTGAGGCAATGCAATGGTCTTCAAAGGCGGAAGTGCCGTCGGGTCTAGTGAGTGGAGGGGTGTGAGTGGCGGCATTTAAGCGTAAGGCTCGCGCAATCCTTAAAGTACTCCAAGTGAGACGGAGAGATATTCGCCATGAGATCGTTCATCTGAGCGTCTCTGAGATCCGCGAGGCACGACCAAACTTTCCGTGGCAGCTGATTCGCAGCTAGTCTAAAGGTGGGCGTGGGATAGAGCTTGGCTCTTCGGAGAGCCGCGTTCTTAGCTTTAATAAGATTGCTAACGGATAAAAGAAGCGTTGGTTTGCCTTGCTTAGCAACCTTTTCGTTATCACTGTTGGTGGAGTTAATAGCATCAGTGAGGGAATCTCAGTAGTCTACTTTGTCCGGGCTATCGAGATAGTCGGGAGAGATCGCGAGCGTCGAGTTCGGGGCTTCTACGGCCGAAACTAGCGTGTCTTTAAAGCCTTTCCAGTTGGTAAAGGTCTTAGGAGAGGGGTCGTTGTCGTTAGGAGGACCTAGTATGAGGGAGACTGGGCGGTAATCAAAGCCTAGTTGATTCCCTTTACTATCGCAAAATCGAGGATGTCAGGAGAGTGGTTCGGGTTGTCGGGATAATGAGTGAGAATGACGGGGAAAATGACGTCTAAGTCGAGTGACTCAGTGATGTTAAGGAGTGTGACTCCACTGGTGTTGGTCTATAGGCACGTCCAGTCAGTATGTTTTGAGCTGAAGCCCCCGAAAATAATGACTGAATGGCCGAGGGCAAGAATGGCCTCAAAGTCGCTACAGATAGGTTTGGTGCCGCTAGGTATGTAGACTGAAGCTATGATGATGGTCTGGTGGCCAGTCATAATCAGCCTACACACAGTGGCTTCCATATTAAGGAGAGGAGGGGTGGGAAGAGGGGAGCAATGGAAACCTCTCTTTAATACAACCGGTTGCGGTGTTAAGAGGTCTAATAATTATATTTAGTATTTAAAGATTTTAGAATTTATAATTTATGGAGGATAAGGAGGAGGAGTTAACTAGTGATGCTCGGCTAAGGCTAAGAGACGCTCTTGAGGAGAGCGGGAGGCTCGCAGTTTGTGTGTGAGCATGGCGATTTCCCTATTATCGACGTTTTGAATAACGTCGAACACGGTCTTCATGTCCTCAGCCTTCGACGACTGTGCTGAAGACAGAGAGGGGCGCGGGCCTACGGGAGCTATGGCAGCTGCGATAGGACGGGAAGGTGCGGCGGCCGAAGGTGGTATTCCTTTTTTTGTGAAACTTCACATTAAATAAAACCTTTAACTCCTTTAAAAACCTGTGACATAAACTAGCATAGTATAATAATAATAAAAACAGCGCAACATCTTTAGATTTTATACTATTTTATCAGCCTAGGTTATAATTTCATATGAAAATACTACAAATTCTCAGGATATCTTCTTAAAGAAAATAATTGATTATTGTGTACTAGCTTAGAACAACTTAATCTCGCGTGACTTGTTTTAACGAATCAACGAATCCCGTATTTTTTTCCGTCTCATACCTTGACCTTCCATAACGTTAATAACAACGATCTAAAGATAACCAAACCGTGCGACTAAAAGATTAATTCGATTCATTATAATAATACGAACTCATAATAGATTGAGCAGTTTTCTAATTTTATATAAAAAATTTTCAGTGAATACAATGGTGATTTGCCGTAACACTGTTTGCATTATTCGATCTTACTTGTGTTCACGGCGGTTCAAGGAAACATGTTTCACTCGTTTAATTTTATGATTGTATACATTGGCCTGTTCGACCAGTTGACGGTGAGACCCTCAACTGAGACACCGGTCTGTACTTTGTGCTCACTTATGTGCACATATTAAGAATTTGATAAAATATGTGTTTAAAAGTACTTCATATATCCGTGCTAGTGCTGAATTGTTTTACCCTTTATTATGATCAGTTTCACACGGACATACCGTATCCGAAGGAAATTGTTACGAGCTATCCCCTAAAGGGCCGACTAGCCTTTTTGACTTTTTGGAGTTTTGTAAGTATTCCTAAGTGAATTATAATTTACACGAGATTAGTCTAGGATACTAGGATTAAATTTTAAAGATCTTAACGGTTTGAATATTTAAGATCTTTAAAATATAGATACATAGATAAATAGATAAACTTATGCATTCTTGATGTACATAGATAATTATTTTGGTAAACGTAACAGAAATATTTCAAACGGATATTTTATTTTTTAAGTTACGATAAAATTTTAATTGTTAATTTGACTTAGCTAAATATTAAGTTAAATGACTGTGCTAAATATGTTTTTTTACATTCCTTATATATTAAAACATAATCAGTTGTGTTAGTTGCTAATCGTACACACTATATTTAAAATATACATAAATCTTTATAATATACATATAGCTAAAAATTTGATAACTTTTTTTAAAAATATCTTCAAACAATATCAGAATTTTTTCCGACGTAGCTACCTTTCTATTCCTAATTGTTATATAATTTTTTATGCACCTACACAACATATAAAAAATATTACAACTAGGAATCAAACAATTGTTTTCATTCAAACTATGCCCATTCTCTAGTTTACCTCTATTAGCGTATACTATGTGAGAAAACTTAAATGTTAGTCATTAAATTTTATCGACACATTACTTTTATTTCCTAAATAGACGGATTTCATTGGAAGATACTTGAATATTTAAATAGTTGTCGAGGTCAGGGTAATATAGAGAAGGAAAACAGTTTGACTTACAAAACTTTTTCAGTAAACAGTAAATTACGAACCTTTAAAGACGTAATCATTTTAAATACATAATTAATAAACGAAAATACAAAAAAATATTGAAAACTTATACAATTTAAACTCACCGTTTAGCCAAACAATAATAATAATAATAATAAATCCCCAGACAAACACACCAACTGTATGGCCCTAAAGTAAGCAGAGCCTGTGTTATGGATGACCATACAGAAAACTGGGAGGGAACCCTGAATATACATACATTTATAAATACAAACAACCATGACCCGAGAACAAACGTCTGTGTTCATCACACAAATGAATGCCCCGGCCAGGACTCGAACCTGGGACCTTCGGCGTATGAGGCAAGGTTACTTACCACACCACTCGGACGTCATTTACACATATACATATATTGAAACGTAAATGTTATATATTACATCGCAGACTTAAGGGTCTGTAAGTATACCATTGTTAGAATACACTGTAAAAGAATTGGAGTTATTGGGGCTGGTTAAGACTTCACATTTTTTTACTTCAACATCTTTGACAACCCTAGGTGGTTTTCATACCTATACGCATAAAATTTTTTTTTATTTCATTCAAAATAATTTTTATTTCAAAAAATTGAAATAAAAAATGATGGAAGTCTTAACCAGCCCCTATAACTCCAATGCTTTTACAGTTTGTTCTAACAATGGTATATTTACTGACCCTTAAGTATTATCCTATTTTTTATTTTACACCCTGTACATATCGTTCTTGTACACAGCAATTTTTACATGCAAAATAAAATATGTTATCATAAATGCAATATTTTTTTCTTAACTTTGACAATTATTTGTTCTTGTGGAAGATAAAGCATGACGCTTCGTAACACCAGATCGAAAAAATAATCGTGAAGAACTGGCAAGAAACACGGGTATAAATTTTCAAAATAAATTTTCAATAGCTCCTATGTCTATACAAAATAATTCTTATGTGCATCAGTTCACTCGGCAAGTAAACTGTCCAAGCAACGAACATCCTCAGACACTACCCGTTTACGGGTCATTTTAATTTTATATCATCATAAAATCATCTCAAATAGTAAAATTATAATTTCTTCGTTCTCGTGTCGATAGAAAATAAAAATAAATCCAGCTGACAATGGTGTCAAAATACTAAATAAAATTTTTGAAGTTTTGAAAGTTTTTGAGCAGCCAGGAATGTGTATTGTACAAAAAGGTATAAGTTGAAAAAAGGTCAACTTTAATTTTCCCTAAAAAGTGGTAGCTTGTTTGAATTATATGAGTATAAAAAATAAAGCTCATTCTCGTTGTCTAATCTATTGTTATGCCAATCAAGAAATAAACATCCATGGATACTTTGAAATTTTATTCTGTTGTGTGTTTGATTTTTTTTCTTTTAAAATACACTTTCAAAATAGTAATATGAACCCCCCCTGCTCCCCCTGCTCCCCCCGCTTCGGCCTAGGACGGGTTTATGTCACACTTGCTATAAAATAGTATAAGATACTTGGGATCTAAGTCTATTAATGCACGGCGTTTAGCACCATCGCTGCACTGGGGCGCTAACTTCACGTGCAGTAATAGGCTATTTAGGTCACGTGTATCGTAATGTACTATTAATGAAGAGATCAAAATAGGCAAAACAGGTATAGAAAAACGCAACGTTGTTTGATAAATCAGCTAATTTCACCCACGTGTGAAATTGACACATTTTGACACATTGACACATTTGACACATTGACACAAAGCGTTTTCAGCGCCTCTATCGAAAACGTTTTACGATATGATCAACAGAACTTGGCCATTTCATGAAGTAGCCACGCGTTAGTTGTTATGGCTATGAAATTTATACGTAGCTTCTCTGTATGGTGGCATAAAAGTAACAAGGACGGGTATTCCGAAATTCAATCTCTAAGTAAATGGAAAAGGGATTTTTTAAGGGAACTTTGTCACGAATGTCATTTACAAACGCTAGTCTAATATAAGTGTTTTTATTCTAAGTTTTCTCAAAGTTACGTCGCTATATTGCCGTATATAATAGTATAATTATTTTATGTTCTTCAAAATTACAACGAAGTAGTCGGGCAAGTCATTGTTTGCCCGGTAATTTAAATGTTTCGCAAACATTTGTTATGACCTGCAGCGTAGTTATTATACGTAAGGTGACAATAAAACCTTTAAGTAAAGTTAAGTAACTGGGTAAATGTTTAAATTCCCGGCTCAAGTCTGATGTCATATTTATATGAGGCAATTAGCATATATTTTGGAAATGGTTTAATTTAACTACATTCTCAAAATTTTCATAACGTTAACGAAAAATGCAAAGTTGGTCTAGGTGTTTGTTAGAGCATAACGTAAGCTACGTCAAGTGTATTAAGAAATTATAACTTGATTTAAAATGAAAATATTGTATACATTTTTGATCAGATTTGTATCTAGGAAAATCTATTTTTATTAATTTTCACTTTTTTACTTTTTTTTAGTACCTACCTAAGTATTGTTTATAAATATTTTTTCTTCTTTAAATGGTGTCACACGGATAACTATGTTTTGAACTTTGAATAACAAAATAATTTATTTGGTTTTGTAGTGGAATTTAAAAAACTGAATCTCCTTTTTCAATCCGTTTATCCAAGGTAATTAATAAATAAAATATATATATAAATAAGTAGGTGTGCTTGTGTTTCGGTTAAAGGGAACATTTAAAACTACAGAGGTTTTAATTCCTACAATTAAAAAAAATACTAATTATATACCTAAAATACCTAATTCTTACAAAAATCACAACACTTAGTTATTATAGACCCAAATACATGGTATATGGGTTCAGGTTGCATTATTTAGTAATGCAGGAGAGAAGTAAATGTAATCTTATGCAGTTAGCCAAGAAAATTATTTTTAAGTTTGGTCTTAATATTATCATGAGTTAAAAATGTGTGAACTGCGGGTGATTGTTTATTAATCGTTGCACCAATTTGGGAGAAGGTCGCCATACGTATTATTCGCGCTTTTTGTTGCTATGTGGTGACGGGTGACAGTGCGCATATATTTATATACAGAATGTTTAAAGTGTTAGGGATATTCGTTAAAATAGTAGTTTTTCAAAATTGGATGTGTTAATATATTTAGACCTATGTATTGTTATATTGCTTACAACTGTTTTATAATTACTATGAAAAATCCAATGTCTTTTTTGTTTGTTGTTCTTGGATAGTTGTGAATTTGAGGCAATTTTTTTATAAATTATTATACCTATATTATTCTTACATTAATATATACCATAGTTCGGACCACACTAACGTTGGCAACCGTGTAGCCGCAAATGGCAGTAGTAGTTAGGAGCAGAGGTCACAGCAAAGTCAGTGGGTCGGGAACCTGGTGTCGAACCGTGTGGCAAGCTCTTTATATTTGTAGGTGTTTCCGTGATCTAAAACAAATAAATTACTAAAAAACAAATAAATATTTGGTAAATAATCGTAGGCTCTTAGAACACGTTATATTATGTAAACACGTACTGACGTGTTCAAAAAGTAAAGTGATGTTATGTATCTCACTTTACAGAATTTAATTATAAAAGAATTTAATTATTATTAGAATATATTTATTTATATTGCTTCAATTAAGGTCATCAGGCTGCAGCATTCATTTAATGCTGGGATGAAGGATCCGTTCGACAATAATTTGCTTAATAACGTTTCTATCTTGTATTATTATAAAATAGTATATTTCTGAAAGCAATGTCACAAAACCCAAAATAATAAGTAACAAAACAGATTGAACGAATCGGGTATCGTTAATATAAATCATATTAGGAGAAAATACCTAAAGTACCTCAGCACAAAGAACAGGCTGTTACAATTATACAAAAGATATTTGTAGCTAAGTCTATATTTATCACTGTTGCACGTGGTTCGTTAAACAACTTGGGGTGTACTCGAGGGTTTCATTTTCGAAAGCCCCTACTCCTGCTCTAAAGGCACCGAGTTCGAATACTGGCAGCAACAGACTTTCGTGTACGTAATGAATGCAAATGTTTTTTGACGAGTCGAAGATATTTCTTATTTATTAATCTATATTTGCTTTTGGGTATCTTTATGTAATATCTTTCCACCTCACCCAAAAGTAGACTACAACGATTTTTCTTTTC
Organism: Marasmarcha lunaedactyla; assembly: GCA_923062675.1. Taxonomy (NCBI): domain Eukaryota; kingdom Metazoa; phylum Arthropoda; class Insecta; order Lepidoptera; family Pterophoridae; genus Marasmarcha; species Marasmarcha lunaedactyla. Next base: position 14,509,437 of record OV281346.1, on the reverse strand, counting down.
CTTGCTCGAAAATAAATTTAACCTAAGGCAGCTCCAGTGAGATCATTATTCCTAATGACCCAGCCCTTCTGCTTGGTGTGGGTATAGATCGACTACTGATATACCGATTTTACAAACTAGCCATTTTGCATTGCCTTATGCCTGATCCAGAAGGAGATCCCGAATATGCTTTTAAACACAAAGTAAACTTAATATCTATCGATTTGTATTCATACAGATAAAAATTGCATAAGTGTATATTTTATTTTATTTATCAGTCAAAACGTGTTATGCTTTCTTTCCAGATATTCCAAATAATCTACTTCTTCGTGGCTTTGCTTAACGACTGTTTCGGAACCAACACAGCAGCGCCAAGAAGAAATTTCAGCTTAAGAGGATTCAAAGATCTTTTGTTTTCCATCGCATTTCTTTTTGCCATATTCGTCACTACCGCTTTCTGGATATTGCACTGCATAGACAAAAGATTGCTGTTTAGCGAAGAAATAGAAAACGCGCTTCCAGTGTGGCTCAACCATACGATTCATACCTTTGTCACCGTCTTTATAGGTCTAGAAATGCTACTCTCAAATATAACTTACCCCAATAGAACCCTAGGGTTAACCCTTACGCTTACAATAAGCATCGTTTATTTAACCTTTTTGTATAGAGTATATTTTACCACAAACGTTTGGATTTACCCCATATTTGGAAAATTTAACTGGCCTCAACATGCAGCATTTACCGTGTTTTGTTCAGTAATGGCCCCTTTAGTATATTTATCAGGCGAAAAATTGATTGATGTATTATCCACTAGTAAAAGCAAATTACTATAAGCAGGTATTGTTATTAATAGTTATTAACTTCATTATAGTATATCATTATTATTAAATTTTACGTACAAGTCATAAAAAACGTAAGTTGTAAATAAATTGATACATAAACATAAGCGTATTTATTTGCCTTTACGGTGATACACTTGCAGTTTCACGATGTGTTGATAATGAAAACCTTAGAAAAACATTCTGAATGTATTGCCCCAAACTAGGGAAATAAGGATGAAATAAAATAAGTTAGGATCAAAATAAGAATAAATAAATAAATATAAACAAATAAATTCCCATACATTCACACCAACTATATGGTCCCAAAGTAAGCAGAGTTTGTGTTATGGATAGCCATACAGCGAACTGGAGGTGGGGGAACCCGAATAAACGATATAAATATCAACAACCATGACCCGAGAACAGTCTCGGTCTGCGTGCGTTCTCGAGCGCACTCTTTTAGCCCCCGCGCTAATTGAGCACCCAAATTTCACTGGTTGTTGTCGTAATATATAATTTCATAGTTGTATACCGTATTAAGTTTCTAACGCCGTTTTCACGGCGGACAGTGGCTCGTTAACCGTACTTCTAATAAGTTTCTAACGCCGTTTTCACGGCGGAAAGTGGGTTTTAACCGTACATCTAATAAGTTTCTAACGCCGTTTTCACGGCGGACAGTGGGCTGTTAACCGTACTTCGTGGAACGTGAGCTTCGTCGACGGAATTTCGTCGTTCCAGGTGCCTCGAGTCTTCGTGTTCGAGTAAGTTATCCGCGTCGTCCTCAACCACCCTACTGCGTATAGGGTGGTTTTTAGGAAGTTAGTCATCGTTGATAGGTTCATAGTATATATATTTATATATTGTTGTCCCTCCCCAACCCCTCCGCAATGGCTTATCTAAGCTCTGATGAGTTTATGAGGAAGTTACTTGATAGTACCGGTGCTGAAGGCATGTCTATAAATGCTGATAAGTATCGCTTCTTGGACTCTCTCATCCCGCATATCATGGCGTTAATTCCCTCAATGGCCCCTCAGGCCACCGCAGTCCCCCAGACCCCTCAGGTCTTAGGCCCTCCTGCGTCCCCTTCCTCCAGTGACATGGAGTGCGAAGTAGACGCCCCTCCGCGCCGCAAGCGTGCACCCGCGACCGAGTCATCCTCGGATGCCACCCCAACTGGCCCTGATGAGCCTCCCTTTCACCCTTGTTAAGAAGCGCTCTAAGAAGCGCTCGAAACAAGACCCGGCGCCCGTCCCTACACCCCCTGCGGCATCTTCAACGCCAGCTGCCCCGGTGTTTTCAACACCCGCTCCGGCCCCAACTTCTGTCAAGGCCAAGGTCCCACCACCCGTTTTCCTTCGGGAAAAGGGTAAATGGACTGAGGTCTCGACATTGTGCAATGAGCACAAAATCCATTACGCGATATGCGTATCGTCTGCGACGCTATGAAAAATATCGATGTTAGTGAAATCGCAGTCTTAGCCCGTAAACTTAGGGCTTCACGTACTCCGACAGAGCGTTTGCTAGCTCTGGCGGAGCATAGTTCCCTTCTCAATTCATTATAGGTTCATTTAAATGAATTGATCCCTAAATCATGCTTCGGCCGACCTCTGCCCAGCCCCGGCTTCACCGGAGGCTGCCCAGAACGGCCACCATCTCATGTCCCTTTGAGCACCTTCAGTGCAACTTTCACTACAGGCGGAAGACCCGCTAGCGGGTCTCCGCCAGCGCTCCCAACTTCCCGACGGGTGTCGCTTCCGATGAAGGCTAACGGTAATAACTACAGCCAACAGGTGGTTTTTAGTGGGTAGGTGCCATTCTGGTGAGTCCCACATAACCCCCCGCAGAAGAATTTACCTGCGGGCGGTATGCATGACGCATCTTCCACCTCCCTCCCGCGAGGGTGCCTCGGCAGCAAAAAAAAAAAAAAAAAAGACCCGAGAACAAACATCTATGTTTATCACAAATGAGTACCCCGGCCAGGACTCGAAACTGGGACCTCCGGCTTATGAGGCAGGTATACTAACCTCTACGCTACTCGGTCAGGTCAAATATAGAAAACGTTCATGATTTGAAAACAATCTTCTACAATGAAGACACAAATGTTTGTTCCTTATGAAATTAGAATCTATTAATTTACAACTATGTACCAGGCAGTGCCTCCACATAGGCGAAAAGAAACGCGAAGCACAGCCTTATTTTCCCGAAACTTTCCATCGTATATTCTCACACTTACACCTGCACTGGTATAACCTGTGCCACTACTCACACCTACAGAGTTAAAATTGAGATAAGTTTCATTTAAAGCTTTGACTAAATAAACTATTTAAATGCTTTGATTATGCAACTTACTTACTGATTATTTAAAGCTCTAGGGTACTTTTCGAAGTTTTGTATACTCCTCGGGGTTTAATGTGGATAGAACATTCGGGATTCCTAATTACCTAAATATCCTTTAATTTAGTTTTAAATTGAGAGGCACCATAGCGGATGCTGACAATAAGTTTTGAAATTGACAAGAATTGGGGAAAATATAAGAAACAAAAACTTCAATAAAGTGTCATATTTCATAGTTAAGACCGAAAAATAACAATAGAAACAAGTTATATGATCCTACAAGAAGGACTTAAGCGCTTACACGTACTACATATAGTCCAAATAGTAACTTTTGGCTTAAACAGTAATTTAACTATTAAATAACCATATTTTAAGCTTATTTTTAATAAAAGAGGCCCCATATTACAATTGTACCGCGTAGTTACTGAGTTTTCAAATCTTTGACAAAAACAGACGCCGCAAAAATAGAAGTTATAGAAATCATTTATGGTTACTTAAACAAATGTAAAATGATATGCTACTATATATACTACTATAAATGTAAAGTATGCGCAGCAAAATTGTACAAGTGTCCTATCGCACAGTCTTAGAGCTAAAGATATTCTAATTAATACCCTAAAATACTCATTAGCGTAGCACATGAACGACCAAATTAATGTCTAAAAAAAATTAATAGTTATTATTATTGCCGTGGTTTCCGTGGCCAAAATTTGCTATGGTAATGAAAAAAAAGACACAGCAATGAAAAAAATTTCATTGCCATGCCATGTAAAGCAGTTTAGTTTCATTGCCGTGGCCATGTGTTTCATTTCCGTGACTTATGCTTTCATCGCCGTATGACCGACTTTTCCCGCTAAACACTTGCCAATATTAACGAAAAAATATTTACTTTGTCAGCGGAAAGTGCATGTGATGAGTGCGTTGTTAATAAACCTAATGACGTTTGATTCTTTTTTGTCAGAAGATTACTACAAAAATTCCGGTATCTTTTGTATGTTAATTGTAAGTTTAAATCATCAGGGTGTGACTTTGCCCTTTTATGTAAGTTATCTCTATGTTTCATACAGGCCTGGAGTTATCCACGGCTTTATGTTGTAATTTCTATTTCTTTGGCATATCTTACGAGTATTCCGCGAAATTGCATGTTGGACACTATTTATTATGTATAACGTACATATATCTACGTCAGCGGCATAGTTATAAACTGGGTCGAAATTGATGTTATGTCAATCTTCGTCAAGTTTATTAATATTTAATTTTGTTAATTCTCGTGTTTGGGAATGTTTAGGTAAAATGCGATTTAAAGAAATTATTACGGCTTTGTGATCGGTTATACTCGAGTTGACAACAAGTGCTAGATGATATGATCTAAGCAGGAGCCGCTTTGATGCGTAGGTAAATTGTGTGCGGCATTCAACCCATGAAATGAACCCAAGTTTAAATAATCGTGAGCAGTGTCGTTAATATTTCCTGGTACAATGTTAATGTTTATATCCCCAATTAATATAATATTTTTGTGTTGAGTTAAGTTTTGCAATGTATTGTTAAGGGAAGAGGTGAAATTAGTCAAATTTTTAAAACAAGGTGGCCTAAATATTGCTTATATTGCAAATTCCAATCCAATTGTAATAAGTAATCGATTACAATCTTGCATATTCGGTCCTACTACCGAGATATTTTGATAATTTTCAACATTTACTGCCAAACCCATCATTTTGATTGTAGTTGAATTCGCTACTATAATATCGAATTCGCAAATTATATCCTGGCATTTGAGGCAAGTTATGCTGTTTATTTATTTCAGCATTCAGCATTCAGTTAAAATAATTATATCTAGATAAAAATATAAAGTACAAAAACTATCATAATTTTTATATATACTACGAATATTCTGTGTTAGTATGATTTGTGGATTTTTAAAAGCAGAAAGATATTGTTTGCAGCTCTCTGCCTCACAAACTTTCGACTCAGATAATGAGAAGTTGTCTAAATCGTTTATTAATTAATCAGTCATTATAAATATACAAGAATAAAAATGCAGAGAAAAATAATAAGGTGTAGCGCTCTTAGGCACCTCCATAATCTATAGAATTAATATATCGTTTTTCGGCCATTATTTTTGCTGGAAAGTCACTAGCGCCAGTGGCATGGTTACATGGCTTTTTGAAGCGCAGGCAGGTAGCACATTTACGGGCTTCTAGCTTAGCCTTGCACGTCCATACTATGACCTTGGTCACCGCAATGGCCACAGGTGTGAGAAGTCCCCGGCATAACTTGGCTACGTGGCCGTACTGTTGGCACTTGAAACATCTTGTTACTATAGTGTAATCTTTTACAGGGCAAGAAGACCAATTCACAAATATTCTTTGGTTAACTATTAAGGCTTTGCGAATTGAAGCAGGTACTTCCAGCACATAGTTACAGGTCTCCATTTCTTTTTTACCTGATTTGTGGCTCAGTTTAATCTCAGACAGGAACTGTTCAAGTGTTTTATCTTCTAGTTTATCCTCCAGGTTTTGATGGAATATACATGTAAATACTTCCTTTTCTTTCATTGAGGTGGGCACTCCAACCACTACTATTCTAGGTCTGCGCTTATGAGGCTCGTCGACTATAAGGCCAGATGTCTTGAGTTGTCTCGAATGTTTTAACTTCTCTATGTCTTTCTTGGACTCAGTGCTTATTATCACACCTCCATTCCTAGTCTTACGTAGGCTTCTGATCTTGAGTTTCATATCCTCTGGACAAATATTTCTTTGAACAAGTGACTTTGTATTGTCACTTGACTTCAGCTTATCATTTGGATATATAGCAATGGAACTCAGGTTATTTGGCTGTATGAAGGTGTTGGTCCCTTTTTTGACAATGTCGGCGAAAGAGAAGGTCGATGAGGCGGGTTTTGAGAATTCCTCAATCCGCTGTTTGAGGTCATGGACTCCCTAAGAAAGGTCACGGTTTTCTTTAAGGGTTTGTATTGTTGAGTGGGCTTGGACGGCTTTAAGTATCAGAGACTGGTATTGGACTACCATTTGGGAGGTTCCATGACCTACTTTGCGGCAAAGGTTGTTAATTCTCAGTTTTTGGTCCGAATTAAATTTTCCTTCAGTTGCGATGGAGCATACCTAACTCAGGCACTGTTCAAGTGTAGTCATCCAACCCTGGATTTCTAGAGTGGTAATAATTTCATCTTCACAGAGCGCTGGAGGTCGTGGAGCAGGCTTCGGCGGAGGACTACGATTCGTTATAGTACTCCTATGGAAGGGACTGCCCTCCATTTTCAATTTTTTTATTTGGTACTTTTAACTATTCATTCATTTACCTTCAGCTAGATCATTTCACATTAGCAAACACTTTTCAATTTATATTGCATAAATCACTATGTACTGCGCTTGATTACTAATGTAGGTCACAATTTTTAGTCAAGTAATGATTATACGAAAATAAAATTAACACGTCTGTACTCATTGAATGTACTATAATGATTCAATAAAAAATTTTTATTGCCATGCCATGTAAAGCAGTTTAGTTCATTGCCGTGGCCAGGTGTTTCATTTCCGTGACTTATGTTTTCATCGCCATGGTATGATGAGGCAAAGAAAACATCTTTACCTGTTATGTACAGGTAGTTGCAAATACTGACAGTACCGGACTCGTCAAGTTAACCTACTGCAATACGATAAAAGACCTAAGGATAGACTTGAAGAGTTTTTTATTGTACAGTCAACTACAAAAAGATTTAAAGTTAACACCTTACAAAGTGATGTATATAATTGCGTACCACACCCTTTGTATGTAAGTTTAATACTCAGTAGTATACAAAATATTATGTTTTATATGGATTTTCATTTCCGTGGATTGATTCTTTCATTCCCGTGGTACAGTTCTTTCATTGCCGTGGACGCTTGTTTCATTGCCGTGCACGCACGTTCATCGCCATGGCACGAAAATTTTTATCTTATATATCTCGTTAGTTTTTTAAGTTATCTGCTAGATATTAAGCAAGAATACATTATCAAAAACTTTAATAATGCGATGTTTTTTTTAAATAAAACCTAAAGATAAAAAAGTCCAAAGAAATTAAGATTTTAATGGACCTGTTGTAATTTACCCAAAGTTAAATTGACTGCACTTAGTACTTAATCCATGTTTAATAATCCGCACTATGTGTAAGAAAACAGTGAATTAATAAAACTTCAAATACATCCAAAATCTATGAAATTTTTTGGATAAAAGAAATAGTTCTTATGCAGACACGAATTACAAAATAGACATCGTAGTTAATAAAATCGTTCATGCTGACTTCGCCCCAAATAATATTTCTGATTTTGACAAATGTAGTCTTATTAAATGCGGGTACACTTCCGTACAGCCACTAGTACTCTTAACCTCTATATGTTTTTGGGTAAACTGTCTCCACAATGTCTACAATAAATATCTGTCATCAAAACTCCGCAGTAAATTTTAGAGTTCTTCATTCCAGGTAATATAACAAACTTTGTAATGCGGTTAAAAAAAGATAACTACTCCGTGACGTCTTCATACGAGTTTCTGTTTAAATTGCTTTAAATTAAATACCGCTCAGAAATCAGAAATATTCAAATTTTAACAAAATACCTAATTCTTTCAGAAAAAAACAAAAAAATTGGTGTACTTACCTCAAAATTATTAGGTCTTTACCTATGAAATTGCCGTTTTTCACGAAATAAATGAAGCGTAATTTTTTTATATATTTTTTATTTCTATTTATCAAAATAATCACCCATGCAATCAATGCATCTTTGCCAACGCATTGGTAGCTTATTGATGCCTTTCTTGAAGAAATCAGCTGGACGGGAGGCAACAAATTCTTCAAAGGCATTTTGTACTGCCTCTCGGGTATTGAATTTTTTTCCCGCCAAGAAGTTATCCAAATTCTGGAAAAAGTAGAAGTCTGTAGGCGCAAGGTCTGGTGAGTACGGCGGATGACGGAGAACTTCCAACCCCAACTCTTGTAGCTTGGAGACCGTCTGCTGTGCAGTATGAGGTCGCGCGTTGTCGTGCAGGAGCAGTGGAGCCGAACGATTGACCAAAGCTGGTTGGAGACGTGCGAGCTTCTCCATCATTGTGTTCAGTTCTTCACAGTACACATCTGCAGTAATGCTTGTCCCGTTTGGCAAGAAGCTGTGATGAACTACACCCGCGTTAGACCACCAAACAGTGACCATCACTTTTCTAGGGGTAAGTTTTCGTTTAGGGCATTGTTTGGGTGCTGAACCAGGGTCCAACCAACTTGCTGAGCGCTTACGATTGTCAAACAGGATCCATTTCTCGTCACAAGTAACAATGCGGTTCAGAATTCCTTCATTTGTATGCCTGCTGAGCAGTGCAAGGCACGTCTCCACGCGTACTTCGCGCTGGCGGTCATTGAGTTCGTGGGGTACCCATTTGTCAAGCTTTTCTACCTTGCCAATTTGACGCAAATGGACCAATATTGTTTTGATGCTAACGTCGAAAGCTGCTGCTAATTCAGCCGTGGATTGAGTTTCATCAGCTTCCACAATTGCCTTTAATTCGTCATTGTCGACCAAAGTTTTCGGACGACCACGGGGTTCATTTTTCAGGTCAAAATTTCCAGAACGGAAGCGGGTAAACCAATAACGGGTGGTGCGTTCGTTTGTAGTGTTCGCTCCGTAAACGTCGTTGATGTTGCGTGCCGCTTGTGCCGCTTTGCTGCCACGACGGTACTCATACTCCATAATTACTCGAATTTTTAACTTATCCATGATGACGAAAAATGTTCGAATGCGTTGAAAACAAAACACTAACTATTAAACAAATGACGATTTTAGAAAAAGAATTCCATATTTGTCAAATAAAATTAATTTGAAATTAGAATTATCAGTCAAAAAAAAATATTTTCATTTGAAATGGCCAGTACGGCAAAACGGCAGTTTCATAGGTAAAGACCTATTATTTACATAACGAGTTGTAAATATTAGCGAAGCTCTGTTGATACCTACAAATAGTGTGACATCCTTGACGAGTGTCTATTTATAAAAGGAAATCCAAAATTATGACCCCAGGTTTGTACTATTATGATATTTTAGTGAATAATCCAATCGTATAAAACAAAATCGGAATAAATATTCTATACCAGGCCACTCATCTGAGTCAATAACAATAATAACCACTTATTTGAGAACCACATCCATCCATGTGTGTTAGTGGGTACAGTCTTCTTCTGAAGCTGCAATGTTATTGATAATTCACAAATTCTTCATCAAATTATTATACCGGTGCAGCCAGCGCCCTCCATTAAAATTTATGGAATAAACGCTTGACGAAATACAATGAATGACAGCAATTTTATTTAACGTTGTTCGAATCCCAACTCAACATATTTTGTGTAATTTTTTGTCATTTGTTTTCACCGTCTCTTTTTCTTATTTATTTTTGTTTTCGATTAATAAGGTAAAAAAAGTGTCATGAGTTTTTCAGTCAAACCAATACGAGGATGGAATTTTTTTAATATAAATGATTCATATTTTAAAACGGATGTTTTATATTCTTTCAATATATCTGTTCAATATATAATTTTATGGTCATCCATGACACCCGCTCAGCATACTGATGTATTTATCTGGGGACTATTATTTCTATAATTATTATTATTATTAATTTGGTGCTAAGTTTCGGTACTCGCGGTTGCATTCGCGTTTCCCTCGGGCGCAGGACTATTTCTGGGTAAAATGCACATTAAGATCTCACAACTGACAACATGTATACTTGTACATAGCAAAATAACAATAATCGTTTGCGTTGTTCAGGCAGGGAAGCGTTGCAAAAGTAATTAATAAATATTGAGTTTCGGCCCTATTGCGTCATTTGTTTACGAACGCACGTCTGCTAAACAAGTCGATCCGGAAGATAACTGAAACTATGGAGAAAATTTAACACCGTGCTGTGATAAAATTCCTTACCAAGTAAGGAAAGACCGCTCAGACCATTTTGAATGAAATGGAAACCGTTTATAGGGAACAGTATAAAAAAACCATGCCACTTGTAAATTTTTTCAATTTTCAAATATTCCATTTCAAAGTTTCCATTTCACGGTTGTTATAAAAGTGGCATGGTCTTTTTATTTAAAACCCTTTCATTCCACTTACTTTTGGACCTCCCCTCTATTTCAGATTTTACAGATTTGAAAGGAAAAAAATAAAAAATATGTATCCGGTTTGTTACAGCAAAAAGAAAAGGCATTTCGCAATTTCACAAAAATTGGGAACGTTATGGAAATCCTTTAGACTATCTTGGATTTTTTTACCAAAAAACGGGGGGAGGGGAACCCAGAATAAGCATACGTATATAAATATAAACAACCATGAACCGAGAACAAAAATTCATGTTCATCACACAAGTGAATGAAGGCCAGTATTCGAACCTGGAACCTACTAACCACTACGTGACTCGGTCGTCGCAAAATTACACCTAATATTATTATTAACTAGTCTAATATTACACCTATGTTCGCAATGTTCTCGAGTATAGTAAATAGTAATATGTTATATATTGTAGACTCCAGTTGAATAAAATAGAACCAAACACCAAAGCGAACTGGGCTTGTAATTATTTGCCATTTCACTAAGTAAGCTAAAAATAAGTTCTTCGAAAATGACAAATTTTTGCTGATTTTCCACGGTATAAAACTTTCGTAGGCCACCAGGTATTTTTCTCTAGATTTTGGTGGCATAATGCTATCACTCGCGTTTCGTGTCTCGATTAGTATTTCGGGGTGGTCAATCCACGTATCGCTCTTCTTCCATAGGTATAGTTGACATTTTTTATAATAATTAACCACACAACGAAAACTTTAACAAATATTTATAGAAAATTTCACGTTTTGTTTATCGAACTATTTATTTATCGGCTAGAGTTCTAACCCATACAGCCTGCGTCTGCTTAAGAGCCTATATAATAAAATAAATTTTGCTTAATTTATTAAACAATTTTATGAAATTATGGTAGTTTTGATGATTATCATATTATGTAACCTAAAATAGTTAATTTATTTACAAAAATATTCTTAATTTTTTGGCATAAAAACTCTTTGCTGAGATTTAAAATAAAAATATAAAGTAAAAGACACTAGTGTGGTAATGTCAAGTAAAAAGTACGAGTGTATAATAAGCAAATTATTTGCTTATTATACACTCGTACTTTTTACTTTTTGCTGCAATTTGCTACAAATTGAATTATGAACATTTAGGTTGCCAAAATAGTCACTTTACAAGCAAGTATGTTGAAAATACATTAAAACTACTCATATAAATCATCTTTAATTATGTTCAACAATATGTTTAATTACTGTTACACTATAGAACGATATATTATATTAGAATAATATTAAACATGTATATTGTATAATACCCGTCACATGTGTACAGCAATTTTAACTTTTCCTTTACTTATTCAACTGAATCTTTTTGTTTGTTGTTTCTTATATTCCATTTTTCTTATATATTTTCTCTCTTATGTTACTTATGTAAAATCCGTTAGGTTGTATGACCGGTTTATTTTTGTTTTTATTTTTATTAGAGTTAAGAGGATTTTGAGTAAATAATAAATAAAAAGAAATAGAATCCTACTCGATATGGTGAGAAGGGCACTTCTTATTATAGTATCTATATTGCATGTCGGCATATTACTTGACTTGAAGCTTTACGATACAATTTGGATCCTGAGCCTCCCAAAGGTGCATGCACTATAAGTATCAGCAAAACAACTTCGGGTGTATGAAACATGCGATTTAAAATACTTATTTTTAACAAAACAATTGCAAACCATATCCTAAGATTAGAATGAAAAATACGTTTAAATGATTTAGAGACTTATTTCTTCGCAGAAACTTTTGTATTTTTAATACTTTCTGAAATGTTACTTTTCCCACAAGTTGCCTGTGACCAATAAAATCACACAGTAATTTAAGAATATTTAATAAAGTTGCCACGAAAAGGTAAAAAAAAACTTACAATAATTTTTTAAAAGATGTTATTGCGTTATGTAAGTAACTGTTTTTTATTTTTTTTAAATACTTGTTATTAGGAAATAAAATCCAAGTAGGATGCACATAAATAACATTTAAATACTAATACACAGGCTCGAGGCAACAAGCTGCGACGACACTTCGACAGAAAAAAAGGTTGCATAGATGCTCTGCTAACGAGCGAAGCGGAGCCGGATCGATAGTACATAATAATTTCATATAATTTATAAAACTATATTATATAAAACCCTTTTGTAAAGTTAAACTAAGAATCATAGAAATTTGACCAAGACCAATGTTAAGAACTTGATTAAAAAAATATGTAAACAACATAAATTTTTTGACGTAAATATAATTTTGGTATAAAAACTTAAAGAAAAATATTCCTAATACTACTTATATAATAAACAGCAGTTTAAGTTTTCAAGGTTAAGGTTCTGGTTAGCGTAGCTGATGACATAACAACATAGCTTGGTCACCCTAAAGCTAATATTTAAAGATAATACGTAACTAACTTTGCGCAAAGCTATTATTGGCAATATATCCAAACAAGACAGCAGATTTTCTGTTTGCTGTTTGTGTTTAAATATATATGTTTGTGTTTTGCATTGTGTTTAAATATATGAAGTTTTATTTTTTATTTTTATTTTTTTTTATTGAAAAACGTTTGTCTTCTATCTCACCTGATAGAAAGTGACGATGAAGACGAAGGTGTTACACGTGTATCCACGAGATACCTATTCACTCGACCCTTGAAAGAACTGGGACTATAGTTTTCTGGAAAAACAGACGCAGGCAGTTCATTCCACACCTTGGCGACCCGCACCAAAAAGGAACTATCGAAGGAACTTTGTACTACTTACCAGAATTCGTAATAATAAAACTTTAATAACGAATGTGTACTAACGAATATGTGGCATTTAATTCTGCTGCGAAACTAGAATTGTCATTTTGTATTTCAGCATGCAATGCCCCTACCTCACATTTTCAGATTATTTTAATAATTAAATGTATCATTATTCGCAATGTTTCATAAATACATATGTTTTATATATGATGTATAATAAAAAATTGTCTCTGCTCAGTTGGTAAAAGTGAGGTGTATTTTCAGTGTGTCTGAGAGGAGGAGTAACTATAGTAGTGTAATCACAAATAGAGTATCTCTTTATATTTAGTTCATATAACGTTACTGTTATGTACATGGCATGTGCTTAGAATAAAGTAAAATAGCATTAGAAAGGTTAAAGGCAAGTTTATAAGTAATGTAGACCTGAACCGAAGAATCTATTCAGTAGCTCAAGAAAGATTTTAAGAATTTTAAGACTACACTATTTGTGTAATGATTGAAGTCGAACAATTTGAATATTTTTAAATATATTCCTACATGTAATCAAACTGTAATGGATCGAAAACTGTACATGTGTAAAAAATTGTAAAAAATTACTACTGTAAAAAATTTGACAAACATTTTACTAGGAGTACTGCTTTTGGAATTTTCATAAAGTTGCCTGTTTATTAGTGCAGGCTAATCTCGAAAACGACCAAATTGATTTTTTTAATAACTTATTAATAAGTTAAGTAACTCATTTCGTTCAATCTGTGATACATGCGACACTTCCGATTTTTTTTATGTACCTACGTGGTACCAGAGACTAGTAAATAACTATAGACTAACCATGTCTAACAAAATTTTGTGACTTGAAAAAAAGTTGTTTTTAAGATAGAGAGATGGCGTTAGTTGTATTAGATTTACAAGTCATTTAAATTTAGTAAAAATAATACGTAAAAAATCTAAAGATGGCGCTGTTTACAAAATCATTTGATATTTCATTGCAAGTACTATCCGTAGGTATCAGACGACAACAGACGTTGCCAGCTAGTGCATTATATTATTTGATGCTATGTTGCCGCTCTTATAATTCAGTAACAGAAAACTTTACACCACCCCGGATATTATTTGTAGTGTTACTGGGTTACTGTATTGCCAGTATATAATTTTTCCCACAAAAATATAGCATTCATCTTCACAGTTTGTTCTTATCTGCCTTAACATAATAAAACGAATTTCAGTGCATTTAATTAACAGGTATATAATATTTTACTTTATTTCTTGATATCGATAAAAATTATGTCTTAATAAGTGCATAATTTTTATTTATAATGCATATAACTCATAACTATTTTGCAGTAGTGAAAAAAATTTTATTATTTAAAAAAATGTTCTTTATCCATCAACTTTTTTTATTCTCTTTATCACAACATTTTATTTGTTTGACAATTTGAATTCTTTGTCGTTTATTGTTGTTGCTATGGGTGTGTGTTTGTTTTGGAACTTTTCCCTGCATTTCTTTGAATTCACAATATTTCTGCTCGCCTACTGTGACTCGTGCAAATTGTATGGACCTTGAGTAAGTTTACGTTTTGGCTGCTACATATATCGTATAACACGTGCGTTTATCACAACTGTGATAATAAAAGCTTTTAAAAATAGATTATTATAGCAATTAAAATAAAGAGGATGGTAGTGCCCAGGCGTCTCTGAACAAAATAAACTTATACCAGTGTTTATATGGTCTTTTGTAGTTGTTATTTTGTCATCTATAAAGTAAGAATAAATTACTATCTACCTATTCTTATTGAGTAAAATTATCAAAATAAATGATATAAAACGATGACATTTTCCAATTTCAGGAAAGGAATAAATCCTACTTGCTAAGGTTTCAGGTTATTTGACAACGCCATCTAGCATTTGCATTACGTTTCTTGTCAAGAATTCATATAAAAATTAAAGACGACAAGGTTGGTCCAAGCTATTTGAGAGCGACATCTAGTAATAGCTTGGATTTTGAGCTTTTTCCGAGTCACGAATTTTTGTATGGAGATGGTCAGTCTATAGTTATTTACTAGTCTCTGGTGGTACAAAGGATACTTGACGGGTTAAAATCAGTTTACAAAGAAAACAGTTTAAAGAGATATGCTAAGGCAAACAAATTAATTACCCCTAAAGACGACTAGCAATTTTCTAAATTTTTAGTCATATATAAAACTTCCGTTAATCGAGCGTTAGGTATATAAAATATTAAAAAGACAGTGATTACGAGGTTTAACTTAGGTTGAACAAGTATCCGGAATGGGAATGTGCCTTGTCGTGGCCAGAGGGCTCAGTACCCCGTTGCAGTCCATTTAGGCATTGAGACTTCTTTGTGTATTCATATCGCTGGCCAACTGGTCGATATATTTAGTTTAATTTTGTTTTGAAATTGACTTAAGTCAGGCTAGTATTGAATTTTTTGGACGAGAATTTATTAAATCTACCCGTGGCTTAACGTATTTTGTTTTGATAAACTTTGTTATCAAGAACTTGACTTGATTAGATAAAAATCCAGAGTGAGTCCGATAATTTCATTTCAATGCTTTGTTTATTGTAGTACACAGTGCATACGTTTGATAACTGACGGATAAAATGGATACAGAAGTGGACGCGAAACCAGAAAACTTAAATAAGAAGACATTCAGGTAGGTAACTTTCTTATGGTAATTTGTAATAATAATATAATTTATTGCAAAAAAAAATACATACATTCAATTTTAATTATACTGTAAATACAATGTTTTGCATCAATAAATTTAACCAAGGTAAAACTTCTATCTACTCGGCTTAGCCTGTATCTTTAATAAAAGTAAGTGATTTGGCTAGATATAGTTAAATCAATACAAAGTAAAACATATATTATTTTTACATATGTATTACAGTAATATAACAATATTACTGATTAAGATAATTGTTAATAAGTAATATTATACTCAAATGGCTACCACAGGACAGGCAAGGTTGCCTAGTATGTAAATGTACTTTGTTAAGATATATATGTTTTAATAAAGTTTTAATGTTCAATTATAAAACATTTCCGTAAACAAAAACTATGAATCAATTATCTCTTCTGTAATAGGTGCTGTTGGTTTTCTTGATATTGCTAGTTAAAAAAGCTAGAGATATCAATAATAAAAGAATTTTATAAATTTATTATTAGTGTAAACTATATAAATGAAAGCTGCCTGAAGTCACTGCTTGAAAAAAAAATAACGAAAAGTTAATAAACGTAAAAAGCTTATTGTTACAATGCTAAATTAATCGTCAAGTTCTTAAAATACAGTAATGTAAAAAGTTCTTTTTCAAAGTTAAAAAAGAATACAATTTTCTTTTGTAAATAATCTATTATGAAGTTAATGGGTATGGTTCCTACATAACATAACATTGAAATTGTGTATATTTTCAGTGCAGACGAACGTGATAAGGAGCGCAGGAAGGTTAATCTCGAGTACCTGCAAAGTGATTACTACGATATGAGTGGGGACAACTATTTGATCGTTCTGAACCACTACGAATACAAGAAAACAATATATTTCAAGTAGGCTTTTTATCGAAAACAGCTTTTTTTTCAAAATTATTTTACTATTTACAATATTAAGTAGATCGTTACATCGCCTCCCCTGATAGTAAGAACCAAAGAAGACGACGATGTAAAAACTCCATGCTAGGGGAATCTGATTTCTATATAATCTACAAAGTAACGAACATTGTGCAGCGTAAATCCTCTAGAGTATCGTATGAAAAAGTGTCTGAATCAGGGATGATAAATAAATCAAAACTAGGATTCGGAGACGTTGTAATAAACATTATTAAGAACGTTTGTATTTTTGACCAACTTCGTATTAGTTATGATCGTCAAATAGTTTTTTTTAAAGATTCAGCACAACGCTCGGTGTAAGTACCAATAAACCTAAAATTAGTTTTGAAAATAAAAGGTACAATATTTGTACATGAAAAATATTTTACAGTTTATTTGTAAACAAAAAAACAGCATAAGAATCCTCTGACAATTGTCTCACTTTATTTCATAAAATACTGTTATAAATGCATATGTAAGTTAAGTAATTGTAAGTTAAGTAAAGCTTTAGTTAAGTAATTGAATAAATCTATCTCAGCTACAAGACGCCTCCAAAACGTGGCGGCACAATGGTAGACGTCAAGGCTCTTGAAGAAGTGTTTGGGGATTTTCTGCGATTCAAAGTCATAGTTCATCATAATTTTGACTACGAAGATATAAAAGCTGCACTCAAAGACTGTGAGTATCTCTATCTAACCTTTTTATTCGCTTCGGATGCTTTTGTAGAAGCAGCTTGTTCTGCACTACATTATACGACGAAAAATAAAAAAAAAAGTAAAAACTCAAAATGTGGCATTACTAGAAATGATCAAGTATAATTGAACAAAAAAGTATTTTAATCTATCATTGTGCTTCGTTGAAGTTTGAAAAATGTAAAAATATTTTGACTGAATTATTTTTCAGTTGGTTCTATCTTGAAAATATAATTTCGGTTGCATTCTGAGTTTATTTGCTCGCTGCTACCTTACTTTATTGTGAAGAAATAGAACGTGAATATATTTTTTACTACATTCACTAAAGCGCTATATTTGCGTAGATGTTGGCAGTAATAAGATTTGTATTATTTTGAAACGCTTGCATATTATGTATTGTTAGCATGGGCGTCAAAACAAATGGATGGTGGGTCTACGAGTAATACAAAATTGACTTAAAAGTGGCCCAAGTAAACCCACACATAAACAGAATATGGATAAATTTAAATCGTCTAGTATTACAGCTGATTATTGATTGCCACATTTTTTTACTATGTGTATCTGTGACCAGTAAGTTGAGTGTCTGGTCGTCAATGTCGCAGAATTCAGGGGGGAAAAATCATTATCCCAATTTTCTCTCCTCCCTACCATATTGAAATGGCAGCCAATTTTATTTTTTCTACCTCGACGCCCGGGTGCCTGTACTGAATTAGTCATTGCTATCCATATAGACGTCCTAGGAATACGAAAGATGTCTAATTTGAAAGCTAATAATTGTAACGCTTTGGTTTATTCCAGTGAATAAAAGAAATCGGGTCACATGAACAAGTTTTTAATAGGTAGAATATAATTCGGGTTCGCACGCTGATTTCTATCTATGACTGATCTTGGCTTGGCAAATTAAAAACACTACTATCCTGGTAGCTGGAGATGCAGGAGACGCAGGGTGGAGTCCAGCAGCTGAGTTAGTGAGAGTCGGAAAATGCCGCCGTACGGTCCAAGGTAGCCGCTAGATGTCCCGTAGGTGTCCGTCACAGGAATAGTGGGTGGCGCACTGCTGTAGCAGTGAGCTACTTGAACTCTGGAATGTCAAACCAGACATTTTACATTCTGCCCGGATGAGCACCTGACTGCGACATACCAACCGAAGCTATCAACAGCTGAGCACAGGTATAGTAGTGATTAGAAGCAGCAGTCGAGATGAGGCAGTACAGGCATAGTTATATAGTTACACACCAAGCCTATTTATATGTGGGATAATTAAAAAAATAAAGAAATTTAGAACACATTTTTCACATGTATTAATTTGTGAGGGTAATTACATAATTTCTACAAAAGAATTTTATATATAAATAGATGAGTATGATAGATGGAAATTAAGCTGATCAGCGGTTAAGCACATGATATAAAAAGCATCTAGGCACAATCTTACTAGCATTAAAACTAAATACTTAACTAATTACAACAGTAGTATGGGGTCAACACACACAATACGCGATAGATTTAAATGTTTATAAAACGTTTTTTAATACCATAGTACATTTCATTATTTTAGATGTGTAGAAAACTAGACGCGAATTTAGTGGAAGATTAAAATTTGACGACGTCCTCACTTCGCAAACGTAATTCGGCTAGTCAGCGACCGGCCGGCTGTGGAATGCGGTTCCGGGGACTCGGCGCGTGACAAACTGGATGTCGCAGCTAGACTGCCGAACTAGGATAGTGCGCGGTGTTTTGAAATTGTCTAGGTTTATGTTTTGTAAAGTTTATATTTTTAATAATTATTTATTTGTAAGATTATCTTATTCATTGTTTTATTTAGTTAGGTAAGATTGTTTTATTTTATTATTAATTTAAGGTTTAATTTAATTGTTTAAGGTAAGAGAGTGTCACATAATATAGAAAATCAACTGATGATATATATTATTCAATATCTTTTTTCATAAAAAAACAAAACAGGATTCCAAAAACAAAAATCCCAATGAGACCCACTAGTTTTCAACAGCAATTCTCGGTGAATGTATGGGGTGGACTGATCGACATTTTGATTCTGCCTCTTATTTTGCCTGCAACAATTAATGGTCCAAGATTTTTAGAGTTTCTGCAAACAGACTATACTATTTGCGCTGTAGCATTGTGCGGGTGACAGTTGCCTGTATGACGTTGACATCTGTCAGTACCACATGATACGTCTATGGCGTGACGTTATATGCATAAAACTGTGCTTAATTTTTCTGTCAATTAGGTACATTTTATTCGTAGACTAGAACATTCTTGTTGGGTTTAATTTAATTTACTACAGTTATTAATGATTTAATATATTACGAATGTGGCTGAAACTATACTAAGTCATAATTTGTAAATCGCGGCATCTTTCAAGAATGAAACGAAA
This sequence comes from Marasmarcha lunaedactyla, assembly GCA_923062675.1. Classification (NCBI taxonomy): domain Eukaryota; kingdom Metazoa; phylum Arthropoda; class Insecta; order Lepidoptera; family Pterophoridae; genus Marasmarcha; species Marasmarcha lunaedactyla. Next base: position 14,489,749 of record OV281346.1, on the reverse strand, counting down.
CGTTACTGAAACTATCACCCGCACCATGCTGTAGCGCAAATAGTATACCTATACACAGTAAAGTGTAGTTTCAGGATGATACGCCAATTGGATAACGCTGTCGTACATTTCGCCATTAATGTAAGAAATTACCTAAACGGGCAATATGCAATGTGGATTGGACGAGGTGGGACGATCGCTTGGCCACCACATTCACCGGAATTGACGCCCCTTGACTTTTTCTTGTGGGGCAGACTGAAACAACAAGTTTATATTAACGTGCCAAATACAAGAGACGAATTAATACAAAAATAATGCAAGTTGGGGATTAATGAGGACGGACACAGCAATGATACAAAGAGCTACATAACACGTGTCGATTAGTGCAACAGCTTGTCTACTGCACAATGGAGGACATTTCGAATCGTAACATTTTCAATGAGCTAAATAAACCACAATTTTTCTACTCCAGCGTTGAAACACTACCTTTTTATACCTTCATAAATTTTAAACTAGCCTACTTAGGACTTAAGGTAATTGATTTATTTTTAAGTAAATATCCTGTACTATAAGAAAATAATGAAAAAAATTTAGCTTGACAGGTTCGTTTTTAAAAAAAGAAAAAATATTGATTTTTGTTTTTGTAATTCTGTGTTGAATAATATGTAACATCAGTTGATTGTTCTAGGAGAAAAAATTGGGATAGTGATTTGTCGATAAAAATACCATATTTCACCCTCCTATAGTCTGCGACATTGATGATCAGACACATTGTATAATCAACCCATGCAGCCTCGACTACTTTCATGAACATTTTTTACTAAGCAATATGACCATTTTGGATGTCTAATCGATCGACTAATCGATCAAATTTATACTGGTATTATATTCATACCATTTTTGCTTATCATTGAAGTTTTGCTCGGACGCTGTTAAACGCAGTCCCGAAGTCCATTAGTTTGTAAATCAATGATTGTCACTTCTTTTTACACTTAAATTTTTTATATTTTAGAATATTAAAGATACTAGAGAGATACACACAATCTTTACAGACCTAAGGAAATAAATCAGTCATATACAGTTTACAAATTTCAGTTTGCAAAAGAGACCACACGAACACAACATGCGTGTCAGTGGCTGTAATGACGCACGGAGAACAAGATGGGTCGGTGTACGCGGCTGACCGGCCCTATCTTCTCAGTGACGTTATCAATCTGTTTGACGGCGTTGACTCACTGCTTCTGAAACCTAAGCTGTTCTTTGTGCAGGTAAATTTATTTAGAAGACTTTACTGCCCCAAATTTACGGTCATCTATTCTTTAAGCTATGTGCCCTACCTATTGCACTTCACTTTTGTAATCCTTCGGGCTATGTCGGCTTATCCATGAGAGTCTCTGTGGAGGCGATCGAGCATTTTACTCAAGTCTTCTAGGACCTCAGCGATGACTACAATATCGTCAGCAAATCAAAGGTGAGTGATGTATTCGCCGTTGATGTTAATGCGAATACATTAAAAGTCCAGAAGCTTAAAGGCATTTTCCAATGCAGCGGTGAACAGCTTCGGTGAAATAACTTCATCATCATCTCATCGTCATCTCGTTCTTTGTAGAACCGTCTGGGCTAATCCAAGTCCATTTACAATGTTCTAGTTTGACGAAGAAGGAGTTCATCATATAGAGATATTCCCTCTCCATGAAGTCGGCCAGCATCTAGCTTCAGGATTTTCCTAATTTCGCGTTAAAGTCTACCACGACAGTGTTGTAATAAGTCTTAGAGGCATATATATCCCTGGATATGTCCACATACATAACCTCATTTTCGGAGTGTGTCGAAGTCGGAGCGTAAACCTGGATGACCTTCAACGAATACCGTTTGTATTATTGTATTGTACCGTCCGTATTGTATCAGGGACGCTACTCTAGTCAACATACTTTCGACTTTAATATTATAGTTCACAAGGGACTTGTGGACTTAGAATCCACTTTGGGACAGTCGGTTGCTCTCCCCGTAGTAAAACAGACTGCCGGATTTAAGAATTATCGAGTCCTCCCCCTGTCATCAGACTTCAGATAACCCTACGATATCCGAACGCAATGTGCTCCACTCTTCCTGTAGTTCAAACAGCTTCTCGTCGGTCACGAATGTCTTGCCATTATATGATGCCAGGGCCAGTTGTCATTTGTGGCAGCCGGATCACTGATCCCCAGCATGTTGAGATTTTTTAGCTCCCACTATCAGCATTCTTTGCACCTTCTGCTCCGCCGTTTTCTTAACCACTGCCGCAGTCAAGACTAGCACAGCCACCTGGGACTAGGGGCCGTAGTTGAGGTGTGATTTGCAGGGGGGTTCCGATAGCCACCGCGTTGGGCAAGCATGTCTCTGACCACAGTCTGAATTTTTTCTTAAGTCGATGGTGCTGCTGCCCATCACTGAATAGGTTGTTTAAGATCAAAGATGTTTAAAGTGGTTATAGCGCCACCAGTAGGGCGCCAGAGCTTCGTCCGTTAATCAGCATGGTGCACACGAGCTGATGAGGTTAGCAGTTGGGGCAACTAGATGTTGGTTGGCACCCCCTTACACCTCCTTATAATAATTTAATGATCCTTAAATAAATAAGGCTCATTTTAGGTATTTTGACCGTAAGTTATTTAACACTTTCATATTAAAATTTTATAATTCCATACAGATATTTTAAACAAGCAATTTTAGAGATTTCGAAATTTTGTATGTATTTATTAACTTAATGCATAACCTTACTGTAAAATTGCCAGGCACTATACGGTGATACTTTCACTAAATATATTTAGTTCAAATAGTTCCATATCAAAACGCTTCATTCTAAAATGCGCAATGACATGTATGACATTTATTTCACTGTTAAGATTAAATAAATGTAAGGCTTTATGTACAGGCTTGCAGAGGAGAAGAGTTGGATTCTGGAAGAACTCTACAGCTGGATGCTCAGCAGAAAACATACAAGCTTCCATCTAGAGCGGACTTCCTTGTACTTTACTCAACAATGGAAGGTAAAGGAATTCAGTGGTTTTTTAAAGGTGGCAAACTCATTGCGGGATCTGTTGCTTGTCTAACGCCAAGACAGTTAGAATTCGGTGGTTTTTTTTTTTTTTTGGTTCCCCTCCACGGGAAGGGCAGGAGGACATAAAAAATGCTCTGACGCATACTCCGCGCGCGCGATCGGAGTTATGTGGGACTCGTCCCGACGCCTACCAGAACCATACCCACTAAAAAACCCCCTGTCGGCTCGTGCATTTTTGCCACTCAGCCTTCATCTGAGCGACGGCCAATCGGAGAAAGAGGCCGCGCTAGCGGGGCCCTTAAGAGGTCACCCGCTGGGATTTACATAGCACTGAAGGTGCTCAAAAAAGAAAAGTAAATAAATAAAAAACATTAAAAATTGACAAATAAATTTGCATTAATTCGGATTTACGTTAGAATTAGAATTTACGTTAGAATTAGAATTTGCGGCCTGAAGGGCCTCTAGATCTAAAGTTAACTGCGTGCGTTCGCTCGTGTGCGCGTTTCTCGGTCTAGCGATTTTGTAAATCGAATCTAACACAGGAACAGTATATGAGACTGAATCTCGAACAAGATGATTGGGATGGGATTCGGCGCGTTTGAAGAACGATTCTGAGAGTGTTTTGAGGTGCTGTTGCACTGTAGGCAGTTCAAGATCTCTGTGCAGGTCCGCGTTACGCACGTACCAAGGTGCGTTTGTGGCCCTGCGGCAGAAGAGATTTTGAACTACCTGCAGCTTGTACAGGACGGAGGGTTTGGCGTGGGCAAAGACTGGCGAAGCATATGACATGACGGGTCTAACGCAGACCTTATAAAGCGTACGTTTATTTCTAAAAGACATTTTACTTTTTCTTCCTATCATACTATATAGACGGCTTAAGTAAAAACGCGCGAGTTTCGTTACTCTATCGACGTGTGGCTTGAAAGAAAGCGTCTGATCTAAGGTGACGCCTAAGTATTTGACAGTGCGCTTCCAGGGGATGGGAATACCTAACATACGAATGTGCGGATCGTTGTGGCGATTACGACGTTTGTGGTCGAATTGAATAGCAGAACTCTTTTCTGGGTTGACATCGATACGCCATTTTTGAAACCAAACACCGAGGGCGTTTACGGCCTTTTGGAGTCTGGTGATGTTATACGGGATCGCTTGACTTTTAGTGTAAAGGGCGGTATCGTCTGCAAAGAGGGCGAGTTCGACGCCTTTCGGCGGGATGGGGATGTCGTTGGTGTACACGGTGTACAGCAGAGGGGCGAGGACTGAGCCTTGCGGGACTCCAGCCTTTATGGGACGAGGCGCGGAGAGCGTGCCTTCATGTTTGAATCGAAAAGTACGGTCTTTAAGAAACGACGCTATTAATCTGACTAGGCGAGCCGGTAAGCCTATTTTATAGAGTTTAAAAACGAGACCGCTGTGCCAGACTTTGTCGAAAGCCTTGGCTACGTCAAAGAGAACCGCGATTGTTTTTTACGACGCTGAGAGAATCCTTCGAGTATGTACTAAACGATTCGATGGACTTGCTGAGGGCAGGAGTGCTTAGCGCGAAAGCCGAACTGGCGGGGAATGATGAGAGGGTCGCCATCCGTTGGAAACAGATGGTTCCGCATTCGAGAGAGTATGACTCTTTCGAGAAGTTTAGACATTGCCTTGAGGAGGCTGATGGGTCTGTGATTAGCCGGGACATTCAGAGGTTTACCCGGCTTGGGAATGCCTATGACTGTCGCTTCTTTCCAGGCTTTTGGAAAGTAGCTATGGTCGAAGCAGGCATTGAAGATGATAGCTAACAAGGTAAGCACCTGCTCAGGCAGGTGCTTAAGTGCGTGGTTGGAAATTCCATCCGCACCCGGAGCCTTTTTGGACTTTTGCTTTCTAATGAGAAGCAAGATTTCATCATTAGAGACTGTGACGGGGTCGTCGGTGATAGGGAGAGATTCTCTGCGGAGAACTTCGTCCTCCACCGCCTGGATGTGGGAGGGGTCCACGGGTTGCGTGCTGGGCGAGCATTGTGCCGCTATCCTGTCAGCGAAGCATTCGGCTTTCTCTTCGACTTGGAAAGCAATGGTGCCGTCGGGACGAGTGAGAGGAGGAACGTGAGAGGCGGTGTCTACGCGTAAGGCTCGGGCCATTCGATAATACGCTTGGTGGGACGGGGAGATATTCTCCATGAGATCGTTAAACTGAGTGTCACGGAGTTCCGCGAGGCGAGACCTAACTTTACGTTGAAGCTGATTCGCAGCTGTTCTGTATGCTGGCGTGGGATATTTCTTTGCTCTCCGGAGAGCCGCGTTCTTGGCTTTAATGAGATTGCTAACGGCTAGTGGAAGCGCGGGTTTGCTTTGCTTAGCAACCTTTTCGTTGTCGTTGATGGCTGTGTTAATAGCATCAGTTAGAGTATTGACTAATGAATCTATTTTATCCGGGCTATCTAATTGGTCGGGCGAAATCGCGAGCGGAGAGTTAGGGGCCTCTAAGGCTGAAACTAACGTATTTTTAAAGCCTTTCCAATTGGTAAAGGTCTTAGGAGGTGTGACGTTAACGTTAGGCGTACCTAGCACGAGGGAGACGGGGCGATGGTTGGAGCCTAGGTCATCGAGCGGTTCGATAGACCTTAGATCAAGATTGATTCGCTTGATAATTGCAAAGTCGAGGATGTCAGGAGAGTAGGTCGGGTTGTTGGGATAGTGAGTGGGAGTGATGAATTCGGTGGATAAGTTGTATGTATTTGTATGTATAAAACATTGTTTTCCCGCTCATCATTGCATCTCCATTTTTGTGTGAACAGTTATCAGAACTCCAAAATTTTTTATTTTTGTGTTTTCTGTAAGCACTTTCTGTTTTAATCCTTTGCTATGGTTATTTTTTTTTTTTTGTATTTTATTTATACTTAACTTTTTCTAACTAAAAGAAACGATGCTATTTTGGAGTGTAATAAATTATATTTCTCTTGTAAAGTTATAATTCTGCCAAATGTTAACCTAAATTAAAAATATGGTCTAAGAAACATGAAATATTTTTCTGTAGAATTTGTGTGAAAAAGGTTTAATTTGAAACATTTTTATAAGCTTTTAAAATTCATAAAATTTTTCAGGTTTTGTTGCGTTCCGAGACCAGTACGGATCATGGCTGCTGCAAACGTTATGTAATTTGATACGAGAACATTATCGAAACCTGGACCTTCTGCACATCATCACTTTATTAAACCGGGAAATTGCCTTGGAGAGAGAGTCTAATAACACCAGAATTCGTCATATTCACGGAAAGAAACAAATGCCTGAAACTTGCTTCTCTTTGACAAAATTGTTAAAATTTGAATAATGGTAGGAGAAAAATGTATTTATTTTATTGACGATGATGCAGACTAAACGTGTTTAAAATTCTGGGATATAAGTGACAACCTTAGGTTTCACTCAAGAGTTTTTTTTTTCCAGTTTTAGTTGTTAATTGAGTGGCTGTCGATTAATAAATCTTAATTATTTTGTCGTTAATTATTATTTTTTAAATTTGAACATTCTCCTTAACTTAAATTAGTGAAGTAGTTAGTGTTATTTATTTATTTATTACTAAATTATGTACACACACAATGAGTGAGAGCTTATATTATATTCAGAATGGTACATAGGTGCAGGTTATTTCTTTGAGAAATTTCTTCTAGCCGACCTGTGACTGGAAATAGTGATGCTGAGCAAAGTTAGTGTGTACTTGAGTTAGTAGTGTAACTATTTACAAAACACATAAATACATAATTGCTTAGCTTAATAAACATGCATAAACATAATATAAATATAACTAACATACACATAAACATACACAAATACAACAATATGATTTAAAATAAAATCAGTAATATGTCGGAAAATAATGAAGTACGACGACAACAGTATAATTAAGGTCTGAAAAAAAAAGAGTTCTCTTGCTCTGCTTTTAAAAACTGGTAGTGATTTTGCTTCATGGATTTCGCGAGGAAGTGCATACAGTGACAGCTTGAACTGAGAAAGATTTGGAGAAAAATTCTGTTTTGTGAGGCTTCGTGTACAGGACAAGGACGTGAAAAGGACGTTAAATAAAAGCTAAAGTATTCGACAATTTCTGCGTAGACGGATTGAAAGCCAGCGGAGTTGCTTTCGACATTCCGATACATGGTCAAACTTCTTCAGGCCAAAAATAAAGTTTTGTAAGCGTTCCAACTTATTTAAAAGTTCTTCCGAAACATACAGGTAGCTCGCATCAGCGTAGTCAATAATAGGCTATATGAGAGCCTGCGCTAGACTGACTTTAGTGCGAAAAGGCAGAAAACCCTGAAGTCTCTTTAAGGAATGCACTTTTTGACTGATCTCGTTAACATTAGCGTGCCATTGCAGGTTGCAGTCTAATATAACACCTAGATTCTTAGCCTAGTTGGTAAAATCAATCCTAGTACCGTTGAGTAACACGGGTGGGAGATCACCTAAATCTAAGCAACCGCGCATGTATCGACTACCAACTATTATTGCTTGGGATTTGTTGGGATTCACGCACAGTCAAAAAGACTCAGCCCATTTACCGATGCGACTGAGGTCGGCATTCACAGCGGCAAAGGCTGACCCAACATCGCAAGCTGTGTAGTGACGGTAAATCTGTAAGTCCGTAAGTGTATTACACGGAGAAGAGTAATGGAGAAAGAACGCCACCTTGAGGTACACCCGCAGCGAGGTCATACCAGTCAGAGTAAGACTCCTCAAGATAGACACGCTGAGAGCGCCCCCAAAGATATAAACGGAACCAAGCTACTGCAGAAGATGAAATCTGTACAGATTCAAAAATACAAAGAAGAATGTCGAAGTCAACCGAATTAAAGACAGTACTAAAATCTGATAAAACAAGTAATGTAAGTGATCCACCCTCCATCGCCCTCCTGTGACCAAGTCGAAAGCTGGATTGACACTGGCTGAGCAGTTTGTTGGCCATGAGAAACTTTGACCATTGTTCATGGACAATATGCTCGAGAACTTTGGACAGCAAGGATAGGATAAAAATGGGGACGAAAATGAAGTGGAGAGCTGGAATTTGGAACTTTAGGCAAGGGAATTATGTGGGCAAGTTTCCATACGGCAGGAAAAGTACTGGTAGATAAAGAAAAATTAAAAATGTGTGTAAAAATAGGTATTAAAGGGGGTAAGATCAAAGTAATCATTCTCAAGCTAAGGTTATCACTTCCAACAGCGGCTGATCAAATGGAGAGTATGGATTTCCTCACATAATCTACTGTTGATAAATTGAACGGAAGATATGTTGATGAGGTATTGCATATAGAATTTAGAGTGTTTAGTTTACTGTTTGGATTTAAAGTTGCTGATAAATTGGTAAAGTGTCTATTTAAGGCATTTAATTCAAGGTTGTTCGGAGCTGTCGTGGGTGTTTTGCCTATACCCACAGTCTTCAAAAATATCCAGGCTTCTGCAGAACTTTGATTGACGAGGGAATCATGGAAGTAGCGTCTTTTGTCATCTCGACAAAGGCGGCTGCAATAATTGCGTAGCTGTTTATGACATACAAGATTTTGTTCGTTTGGTCTAAGTTTGAATTTTGCCTAAGCGCCACTGTCCACGGAGGCGTTGCTTCATAGACGCGTATTCGTCATTATACGATTAGTGTACGCCTGCTTGCAGCTTTCATACAAAACTATGCTACTCTGTCGACGGAGCGGCAAGGTCGCGCTCGCGTCGCTGCATGCAGGAGTCACGCCGGCCGTACCGCATATCATACGCCGGGACGTACATCGAGTGTTTTTTTTTTGTTCCCCGTTTGGGCAGGAGGCAAAAAATGCATTTCTCTCCACATGCCTCTCGCGCTAATGAGCACTACCCACTAAAAAACCCTCTGTCGGCTCGTGCAATTTTTGCCACTCAGCCTTCATCTGAGCGACGGCCAATTGGAGAAAGAGGCCGCGCTAGCGGGGCCCAGAAGGGGTCACCCGCTGGGATTACATAGCACTGAAGGTGCTCAAAGCGCTGAAGGTCAATACATAGCACTGAAGGTGCTCAAAATGAAAAGTATATAATTTAAAAAAAATTAAAAATTGCAAAATAAAATTGAATTAATTCGATTTACGTTAGAATTAGGATTTACGTTAGAATTAGAATTTGCGGCCAGAAGGGCTTCGAGATCGGCTGACAGTCTGGTGGATGAGTACGCTTGCGCATTCCTAGGCCTAGCGACTTTGAACTTCGAATCTAAGACAGGAGTAGTATATGAGACTGAATCACGAACTAGAGGATTGGGATGGGTTTCGGAGCGTTTGAAGAACGCTTCAGAGAGTGTTTTGAGGTGTTGTTGTACTGTAGGCAGTTCAAGATCTCTATGCAAGTCCGCGTTACGCACGTACCACGGTGCGTTTGTGGCCCTGCGGCAAAAGAGGTTTTGAACTACCTGCAGTTTGTGCAGGAGGGAGGATTTGGCGTGGGCAAAGATTGGCGAGGCATATGTCATGACGGGTCTAACGCAGACCTTGTAAAGTGTACATTTGTTTCTGAAAGACATTTTACTTTTTCTACCTAACATGCTATTTAGGCGGCCTAAGTAGTGACGAGCGAGTTTCGAAACTCTTTCGACGTGTGGCTTGAAAGAAAGCGTCGGATCTAATGTGACGCCTAAGTATTTAGTACTGCGCTTTCAGGGGATGGGAATGCCTAACATTCGAACGTGGAGATCGCCAGCGGGACGACGGCGTTTGTGGTCGAAGCGCATCGCAGAACTCTTTTCAGGGTTCACATCGATGCGCCATTTTTGAAACCATACACCAAGGGCGGTAACGGCCTTTTGGAGTCTGGTTACAAGGTGCGGAACACTGTGGCCTTTGGTGTAGAGTGTGGTGTCGTCGGCAAAGAGGGCGAGTTCGACGCCTTTTGGCGGAATGGGAACGTCGTTGGTGTACACGGTGTACAACAGAGGGGCGAGGACTGAGTCTTGAGGGACTCCAGCCTATATGGGACGAGGCGCGAAAAGCGTGCCTTCATGTTTAAATCGAAACGTACGGTCTTTGAGAAACGACGCTATTAAACTGACTAGGCGATCCGGTAAGCCTATTTTGTAGAGTTTATAAACGAGACCGCTGTGCCAGACTTTATCGAAAGCTGAAAGTATGTACTCGACGATTCAATGGACTTGCTGAGGGCAGGAGTGCTTAGCGCGAAAGCCGAACTGATGGGGAATAATGAGAGGATCGCCATCCGTTGGAAACAGATGGTTCCGCATTCGAGAGAGTATGACCTAATTTTACGTTGTAGCTGATTCGCAGCTAATCTATAGGCGGGCGTGGGATATTTCTTGGCTCTCCGGAGAGCCGCGTTCTTAGCTTTAATAAGATTGCTAATGGCTAAGGGAAGCGTGGGTTTACCTTGCTTAGCAACCTTTTCGTTGTCACTGATGGCTGAGTTGATAGCATCAGTGAGAGAATTGACTAATGAATCTATTTTATCCGGACTATCTATTTGATCGGGCGAGATCGCGAGCGGAGAGTTTGGGGCCTTTAAGGCTGAAACTAACGTATTTTTAAAGCCTTTCCAATCGGTAAAGGTCTTAGAAGACGTGACGTTATCGTTTGGCGGTCCTAGCACGAGGGAGACGGGGCGGTGGTCAGAGCCTAGGTCATCAAGCGGTTCGATAGACCTGAGGTCGAGATTGATTCGCTTGACAATTGCAAAATCGAGGGTGTCAGGAGAGTGGTTTGGGTTGTCGGGATAGTGAGTGGGAGTGATGGGAGACATGACATCTAAGTCGAGTGAGTTTGTGATGTCGAGGAGAGCGATACCGCTGTTGTTGGTTGATAGGCACGTCCAGTCAGTATGTTTGGAGTTAAAATCTCCGAACATAATGACTGAATGGCCGAGGGCGAGAATGGCCTCAAAGTCACTGCGGATTGGTCTAGTGCCACTAGGTATGTAGATTGAAGCTATGATGATGGTCGGATGACCAGTCATAGCCAATCTACACACAGTGGCTTCCATGTTGAGGAGAGGAGGAGTAGGGAGAGGACAGGAATGGAATCCTCTTTTGTGATAAATAGCAGTGCCACCGAAACCGTCGGAGTTGGGCCTGTCGTTACGAATAAACGCGTACTTGGGAATAGCGAATCCCCTGGAGCGGTTTGGAGTTAGCCACGTCTCTTGAAGAAGCAATAAGTCTGGCTCGTTGTTCTGAAGGAACAGTTTGAGCTCAGGAAGGTTAGTATTAAGACTACGAACGTTAAAGGAAACTAGGGATAAGCCCTTGGGTTTGATACGACAGGACGCGGGATTTGCATGTCTAGACGTCTAGACATTATAATTATTTATTAAGTTTATACGAAAAATGGAATTTATAAAGAGCTTAGTAGCGAGTGATGCTCGGCTAACGCAAATAGACGCTCTTGAGGAGAGCGGGCGGCTCGCAGTTTGCGTGCGAGTACGGAGATTTCCTTAATGTCGACGTTTTTAATGACGTCAAACACGGTCTTCATGTCCTCAGCCAACGACGACTGAGGTGGAGATGACGGAGCGGGACGCGGGCCTACGGGAGCTACGGGAGCTGGGATAGGACGGGAAGGTGCAGGTGGAGCGGCCGGACGCTGTCTCCAGGACAGAGCCGGAGTAGGTGTCGGCTGCACGGGCTTTGCTTCCGGGGGACCCCGGTTGCGCAGCGGCGGGAAGTTGGCAGGAGTGAGCGGCGGCGCCGGTTTAGGCGCGACCCTCTTTGAAGCGGAGCGCGGAGCGCGTGGACAACCCTTGTAGCTAACTACTCTCTGGAAATCTCCCTCGAGTTGGGAGTATGAGATAAAATAACTAATGCTAACGGAAAACCCCTACCGCGGTTGGAGTGCATCTTGTGCACTGCTTCAGCCGGGAAACCCTGGGACTTAAGGTCCTCAAGGATTTCATCGTTTTCGAGCTCAAACGGGACGGGACGTCACTTGTAGTGACATTAACGGCGCGGGGGCGGGTGTTGAACGCTTCTTAGAGCGTTTGGCGACTAATTGAAACGCGGGCTCAGGAGAGCCGGTCAAAGTAGCGGCGCCCGACGATGGTTCGGACGCGGAGTCGGAATCGGAGTCGCTCCCGGGAGAGCGGTACGCTTACGCCGCGACGCGCGAGGTGACGTGACCGACGCGCAGTCCATGTACATCGAGTGAACGTGTGTTTATATAGAGAAATGGCGGGAACGGCTGCGAAATTTGTGCAGATAGTAGAAAAATATTAATGTCTTTACAACAATAATCTTATAACTGAAAAGGCTTGGAGTGAGGTTGCAAATGAAATGAAATGGAAGGGTGAGTATTCCTCTTTATTTGTCTTATACAAGTACCTACCTCATAACATTTATTCAATAATGCAATTATTCCACTGCCATGGCAGAGCTACATTAGGCTGTAAAAAGTAATTTGCTAAATAATTACGTAAACCGTTAGGTTAAAACGTTGATGCTTTTGTAAGAAATTAAAAATCCAACGTATTCGTTACCCAGTCACAGATGGGCCAATACAGAATCTATTCTCCGATATCTTCCATTAATACCCATAGTTCAGAAACATTAGCATCCACACCTTCTCCAATATATTATTCTAACGACACACAAGTTCTCTCTAATAATCCACAAGCTTCCCCATCGAACCCTATTAATCATTCACAAAATATCAATGATTTGGAAAATTTTACAATGTAATAAAATTTCGGGTACAATTAGTAATTTTGTATGGTATAATTTTGTATACATAATAAACATTTTAATTAAAATATTGTTATACTTACCGCAACGTGATTAATATCCTTTCATCTGGGCTAACACATTTTCGCATATAAGTGTTTTGTTTTTGTAATAATGGTGCTACGATCTGAAGTAAATTCTGATATGTTGTTTTACTCATTCTATAGGATGAGTGAAATGCACTGTCATCTTCTAATAATTCTCTTGCCGTTACAAATAATCTACAGTTGATATTTTTATATAATATATATACGGATGAGTCCAATATAATCTTCATCTGTGCCGCCTTCGAATGTAGTGATGAGCCAAAATAACATCTTCGTCGTCCGACGCCATTCTCAAAACTGATTGAAAACGTACGCTTCCGATACGCCTCGTGGACATAGATCAGTACGTTGGGCTGCTTACGTATTTTTAAGCGTCTATGAAGTGTCTATGAAGCTACGCGCCGTGGACAGTGGCGCTTAGCTTTGTCTCTTTGAGACATAGATTTTTTAAATAGAATTGGACAACCAAATCTAAATTTTACTCATTTAAGTGGAGCATGATGATCATACAATTTTAGAAGCATGGTATTGAAACATTCAACTTTCTTGTCAATCGTGGTGCTACTTATCACTGGGGACCAATCAATGACACTTGCATCATGCTGGAGAGACTGTAAGTTGATATTCCTATAAGATCAGCGTTACAAAGGTTTGGGTTTTTGTTTGGGAATGCGAACACGGTAGGAAAGGAATATTAAGTCATGATAGGAGAAGAGTGCACTGTGTTGGCCGTAGTCGACAACGTTAGAGGACGAGGATACAATCATGTGATCAACCAGGGATGGAGCTGGATTTGGAAAGTTGTGGGTGGGAGAGAGAGGTAGGACACTTAAATTTAATGCTAAAGGATAGCTTTCAGGCCACGGGCCTGCAAGTTGTCTTTAATAAGACAGATATAAAAATCACATGATCGTAACAGGGTCTAAAGTCGCTTAAACAGGCATCAAGGGAATTAAGATAATCGATGTTCATGTTAGGTATATAAAAAACTGTTAAAAGAATTTTGGTGTTGCACACAGGTATTTCTATTTTGAGATGTTCGCCAGAACCAGAATACACAGAAGAGGAAACGCTTACGACTTTGTACGGAATATCTGCTCGTAGGTAGTCTGGGGTCGGTACCCGGGATGGACCTAATCTAACCTAGGGAGGTCTTCCTAATCCACAAAGGAAATATAACACAATTTTATTTTAAGTAACTTTTATTTAAGATGAATCTATTTTAAAAGAAAATACAATGATAATTATTAGACTATTTTGGGGACGAAGCCCGCAATAGAATTCCGTAAGGAATTCCGTCAAGGAATGCCATAGAACAATCTTCCATATTCTATATATTTTACATTTTACAAATAAAATCAAATAATGACAGACTTATAAGTTGCCAGTCATAAATGTCGGCAAGTTTGTTTGTGCAATAACCTCTTTTAATAAATACGGCACAAGCAAACGTTGCAATCGCCCCTCCTGTTTAATTTATTTAATTAGTGAAGCTGATTAAATAAATTCCTGTATACATTTCATTCTTAAATAACGACCCTACTTAAATCAGGACCATATACATTAATCGGCATTACTCTCAGATGAGCCCCCTACCGATAGGAATATATATACTTGATCATGTTTAAATTACAACATCTTATTACACCAAAAATGATCTTATAGTATTTATTCTCCATCAATAGAGCCTTAGCCACAAAACCTGATGAAAATCAGCCAAGATCCCGGCTGGTTAATTAATATCTAAATAAAACAATGTAAGTTATTATAATTTCTCATACAATTCATTAATAATCAACAACCCCATATTAATCATTTACGTTACACAATCATACGCAAATTCAAATAACCAATATTTATTATTAAATTAATCAACAATTGTTAAAATAACCCATTGAATACAATTAAATTATAATTATAATTAATTGATAAGTAATAAATACATTAATATCCCAATAAAAGTAAATTTAATTAATCCCATTTATATTAAAATTAATACTAAATTAATCAAATTATATTATCAAACATTATCATTCAGTTGGCAAAACAAACACGTTTGACATGAACTGTCATATTAACTTTAAACTTTTCTGAATGATTAAAAGTTTATTTGAAAGTTCGTAACTTTCGAAACTTTAAATATTACCTACCTAAATATTAAGATTTTACCTGCCTAACTATTACCGGACAAACTTACCTATGAATAGATCATAAAATCGGATCCAAAGTATTTTACTTAACCCAGAATGATATCTATAAATTAATGAATTTATATTTCACAACGCAATGCAGAGAACTTTTTCAAAATGCACCGAAATACACCTGACAAAATTCTATACCAATACCGTTTAAAATACATTACCTATTCCATCACAACCCTTTTATTATTTAACCCACTGAGGATCCTATTCTACATCCGCGTGTTGACCCACAGACATCAATATCACAATATTATATATACTCGTAAACTTTGGCCGCATAGCTAAATCGGCTATCACCTTCTCTCTTATGGAGATTATTAGGCGTGGCTCAAATTAAACGTGCACATTATCTATAGTGTTATTTTAGTCTTTGAAAATTGACTTCTTTAGAGCATTGGCACCACACGTATATTTATGATTCGTAAATAAAATGTATCGCGGTAAATACGTGCCGCGTGTACCTGCCGCTCCTTAGAGGTTTCTCTTCGGGTATTTAAAATTAATTTATTAAATAATTAAATCAAATATCCTCTTATCTCAATATATAATATATAAAAACCTTTTCCTTATTTTCTTTTATCTGCATCGTCCATCCATTGCATCTCCTTTTTGGTGATGCTGTTTGGATCGGCTTTGCAGGATATATCATCTCGGAACATTGCGTTGTGAAGTGTACATAGAATTTGAGAAAAAAAAATATTAGTTTCTTATATTATTCTAAAACCCCAACGAAATTCTAACCGTTGCATATCTACAAATGAACGATATACATATTTGTACACCTAAATGTGTACTTTTACTCTATTAATTCTAAGAATAAAGAAATTATAATATTATTGTAATATTTCAAGAAATAAATTTTGTAATGTAATAAAATGTAATAAACTTTGTTTTATATATATAAATATAGACATAGTTTTATCATTAGTTTTACTTTATCGAATATTATATGGTTTCAATCTATTCACATGTACAATATTCACAGTTCTTGGTTATTTTGTATTTTTTTTTACAAGATAATTGTCACATCCTATATATCGCAATACTCGAAATAAACCTTCATATGGTCGACCAAGTTTTCGACTTCCACCCAATATTCTTTCTGGACAATGTAACGAAACCAATTGTCCTACACGATTTAAATCCAAATGGTAATACGTTAAACTCGTATAATCCAGACGGTGTGATGATTGCTGTTTCGTGTCTATCCTTCTCCGCTATCGATAATTACCAATAGGCACAGTTTAAATCCAAATCAGCGCAGAATTTCGCCCCATTCAGCTGCACTATCATACCTTCGATGATAAGCAAATGATAGAAATCTTTAATTACCTTCTTATTTGTCTTGATCAATCGGCATCAACAATATCTCAAGCTGTCCCACTGACGCCGGTTGAATTTTGGGAAATTCCTTCCTCGCCCGTCGGATGAATCACCTTCTAGAGTCTTTCCTTTACTCTTGGTATTTCAGATGGCTCTTGCCTTCTAAAATTTTCTTTCCGCCATACTCAGTGACGTAAATAGCTGAATTAATCTGAAAAATAGTAAAACACTACCACATTACATCACTACGTGGCGCCTCCACCATCTGGGGTCGGTACCCGGGATGGACCTAATCTAACCTAGGGAGGTCTTCCTAATCCACAAAGGAAATATAACACAATTTTATTTTAAGTAACTTTTATTTAAGATGAATCTATTTTAAAAGAAAATACAATGATAATTATTAGACTATTTTGGGGACGAAGCCCGCAATAGAATTCCGTAAGGAATTCCGTCAAGGAATGCCATAGAACAATCTTCCATATTCTATATATTTTACATTTTACAAATAAAATCAAGTAATGACAGACTTATAAGTTGCCAGTCATAAATGTCGGCAAGTTTGTTTGTGCAATAACTTCTTTTAATAAATACGGCACAAGCAAACGTTGCAGTAGATAGCTACCCCTCCGCCTCCTTTACCAGTGCGATCATTCCAAATGCGGACAAATCCTGGAAGAGAGTAATGCGTGGAGGGAAGTGATGGTTTGAGGAAAGATTCAGAGATGAGAAGAGCATCGACATTGACACTACCGAAAGAAGCGATCAGAGTGATGTTTAGGTACACTTTGCGCATTTATGTGAATAATCTTCAAATTAAGGGGATCAGTAAAGGAAGAAGAAATTCTATCATGCAAAGTTTGAGGCACTACTCAATCAACTCACATGCACTACTCAACACTCACAAGTTGTTGGAAAGGCTAATCTACCGATACATCAATTGAAATTCTTGCGATTGTATAACATATCAATCAAAAATTAAGGTTTATGAACGATTGTATTCACTACCTGTAAAACTTGTCAAATTCGTTATCTGATTGATACGACAGAATATAAACAAAAGCAAAAAATACAAGAAAAAACAATAAAGTTTCTTAAAATTAATAAAAACAAATCTATATATAGACTTATAAAAGTACCTATACGGTAAATTTGGGTAACTTTGAACTTTTATACAGTATTTGAGATATTACATCTGATTTATACTTATTTACACCCTTTGTTTTATTGAATGAACAATGTCTTTTTTTATTTGGTTTTTATTTTTGATTGGTTTTAATTGGTTTATTTTTATAACATGATTGTCATGATTGATTAAAACAACAGGAAGGAAGTTGTGTTTTAATTTTAGTTTTGTATGGTGGCACAACTGATGCCGGCCTTTTCGACATCCGGTCATGGCACATGGTACAAAAAATACGGCGTGGCAATGGAGACAGGCATTGCTGTTTTAGTTGTCAGTTCGAGCAGTTGTATTAATGAATAAGTTAATAAGTTATAAGTAATTTTATATTTCCATTTTGTAAAAGCAGCGGTTGAATGATTAAATAAGTAACAAGTGAATTGAGTACTTTATTTTTATAAAAATTCAGAAGTGGGATAGACCAGACAAAGAAACGAAAAATCAATCACCGGATTTTGAGTGGGTCTTACCCCGCTGGAATTTTAATTAGAATGGGTGACTTTTGTAATTAGAATCACCGGATTTTGAGTGGGTCTTACCCCGCTGGAATTGTAATTAGAATGGGTGACTTTTGTAATTAGAATCACCGGATTTTGAGTGGGTCTTATCCCGCTGGAATTGCAGTTAGTATGGGTGACTTCTGTAATTAGAATCACCGGATTTTGAGTGGGTCTTACCCCGCTGGAATTGTAATTAGAATGGGTGACTTTTGTAATTAGAATCACCGGATTTTGAGTGGGTCTTATCCCGCTGGAATTGTAGTTTTGAGTAAACTTACATACCTTGCCAGGACCACATGGTTCGGTGGTTTATTCATTGGGTGAGTTGCATATACTACTGGGACTGGAATTTTATTCATTTTAAAAGATGAGTATGGAATTCAGTGGAATTATATATGTGGGTACCAAGTGAATAATAAAATTAGTAATGATATATAATAAAATATTAAAGGAGGTATATTTTAAATCAATTTGTTTTCTTATCTTTTTTTTTTCTCTTTTATTTGCTTCCTATCTATTTATCGAATGAATTATAGGTAATTAACTCATGATATTATATAGTTTTATATTCTAATACTAGAATTGAAAACATCATTGATGTATTAAGAAAAAGGAAAAAATATATATTTTTAGTTATCTTACAGTAATTTATACAAACGTAGAGTCTTGAAAAGTAAATACTACAAATATAATGAAAGAAATGTTATTTTGAAATTAGGAGCATTTATTAATCATTAATATGATTTCACATATAAAAGGGGTAGATATATTTAAAAAAAAACAAAAAAAATCATTGGAAAAAAGGATGGTGATGACAGGCACAGCCTGACACCTACGTCGACACCTCCAAGGCAGAAAAAGCCTAAAGGAAGAAGGAAGAGACGTAGGTCAACGTCGTCTTCCTCCAGTGGTGAATATGTGAGGAAACAGCGGAGGGCTTCGAGTTGCTTCTGCGCGGAGGATGTTTTGAAGTTAAAGACGATGCAAGTAAGCTTAGTGATAAGGGTAGTAACTTGAACAAAGTAATAAGTAACAGCAATTTGGACAATGTCATACCGGAGTTCGACCCTGCCAGCAGAGCTCAAACCATTGAACGCTGGATTAGAAAGGTTAACGAGTGCGCGGTAATTTACTCTTGGAACGAAAGGCAAATTATACATTTCTCGTTACAAAAACTAGTTGGGTCAGCGAAACGATGGTTTGAAGCTCTGCCTAGCATAGTGTATTCATGGGATGAGTGGCAGGTGAAGTTAAAGAGGGCGTTTCCCAGCGAAGACAATTACGGACGATTGTTAGAAGAAATGTTAGCTCGTACGTCACGTGGGAACGACAGTTTACGGGAATACTTTTATGATAAATTAAGCTGTTTGAATCGATGTGATATAAGTGGTAGGAAAGCGGTAGACTGTATTGTGTACGGTATTACGGATATATCAATCAGGAATAATGCACAAGCTATAGATTGCAATGAACCCGAAGATTTGCTTCGCTTTCTAAGCACGCAACAATCGCATAACTTGTTTTCTAGTAGACCACGTGATCGTACCAACTCAAAAACAATTTCTAATAAACCAAGTACGTCGGGTATAAACCCCTATGATAACTCCCTAACGTGTTTTAATTGTCGTGGAAAAGGACATCCTTATTATAAGTGTACTAGACCTATTGTAAAGTGTAAAAGGTGCCATAGGATTGGTCATGATAGTGAGCAATGTAAACTTACACCTCTGCCCTCAGTGGCGAACCCGCACAGTAATAATGTGTGTAATGATGAACTCGAAAAGAAAACTTTTTAAATAGATATCAAAAATAATAGTAATGAAAAATTATTAAAAGCAGTTATAGTTAACGGTCGTGAATTTCAAGCTTACATTGATTTTGGCAGTGAATGTAGTTTATTGCGCGATCGGATGCGTTATTGTTGAACCTGGAAAAATCTGTAGATAGGCTACCTGTAGTGAAGGGTTTCGGAAACTCGTCTTTACTGCCGTTATATAAATCGAATATATATATTAAGATTGATGATGTAGAGTCTACTATTAAAGTACTGGTAGTCGAGAATGAATTTATGTCAACTACGTTAATAGTTGGACAAAATTTTACTGAGCTTCCTGAGGTTACCGTATTAAAGACACACACACCTCAGAGTCCACGGTCGCGATCGCACGTTAATTATTGTCGGGCTAAGTTCATTGTTACAAAGGACGTAATTAAATCCAGCTTTCCTGATACAGTCCGCTTTCATTTCTTAGGACCCTCTTTATGGTCCTTTACTCGCCTCTTAACAAATTACGTCGTGCGAAGAATCGCATCGCAAGGCAGCCGAGATAACGGGACTTCAAACAGCTGTTACTGAACTTTGGACCGCTAATAGTCTACGTGTCTACGAGTCTACGCCTTCGATCACAATCAAGAATTTAGTCTTCCGACCAAAAACAAATTAATAGTGCGGCTGAGTGAAGTGTCTGCAACATAAATAAGAAGAAAGAAGACTGCGTCATAGCATCGAAACCGTGAGATTGTTCCAATTTCTTTCTTTCATCCCATCATTTCATTTTCATCTTCATACCCATTCCATCTCATTATATCAGCATTATTTCATCATAGCTTATTAATTGGTATCAGTGGTAGCAAAATCATCATTTCATTCATTTCATTGTCATAAAAATAATCGTACGTAGTTAATTAAACATTTCATATATCATAATTTCATTATCATTAGCTCATAAATGTGCCTGGCTTTGCATAGCAGTTAAAACAAATAATTATCGTATACAAAATAGTTTGAATTCATTGCATTTAAATACTACCTACTTTAGACAAATAAGGTTGATTGATATCATTATTAAATTCACAAATAGTTGTAGTGCTTTGCAATCACGTACAATTAGTAACCATTAACAAAGAACATATTTTATTTGAAATTTTTAAACGGTTTTTATTTTTTAGTTCGTCCGTACTACCTGAAATTTCGTGTATACATACTACCTACGACGTCGAGACTGCAGCACAACGGAAAATTACCAAAGTTGTAACTTTTATACTTATTATAGAACAATAGGTTTTCATATTTAGTTTTCAAGCTATTTTAATAATTTAACTGAGCCTTTATTTAGTACTATTTCGTTTGAGGTAAAGTTCTGTTCTTTTTGCTACAATCATAGGGTTTATTTAAATTTGAATTTTTCGATTTTATTCTTGCGTTATAGTTACAGGTATTGACTTAATCTACTACTCCTACTCTTTTACTATTTAGTAATTTGCCTTTACTTTTCTAGTAACTTTCCGTTAATAATTAAAGCAGTTTTATAAATACCTACCTACCTAACTTTAAATAATCACTTTTTTTTCAAGCCTTGAATTTTTATTTCAAACTTATATTAATAATAGTTCATAATGGCCGAAGCTAAACTTTCACTTCTAGTAAAAAAACGAGGCACACTTAAAGGAAAACTTACTGGCTTTTCTAATTACATCAATACTTTAAAAGAAAAGGCTGAAATTATTACTCCCGCAGTCATAAATGAACTCAACGCCCGTCTTGAACGAATTGATGCTTTATATTCGGATTTTGATGCGCTTCAGGGTGAGATTGAGGAGTTGGCCGACGATCCTGAAACGAGGTACCAGGAGCGGGAAGCGTTCGAGAACCAATACTACGCTGCTATTGGCATCGCGAAGGCGCTGAACGATGCACCTTCTGCGGTTTCTTCCAACGAGTCAAACAGCACTAGGGTAAGCTCTCTTGATGGTATACAAAGACACAGTAATTTTGTAAGACTTCCTAAAATAGAATTACCTTCCTTTAGCGGCTGCTATCAGCACTGGCTTGAGTTTCGAGATACTTTTATATCAATAATTCATTCTAATAATAGCATGGACGATATAAATAAATATCATTATTTACGCGCTTGCTTACAGGGCAGTGCCGCTTTAGTAATTAAAAGCTTAGATTTTAAAGCTGATAATTATGCCGCTGCTTGGGAATTGCTGTGTCGAAGATACGATAACAGGCGCTTGCTTGTAAACAATCATGTACAGGCACTTTTTAGCGTAAATAACATTCAAAAAGAATCAAGCAAAGCTTTACGGTACATAGTTGACATTACAAATAAAAACTTACGTGCTTTGGCAACCCTAGATCAACCCACAGAGTATTGGGATACTCTTATAATTTATATGATGGCTACTAAATTAGATTGCACTACAAATAGGGAATGGGAACAGCATCGCAATAATCTTAGTGATCCACCAAATTTAAATACTTTTTTAACTTTTTTAACAAATAGGGCCGACCTGCTGGAGACTTTAGAGGAGGCTAAAGGTAACAAAAATAAACTTGATACTAGTAGTACATTACCCGTTCACAAACAAAAAAGCTTTATAGTTTCAAACAAGCCTAAACCTCATACTACATGTCCATTATGCAATAAGGACCACCATTTATATTCATGTGACTCATTTCGAAAACTACCAACTAATATACGCATTCAGAAGGCCAAAGAATATAAGGTATGTCAAAATTGTCTCCGCACAGGTCACAATGAGTCGCGATGCAAGCTGAGCCATTGCAAGTATTGCAACATCAAACATAATACTCTTTTACATGTAGAACCACCACAGGAGTCTACTTCACACAATAGTGTCGTACTTTCAGCTGAACATTCACAAACAATATCTAATGCATACAATATATTACTATCCACAGCTCTGGTTAAAGTGATTGACCAGCACGGGAAGCCACATCCAGCAAGAATACTGCTAGACAATGGCAGTACCGGCAACTTTGTCACACAGCAGCTGTGTGACAAGCTTCATCTTGCTACTCATATAGCAAATTCAAAGGTAACAGGCATAAACAATCAAACGTCCAACAGTTGCCAATCTTGCTCTCTTACATTAGAGTCTTACAATGGTAATTACAGAACGGACATTGACTGCTTCGTTTTACCGCAAATTACTTCATCATTACCTACTACTTACATAGATATACACGAACTAGGTATTCCATCTGGGATTTGCTTAGCCGATCCAACATTCAACGTACCGTCGACCATCAACCTCTTACTAGGTGCGGACGTCTTTTGGAGAGTGATTGGTACAAATCGCATCCAGTTAGGAAAACATAAGCCGGTCTTATACGAAACCAAATTCGGATGGTTAGTTTCAGGCGCCATATGCCAACCGGGTCCAAAGCATAATATGTGTATGTTAACTAATAATTTACAAAATCAATCCGATTTAACACGATTCTGGGATTTGGATACGATTCCAACCAAACATAAATTTACCCCAGACGAGCGTGCATGCGAAAAATCTTTTTTAGAAAGTACTAGGCGGGACGAAACAGGTCGTTTCATAGTATCAATGCCTTTAAAAGAATCACCTGATGTGTTAGGCGACTCCCTTTTAATTGCTAAGCGAAGATTCCTTGCTCTTGAGCGCCGTTTAGAAAGGGACCTTCATATGAAACAACTTTATAAACAATTCATCAAGGAATACATAGAACTAGGTCACATGACTGAAATTTTACCTGATCCAAGTATTAGGTATTGTTATCTCCCACATCATGGAGTTTACAAAGAAAGTAGTTCTACCACTAAATTGCGCGTGGTGTTTGATGCATCGGCCAACACGTCGTCAGGTAAGTCACTTAATGACATCCAACGTGTTGGACCTACAATCCAAGATGACATCTTCGCCATCTTAATACGATTTCGTGGACATCAGTTTGCCGTTTCAGCGGACATCGAAAAGATGTATAGGCAGGTAAACATTGATGAACGACAACGTTCACTTCAATGCATACTGTGGAGGTTCGATCCTTCCCATCCTCTGAAAACTTATACTCTTAATACATTGACATATGGTACTGCGTCAGCGCCATATTTGGCTACGAGATGTTTAAGTCAGTTAGGGTATGAAACGTCTGACGCAGACATACAAAGAGCCATTTGTCACGATTATTACATTGACGATTATCTTTCAGGTAGCAATTCCATTAATGAAACTATTCAGTTATGTCAAGGTGTATCTAGTACTTTAGAATCAGCCAAGTTTCGTTTGAGAAAATGGCACTCGAACAATAAAGATATACTTAATGCGGTCTGCGACATTAATGATATGTCAGATAAGGTTAATCTTAGTGCTAAAGAGACAGCAAAAACACTAGGTCTTCATTGGATATGCTCATCCGACACACTAACATTTTCAATAAATATTGATTCAACCAACATAATTACTAAACGTCATATTTTATCCACAATTTCACAAATTTACGACCCATTGGGGCTTATATCTCCTTGCATAGTTGAAGCTAAAATATTAATTCAACAATTATGGATATTAAAATGCTCGTGGGATGAGGTTGTGCCATTAGAAATTAAAAATATTTTTTTGCAATTTTCAAATTCATTACTACATTTAAATAACTTAAAAATACCCCGATGCGTCAAAATACATCCATCAATAGATACACAAATACATGTGTTTACGGATGCGTCGGAGAAGGCATACGGTGCCTGTGTATACATACGTAGTGTAGATAAAAACGGTGCAGTCAATGTCCAACTGTTAGCATCTAAAAGCAAGGTAGCCCCAATCAAAACGGCTACTATGCCTCGGTTGGAACTATGTGGTGCACTTATGGGAGCAAGACTTTGCGCCAAGATTGTTTCGTCTGTTGCCTTCGAATATAGTTCATGTACTTGTTGGACTGACTCAATGATTGTTTTAGGCTGGCTTTCTTCTTCTCCTAATCAATTGCAGTCTTTTGTTCGTCATCGAGTTATAGAGGTACAGGATAACTCTTTTGAATGGCGCTATGTACCATCAAAACAAAACCCCGCAGATTTGGTTTCGCGTGGTTTAAGCGCAGACTCTATACAATACTGTGCTCTGTGGTGGTCTGGCCCTACCTTTTTAAAACTTGATCCCTGTAAATGGCCTGAGAAACCCAATCAAAATAATGAACTTAATGAAACTTTGCCAGAAACAATAAATAATTTGCATATAGTAAATAATCAACCACAAAAACCTAACTTTTTATCTACTCTTATTGAAAATTCATCTAATTTTACTAAATTAAAACGGACATTAGCATTCATTTTAAGATTTATTAATAATTGTCAAAAAAATCATATAAAATTAAACGGTCATTTGTCTTTTTCCGAACTAAATGCTGCAACAACTAAGCTCTTACTAATTTCACAACAGGAATCATTTCCTGTAGAGCGTCAATTGCTCATCAATAAAGAAAAAATACCTATTAAAAATAGGCTTTTACCATTGTCTCCATTTTTAGACTCTGACAATCTTATTAGAGTGGGTGGCAGGCTTAGCGATTCTCACTACGACTTCAATGTTAGGCACCCTATACTTCTGTGTGGTAAGCATCGCTTGTGTCAACTAATCTTCAACACATTACATAAACAATACTTACACTCAGGTCCTCAACTATTATTAGCCACGGCACGGCATAATTATTGGCCGCTAGGGGGAACTAGGTTGGCGAAGCGGACAGTACGCTCGTGTGTCAAGTGCTGTCGCTTTAAAGGCAAAACAGTGCAACCTATCATGGGAAACTTACCGAAAGAAAGGCTTCATTTAGAATATCCCTTTCTTGAAACTGGCGTCGATTACGCTGGGCCAGTGCTAATAGCAGATCGTAAAGGCAGAGGCTGTAAATTAATAAAATGTTACATTTGTGTCTTTGTTTGTTTAGCCACTAGAGCGCTTCACCTGGAGCTGGTTTCGGACTTGACGAAGGAAGCTTTTATTGCTGCTCTAAATAGATTTATAGCACGCCGGGGGAAGCCGCAGAACGTGTTTTCAGACAACGGAACCACATTCGTAGGAACCTTTAACGAGTTATCAAAACTTCTCAAGGAACCTTCGTTGTCATCAAGTCTCGTTGACCAAGGTATTAACTTTTATTTTATTCCTGCCTACGCTCCTCACTTCGGTGGACTGTTGGAGTCCGCAGTTAAATCTGTTAAACACCATCTTCGTCGTGTGCTAGGCTTAACACATTTAGATTTCGAGGAAATGGCTACTCTACTGATACAGATAGAAGCTATCTTAAATTCCCGTCCTCTCACTCCTTTGTCTAATGATCCCACCGACCTCACTTGTCTGACTCCTGCCCACTTTCTTATTGGACGATCAATCGGCTCATTGCCTTGTCAGCCACTCCAAGATAGACAAATCACTTCACTGCAGCGATTTCAACGTATCGAAGCGCTGAAGCAACATTTTTGGTCACGCTTTGAACATGAATATGTTTTGCTTCTGCAGAAACGCACAAAATGGCTCGAATCACAGGGGGAGCTAAAGGAGGGCTCGCTCGTACTGGTGATGGATAAAACATCACCTCCACTCATGTGGCCACTTGGTCGCATTCTCCAGCTACATCCTGGCAGAGACGGGATAGCCAGGGTCGCCGACATTCAGACCAGGAGAGGCATCGTGCGTCGTGCCTATAACACCATCTGCCCGCTGCCAGCAACTGTTGAAGATCGTTCTTCAAGGCGGGGAGTATAGTGGAGTACATAACGGCGCGCTCGGGCTGCACCCTGCCGCCCGCGCCCGCTACCCGCTACCTCCGCCCGTGCCTTCCACCCCGCAGCCGGCGGCGCCCGCGCCGCCGCGACACACACACCTCAGAGTCCACGGTCGCGATCGCACGTTAATTATTGTCGGGCTAAGTTCATTGTTGCAAAGGACGTAATTAAATCCAGCTTTCCTGATACAGTCCGCTTTCATTTCTTAGGACCCTCTTTTTTGCGATTGCGATTCTTTATTACATGATGAGAGCAGTCCGATTGAATCGTATGCAACCGAGGACACGACACTCACTGGTACTGCAGTCTTGCAAGTTTATACCAAAAATCAAAATCTTAATGGCGATGTTTTAGTAAAAGGTTACACCGCTGTTGAGCCACATAAGGAGTACCACCTAGTAGGAGGTGCATATAATATATTAGAAGGAAAAGGGTATTTAATTATCTCAAGCTTAACGTCACGTTAAACCAATTTCAAGGCAGATTCGCTTGTGGCACGGGCTATTCCATTTAAAGAGCAAATTAGCTACCAAGTTGATAAAATTTCCGTTGATACTGCCGTTGAACCGATATCTAAAACCGACATTAGTGTGGGTAAGGAGTTAACTGACGATCAATTAAATAGGTTACATACATTATTGCAGTCTTATCGAGGTTGTTTTGCTACTTTGTTGTCAGAAATGGGTTATGCGGCAGGCGTTGAGATGAAAATCGACCTCACTGATGCTAGTCCTGTGGTGTATCGGCCTTACCGTTAATCACATATAGAACGCGAACAAGTATGAGATGCTGTTGATGAATTATTACGCAATGACATAATTCAAGAATCTAACTCTGATTACGCAAGCCCTATTTTGGTGGTTAGGAAGAAGACGGGAGGACGACGTCTTTGCGTGGATTTCCGAGCGCTTAATAACAAAACTGTGAAAGATCGTTTCCCATTACCCTTGATCGATGATCAAATAAATAATCTTTGTGGTAATCGGTTTTTCACTATCCTAGATTTGGCATCTGGCTATTACCAGATACCAATGGCCAACGATAGCCAACACCTTACAGGATTTGTAATGCTTGATGGGCATTACGAATTCAAAAGAATGGCTTTTGTGTTGTCTAATGCGCCCGCCGTGTTCCAAAGAATGATAAATAAAATTCTTGGACACAGGCGTTTTGAATATGCGTTGGCTTATCTAGATGATATCCTAATCCCTGCGAAAAACATTGAAGAAATGTTTGAACGCTTGGGAGATATATTAAAATTATTAAAAGAAAATGGGCTTACGTTAAAATTATCAAATTGTCGTTATATGAACACTAAAGTAGAATACTTTGGCTATGAGATTTCGTCTGAGGGTATTCAACCCAGTTCAACTAAAACCCTTGCGGTCGAGAAGTTTCCAATACCCCGAAACGTCCACGAGATCCGCCAATTTCTCGGCTTATCGGGCTACTATAGAAAATTTATTAAGGGATATGGAGAGATAGCTAGACCTCTCACCGCTCTCTTGAAGAAAGACATCGTTTGGAAGTGGGGAGATGAGGAATACAAAGCTTTTGCAGAATTAAGACACCGTCTTATCTCCAGACCCGTTTTGGCTTTATATGACCCTCAACTTGAGACCGAGCTTCACACGGATGCCAGTGCCTCTGGCGTGGGAGGCATTTTAATGCAGTGGCAAAAAGAAAATAGAGTCCTAAAACCAGTAGCTGATTTTAGCAGGCAGACTACTCCAGAGGAAAAACGTCTACACTCTTATGAGCTAGAGACATTGGCAGTCGTGTGTTCTCTAAAGAAATTTAGGGTGTATCTATTAGGTGTCCATTTTAAGGTCCTCACAGATTGTGCCGGTTTAAGAACAACTTTAACGAAACGCGACCTTATACCACGAATCGCGAGATGGTGGCTACAGATTAGCGAATTCGATTTTGATATTGAATACCGTCCTGGGGTACACATGTCTCATGTTGACGCTTTGAGTCGTAACACAATGCTACCGGCAGGCGTTGAAGAAAACTCTTTCGTCAACATATATACCATTAGTACTGATAACTGGCTTCTTTCATTGCAACTAGCAGACCCTGACGCTTCGCGAATTTTTAATATTCTTAAGCCAGAAGATAATGAGGAATGTCGCGAAATACGGAAAAACAGTGTACAGAAAAATTGATGAAGGTTTACGTTTAGTAGTTCCGCGCACTGCAAGGTGGCTGGTGTGTAGCGCCAATCATGATGATATAGGTCATCTAGGCTTCGCAAAGACTCTTGATAGGGTGCAAAATCAATACTGGTTCCCTAAACTAAGGCAATTTGTAAAAAAATATGTTGATGCTTGTATCGAGTGTGCATATAATAAGGATAAAGTGGCAAAGAGACCAGCCGGGTTTCTTCTCCCTATTGAGAAGATAGCTATACCATTTCATAAGGTCCATGTAGACCATTTAGGGCCTTTCGTGCGGAGTAAGAATGGAAACCTGTACATTCTTACCGTTGTGGATGGTTTTACCAAGTACGTGTTCGTTAAAGCTGTAAAAGATACTAAAAGCAAGACTACGATAAAAATCCTAGAAAACATATTTTATGATTTTGGTTTACCTGCTGGGATAATATCTGACCGGGGTACCTCCTTTACGTCTACCGCTTTCGAAACCTTCTGTGATAAATACGGAATTAAACATATTCTTAACGCAGTCGCTTGTCCCAGGCAAATGGTCAGGCAGAACGTTTTAATCAAACATTTTTAAGTGCATTAGCGACGCAAAATTCTACTGGCTCTGAACGTGACTGGGACAAGTGCCTGGGTAAGATTCAATGGGGAATAAATAATACTGTTCATGCTACCACCCAAAAAACGGTGACAGAGGCTCTATTTGGGTTGAGAATGCGGGATAATTTATCAAACAAACTTGGGATTGACGACGATATCAATGATAACATACAAACATTACGACAACACATAAGTAAAAACATAGAAAATGAACAAGAAAAGCAAAAAAAGAGATATGACGCAAATAGGGCCGTGCCACCCGTTATGAAATCGGTGACCTCGTCAAAATTACTCGTAACAATTATGACAATAGTGGGAGAAGTAAAAAACTTTTATCCAAGTTCGTCGGACCATACAAAATCACTGAAATATTAGGGAATGATCGTTATAGGGTAGCCGATATACCTGGCTTTCCGAAGAAAGGAAAACCATATGATTCAGTCATAGCGGCAGATAGGATCCGACCTTGGATTAATACCAAAGCATTAGATGTAGATAGTAATTCTGATGATTGATTGTTTTAAATTGTATACAATGTAATTTATAAAATAAGTAATAATAATAATATTAATACATGTACTTAGTGATTAAGAAAATAATGTAGTATACATGAATCTAAATAAATTAAATTTTAGTTTGTTATGCCAGTAAAAATTGATTAATTTATTGTTATTATTTTTAAAAATGTTATGTAATTATTTTGATATATATTTGTCTAATTATAATTAAAGCATAAGACGTGACTAGTTGAGATTATATCACCGTTATTCTGAACTAAAGCTGTAAATATTTAGCTAAGTTTGTATACCGAATTTCATGATTGATACTAAGATTTTGTACCGAATGTCATGACTGGTTCTCTCTTAGCGTACACCGGGAGGCTGCACTTTTGCCGGATGGCCGAATGTCATGATTGATAAAAACAACAGGAAGGAAGTTATGTTTTAATTTTAGTTTTGTATGGTGGCACAACTGATGCCGGCCTTTTCGACATCCGGTCATGGCACATGGTACAAAAAAATACGGCGTGGCAATGGAGACAGGCATGGTTTTAGTTGTCAGTTCGAGCAGTTGTATTAATGAATAAGTTAATAAGTTATAAGTAATTTTGTATTTCCATTTTGTAAAAGCAGCGGTTGAATGATTAAATAAGTAACAAGTGAATTGAGTACTTTATTTTTATAAAATGATGAATTTACGGAAAAAAACAATAGAATTACCCACAACTTTCCCCAAAGGTCAAATTCAAAGTTACTATGAGTTTTGGGTAACTTTGAATATATTTTTTATAAGGTGTAAAAACCTTCAATATTGGAATATTGTAAGGTTTGGGTATAATTAAATGATGTCTTTTTATTAAGGAAAAACGAATCTATGAAAATTACATCTACACTGATGTATAAATGTGATAGATCGCTTTGTCTTCCCATATAAATCAAAGTAGACCAATTTAGTGGAAAAAATATCGTTATGAGAACTGAGAAACATTATGCACAAATTTAAAGTTACGCAACATAGTATTTTTAGGATACAGGTAACTTTGAACCATTTAATATTATCCAAATAACTTCGATTTTGAACGTACTCAAAACTATCAGTTTCACACAATATCAGGTCTTTACCTATGAAATTGCCGTTTTTCACGAAATAAATGAAGCGTAATTTTTTTGTATATTTTTTATTTCTATTAATCAAAATAATCACCCATGCAATCAATGCATCATTGCCAACGCATTGGTAGCTTATTGATGCCTATCTTGAAGAAATCAGCTGGACGAGAGGCAACAAATTCTTCAAAGGCATTTTGTACTGCCTCTCGGGTATTGAATTTTTTTCCTGCCAAGGAGTTATCCAAATTCTGGAAAAAGTAGAAGTCTGTAGGCGCAAGGTCTGGTGAGTACGGGGGATGACGGAGAACTTCCAACCCCAACTCTTGTAGCTTGGAGACCGTCTGCTGTGCAGTATGAGGTCGTGCGTTGTCGTGCAGGAGCAGTGGAGCCGAACGATTGACCAAAGCTGGTTGGAGACGTGCGATCTTCTCTATAATTGTGTTCAGTTCTTCACAGTACACATCTGCAGTAATGCTTGTCCCGTTTGGCAAGAAGCTGTGATGAATTACAACCGCGTTAGACCACCAAACAGTGACCATCACTTTTCTAGGGATAAGTTTTCGTTAAGGGCATTGTTTGGGTGCTGAACCAGGGTCCAACCAACTTGCTGAGCGCTTACGATTGTCAAACAGGATCCATTTCTCGTCACAAGTAACAATGCAGTTCAGAATTCCTTCATTTGTATGCCTGCTGAGCAGTGCAAGGCACGTCTCCACGCGTACTTCGCGCTGGCGGTCATTGAGTTCGTGGGGTACCCATTTGTCAAGCTTTTTTACCTTGCCAATTTGACGCAAATGGCCCAATATTGTTTTGATGCTAACGTCGAAAGCTGCTGCTAATTCAGCCGTGGATTGAGTTTCATCAGCTTCCACAATTGCCTTTAATTCGTCATTGTCGACCAAAGTTTTTGGACGACCACTGGGTTCATTTTTCAGGTCAAAATTTCCAGAACGGAAGCGGGTAAACCAATAACGGGTGGTGCGTTCGTTTGTAGTGGTCGCTCCGTAAACGTCGTAGATGTTGCGTGCCGCTTGTGCCGCTTTGCTGCCACGACGGTACTCATACTCCATAATTACTCGAATTTTTAACTTATCCATGATGACGAAAAATGTTCGAATGCGTTGAAAACAAAACACTAACTATTAAACAAATGACGATTTTAGAAAAAGAATTCCATGTTTGTCAAGTAAAATTAATTTGAAATTAGAATTATCAGTCAAAAAAAACAATATTTTCATTTGAAATGGCCAGTACGGCAAAACGGCAGTTTCATAGGTAAAGACCTATTATTTAACATCAAAAATGGATAACGATTCCACAATGATAACATATAAACAGCATTTTACAGAAAAACACAAAAACATACCTGTTTACAGTAAGTTTAATATTTTTAATCACGATTTCATGCACTAAACACCTCCAACAACTTCACTACGGAAAGCTGGGTATTTTACAAAATTATTACATTAAGAGTTTATTTTTTTACTTCGCATTTGCTACAAAATATTTTGGACATTCGATTTACGCAGTCCCGATATTGAAACATCAAAACGTTTCCATGTAAAAATTTATAAATCTTTTTCACAACTTTGTTCAAAGTTAGACCTCAATTCAAAGTTACCCAAAATATACGTAATACAAATAAAGAAATATCTAAACATAAATGTAAAGAGATGTACTTGGATGGAATTAGTGGCGCGTTTTCATTGGATATTTTTCAAATTGTTTTGGAGCAGTTTTTTTGCAGCGGAGCCGTTGAAGTTATACTGCTGGATGGGTACTTTGAAATGATCTGCTCCAAGCCACTCTGAGTCTGGATCTTACAGCGAGATTTGTCAGGGAGACTAACAACAATTTTGCCCTCTACCGACCAACAGTTTCTCAAGCCAAAGTGCTGTCGCGCTAAGACAAAAATCTGCTGCCAGGTCCTAGTAAGAATCTCAGATACTGTACCCCAGTGCCCTTTAGACTTATTTTAGTGTCCCAAACATGGGTTTTTTTTCTAAATGTACCTTTGAAATAACATGTTATTTACAATTATGGTGATTTATATTAATTTATGGAAGAATAGGCTATGGAAACGTATTTTTACTTTTTTATTTTCTTTCTTTTGAAAACGAACAGAACATTACACCTTATACATATATACAAGAATATACACTGATAAATTCTCAAAATAGCAAAGTTTTCTTGTAAAAATTTAACGTTTTAGTGATTTTTTATTTATTTAATACAGTTAAAATAATATGAAATCCGAAGCAAATTAAAATTCATGTAAAAAAAGCAGAAAATAGTAAATTCAAAATAAATATAACTACATTATAACAATAAATATAACATACATTTTTTGCTTACGAAAAGGACATTAAAAAGTGCATACATCTATTAAATTATTGCAATGCTTCACTAATCCTTTGTATGGGTTGCCCAAGAGAGAAATGTGGAATAATAGTTATAAACAATAACATATTTGCATATAAACAATATATTTATTTACAACAATATATTTAATATTTCAATTATATTCTACACAAGGTACGAAGAAGCCGTAGCCCAATAAAGATATATAAAATTTTAGTTTTCTAATTTTTATAGCTTTAAAAAGCTTGCAAGTTTCGGTAACAGCAGTTTTAAGTAGATTTTATAGCTTCTTCAGGTGCGAGTTATTATTGACAGAACGTATGGAGAACAGAACACTTTAAACTTTAAGTGGTAAGAAGCTTTTGATAAACGCTTGCAAGAAATTCGGGCAAGTAAAGTTTGCTGTTGTATCGTCGGTTAACCTTTGTTTTGAAGTGCTGTTAAGTGTAGTTCTTAAGTTAAGAAAGAGGATGTTAAGGTAGATTTACTCCGAGTGAACATATCTACATACTAAGTATATTTGTAGTGTGATTCCAATCCACAGTTTACGGAAAAATTCTTTTGAAAAGAAATATTAATTACAAAAAGTTGCCCCATCTTCACCAGGAATGTAGCAAATAAAAAACTAAGAACTCCAAAATTTTATAATTTCTACCGAAAAAGAACGTCTAATATACACATAATAACCACATCTTATTAATTCAATACATAATGACATAAAAAATAAAATTACAACATTAAAACCATTTTGAAAGAATACTTTTTTCACAACAATCGTAACCTTTCCTTTAAATTATGTACCAAGTTGGAGAAACCTTCATAAACAATAGAAGCAGTCGAGCTGAAAATCACTCACACATTTGCAACTACGCAATGAATCTACTATTTTTATCTTTACGATGTTACGATATGAATACCAAGCCCATGGTTGACGCGCTGCCGCTGGCCGCACTGTATAAGAAATGTTGTTTTAATGTAAATAGAAGATAGAATAATGAATTAATCACTGTATATTTATTTTGAAATAAAAAAAGGATCTAAACAAGGGAGAATGCTACTGTCTAGTTAAATCTAATTTAGATTTTAAGATAGTAACAATAAAATCTGTATATTTCTTTTTGTATCGGGCAAATAAAAAAATAAAAAAACTTAGAATCTTTAATTGATACTATGAAATGTACACATTGTTAACTAATTTAGTACCTATTCGAAAACTTCGTGAATCTTGAAATCGTGACATGGGTTTATTTGAAGTTTATGTTATAATAGGTCTTTACCTATGAAACTGCCGTTTTGCCGTACTGGCCATTTCAAATGAAAATATTTTTTTTTGACCGATAATTCTAATTTCAAATTAATTTTATTTGACAAACATGGAATTCTTTTTCTAAAATCGTCATTTGTTTAATTTAGTGTTTTGTTTTCAACGCATTTGAACATTTTTCGTCATCATGGATAAGTTAAAAATTCAAGTAATTATGGAGTATGAGTACTGTCGTGGCAGCAAAGCGGCACAAGCGGCACGCAACATCAACGACGTTTACGGAGCGAACACTACAAACGAACGCACCACCCGTTATTGGTTTACCCGCTTCCGTTCTGGACATTTTGACCTGAAAAATGAACCCCGTGGTCGTCCGAAAACTTTAGTCGACAATGACGAATTAAAGGCAATTGTGGAAGCTGATGAAACTCAATACACGGCTGAATTAGCAGCAGCTTTCGACGTTAGCATCAAAACAATATTGGTCCATTTGCGTCAAATTGGCAAGGTAAAAAAGCTTGACAAATGGGTACCCCACGAACTCAATGACCGCCAGCGCGAAGTACGCGTGGATACGTGCCTTGCACTGCTCAGCAGGCATACAAATGAAGGAATTCTGAACCGCATTGTTACTTGTGACGAGAAATGGATCCTGTTTGACAATCGTAAGCGCTCAGCAAGTTGGTTG
Organism: Marasmarcha lunaedactyla; assembly: GCA_923062675.1. Lineage (NCBI taxonomy): Eukaryota > Metazoa > Arthropoda > Insecta > Lepidoptera > Pterophoridae > Marasmarcha > Marasmarcha lunaedactyla. Next base: position 14,454,516 of record OV281346.1, on the reverse strand, counting down.
GACCCTGGTTCAGCACCCAAACAATGCCCTAAACGAAAACTTACCCCTAGAAAAGTGATGGTCACTGTTTGGTGGTCTAACGCGGGTGTAATTCATCACAGCTTCTTGCCAAACGGGACAAGCATTACTGCAGATGTGTACTGTGAAGAACTGAACACAATGATGGAGAAGCTCGCACGTCTCCAACCAGCTTTGGTCAATCGTTCGGCTCCACTGCTCCTGCACGACAACGCGCGACCTCATACTGCACAGCAGACGGTCTCCAAGCTACAAGAGTTGGGGTTGGAAGTTCTCCGTCATCCGCCGTACTCACCAGACCTTGCGCCTACAGACTTCTACTTTTTCCAGAATTTGGATAACTTCTTGGCGGGAAAAAAATTCAATACCCGAGAGGCAGTACAAAATACCTTTGAAGAATTTGTTGCCTCCCGTCCAGCTGATTTCTTCAAGAAAGGCATCAATAAGCTACCAATGCGTTGGCAAAGATGCATTGATTGCATGGGTGATTATTTTGATTAATAGAAATAAAAAATATATAAAAAAATTACGCTTCATTTATTTCGTGAAAAACGGCAATTTCATAGGTAAAGACCTAATATTAAGTAAGTAACAAAATATATTTACACTGTAGGTATATGTACTCTATCTTTGCGTACGTGTAATTAGGTATTTTAATAATTTATTCTTTTGTTATAGACATGTCTACAAGAGCAACCTAGTTTTTGGAAAAACGAATGCTCGTTAAACTTTGCAAGCATTAAGTGCAAAACAACTTTCCCAAAACCAAAACAACATCTAGAAACTTTTTCAGTTTAAGCAATCTCGTATTTAAATTGCTCCACAGCATTGCCACCACTCGGCTATAAACTTTCGTCTACACAAAGGTTTGCGTCGCCTGCTTACAAGTACTTACACGCTAGTTTCGGACTCATGCCAGCGACGTTTTGTGTGTCGGGTTTCTCTCGCTCTCTCGCAAAGAGATTCACAACAGGTGTTAATTTGAATAAAAGCCACAGTGAAATGTCAACTTTGTTGCGAAAGAAAATAAGGCAGTTTTCGATGGTAACTGATTTGAAAGGTGATTTCACACCGGCTTTTAAACAAATATTTAATCTCGACAAAGGCACTCCATGGTTCATGCTGCCCGAAAGACGCAAAGTTTTTAAAATTAAAATAAAAACATCAAAAAATTTGGTAGAGAAAGAAGAGTTGTGAATGAATTTCAATGATTGCCATTTAATATATTTGTATAGTTCCACCAAAATGACATCTATCTTATTATATGTGGGTGCTAATTAAACAGACATCTTTTTATTAGCATTATTCGCCTCTAAATATCTACACTGCGTAAAGTAAGTCAGCCACAATTTGCGAACGTCCGAACGATAATATTTTAGCCACTAAAAAAATGTTGTGGCATGCTATAAAATTTTGAACTATCATCCAATTTCGATTATGGCACTAAGCCACCCGGCTCACCACCACGCTCGCTTGGCTCGCGCATGCGATAATTACAGCCTAACATTAACCTTACTCAAATTTAACTTCTACGTTCTCTATAGAATATTTAGTAGGCGTTGCAAAAAAGGCGAATTAGTTTATTAGAGGCTTTTACCGTGGCTTAGTTATAAAATTAGAAGTATAATCACGTGGCCAATAAAGAAATTTGTGACTTGACTTATAATTTCCCATTATATATCATCATATAGAAACACGCCAAAATAAAAATCCTTATTTTTCTGCCAAACTAATTTAAACGTGCTTTTTAATTAAGGTAAAATAAGTATGTTATCAGTTAGCTAATTGGATCTCACGACAACCTTGTATGTGAATAAGGTATCTAAACAAAACTTGTCGACAGCTTAATTGAACTTCAAAGTTATAAGTGTTTGTTAAAAATACTTAACTCAGTTTGACAGGTAGGCACATGAACAACTAAGTTATATGAAAGTTGAAAGTAATAACTTTCAAAGGAGACCGAAAATTATCGACAGAGTTTTGAAGGTAAAATCGTAAAATTTTTATGGTATTTGAGGAATAATAATTTTAGATTTCTAGTCTAGCTAATACTAGTAAGGAATTAAACATTCATATATGCATGTTGAAAGCCTAGGGGTTAAATGTTGGAATCTATAGCGTAGAGGCACCATGTAAGTTCGTTTTGTAGAGTGGGAATACACAGGGTGAGCAAATTCTGCTAATGGTAGTATTCCGAAACAGTCAAACAAACAAAAAAAATCTTTATACATAACTCAAAATATACAAAAATAAATCAATAAGACGATGATGTCTGCAGAAGTCTAAAGTTTGTCGCATTCATCAACGGAAAGGACAACCAATTTTATTGACAAAACCTTAGTTTCATATTACATTATGACGTAGTTTTCATAAATAAGTATGTTCGTCTACGTCTGTGTCGCGTGTGTGTATATGTGTGAGAAGGTGTATACGTGTGTGAGTGTATGTTTATGTTTGTGGTTGAGTAATAGTATGTTTATATGTTAAGTGATTTATGATTTCTCTTCATTTCCTGTTGTTGTTCCGTTTCGTCATATGATAAAGTTAAAAGCGAGGCAGCGATATTGTTTTAAAATTTTTATCAGTTTAGGGATATAATCAGAATTTCGTGTTAATTTTGTTGTATATTGCAAAGTTGATATGTTTGCGTCGAGAGAGTTAACTAACATTAAGGACTTCACTAATTTTCTACACGTCGGGGGTTGGGTATAACAGACTTTCTGAGTCACCTATGATATATAATATTTCTGAGATTTTGAGTTGTTAAAAAGAATTAATATAAAATAATTTATTTTTAATGATATGGAGAATTAATGATCAAAGAACTTATAATTAATTCTCATCGAAATCCGGTATTCTGCTGACTTCTAGAAAATTATGATGAAATTATTGGTTTTCTCTGATTGCAAAAGTATATGAACTTTATGATCAGGTTCATACTCATACTGAAACAACTTTTAACAATTGTTCTATATTTTTAATTGTTACAGGTGATTTGCGTTACATAAGCAAGGTCCACGAATTATTATACATATTGATAAGCCAGGTTGCTGGAGAAGGGTAAACCTTGGACTAGTTAATACATTTAATATGAATGTACGAATAAAAGTAATTTCCTGTTTTTCGTCTATTTTAGAAATGATTGGTGGACAAAAAGACCGACTAAGACATACGAGTACAACAACAAGTAAATGAAGCCGTTATGTATCACCAAACTACGAATTGGAAGCTTAAATAATCATACAAGTATAAAAACAAAAAAAACACACCTTTGAGTAGTGGTCAAAGCAAGCAAATAAAAGTAGGTTTATTTTTAATAGACAACAAGTACAATGTTACGATTTACAGTTAGCACCAAACATTTCAGGGATGACAACATAAAACTGAGCGGTAAATCAAGTATATGAACTATATAAAGTTTACATTGCCATATAAATTAAGTCAGCATCTAGCTACTTATCAATCAAATTAATCCTTTTACCCCTACACTAAATCTTTCCTTAGCAAACCCCGAAGTAAATAACTTTAGAAGTGAGTGTGTAATAAACTCGAAAGGTGTGCGACGTAACCGCGTTATAAAATCAGGAATGAATCATGAAATCACGGAACATCATATAAAAATGATTGTAAAGCTGAGGTTCTAGGGCTGTCAGCTGCGGTGGTTGATAAATCTCCAACGGTAAACGAACGGTGGACAACTAAGTCTGTGGATAGTGTTATTCAACAAATATTCACTTTCACATTTCCCATCGCACCCGGCCCTTTGCGAAATCCTTAAGAACAGTTAATTTTTTTCCAGAATGAAAGGTGGCCTTCTCTCTTACACCGGAAAGTATTGTGATGAAAAACAAAAAAAAAACATTGATTTTACGGTTTTAGTCTGAGGCCTTATAATGTGTGTTTTTTAAATACTTTCTTTAGCTTCGTACCAAAATAATAAAACCAGTCACGCGTGATACTATTAAAATTAAAATAAATAAGAGTATTTACACGCCGATCGTACAGATGGTCAACCAGCCGTCTTTTGTTTTCTGTACCCAGAACTTGTAACAGAGAGAAATAGAAAGCCGATAGACCATTCGATAGCCTGGCTCGCGTATCTAAGCATAGGCCCTATAGGCCTCATACTCGATTAAAGCAACGAATCATACATCGTTGAAAAATTAAAAACACTGCCTTACAGTAAACCCAAAGAAATCACATGACTTGCGTTTACATCTAAGCGACCCAGGCGTATTTAGTGAGCATTTCTTAGATACTCCTGGAGATAATGCGATCACTACATCCCAACTTACATACCTGGAATTCAACAAAAAGTATAACAGCATTTTTTCACTGCAACCGGTATCTTGTCATCAGTTCAATGTGGCAATTATGTCAATTAAATCTAACCCTATGGGTGCTGATAGAATTATACATGACATGATACTTCTATATTATTATTTTGTGTTTTATGGCAATCAGCTGTTGTTATTACACAATAACTATCTCTGCCCATTTCTCATTATCATAGATGACAAACTAAAATGGAAGAAACACATATCAACAGTTAGCAATAGATTGATAAAGTTTATCTATATATTTAAAAACCTACGCATTATATCAGACTTTGCACTTTTGTTACAAACATACAAAGCATTGGCAGAATGTATTATCACCTACTGCATTTGTTCATGGGGATCAGCAGCTAAAACATACATACTGGAACTAGAGTAAGCGCAACGCTGTGTGCTTAAGGTTCTCCTTAATTCACCATTTAGACATCCCACACATCTGGTTTATGACACAGCTAACGTTTTCGCGGTGAGAAAGTTATTTATCTACCAATGCATACGTAAATACCACAAAAATGCAATATCCTTTGCACTAAACTCAGGTAAAAGAATAAATAAATGTCCAGTTTCCACAGTTCATAGTAAAATTGCCAAACAACACTATAGTAATGTAGACCCTATATTTTCTTGAATCGTGGCTAAAAACACTCTCGACAAGAACCTAAAAATTGTTTTTGGCCCCCGAAACAAAAATAGGGGTTTACATAAATATTAATATAAATAAATATTTTCTAACAATCACACCACATTATCTAGCCCAAATTAAGCATCATTAAGAACTTAAGAAATATATAAACACACATAGATATTTTCATTATATATAAATATTAGAAATATACTTAAGTATGAGGACTTATCTCGTATTTCTCTTTAGTCCGGACAAAATTGTTTAGTTTTAAATCCTACTAAAACGAAGTACATGATTCTGGGATCGAAAAGTAAAGTAGCGAAAATAGAACAAACAAACCCGCCCTGTATCCAATTATTAGGTGCTGATATTGGAAGAGTACTCGAAGCCCGTAACCTTGGTCTTGTCTTCATTGTGAGTCTTAACTTCGAGAACTATATACTGGAATGAGCACGCGTCTGTTTTTATCGCCTTAAGGTACTTTACAGAATGAGGGACCATATCTCCGTTGATGTAAGAGTCCGACTCTGTGACACTCTCGTGTTATCAAAGTTAAACTACTGCATCGCAGTGTATGGTTCCTGTGTTTTGCAGAAATCGCAATGCTTGATACAACGGATTCAAAACGCGTGTCCATGTTTTTGTTTTATAATTGCCCCAAGAACCCATGTAACCCCGTATCTAAATAAAGCCAAAATATTACGGATGAAAGAACAGCAAAAGCTCTACTTAGCTTTCCTTTTGAAATCATCAAAACCCAGCAACCTACCTATCTATTTAAATACCTAGCTTGGTGCTCTGAACGTCTAATCAGAGTATGTAGTCAACTTCTGTCAATCCCTGAACACAAGACCGCAGCATTCCGTGGAAGCTTTCAATTTCGTGCCACAAAATGTTGGAATGATCTGGCCTCCTCCTATGCGTAAAGTTAATTCAAAACCAATACCTAAATCTCAAATGAAATTTTTTTTTTACTAAGCAAACAAGGAAAGGAACCCATTTAGTGGGGCAATACGATGATAATAAATTATAAAAGTAACTGAATATAGCAATTCAACTAAATATTTTTAAACGGGCGTCTATCCTGGGGTTGCGACAGAATAGCATCGTAGCGACATCAACTACAATTATTATTATTATTATTATTGCGGTTGATGATATAATTATTATTTTTTATTTTTCTTTTCTAACATACAGTACCTAAAACTGTGCAAATTTAATTATTGTGTGTTTTGTTCGTATATTATTTTGTTTTTTGTTTTTAGTCCTTGTGCAATTATTATTATTTTTATTTTTTAACATGTGTTAATTATTTTTGTCTTTATCTAACCTGTATGTTATGTAAACCTATTGTTATGTGTTTCCTATTGTTATGCGTTGTGGTTGTCAATAAATGTATTTTGAATTTGAAGCAGGTATTAAAATTTGCATGATTGGTTAACATTATTTGCACGTGCTAGCTATTGGCAAGAAGTAGGGAGCAATATGGCATCAGATGCACTGCAGGTAAATGAAAACAAAGGCATTTCTATTTCACTCTATTATAAGTTCTGTGATTCTGTACTAATCCCTGTTCGAGAAAGAATCATTGACAGCCCTGAACGAGTGAGTTATTCACAATCAGAGGATTTCCCCGGGGCGCAGACATACACTGCTCGAATCGATCTTTTACCAAATCGATGTATTTTGTGTTCAACAACTGCCGGGTTTCTGTGTACACGTTTTTTTCGATACTTGCTGAGTTATTGTGATTCTCAGATGGGATTTGTAGCGTTCAATCTCGTTTCCGTATAATTTATATCTGATTGATTACAATTTCTTATTGTGGAGATATTGTGCAGTATTAAAGTAAAATATTTGTTTTGGAACAATATTTCGTAAGTAATAACAGTATTAAAGGATTTTCGATTATTTTTACATAGTTATCTGTACCACATAGAAATTTGAATAAATAATAAACGTGTCGGTTCGTGGGTAACTCCAACATCCCTGTGAAGTAAATCAACAATAACGTTTCTTTCTATTGTGTATTTGTACAAAGTGTCTTAAATAAGGTTTTCTAACGTATAAAAAGCTTTTTGTTGCCAACCAAGTTCTTTCAACTTAAAGAATCTCTGGACCCTCGTTTTTTACGAAAGCTCATAAGTAGGGCCATCAATTTACTTAAATATTCGTAAGCGTGTGCTAATAAATTAGAGGGAACCAAAATAAGTAAAAACTTTACTTTAAAAAATAAGTACTGGAAATAAAACCTTTTCGTGGGTCGGGTTAATTGGAAAAGTTCTGAAATGCTTTGAACATTAAATTACTTGTGATGTTCATAAAACAAGGATTTAAGTTTAAAGATTTTAAAGGCTATTATTACTAGCGTGTTATTAATTAATAATATACAGTATTACCGTCGTTATTTGCACGGACCTTTAAGGATAACAAAAAATCAATCAATTGACGGTTTTTATCTAATGTCTTATGATGGGTAACTTTTATATTTCCTTTTACCTCCATATCAAAATGATAAAACTTTACCATTTTTTAGTAGATCTGACTAGAACTGTCACGCAAGACACTATAAAATTAAAAAAAATTATAATTATAACCTAACGTCTTTCATTAAATTACATTAAATTAATCTTAGCGGGTGGAACAGTATATGGAAATCCCTTTCTACGCTACTTTATTTTTTAACGACGAATAATAATTAAGGACGAGAACTAGGCGGATGCCAAAAGTAGTAAGTTCAAAACTCGAATTTGAAAAATAATTATAGCCACATGCTTCTTCTAAGCTTCAACTATAAAGACTTGGCTGTATAGGCTGTAACAAAAACCAGTGAAGATACGCGAAAATTTCCTTTTCTCTTTCTGAATTTTTGTAATCGTTTTCTTTTAAATGCGATATGTCTAGAAATGAAAGAGAAAAGATTTATTGATGCCGCCTAAAATAAAAGAAACTGCCGAAGCAGTTATAAGAAGCATTTTGTCTGAGAAATCAATAAAATTATAGTAATGTTTATTAAGAACTATTAATATCCTTGATAATTATTAATCTACTAAAAATTTAATTATTAGTATCACGTATGTGTATTCAGTTAAAAAACTAAAAGGATAAACTACATCCTCGTTGGTAATCGGTAATTTTCCCTTCTCGATGAACAAACACCACCTATTGAAAACAAAATCCCCCGCCGCGTCTGTCTGTCTGAACGTGATAAAGTCAAAAACTAATGATCGGATTTTTATTTTCACATAGAGTTAAAGTGATTCCAGAGGAAGATTTATTTATTAATGTTTTGTGTAAATACGTTTATTTGTGATGAAGATTGATGAATATACGAAAAAGCCTCGATTTATGTAAAAAAGGAAAATGTGACTGACGTTACTATCAACGTCGTGTCCAAACCTATGGACGAATTGAGCACAAATTAGGCATATAGATGGCTCTTATAACGAAGGACGACTAAAGGGGTAAAGAGGGATCCAAAATCTTATTTCAATACAAATCTCACACAATCACCACAACATTTCTAAAACTACAAGAGCTGTGAGCATGCAAATTTTCGCGTGAGTGCCTTCTATCACAGGGTTTTGCAAAATTCCACTTTTCAAAGGGTCAAAAGTTTTTACGAGTAGTACCTGGTAGGGACGTTGAACTTAAATAAAGAAAAAATTATGCAAAGGTCTTGGGTATGAGTTATGATATTTCAAGCTGTAGGATTTTTTTCATAAGGTAATTAATTAACTAAGCACTATTTTAGTACAATAGTATCTTTTGTGCCCAATATTCTGTCGTGGTAGTATTGATACTCGTACTTTTATAACTTGGGCTTTTGTAATGTCAAATTATTTTATCACAGTTCTGTCCGATTTGTTTTATATTCAGATACTATATGATACCTTTCATATGTTTTATTTGAAACAAAGAATCTATTAATTTTATTCTACATAAGATCCTTAGATTATTATATAGATAACAAATATAATATATTATATAGATATATATATATATATAGATATATATATAGATAGATAACAGATATAGATAACAAATGTAGACAATCAGATCATGCCAGTTTGCGATAAATACGCAAATATCTGTCGTCCGAAACAAGGATTCGACGAATCGTCATGCCTAGAAGCCCTAGCTGGTTGGTGATCGGTACAGATACACTTCGGAAAGTTAGCGCTAAGTTAGTAATAAGCTAGAACTTGAAATACACCATAAGTGATAAACGTTTGTTTCCATGTAGAAACCTACTTCATATGGTAAGAAGGACTTTCCATACTAAACGATGGTGTTATACTACCAAATGGACATGGGCTGTGCATATAAGCAAAACAACTTCGGGAATTATTATGTGACTTTTGAAACATGCGATTTATTTTTCTACGCCCTCAAATATAGATTATACTTGTAGTACCTACACAACAATTGTAAAGCATATTCCATAGATTTGAACGAAAAATACTTTAAAACGATTTAGAAAATTAACTTTGTCATTATAATATAAGGAAATATTTTATTTTTAGAGATTTCTGAAATGTTAGTGGCCTATTACCGATTATATCACCGAGCAAATTAACATAAATCAATTATGATTCGAAAAGATTAAAATAAATTTTCTGCTATTGTTATATATCAGTACCTATATGTTTGTAACTTTTTAAATACTCGCTAATAGGAAATAAAATAAGTACTAGTAGTAAGATGCACATATTAATATGTTATATTTAAATTGTAATACGCATGCCCGACGCAACAAGCTGACAAGTCACAAGAGAATAAAAGAATTAATATATATAATGTATATTATGTGCCTTCATTTGCGAAGCCGTGTCGTTAGTGGACTACCAAAAAAAGTTTTTAAAAATCAATAATTTTATATTTAAGAGTTCTATGTGGACCAACTTTGTTAATTCAACAATTTATAATTACGTAGTTTAGTATGTACGTAATAATAACTTATTGTAAGCTGCCACATTTCTACTTTCATGATGACTTAATGCTTTTTACCTTATAAACCGTATATCTACAAATATTACTAATGCCGCCAAACAAGTTAATTTTCCTTTAAAGAATTTCTCCAACAAAGAAATAATATTTCGTCTAAATACATCTTATTAATCCATCTTAGATATTTCCAAGATTTTATCCGCATACTATTTCCTTTCTTAAATGGAACAAATAAATGTATCAATACATTATTATTATTTTTAATATAACTTATTCTATTGTTAGAAAACTTGGGATATTTCTACAGCTTTTATGAATTAGGATATGATTGTTTACATGAACTTTTTGAATCTATATTTTTATTTTACAAGACACAAATAGTTCAAAATAATTTTAAGGTACTCATTTTAATAAAACGTTGAATACGAAGTGTTTTTCATTTCTTATATTTCTCGCTAAAATATAAATATAATACAACTTTTGTGTTTTTTTATATTGTAAAGTAAGTGTTTTAAGCGAAGTAAAATGATTCGTGAAATGTTAGTTTACACAGTTGGGAATATTTAAATAAAACGCGCTTAGTATGGTTCCTATTTTAGTTTTTTAATAGGTGAAGAGGATAGATTTGGACATGCCCGAAGACGGCTTCTGGCGCTGAAAATAGAAAAATATCTAAATAGTTTCGACGCAACGAGTCTCGTAAATATAACCATTGTTTATTTATTTTTGCACTAAGAGCTAGAAAAAGAAATACCTGGTACCGAAAGTGTATTCTTACGTATCCAAAATTTTACTCTCTCTTACTGTTTTGTCTGGCTAGATATTTAATTGTTGGTAGGGAAAGGAAACGGACAAAATTTCTTGTCATTACTCGGATATTTATTTAGAAGCCCATTTCTTTGCTCGAGTGAGGTAATAACGTACAGCAAACATCCCAGACAGACTTACATTTCGCCACCGTTTCCTGAAGGAAATGGATTAATTGCCAGTTTCTGTGTCATGGACGAAATATGCTGAATCTATATTCTGAGAAACAAAAGTAGACAATTTCAAACACTGAGTGAATTACATTTGGGTCTGTGCAGTTGTAAACATATTCACAATTGACCTATGAAAGAATTTTAAATTAAGATTAAGATTTGTTTACTATATCACTTTTTTTCGAATTTTATACAACAATGCTCAGTTTATTAATGCCAGTTCGTAATTCCTAGACATGAGCTATAACAAACTTGCTATTTAAAACGCTGAAAGGTTTTTAAGGAAAATTGTAAAGAATATCCGTAGTAGCTTTTCTTAGGACAAAGTTCCTTAGACTTTATACCAAAATTTATTAGGAAAATTTGAACTTACCTACAACCTAGTTAATAGTACGCAACAATATTTTAATTCAATTTGAAAACATTAAATCTGTAAAGCGAAGAACACAAGAAGACAATAAAACTTAAACATGCATAAATGCGTAAATCCTAATTTAAAATACTGTGTTTCTTTCTCAGTTAATCAGCTTATTGCTGTGAATAAGTAAGCCAAATTAGTTATTATGTTTTATCCAAACATTAATGGGCACACGAGGGGTAAATGATACCAGCAGACCGACGCGACAGTTTAAGGAAAATATTGAACAGTATACACCGACTTGACCACCGGTAAAGGGACGAATACACTGATATTTTCAAAAACTTAGTATTGGAACTTTTACACAATATGAAAATTTACGATAGCAGGGTTTCTTTTGTTAAAAGCTCGGCTGAGACGACATTATCAACAGTAATTCCTCTGGTAACCTCTATAATGAGCACTTTAACGTGTCTATATTCCGCGAACGAACAGTCTCGAACTTTAGTATCGTTTATTTCTATAAATTTAACGGAGTATCAAACAAATAATGGTTAAACTCTATTTTCATGGTTGAATTTTATTATTATTAAAACTTTAAACTTTGTTTGTGTTAGAATTAGTCCAATAGCGCCAGGCTATTTGTCAGATGTAACTTGACTGTCTAAAGTCTAAACTGTCAAAAATATCTAAACTGCCCAATTTTTTCCCAGTGGGTACAAATGTAACCGAAAGAGCTTATTATTTCACTTTGTGACATATTTTTCGCTTGCCTTTTGAGTAATCTAGTGATTTGTAGCTTAATTCTTTAGGTAAAGCTAAAATTGACATATATAAAAAACCATATCTCATGGTAAAACTTAGTCTGTGTCATCTTCGTGTCCAGTGCAAGGTGACTTTGGGCCCGTAAACCGATCGATATTGTTTTTTGAAATCATTAATATTCCATGAACGAAAATGACGAAAAGGTTATAAAATATTTTGTTTCTAAATAAAAAATCGAATAACTTGAAATTTTGTTGTGGCTATTACAGGGAGTTGAATGGAAAGATCTAAAAACTTAAATGCTATTAATGAATTTGGCTCAAAATATTCTAAATAATAGAAACCAATGGTCTGAAACGTGTAAAATTATTTAAAAAAAGTTTTAAGTCTTTTACTTTTATTAAATACGGTGTTGTGCACGGTCCAGACAAGGTAAAATATGAGTAGTCTGGTGGACTCATATGACACATAATGCTCGAGAACATCAATTATTTTATTTACTTATTATGTAAGTAAGTAAAATTTTCAAAACTTATTTTCGGTACGGTTCAAATATACAAATAGCTTATTTTATATCTAATCAAATAACTGTGATGGCTTAAAATTATGTACTAAACCTTAAAAGTCTTAAAAGCTAAGAAACCGAGAAACATTATTTTTTGAAACACCTAGTTAATTTTGGGAACAAAATGATTTTGGCAGTTTGTGAATTCAAATTTTATTTGTTCAATAGACATGATGTTGAGGTTTATTAATTTTAATTATAATTATAGGTATGTACGAGTAATGTCTCTGTGAACAGCCACCTAGATCTGACAGTCTAAGTTAAATCGTCCAGCTTGCTTACAAACGGATAGTTCCCCGCCTAAATTGAATCTCGTTTGTTCTAAATCCAAATAGTTTCATTTTCAAAATTCCATTCCAAGTTTGAATTGTCAGTACGGTAGTTTGGTCATATGATAACAAGATTTTGTTTGTTTATTGTTATTTTATATGATATGAACACCGAAACGATATCATTTCTAAGAAAAGTTCTATTTAATTAGGCACCTATATGGTATTGTTACTTAGTAGTCTGAACCAATTGGTTTCCGTTTGATCTAAGCAAGTTAATAACATATTACGTATAGGGCCTAGAGCACAATTCATAGCACGCATTGCAACAATAACACACCATTACCGAAATATCGCACAACTGTAATCAGGTCTTTTCCGCACGTAAATTTAGTAGAATCCCCTGAGATGTACAAGTTCACTCCTGAACGATTGTCGTAAGGCCATTGGGTAATTAATGTGACGAATAACTCTTTTAGTAGTTATTAGAGTATTTAAGTATGCAATTTACAGATATTAAACTTTGCCATGAATAACCCTTAATGAAACCCCAACTTATAACCCGTTTATGAATTTTAATCTTCCAGACAAACACAACAAGTTTCTTATGTTGTAAAGTTGCGACCGAAGTATAAGTAATGTATTACCTCTGTTTCATTTTTATCTTTTATCAGGCTTCATGAAGGACGTAACTAATCCTTCTATAATAATAATCGTGAATGTTTGAATGTTTGTTTCTCAATCACGCAAAAACGGCTGAGCAGATTCGAATGATTTTTGGCATATGATAACATATATTCTAACTTTTATCCCGGAATTTAACCGGAACACAATCACGTGAGCGTGGTTATTATGGTTATCAAAACAGAATGGATCATAACACCGCCCCAGACGAGATCCTAACAAAAGATACTCTACTTTCTCAACTTCGTCAGTTTCACGATGTCTTAAATGATTGTGGTGCTGATATCTTAAGTCAATGGCTAAAATTTAAATTTGTGCTGAAGTCAATAACTGAAGTGTTGGTTTAGAGCCAAAAAAGTTTTTTAAACTTTACATCCCAGATAAATATATCATAAAAAAAATCTTAAAAGATTTAAACACTAAATAAGAAACATATGTACGCACAATAAAAGCCCAGTACTTAGACTTATCTCAGCTAAGTGGTGAAATGAAAAGCGACTTTTATTTTTATTTATTTATAGTCAGGCCATTTTAATAGGTAACATTTCCTGTCAGTTTTATCTTCATAGTGAGGTGACCCGCTTAAAAACATCGATTAAAGTGAATGAATCGATACAGGCTTGAAACACATGTGAATTTTAAAAATCATCAGGCGAATCCCTGTCCCATTATTATTTTTTCTTTCGTAAATTTAAGGAGCAAAATAAGACAAGTACATAATATAACAAAATAATTGCATTTATTCAGTTGAACTATCAGAACTGTTATTAGTATTGTTATCTTCATCACTGCTGTCAGCAGTGAGATATTATTAATTCATTTTCAATAATATTGTCTATTCTCACATCTCGTTCAAAATCTTGTAAAATTATTTTCTTTGTTTTCTCTACGCCTTTTCTCCAGTCTTCTGTAGTGACTTCTGCACACGCAGTTTGTAGCAGAGTCATCATTTTAGCTGTACTGAAGGGTGTTTCAGTATTGTTCCGCGCTGCATGACCCTTTATTTGTGCCCAAATAAGCTCGATGGCGTTATACTGGCAATGGTACGGAGGCAATCGAATAACTTCGTGTCCATGCTCTAGGGCTAGTTCATCGATTACATAGCGGAGCTTGGACGGCTTAGTTGCTTTTACCAGATTCAACAATTGAACTTTTAATAAAGTTGGACTTGCATCCACACCATTTCTTACCAGCTACGAGACAATTTCTCTCTTTTTATTTGCTTGAGTTGGTGGTTTATCAACTTGTACAGAAAGATACGGTGCATTGTCCATTATAATTTTCGATGGGTTTTCTAAGCTGACTAGCATCTTCGCAAACCACTCTTTAAAAACCTCAAGTGCATTTCCTCATGATAATCACTTGTAGTTTTAAAGGCGAACGCGAGGAGGCAGTCTGGAATAAAACCTTGATAAGCTGATCCCGCGTGATATATAACAAGTCGGGCTGCTTTTCCCGATGGAACTTTTGAGGTGAAGGCCGTTGAATCATCGGTCCATGTCCGTGAAACCGTATGGTTCGCATTCAACCACGTTTCTTCAATAAACACGACACTGTCCCAATCTGTAATTTTCTATACTTGACGTAAGAATGTTACTCTCTTCATAATAATATCGTAGCATTCTAGCAGGATTTTCCGCTTGTCAGTTTTTTTAAATCTAAAGCCAATCGATTTCAAAACCTTTGATAGAGGCGATTTACCGCCAAAAAATAAGCCTGCACCTTTTAACGAACTCATTACCTTTTCCTATGTAGGATATTCTTTAGTCTATTCTTTTCTTCAACTCATAAATGTGGTTGCGAATTGCCACAGCATCAAAATTATCAACGCCAACAATTTTCTTATCCCTCTTTCTTTTTTTCGGTGTACGTAAAGTATTATTTTCTGAGCCTGGTGGTCTGTATTTCTCTTTTAGAATTTGAGTTTCTGTCCTCTTCCCTTTTCCCAATGCTTCGGCAACGCGTTCTCTCGGTTTTGTCAAAGGCCCATCGTTAACTAATTCACGTTCAAAATAATTGTACAATTTCACCACTAGTTCGCGAGATTGACTGTTTAGCGTTTTCCCCCGTTTCGACATGGTAAGACTGTAATATTGTTCTTGTTAACTAATCGTTAAGCAATCGGAGTCCAATTATATATAAATATATAAATAGCCAGGTAAACGTAGTCAGTAAGATCAGTCCAATAAAAATGCCGGGACAGAAGAAAATAACAGAGAGGACACCAAAAACGCACAGTTACTTCGCACAACAACAAAAGACTTGAGTTTAAAAAGAAAAAGGGTCAACTGACGCAACATTGTAACGACGTTGAGTTCTTTAGATCAGAAATTGTTTATTATGTTTAGAATGGTTTATTAGTGAAAGCAAATCGTAAATTTACTCTATCGGTCATTATTACAATAAATATGTAATCGTAATTGAAAAAAGTTAAGCAATTGTGCAGTTCTAACAAAACGAAAAATATATTATCTTACGCCCGCCGTAACAAGGTTACGTTGTTGAATTTTGATGAATTGTCAAATGTTACCTATTAAAATGGCCTGACTTTAATAATAACCTAAATCTTCTTTACTTATTATTTATCGTGGAAACATTGTTTGCATATCTTTATTTTATGACATACTATGTCAACAATGATCATTGTTTAATGATGCGTTGCTGATTGTAGACTTCAGTTGGAGCTGCCTTTGTTCTTGTCGCTTTTTTTGCTGAATACCGAGCCCTAAACTTAGTAAACACTAAAACAAAATATCATACTATATACTTTATTAATTACTGCAACCATATAAAATTTTAATATTAGCAGGTACTTGCTTCAGGAAATGCCTTTTATTGGACTGAATTAAAAGGTTTTACAGAATTTTTTACTTCTAGCTCTTATAATCGAGTTTTGACTTCGGCGTAAATACTTATTCCATAAATGTTCTACGAAGAACGATATTGTTTAGAAAAATCTATACTATTTCCATTTCTTTATTTTCTCGATGACAGTTGAAATGAAATGAAATGAAATGAAATATTTATTTCTCAACATTGACAATTACTTGTTCTTATTGACGTCAAATAAAACATGATTCTACCACCAGTTCAAAAAAAACCTTCGTGAAGAAGAACTGGCAAGAAACTTCACGGGTATATTTTTTTTCAAAATAAATTTACAGAGTCTCTTTATGTCTATACAAAATTATTCTTTTCTGCATCTGTTAGCTCGGCAAGTCTCCCTCCCCCCAAGTATCCAAACGACGAACACCCTCAAACGGCACCCGTTCACGAGTTAACGCGGGATCCAGCCATCGCCCTCCTCAACCATATTAGAGGGAAGTGAACGACCCGTCATTTCTAATAGAAAGTAGTTCTAGTTCTAATTAGATATAATCTTGTGTCGTGACCAAATAAGTAATGATATATATATTATTATATTTTGCATATATTTATTATATTTTGAACAAAGACAAATACAACAAAAACATTTAAATACATTTTTTCAAGGTGGGAACACTCAATGGCCCACCGCCATTTTGTGTTTGCTTTAATCTGTCACTCGGAACAAAACGGTCGTGCTAGTCACTATATTTCCGTTCGCTGAGTTTTTTCACATTATCCATATACGTTGTGTATTTTGTGTTCCTCCGTGTTGATTGCTGTCCAGCTGTCAAATATTAAAATGCCAAAAGGGTATGTTCTGAAAAGGCAGGCGAGAGAACTGGTGATCAAGGTTCGTAATTACTTTGAAGCAGAGTATGAAAATGGTGGCCCGCTATTACCACTGTCGCAAGTGCGAGAGCGTGTTGCGGCCGCATTAGGAATTAGTGGACCTACTGTTTCAAAAATTACTACCGAAGCTTAGGGTACAAGCGGCATGCATGAAAATAAGCTTCGTACGCCGAAGAACAAACGCCGTCGTGTGACATCGGTTGACAACTTCAACGCTGATGCTATTTGCCGTCATATATATGACTATTACTTAATGTAATACATAATGTAAAAAAAACGCTCGCACAAGTTTTCACAGGAGCTGTCATCGAGAAAATAAAGAAATGGAAATAGTATAAGTGAAATAAATGAAACGTCAAAGAAGTAAAACACTAGTGATCGTCCATTCTAACCAGCTCAGCAGTTTTTTAAAGGATATATCATTGATTACTTCTCTTTACACTTAGACTTTACATTTTTAATTTATTTTTAGTTTTGCCAGCATTTCTATCATTAATATACAGAAACAAATATATTTACGTGCGAGATTTCTCGTCGGATTTCTCGTATCGGAAGCCAAAATTCACTGGAGTATTCTGTCGAAAAGTTCAGCTATTGTAAAAAATCCCGCGTCACGGCATCAATGGGACCACGTGTGTTTTATTTTAAATTGCTACTCACTGTACCTGTCACCCTTTTTGCAAATTTGCTTCTTTTTTAAATGCATGATTCGAACAGAAATTTCTATACAAAAATCGTGGGTATGAGTCATGCATTGTAGAAGAGAATGTGTAAAACGATTTTTTTTTAAATAAAAGCCATTATTTTTATGGTGGTGCATTTATTAGTACCAACCAAAAATTTGGAGGCAAAAACATGCCCTTTAATTTAGCAGAGCGCGCTCGTCTACTTGCGGTCGTGTCCTGGGAGTTTGGGTTATGGCTGCAGAACATTCAGTTATCGAACGTGGCTACCACAGTTTTTTGACTTTGGCCCTTTTTGACCACCATCAGCATACAGCATTCCTGTAGACTGATTACCTGTAGTTTGTATTCAAGAGTGAAACTGTGCTTTAAGCACCCCTGCCGCTATGGCATGACTGTTGATGAGCTTAGTTACCACAGACTTTCATGATCTCGCAGCGGTAACAGATTATCCCGCCATGCCATTTTAAATGACATTAATCTATCAGGCTCTTGTTACCTCCAACACTTCTTCAGTACTTGAACCGTTAGGTATGTTGCGTGATAATGGCCTGATGGTATGACTCTGGTCCTACGGAGGATGGGTAGGCAGCTAGTGTGAGATATAACCTGCGTAGACACTATCGCGGCTTCCCATCTTCATACAGCCAGTGTTCATTCTGGTTCGGCTGTCAATGCCTAAAGCCTTAAACGAAGAAAATATGAGAATCTGGACATTGGGTACATTTTTGAGGATTTGGCGTTAAGCCAAGGGGTCAAAGGGCTCATCGCCTCCATTCAAACTAAGCGGGGCGATTGGTGAGTAAAACTAAGGCCTAGGCTGACTTACCCCGCGCAACGAATTTCTATTGCGATCCAGCGTGGTTACTCGGCCAGCGTTTTTGCTACTTTGCATTACGTTTCTATTGATTTTTTTAGTTTGGGTGTAGTTTTATTTTATTTTAAGTGTATTTTTATCCTTATTATTATTTATTAAACTTATGTATTTATTCTGGAATTAAACATTCTTGTAAGTTTAGTCTTTTTACCTGGTCCTACATGCTGTGTTGTTTTTCCTTTATACAGAAAAATTATTACATAACTGTATCAAATGAAACAGTAGCCCAACGACAAAAACGTCACTCACGTAACCCGGCGTCATTGTTGCCGGGTATCTAATACCTGACGTTTTTTGAAAACTGTATTAAATCTAAAACATATTATTTATTTCTAAATATAATTGTCTGAAATCGATCTTAACTTATTTTAAATGCAGGTGTTAGTGCATCTTTGTCTATTGTGTATATTGTATATCTATTGTAATTAAATAAATAATCGTAATATACGTATAAAAATAAATATGTATAAATTTATATTTATATCTACTATATAGATGCTAACGTATACCTGCTAAAATTCAAACTTTCATTCACCTACACATCCATACACAATCCCACACATACATTCACAACACCACAACCGCATAATCAACCACACACCCTACACACTCTACCTATGCATAAATAATTTGCTAACATTCAATGTTTATTCAAATTTAATGTATTTTTAAATGTAAATCTTCTTCTTTCTTTTAATTCTTCTAAAAGTGTCTTAAAGGCTTATTTTAGGTATTCGTTTTAATTTCTTGTTTTATTTTGTAATTTAAAAGTTATCGTTAAGGGAAGTATCGGGTCATTCCCAATACGAGTATCCTCTGATTACTCACTGGGAAGTCCTAGAAATATGTTGTAACCAAGATTACTGAAATAAACGCAATTTTAATTTTTGTTATTTGCCGCTCACAGTAACTGCAGTTATTTTGAACCTTTTGAGGGTATTAGCTATTCTAATTAGTGTAGCTGCGGCGATGGTGGAATTTGTACGCCTCTGAAGAGACCACGTAACATTTATATATACCTACAACGTTTATTGCTTATTGGATATTGATGACTTTCATATCCTTTTTCGCAGTTGTACACACGATGTCGAACAAAAACTTTAATAGTCGACTTCTAGGCTTGGTTAAACAATTGTAACATTGACAGTAAACGGTTCATTTCAGTTAAATACACTATCTCAGTATGCCAAAGTTGCGTTGATCTCAATAGCGATTAACTTAGAATATAACAAATATATAAGCATTGTATTACATAATTCATAATTAGATGTTAATTTGTTAAAAACAATGTTTTCTTTTGAACCTGAATTGTTATTATTTTTAGTTTTTGAATAGATATCCTAAATTATTTTCCAACAAATTGAACAGGAGAAAAATATTTAGTCATTGAAAGTTTTATAATAAATAAATGTTAAGTTTAATTTCCCTAATATAGAAAACTAATATTGACTTAAAAGATAAAGATAACTAAACTAACAGCTCTCAACAAAATAAATCCAATTTAGACCAAGTTTATTCTTTTTATTTTATTTTATTTCTTAGTTCAATATGGCGCAGAAGGCGCAATATCTTATGATATTAAAATTAGGTCTCATTTATTTTCTGACCTTTCATTTCTATGAATTACAAAGAAGTAAAGAAGATTGTTCTTTAATTTAAAATAAACATTAGTGTTACTAGAGTTTCTTATGCCAATGCTCCTCTCAGGCGGGAAGTACTGTACTTCCTAGTTTAACCGCCACAACGATCACGTTGTTGTGGGTTTTAGTAAATAAATAGTATAATAAAATGAAGGCCATTTAGTTTCCGTAAATATATAATTAATATTTATACAAGTTGATTACATATTACGAAATTAACGGAGATATAAAATCGAATACAAGTACTAGAATTTATAAGTACGACACAGTTGTGTGCCCAATGATTTCAATTGTAGTATCGATAAAATATAAAATCAAGAGTTGCTAAAACAAGAAATGTATACATAAATGATTGCTTGCTGTGTGTTCAAAAGAAATGATTTGCTATAGCCATTTTGGTACCAGAGATGCTACTACAGAATAATTCAAAGTTCTCTACACAATTGTTCATTCGATTCACCAATCAGGTTGCTCTTACCATGAATGACTTCTGCCTGCAATTGGTATTTGCGGTAGAAACCTCTAGCATTACGGCAGGATTTGGTTTGCGCACAAATACCGATTCCTGCCAGATGCTTCTAAACATTTAATTTATTATTTTCAATTTTCATTAGGTTAACGTCGTAAGGTAACTAATATTTGGCATCTATTATAAAAGTGAGGCAAACCATCGAAAAAGGTTATCTTTGATGCCGATGTTCCACATCTTTTGGATGAGGATGGTATGGTCAGTACGGTTAAAACATTTACTTAATCAGTATACACAACGTCAATTTGTGACCTATTAGACATATTTTCTGTTATGTAGTCGCTACAATGTAAGATACGATTTCGAGAAGAATGAAAGAAGAATTTGAAAACCGGGTTGTAGCTCAATAAAGCTCAATTTCAGGGCGTCATAAGTTTGTTTATGAATAGCTTATTATAATATTTTTGAAAAAACATATAATTTTAAATTAGGACTAGAGTTGGTCACGACATTTTTAGCGCCTTTTTTATTTGTAGGCGTTTTTCATAGAAAAGGTCTTGGCCCAACTTTAGCGAGAGCTTAGAAAGTAATAACAAAGGTTCAGCCAAGTTTTCACGGGTGCTAATTTAACAGACTACTTTCTAATAGCATTATTCGCCTCTAAAAATCTACATTGTCTTCTAAACTACAAAGCCAGCCACAATTTACGAGTGGCTGAACGATACTTTCTTAGCCACTAAAAATATGTTGTTACGTGATGTTTTTGCTATACAATTTTCAATTATCATCCAATTTCGATTATGGCGCTTCACCGGGTGCACCCGCACCACGGTCGCTATGCTCGCTTGGCTCGCACATGCGATAAATGCAGCCTAACATTAACCTAACCCAAATTTAACTACAAAGACGAATTAGTGTATTAGAGAGATTTTCCCGTGGCTTAGTTATAAAATTAGAAGTTTGATCACGTGGCCAATAAATAAATTTATTCTTATTTATGGCTTGACTTATAATTTCCCGGTTTTTACCTCGGTTTAAAAAAAATACGGGATTGATGCGTGCCGGTTTTGTCGACTTTGTCACGTATTTTTGTCACCGAGGTTAATATATTACAGATTTTTATTATTTGATATTATTTATGTCATAAATATTTTTAATAGAAGGCTGAAAGTTAGTTTTGTTTTCTAATAAAGGACAGATATTTGAATTAGGAGAAGAAATAATCACTAAAAATGTTACTTATCGCAGTAACTGTATTTGAATATAAATTGCCGTTTTGAAGTTAAGCTGTAAATTAATTACCGTCGTTTTTTTATGAAAATCTGGAAAAAATAATTGTTTATGGTCAAACAGTTTTAGCTTTAAGTTAAGCAACATTCGATGCGGAAGACCTAGAATAGATGACCACCAGTGGCACTTGCGCATTTCCGTGCCTTGGAGGTCACGTTCAGCCATCAGTCCCGGTAAATATCACACGATAGCATTCGTTGAGGCAGGTGGGGGTTCTCGAGGTGGCTAGATCAACTCTGACGCTAGAGGTTGCGACATTCTCACATGATAAATAGTAAACAATATAGTTACCACAAGAACATACAAATAGTTGGTTTGGAATATTTAAAATACTTATACATTCAAATTCAAATATTTATTTATCAACATTGACAATTACTTGTTCTTATTTACGTCAAAATAACATGACTCTACCCACGAGTTCGGAAAAACCTTCGTGAAGAAGAACTGGCAAGAAATTTCACATATACGGTATATTTTTTTCAAAATAAATTTACAGTTTCCTTTATGTCTTTCTTATGTACATCTGTTATCTCGGCAAGTCTTACTCCCCCAAGTATCCAAACGACGAACACCCTCAAACGGCACCCCTTCAGGAGTTAACGCGGGATCCAGCCATCGCCTTCCTCACCCATCGTTAATTACTATTCGGTTTAAACTACTAATTTAACCTGCTGACCAACTTTAAACTTAAAATTAGTCTTGATCTTTAAACCCATTCCAGACTAAACGTTTCAATACAGAGCACTTTTAATGATTAGTGTTAATAATACAAGTAACAAACAAATAACAAAAATACATTTGACAAATCAGGTTGCCCAATCGGCCATGCGCCGGCCAAATGGATAAAACAAAACTTTAAACAATTAATATAATAAATAATAATAAATCCCCAGACAAACACACCAACAATATGGCCACTAAGTAAGCAGAGCTTGTGTTATGGATACAGCGAACTGGGCGGGAACCCAGAATAACACATATATAAATACAAACAACCATCACTCGAGAACAAACATCAGTGTTCATCACACAAATGAATGCCCCGACCAGGACTCGAACCTGGGACCTTTGACGTATGAGGCAAGGCTACTTACCTCTACACCACTCGGTCGTCAAACAATTGAAGCTAGCGATTGATATTAAATACAGTAAATAAAATATACTTATCTACATATTATTTATTAACTTACACAATTATTTCTATTTTCTTATACAGTCAAATCCTTCAACATTGCCCGCTTTTTTACCATTTTTGTTGATTATATAAAAAATATAAATAAGAAAGATACAGGCGTTGATATTTGGGTTAATGAGATGTTACAGAATATAATAGAAAGCACAAAATTAAGTATTTATGAGTGGTTATTGTAAAATTCTCAATTAAAGAGGTGGCTAAAGTTATGCGGAAATATGCACATATTTGCCCATTGTGAATATTTAAGTCATTTAAAGACTTACTCAATAATATTCAGAGTCGAGGTGCACACTGAAGAATAGAAGCGAACTATACTTGAAATATTTTTAAGGTAAACTTGGGTTTCGGTCAAATCAGGCGGGCAATGTTATGTAAACTTTTTCTGGAATTTTCATGCAAAAATGTTTTGTGGCTAGGGGTGTTTTTTCTACCCGATTTCCCAGCACCATAACTCAAAAATAAACATATTTTATTATGTGAAACCAAACAAAAATTCCTCATTTTAAGCTTATTTTTAGATATAACACATAGTACTTATCTATTTTGACTCTTTCTAACCAGTTTCAAAAAAGTTTTTACAGCAATAATGAGCATCACTTTTACATGTCCGACTTCGAAAACACGTGAGAAAAAGTTTAAGCTTATGGTTAACTCACGTGTTTAGCGTTGCCATAAAATAAATACAAAATCTAGTAAGAAATTTAAAATCTCTTTAAACTGAATACATTTCTAGAAATTTATTTTTTATAAAAAAATTGTCTTTGGGCAAATTTATGACAAAAGGGCAATGTTGGAGGATTTGACGGTGCTAGTTTTTGTATCAATCAAAAAAATAGTGCAGGTAAAGAAACTTGAATAAGAACAGTTAAACACCATAAATCAATCAGTTCATTTGAATAAGTCTTTACTTTGTACGGGGCGCAGATCCATTGGTAGAGCATTCGAGAGAGGTTTTGCTTTTAAAGCGAATGAATTGGGAAAAGCTGTGAGGCATTAGTATCTTTTATCAACACTGAATTGCAGATAAAGATCGCATGCGTCGTGAGTGACCTTAAAGTTCAAAGTTTATATTAAATAATAAAATAGTAAACCATACTACAGAGGATATAACAGAGAAGATCATTCTTACGGTAGCGAAATGGTAGCCATTTCAGTTTGTGCAAAAGCAGTTGCAGTGCGCCGACATTTCATACTTGCCAACATCTTAGACACTATTTAAAAGCCATTAATACTTTTGTTTTTATACGTTAGTGGTACAATATGGCTGATAGGTTAAGTGCCCAGACGATTTCAGGCATACACCACGATTTTGACGGTGGCCGCACGCGGCTGCTGCGATCTATTTGCCGCGTGCCCTGTTATTGTTCGTTCGTCGGTGTTTGTGTGTAGACGTACTTTAGAAAATAAAATGGATAAGGAGACATCCATTCGCCTCATTGAAATATAATTATTATCTGTAAACTGGCTGTTCATTAGGGCGTGCTTGTACCAAAGCGTATGGTGAGAGCTTGGTATGGCAAAAAACCAATGAAAGCAGAATTAATGCAGTTGAGATGCGATCTTTGAGAAGTATACTGACTGATAGAATACGAATTAGTGTAATAAAAAGGAGATGTAATCTGAAAGAGGATATAGTGACAAAGATGATAAAAAAGGCATGCTTCGATGATTTGGTTGGACACAATAAGAGGATGGATGACATAAGGTTGACTTAAGGTGTATACAAATATACAAGGTGAAGAGTTGGTAGAGGCTGTCCCAGGAAGACCTACATCGATCAGATTGGGTCTTTGTTGAAAAAAGCCCCTCAGTGAGACAGGTGTATGATTATAAATAAATTATTACATTATTATTACATATGCATAGATAATCCCAAGGCCCTGATCCCCAATGACTTTGGTCAGAACTGTTACAAACGTTACAACAGTCACATCTAGCATATTACTCGGGGAAAAGAGGACCCTACAAAAAAAAATTATTGGAGATAGCTTGCTAGGCCACCGCCCACATTCATAAAAAGCCTGAAGCCCATTAGTCACCTCTTACGACATCTTACATTTATAAATGTAAACATATAATAATATTACCTGTACCATGTCCTTAAGAGCTCTTACTATGGCATTGCACACCTCTGGTATTTTGTATATTAGTAGATATTGTTTGTTTTGATACGTGAAATGTGTATTGTAGGCTAGAAGTTGATTTCGTAAATGATCACTTCTAGATTTCGTATCCTCTGTTGATAGAGTGGTCGCATCCAACATTGCTTTTTTTAATAATTTTTTTTTCTATTCCGTCTTCTACGTAATTTACGAATAAGCAGAAGAGCTACAACACACACGGCCGCTTTCATTGTAGTTTAAATACGAGATAAAGTGCGCGGCGTGTCCGAGACATGCCGCGCAGTACTGCCACGCAGACTGTCTAAAGTAGTCACGAGGGATGCGAATTTGCCCCCTCGAACGCCGCCCGCGGCTGCCGCGCAACTCGCGCGCTTTGTTTGGTAATATCTGCGTCTGGCCCCGTTTGGACGTGTTGACGGTCGCTCCCGGCTGCCGAGTCACGATTGTTGTCTCACGACTTCTCTCGTAGCAATACTCTAACCCCATTCTCGCCGTACTCTCGAGTGTAGCCCCAGACCCATCCTGTGTCTTACCCCGCTCGAGAGGTTTCGGCCGGTCGTAAAGTAGTCAATCCCGCACTTCCAGTGCAACCCAACCTCGTCAAGTCCACGGCCGGGTTTGTCAATTTATTGACAACACACTCCGTAGTAGACTCGCGTTGAGCAGGTGGATACTTAACGGTGACAACTAAGCCTTCTAGCGTTGCCCCGGTGCGTTTCCAAGGCCCTTCAGGCTAAGGAGAAACCGGCAGACCGATTCCATTGCACTTGGGCCTTTCCCAGGGTGACGGTACAGTGCTGTCCGAATTAGGGGCACCACTTCGCGTCGTCCTCAGGCCTCTACCGCGGGTAGGATGGTTTAGGTGCTAGGTTTGTTAGGGAACCTAGGCATTTTTATATATTTATATATTATATATTGTAGTTCCAAGCCCTCTAATGGACCAGCAAAGCTTGGTAAACTTTGCTAGGTCGTTCGCCCAGGCATTCATTGCGTCTGGCGCCAACATATCAAACGATGTCCTAATGCAGGCAACAATCGTGTCCCCGGCCACTCAGGCCCCAACCCCGGTCCCTCTGGCCACTCACGCCCAGACCCCTCAGGTCTACAGCTCTCCCGCGTCCCCCGTTTCTTCCGAGATGGACTGTGCTGCCACCTTAATCGGCTCTCCTGATCCCGCGTTTGTCTCGTCCAAGCGCTCTAGGAAGCGCACAAAGCAAGCCGCAGTTTTTTCGACACCCGAGCCCACCCCGGTGTCTTCTACATCCCTCGCCCCCCCACTCCATCCAAGCCAGCAACGCGCTGCGCTCCTGTCCCACCTAAGCCTCAGCTCCCTCCGCCCATCTTCCCCCGCGAAAAAGCGCGCTGGACCGCGGTTTCTAGCTTGTGCAAAGAGAACAAAATTAATTATGTTAAAGCGGCAAACGCAGGCGAATCCATCAAAATCCAAGTCGCGACTATCGACGGCTTCCGCTGGTTCACTAGGCTCTTATCAGTCAGACAAATCGCGTATCACACTTACGCCCTCCCGGAGGAGCGTAAGATCCGCGCGGTATTATGGGGAGTCTCGTTTGACCTCGCGAACGACGAAATCCTGGAGGACCTTAAGTCCCAGGGTTTCCCGGCTAAAGCAGTGCACAAGACGAACTCCAACCGCGGTAGGCGTTTCCCACTCGCATTAGTAATCCTAACTAACACTCCCAACTCGAGGGAGATCTTCAGAGAGGCTCGCACAATCTGCAGACTTTTGAATATCTCCGTCGAGCGTCCCAACCCCCGCGGTTACCCTGGGCATTGCGACCGTTGCCAGCTCTATGGCCACGCAGCGGCTAACTGCTCAGCTGCCCCCAGATGTGTTAAGTGCCTGGATCCTCATATTACAAAGGAGCGCACTAGCATTCCTGAATTGAAAAAAATGTAGTTTGCTGTGTGGCCGGTCTGGCCACACAGCAAACTTCCTATTGCCATTTTCAATGCCTGCTTGATGAAAGAAAACGGTCGCAGTTTTCTTTGACGTAGCCAAGGCTTTCGATAAAGTCTGGCACAGCGGTCTCGTTTATAAACTTTATAAAATAGGCTTACCGGATCGAATAGTTAGAATAATAGCGTCCTTTCTCAAAGATCGTACGTTTCGTTTTAGACATGAAGGCACGATTTCCACGCCTCGTCCCATAAAGGCTGGAGTCCCTCAAGGCTCAGTGCTCGCGCCTCTATTGTACATCGTGTACACATACAACATTCGCATTCCACCGAAACTCGCCCTCTTTGCCGACGACACCGCCCTTTACACCAAAGGCCTTAGTGTCCCGGGTCTCGTCATCAGACTCCAAAAGGCCGTAAACGCCCCCGGTGGATGGTTTCAAAAATGGCACATCGATGTGAACCCAGACAAGACTTCTGCGGTTTACTTCGATTGCAAACACGTCGTGTCGCCGACAATCTCCACGTTTGAATGTTAGGAATTCCCATCCCCTGGAAGCGCACTACCAAATACTAACAAGGCGTCACCTTAGACCAGACGCTTTCTTTCAAGCCACACGTCGATAGAGTAACGAAACTCGCCCGTTTTTACTTAGGCCGCCTATATAGTATGTTAGGTAGAAAAAGTTAAAATGTATTTCAGAAACAAACGGTTTATAAGGTCTGCATAAGACCCGTCAGTACATATGCCTAGCCAATATTTGCCCACGCCAAACCCTCAGTCCTGCACAAACTACAGGTAGTTCAAAATCTCTTCTGCCGAGGGGCCACAAACGCACCTTGGTACGTGCGTAATGCGGACCTGCACAGAGATCTTGAATAACTACAGTGCAACAGCACCTCAAAACACTCTCTGAAGTTCCTCTAGTTCGAGATTCAGTCTCGTATACTACCAAAAAAATATATATATAAAAACAAAACATTTGTGGTTTACATGAACGAAAATAGTTAACTTAAAAACTTTCAAAATAGGATACTCGAAAAAAACATGACGATTAAGTAAATAATTGATACAATATTTTGAGTTAATGAGATGTTTTAGAAGCTTGAAGCACCTGCGTTGGTTTTTGCGCATGCTGTAACAATAGAAACGATAACAAATGTTGTAAAACTTGGACCCAGTATAGACACACAGCAGTATGACCGCTTGCAATAAAATAGGGGATATTTTTATTCACAGTGCAAAAGTACCACGTGTAAAAGAATTGTATATATCGAAATAAGACTCTTGACAACTGTTTATACAAATAACAAAAAAGATTATTTTTATAGAACTCATTACAGCTGGTATTTCTGCATTGGAACCAGGTGAACAAGATTTAAAATATTCACCTGAGACATTTTTACCTAATTAGTAAAAATATTTGACTTAACTTAAATATTGTCGCAACTACTGTTAGTTCGGAAAAAGTAGACATTTTAACTTGTATAATTTACGTAGAGCTAAACTTTAGAGCATTATTGCAAATAAAATATCCCATAGTCCCATCGATGTTCATGTCCTAAACAAGTTTTTCAATTGTCAAAAATATTTAGTTTCCTGAAAAACCATAAGTTTTTTTCGTATAAATAGGTTAAACAAATTCAATTTTTAAAATTGTACATTTTAAAATTGTCTACAAAATATTTACATGCAATGTTTTTCTAAGAAATGTCAATTCTAAGAAATTGTAATTTTGAAAATTTATGACGATGAAATATATTTGATAAGCAATTTCAAGGCGCGTGGCACAGGGAAAATAGAGCTTTTTTGCTTGCTCGATTTTGCCCGCTGCCCGTCAACAAGCAGTCTAAATTTTAACGTTTACGGTGTGAAACGACCATTTTGCGAGTACAAGTTGCATTCTTAACATTTATGCTCAATAACGTAAGACGATAGTGAGAGCTAGACGTAATTATATTCCGTCGCTTCTTTCTTGAGATAGTATATAATTAAACAGGTAGTCTTTTTAAGGTACTAGGTAACTTCGCACCGTTTTAGAGTATGTCATTTGACTTATACAAAAATCTTTACGTCTTTTACTTGATCAATCCCGGTCCCGGCAAGTCTTCATTCTTTTTTCGTGCGTGGTAACAAACACACGTCTTATACCAACCAGTTACTTAATAGTTTAATATTAAATATGTGGTTTCCTGTAAACTTTTAGTGCTCTTTTACTAAACTAAAAGTTTGAAAATTAGAACAAAAATACAGAATAAACGAAAGCGACTCGTTATTTTTCCGACGGGGTAAGCCATTTTATGTTTTTTCATAAGTGATCGCGGATATCTATCTATAAACTATAATTTCGCTTTGTTGAAAAGGCACAGAAAACACGTGTTATCTATAATAGATATATCACGTTGTCCGCATGCATTCCTGGTAGTCTTCTACCTGATATTTTTTTATTGTAAACTAAAATTTCGTTTTATCGAAAAGATGTAGAAATTTGTGTTATCTATAATAGATATATCACGTATCCGCATAAATTACTGGTAGTCTTCTACCTATGTTTATATGTTTATTATTATAAACTATAATTACGCTTCGTCGAAAAGATGCAGAAAATACGTGTAATCTATAATAGATATATCACGCTATCCGCATAAATTACTGGTAGTCTTCTACCTATGTTTATATGTTTATTATTATAAACTATAATTTTGCTTTGTCGAAAAGATGCAGAAAACACATGTAATCTATAATAGATATATCACGTATCCGCATAAATTACTGGTAGTCTTCTACCTATGTTTATACAAATACATGTTTATATAAAATACGTGAAATCTATAATAGTTATATCACCCTATCTGCAAAAATTCCTGGTAGTCTTCTACCTGATGTTTATTATTATAAACTATAATTTCGTTTTGTCGAAAAGATGCAGAAAATACGTGTAATCTATAATAGATATATCACGCTATCTGCAAAAAAATTCTGGTAGTTTTCTACCTGATGTATATTATTTTAAAATATAATTTCGCTTAGCCAAAAAGATGCAGAAAATAAGTATAATCCATAATAGATATATCACGTTATCCGCATAAATTCCTGGTAGTCTTGTACCTGACGTTTCCTATTCCGATTAATGCTGTATATTACTCGTATGGTTATTTTTGACTTTTTTTTCAATAATGTTAAAATATTTTAATACGAATACAGAAAATGCGTGTAGTCTGAATGGATAAATAATAATGATGATAATTTTAACTCCATTTCATAATAAAATTACACCAGTATTTACTCCCAAACATATTTTGTCGCATAGTGAAAAATGAAATATGATAATAGCAATTAATAAATTGTTACACTTGGAGGCTATAAAACCTCGTTATACCTCAAGTGACCCCAGTTTATATCAAACAAATATAATAAATAAATATTTTTGGCGCCGAAACTCGAGGGCGCAAAACGGTTCATACTAAACAAAAAATATGACAAAATAAATAAAATTATACAATTTTGTACAAAAAGTACACTTTAAAATGGAATCTTATAAAACAGCTTCTAAATTAATTCCCCATAATGGTTTCTTAGCTAACATAGATAAGAAAGATCATACCTACTCGTACCTTTATTTGTTAATTACAAAAAATACCTACGTTTTGAATTTCAAGAAAACCATATGTTTGAGCCAATCACATACGAGTTTACGGCCATGCCGTATGGATTATCCGTTGCTGCGGGGGTATTTGCAAAAATTATGCGCGAAGTTATTAGTCACTTGTGAATTTGGACAAAAATCGACTACAACCGACAAAGTCGGTAACATTTTTGGCTTTATGTTTAACATCGACCAGTACCTGACGATAAACGTTATAATAATAAATAATTTATGAAACTTCAAATATGCTCCATACGAGATTTTGCCAAATATATAAGTGTAAGTACTGGTCGCAGCCTGTCTAGCTGCAAAATAAGTTCAACTATGAGGCAAAAATTAAACTCCTTAGTTAGATTATTGTTAGAAGATTTATTCTGGTAGAAAAGTATAAGTAAATATACCATTTCCTGTTCAATTACTTCACAAATTTATAAGATATATACAGATGCATTCAGAAAAGGCTGGGGCGTAGTATTCCAAAACATTTATTGAGAAAAAGAATACCATATCAATTACCTAGAATTACTACCGTTTCTTTAGGCTTCCAAAGTTCAGCCGGGGAAGAAAGAAATTGTGCAATATTATTACGAATTGATAATACCACCGCTATTAATTACGCCAATAGGATGGCTAGTATTCAATTTCCACATTTAAATACTCTAAGTATACACCATTTGGTTATGGCATTTGGCGAGGAACGTAATTTATGGATTTTTGCTTTAATGTTTGTTTGCAAATGTGACGCATTTTGTAACTAGGTATCCTGGACCGGTTGCAGTCGCAGTCGATGCGTGTACGATTAATTGGGCCTCCACGTATTTTTAACCATATCCTCCATTTTCCCTGTAGAGTAATGTGTAAGAAAAATAATTTATTTGAATTGAAACAAAAGATTTAATTAACTCCCATAACAGCACCAAAGCAAAGCACTTTAGCCTTACCCTGGGTGCCGCGAGACGCTCCGGGCGGCGTTCGCGCGGCGCGGCTGTCCGCCAGAGATCCTGACGTTGATGCTCGCTTCTCTGGCATCCATGACTGTTAGTACAACATCACGTTGAGGTCATGGTGGGAGTTTTGTACGTTACGTAAAACTGATATTTTCAAAAACCTGTTTTATTCGTTCTTTGTTTTTTAAATGAGCAATTTAATAAGGGTTGTTCATTCGGTTCATTAAATCCACACCATTCAGCCTTGTCTCTTTTGTTAGGCGAAGATATGGGCTATAATGAGGCAAATTTTACAAGAAGCCTATAAAATTAAACTAACTAAATCGAAGTAAACATTTTCTTGTTCCGAATTTAGTTTTAATCAGCTTTCTCTATGATATTATTATATTACTTTAACTTTAGAAAAAAATACCAAAAGTTACCGTATAGCCGTATGCACCGGACATAGGGTCCAGACATTAAATTAGAAAATATAGTTTTTACATCCGTACACATAATCATAATAAACATCATAAAACCAAATCGCAAACAACCTATGTTATCCTTGCCAATCTTTAAAAATAACATAATGATATATCCTGTATCGACTCTCAAAGATTATATTTTTGGTGACGCAAAATATTAAAGCTTCGAACTCGGAGTTCTTGTTTGTAACATGAAAGGCCCCTCACAGAGCCGCGTCGAGTCAGACGCTAAGTCGGTGGATAAAGCAGACGCTTGGTATGAGTGGTGTTGACATGAGTGTGTTCAGCGCACACAGCACGCGGCACGTGCTCAGTGTAGGTTATCCGAGAAACGGCTGGGTGGACTTAAAACTCTCAGGTCCGTACTCAATAAAAGTACAAACCACTACACCTTCCACAAACCACCAGTACACCTTCCGATAAAGAGCTTAATTAAATTTAAATTATTCTGTTTATTGATTTAATTAATTTGGCAATCACCAAGTGTATAATAAATGCCTAAAGGTTACTGGATTCTTAAATTATGTACTAAAGTAACGAGTTTAATGAATAAACGTATTAAAATAAATTATAAATTGTAAAGACAAAAGAAAACAAAACTTAATCTATAAAAATCTACCTGTTTAATTATATACTATCTGAAGAATGAAGCGACGAAATGATGATAATAAAGGACCCGCCCCTCCCGGAACCCATACAAAAGTTTTGTTTTGATCTCTAAAAAATGAAGACTTGCCGGGACCGGGGTTGATCAAGTAAAAGACGTAAAGTTTTTTGAATAAGTCAAATGACATACTCTAAAACTGTGCGAAGTTACTTAGTACCTTAAAAGGACTACCTGTTTAATTATATACTATCTTCGAATAAAGCGACGAAATATAATAGCGATAGAACTTCACTTGGAAGTTCGTTTAATCATCTATCGTATCTACGTTTAAAATGTACCTGGGTAAGACGATTCATCAAGTTCGTTGTAGTAAAATCATGGTTGTACGTTCATATTTGACATGGTGGATGATTTCGTAGTGACAACGAAGACTCGCGAGTGGGATTACAGTTCCATAAAATTATATACCTAGTGCTTAATTTAATATGATTTTGGATCTCTCAGAAACCCAGTTCAATTATATATAAAAGACCAAAAGAATATTTATTATTACTTTAAGAATTAGGAGCGTGCCTATATTACACCTGACCTGTCTTCATTTTGAAAAAAAGTAAATAAAATTCTTTTTTTATTTTCAGTCATAACAAACACTGTATTCGTTTGGCAAATACCAAAACCAACTTGGACCCTGTCCGTTTTAATAGACACTTGCATCTATTGAGAAAACTTATAAAATGTTTTTCTTAACACATTCGGTTATGCTTCTGACGTAAGTTTATTACGTAACATTATTAAATTATTTTACGATATTAATCGTCGAGTAAACGTAGATCCTATAAGTTATATACTTGTAAGTGATACTCGCAAACTTTCGTCGCTCGACAACTTTTGAAGTTTGTACCATTAAAGTGATGGAGAAGCATTCTATGGAACTCGGAATCAGCACATCGATGTCACTAAGCTTTTGATTTCCACTAAGGAAATGGGTTTTTTTCGACAATGACACTTTTTGATTGATGTCATTTATATAGATCGTTAAGTAAATGAGGTTGCCAGATCAATTTTGACTCATGTTCATTTTGAATAAAGTAAAGAATATTGGCGAATCCTTATTAAAGTAAACAGTGAGCGTTTAGAAAAAAAAACTTTTGTTTATTCTTTTTTTTAATGTGAATTTCCATAACATTAGCTTCATGTGTAGAAGTCTCCAAAAAATAGTTGATATATAAAGCTCGATTTGACTTGATCAGATTGTTTTAGCTCCTGTCATTTTTTATTACGATACATAGAATTGATTGTGACCAAGCACAAGTATTTGATTTTGTAATATAAGTACATTTTAATTATATGAAATTATAGTCACTTCAGAATGTAAGGACGCATTTGTATGAAATAATTTTTTTTTATATTCCTCATAAGAAAATGATTTTTTACTCACTGGAGTCCTTATCCTTGGCTCTATAGCTTTTGCCTTAGTCGGCGAGTTTGAGATAAAAAACTTCCGATAGATTGCGCTTACGACGACTTATTGCTGTGATTTTTGTACAAGTTGATTAAGTTAAAGATATTGATAAACATTTACGTGACATTATTATCATGGTCGGTTGGTGATAGTAGTAGTTACCTATGTGAATGTAGGTAATTTGAAGTGATAACCTCAAAATTAGTTCTAAATGAAAATGCAATTATTATTGTTCCTAGACATACATTTTATATCCTATAGTTTTAGATATTTTAGACTTCTAAACGCTCCACTTCAACTAAAATCATGTATGGCGATCTGCCAATGTCCTTTCTGTATTTCATTGTGTCGGTAATTAGGTTTCTGAAAGGACACTTTAAGTCTGTGACGGGGCTTTAAGTGTTTGATTTGTGTTTACGTTAAGAATCTTAAATATTTTTGTTTGGATTGCA
The DNA here is from genome assembly GCA_923062675.1 of Marasmarcha lunaedactyla. NCBI lineage: Eukaryota > Metazoa > Arthropoda > Insecta > Lepidoptera > Pterophoridae > Marasmarcha > Marasmarcha lunaedactyla. Next base: position 14,419,472 of record OV281346.1, on the reverse strand, counting down.
GTTTATAGAAGGCGCTGTATTGACTGTAAACATTGACTTCGTATCATTTTATTATTTTTAATTAGTTTCTTTATAAAGTATAAGTTATAAGCTAAACTATAACCAAAAGAAAGTAGTGACAAATCATACATAAAAAATACAAAAACTAATTTACTCTAAACAAACCTACCAAAGGACCTCACTCGTCGAATTCAAAGAATAAAAATACGTTACTGTCACTAGCACACAGAAAATAAAAAAGTAAAGAAAAATACTCTTAGATAAATCCGTTTGCCATTACAAAGCAACTGAGTTAACATTTATTGTGATATTAGTTAAAGCAAATAGTGATACCTGTCGTAAAATGTGGAAAATTAAGGTTACGACCCCTATAAACTTGCACCTAAAGTTTCTAATTGCTGTACGATATGTTCGACTTCTATCGATATCGACAAATTTATGAATAAAACAGGCAATAGAGCGCGCCGTTCAAAATGTTTAAAAATTGATCAATACCAAAAAAAAAATTTTGCTTAATGTTGATTTATATATTGATTGTACGAGGACATGAATTACTGTTATTTCATTTATTTTTTCTGTTATTGCATTACAGTCACAAAATAGAGAAAAAATAAGTATAACATGTCAGTTTTTCAATGAATCGGAAATAATATAACGAAAACTGTTTTAAAAACGTAAAAAAGGAATTCTACTATATGGGGACTTAAATATAGACATGCCTTAACAAACTAAAAGCTCAAAAAGATTAATTGATAAGCCTTTAACGAAAAGGTTTTTATTAAAGGGACTAAAGAAATTATGCACTGTAAAATATCTATATATCACCGCGAAAGCGACGTGAGGCTGAAAATAATTAATTAGCCAATCGTAATGTAACCTATCGCTATTTTGGATTGTTAATAATAATTTCAAACGAAATACTATTTATTAATTTCATAATGAAACCTACTGTTTATAACAGAATCTATAATTTTTAAATTTGTAATTAGATATATTATATAGTAGGTATAATTAGGTATTATACTATATAATATACATTATAATTTGATAATAATATCTTTACACTTGTTCACGAACCCAAGAAACGGTTAAGAACGTTATTTTAGTAAGCTAAATATAATTAGTTTGTTAAAAAATTCAATGATATTGTTTGTTCACGTACAAACAATTTACATTGAGGTTTTGTTTAAAAAAACTTAGTTTTAATCAGTTTCAATTTATTTGGACTCCAAACAATCATTTAAGTTATCTATTCGTCCAATCCCGAAAACTGATTACACTTATAATACTCGATTTTGATGGTATCGAATTGGAGAGCGAGAACTGCAACCCCTACCCAGTATTTATTGCGATCTACTCCGGAGCTGGATTACAGTATAATCTTCAATGATTGTTCATCGAAAATTGCTTGCTGTTTTCCAGCTAATAATCTTTTCGGATAATTTCCATATTTGACTATGTTAATTCTAATAATATGAGTTTGTTTGGCATTACTTGATTTATTGTTTTATTTTATTTGGAAATTAATTTGGGGCCTCCACTCCTTTATTGCCCCAGGGCCTCCAGACCTCTAAATCCGGCCCTGGTGGCCAGTACGGCAGAACGCCAATTTCATATGTAAGGGCCTAATACTTATTTTAGGCTTGGTTTGCATTCTAAAATGTGAAAATAGCAAAATATGGCGGCTCAGTTTAAGCTTAAATTACTGCTCTAAGCAATGTTTCTTTATTAATTTTTGTTAGTTTTGTAACAAACAGCTTAGTATTCATTTTGAATTAATCTAGCTCATTTCAATAGCGTTCATTGTTTATTGTATTGAGTTTAATAATTACGAAGTTTTATGATATATAGTAGTTTCCTTTTAAATTGTGCAGTTTTTAAATATTTTTTAAACGTGCTACGAGTGAACATTTTGTTATAACAAAATCGGCAAATCACTTACGAGGAGATTCAGTAAAATCTGCAGATTGGACCGGGAAGTGTTTATGATATTCTACACATCTACCTTTGCGTAAAGAGGATTGTTTCGCGCTAAGTACCTCACAACCTCACCGATGCTCAGAAAGTGGTGCGCGCGGAATGGTTCCATCATTTTATTGTTAAGTCAAAGCTGGTTTTCGTGCCGTGTACACGATATTATATCTAGGGATGAATCTGGTTTTATCAATAAGATCCAGAAACAGTCAACAGTATGGCTGTTTCAAAACGAACCAACGCCTACGACAATCGAGAAACAGGTCGAGAAGCGCTGGAAAATTTTTGATCGCCTGTTTTTCTCCTTAACGTGGTATTTAGTATCAATTCCCTTCATAAACCAAAGTAGCATCAATGCAGAGTGGCGTAACATCAAATTCTTGCCAGAAGTTTTTGATGCTGCTACGAGCATCAAGCGACCGAACACGGGACTTTGAGGACTTTTGCTCTACCAAGACAACGCGCGTGCGCACTCCGCGATCAAGACGAGTGACTACCTAAACACCACACTGGTAAGACTTTTGGGTCATCTGCCTAATAGCCTTGATTTAGCTTCCTGTGACTTCTTCTTGTTCCCTAAAATAAAAAAACCAGCTTGCTGCGTGATTTGCAAATTGGTTCAAAGGCAAGAAACTTTGTATAGACCCTGGTGGAGAGTTCTTAATAAAGATATAATATAATTTATAGAACATTTTTTCTTCTCAAAACTGTCTGAGTTTCCTACGTATATATAACATAGACCTTGATCTACTGGCTAATAAAAAAAATATCATTGTGCTTTTTAAATATTTTTCAATGTTGCTACCATTTCTGGCGACAGCATTTATGCTGCGGACTTGTGGCCAAATCGACATAAATGTAGAGACAACTCCTTATTATGATTATTATTTAGTTTGAATGTATCACAAGGGTAAAACATTTCAGTTCAATATAACGCGGTTACTTGTTCCCAAATATTTATACATGTTGTTTTCTTTATCACAGTATCATGGCTGAGCATAAACAAAAAACAAAAAAATCTACGTACCTACAAAATTTTTTCAATATATCTCAGGAGCAAATTCAATTCGAAAATACTAAGGAGCTTTTATAGTCTCGGTGCACACGAAACTAACAGAAATCCATTCAAAATAATAAAATAGCTTATCATGAACAACATTTATCCTAGTAAATGTATTCGAAAATGCGGATTATCACCTCTTTAAATAACGGCAGCACCGGCTCTGTCACTTCCGGGGCCGGCCGGATGCAGCGCCATCTGTCGGCTGCCGGTTGAAAGCTTTCCAAACGCATGGTTAATAATGTAGTGCACATATATAAACCGATTTCGGACATATTATAATCCGGATTCTATTTAATTGACCGGCTATTCTGCGTCTCTTGGCTTGCGGACAATAACTGGTATTATCTTTCATTACCTACCATTACAGAATATTCCATACCAAAAAAAATCTGATTCAACAATTACTTTAAATTTAATAAAGAGAACTAATAAGTCCTTTTATTTAAAAAAATAGAGAAACTATCTTCTAACATCTTTGTATTTGCTGCAGGCGAATCATTATTTACTTAGGTCGGTTCATATTTTTTGTTGTTTTAAAGTATCTGATCAAAAAGCTTACAAGCATCCATTTTAAGGTATAAATTGCTGCAACATGAAGACAAAAACGCGTTAAAGTAGAAATAGCTTTAAAGCAGTAAACACCCAGTTCAACTTTCAAGTCAAACTTATTATATGTTATATAAATATTAGCTTAAAATTCCTCTTAAAAATTCCTTCAAATTCGAAAAAGCGCTATCACCAGTCATTTTAGCTTACCTGGCAACTCAGAGGATTTCAATTATTATTCAAGAGAATTTAAAAGCAGTTAATGAGCGATATAAGTTCGCTGAATAATTTTGATTCCATGAAATCGTTCGAGCGCTACGGAAAGAGTTGCAAATGAGATTCGACTGCGAGATCAACTAATATTGTATTTTATTCTGTCTTAACTGTCTGTGTGGGATAGCTCAGCTTCTACTCGTTCTCAAATTTTGTGGATCTGTCGTTCGTATGTCGGCTACTGGTATCTGGTAGCTACTGGCTTCGTTTTTCTTAATAAAAAATGCTTTCGTTTTACTTTCGTTTAATATCGAATATTTACAAAGGTTTATTACGTCGTTTACGTATGGTGATGAAAGAAGAATGAATACAAAAAAAACTGTCGTTTTATATATTAAAGTCGTCATGGCACACACATACAAACTGGTTGAGTTAAAGTAGTTTAAATGTGTTCCGATAAATGGCGTTAAGTTTAATTTGACGTTTTCACTAGGGCTAACATACCGCCGGCCTTGGAAGCTTCCACTTAGCTTCCAACCTCTTAGTTGTGTAGTTTCCATGGTGGCGTCTACTGGCAGATGCCTACTCTTGTTGTGGCTGGAGCGGCAACGGGCAGATCTTTGAAAATGCTCGCCTGACGTTTCCGGTAGCCGTACGAATATCGGTGACTCGTGACACGCCGTCTCTTCCAGGATATACTCGCGTGTTCCACTCGAGTGGAGGCTGATTCTCATCTTTGAGCAGGACTAAACTGTCGAGTTTGATGTCGTCTTTATGCACCTTCCAATTGGTTCGCACTTGCAGCTCCGTAAGGCACTCGAGGGACCAGCGCCTCCAGAAGTGCTGTCGTAGTTGTTCGATTCGGTCGCAGCGCAGCAGGCGAATCGTCGGCGCGGCGGAGATGTTTGCAGCAGCCGGAGCAGTCATCGGTCGGCCAATGAGGAAGTGAGCTGGAGTCAAGGGTAAGTTATCACCTGGGTCTGTGGACATAGGAGAAATAGGACGGGAATTCAGGGCGGCCTCGATTTGTGCTAATGCCGTGCTGAGCTCCTCGTAAGTTAGATGCGCGTTACAAAATACTCGTTTAAGGTGGTGCTTACATGACTTCACCCCTGCTTCCCAAAGTCCCCAAAGTGAGGTGAGTATCGAGGGATAAATTTAAAAGTAATACCATCTTTGGCAGCAAAGTCCACTGTTTCTTTCGAACTATTTTTTAATAATAAAGAAAACTCCTTTTCCGCTCCTACAAAGTTTTTACCATTGTCGGATAATATCTCTGACTATTTACCTCGTCGACCCTCGAGATGAAACGTTTTAATGCTAAAATATAATCAGCCGTAGATCACTAACGAGTTTTAAGTGTATACATCGAGTGGTAAAACAAATAAACAAGCGAACATAACTTTTAATAAATTTAGACCACTGCACTCTACGATTCAATATGAAAACTGGTCCCGCGTAGTCAACGCCAGATCTAAGAATGGAAAATTCGCATCTTAACGTTCGAAAGGTAAGTTTCCCATTACATGTGCTTGAATTTTACCCCTCATGCGTGTACATATTATACAATGATTCACAAATTTACGCGCTAGATTTCTACCGCCGAGCGGCCACCAACTCTCGCGAATAGTACATAACAGCAGCTGTGGTCCTGCATGTAATAATTTATAATGTTCACTCTAAAACAAAAGCAATGTAAATCGACTTTTAGTGCATAACAATATCGGGTGTCGTTTATTATACTCGAAAAGAAATGTCACAATCCAGGCTAGGTCTTTGTACACCATCTAAGAAAATTTACAAATAAATGGTAATTATAGGATAAATACAAATCATTTGATTTTATTAGTAGTTAGATGGTAAGAAAATAAAATGTTAAAATAAAAATGTCAGTATTATTTGTGTTCGTTTTAGCGGGCAACATTGACAATGAGTCTTTTCTCTGGCGGAAGTTGTCAAGTGAAGTTAGTTCACTAAGCAGAGGGGACAGCCACCTCACTCACAGCACACTTCACTCACATCAATTTGATAGTTGTCTGTCTGTGTGTTTGATGGTTTGTTGCACTTGAGTTCTTTCTTTCGGTTTCTTTTTAACTTACAACTGTTAAATAAGCTAAAAAATAAACAAAACAATTCAATTCAATTCTTTGTACTTAATGACAACCAGCCATCGATATTACTCGATACACAAAACAAAAAGATGCAAGTTAACCTTAGCTGTCAAAATTACATTTTTTCCGCCATGTTATTTTTTGTTTGTGTTGCACGCTAATGATGCACAGTTTCATTTCCTACCAATAAACAAAGTGTTTTAATAACAATTTAACAATCAAAAAGTGTTCTAAGCGTTTTAAACTATTTTTTGATAAAGTGTACAAAGACCTGGCCCGGACTCCTTGCATTTTGGGACATTTCTTTTGGATTATTACGTAGTCTACCACCTACACGAATTAATTTATTATCGTCTAATAATACGTTTAATCCTAAAACACGCTTCGTATCTTTAAAGTTATCCAACTTCTTAATTTTAACTAAACTATGATATAAACTATGAAATGATTGCATTTGTGCGAAACGCGCCAACATTCGCTGAGACGCGTCTAACTCTGCGACTGATAAGGAACCGGTTTGACGCGCGCAATACCTGTTCGTTTTAATTTAGTGAATGACGAAAATCTCTCAAAATCAAATACGTTCTCAATATTAACACATAACGCGCTCACCTTCTTATGATTAATTTCAGGTAGATCTTTTAACTCGATGGTCAGCTGCTTATGCGGTAACCACTCGCTGCCAGTCGGTAACCACTCGGGACCGTTCCACCATAACTTCTCACCCATCTCAAGGTCGAACCGTTAAACCTCTCGATAACAAGTCGGCAGGGTTCTGCTTACCGTCTACATGCAACCACAAAGTATCGCCGGTTAATTCGTTAATTTCCGTCACACGATTTTGTAGAAAAGTTTTAAGTAAATGTTGTGATGTATTCAGCCAACATATAACAATAGTTGAGTCTGTATGAAAGAATATATTATTGAATTTTAAGCTAAGAGAATTACAAATAATTTTATATAATTTAGAACTAATTAAAGCGCCACAAAGTTCAAGTTTTGGAATGCTAATAGTTTTTACTGACGCGACTTTACTCGTTGCACAAAGTAACATAACTTTAACCGAGTTATTATGTATAGTGCGTATGTAAGCACATGCCCCGTATGCAACTTGTAAGGCATCAGAAAAAATGTGCAACTCTATTCGATTATAATCTTGATATCTAACAAATCGTGGAATTTTTATATTATGTAAATGTTGAGTTACCGAATCTACGAAGGTTTTAAACTTTATTTTAACGTTTTCCGGAATTATGGCATCCCAACCAAGCTTACATAACCATAAACTTTGCATTTATCTTTTTGCTATTGTAATAGTAGGAGCTAAAAATCCTAAAACGTCGTAAATCTGAGCGACAATTGATAGCATTTTATGTTTAGTTAATGGAGAACTATCAAGCGTGATTTTAGTTGTAAAATAGAATTCATCGTTTTTGTTATGCCAACCTAAGCCTAAAGTTTTAGTCTGCGTATGCTCACCCATGGATAAATCTTTACATGTAGTGGGGCTGACGTCACAATTGAATGTCCACTTACGCAACGAATATCCGTACTGAGATAGAGTATTGGATGTTTCTTCACATATCTTAATCGAAGTTTGATGATCACCGTGTGAAGTCAGGGGATCGTCGCCAAAGAAGTCCTCACGGATGACGCGAGACACTACTGCGTTGTTGCATTCTTCCGCTACTTGATGGAGACTACGCACACACAGGTAAGGTGCCGACGCTGTTCCGTAAGTCACCGTATTTAATCGATGAATACCTATAGGATCGGTGGGGTTTTCACGACAAAGTATCAATTGTAAATCACGCTGATGAGGTTGTATTAAAGTTTGTCTATAGGCCTATTCGATATCAGCGCATGCAACTGTTGAAAAAGTAAAAAAATAGCAAGAATATCGTTTTGTAGAGGAGGACCGATGTACTGAATTTCGTTTAAAGATTTGTTGTTAGAAGTAGCACAACTCGCATCGAATACAACCCTAAGTTTAGTGGTCGTGCTACTCTCACGAAAGACCCCGTGGTGCGGTAGAAAATAATGAGGCCATCCGTAAGTATCTACCTTAGTCATGTGTCCCATGTCACAATACTCACGCATAAACTCAAAGTACATGTGCTTATATTCAGGCTTTCGCTTTAATTTATTTTATACCGTGTATCGTTTATTATTATTATTCGGATTAGTAACATCTACTAATGCAACAGAATCGTCTTTGCCGCCGACTGACTTAGGAGATTAAGTGACCGTCGTTACTAACTAAACCTAAGGCAGAATGCAATACGGTCGAAATCGCCATAGGATGTGACGTAATGTTAGGCATATTTCTATGTAACAAACTGTTATGTCTTTCTTTGCACTGCTGGCAAGTTCCGAACAAACAACTATCAATCGAATGGCCACCACGCAAGCAGGCATGACAGAGTTTTTTTATCATTTACTAACTTATAACGATCGTCTACAGATAGATTTAAAAACATACTACACATATACAAAGAATGATTGTCGCGGCACATCTCACATACGCGAATTCGTTTAGAATTTGGTTTAGAACTACCCGCAACATAGCTATGAGTAAGCGCGCGCCCCGCCGCGCTGCCGCCGGCCCTGACGTAGGTAGTTTGCGATTTATTTATGTTATAGTTATGTTTATTAATATTATTATTAGGTTTGTTAGAACCATTTGAATTAGCGTTTACTATTTCTAACAAATCAGCTCTATATTTTTTACTTAATATTATTTTAAGTTTTCCGTTTTGATTTTGCAAGTTAGTAATAAGAGAGCCTTTGTAATTTTCCCACTCTCGTTCTGTTGACGGGTCTAGCTTAGTAACAATTAAATAAATTTTTAATGTATACCACGAATCTCTTGGTTCCAAAGAATTCAATGCGCGTAAGTTACGTAAAACACAATCAATTAATTTTCTAGTCATTGATGGCGATTCTTTATTAATATTAGGTAGGTTAAATAATGATTTGACATGGTTCTGTACCAAAAGTCGATCGTTTTGGAACCTATTCAGCAACAAGTCCCACGCGTGAGTGTAATTCTCAGAAGTAAATTCTAATGCGCTTATAACTTGAAGTGCACTACCGCTGAGAGATGATCGCAAATAATGAAACTTTTGTATCGCATCTTAATCTGAGCGTTCGTAGATCACAGTACAATATGAGTTTTTGAATTCTAGCCAGCCGTCATATGAACCGTTGAAGGTAGGTAGCTTTTTATCGGGTAACTTAATTTGGGTAACCGTATTTTTGGTACGAGTTCGAGGTTACAAAATTCATCCGACAATGATTTGGCCAAAGAAACACATGAAAAATAGCTTTCTTCAAAATTATTGCGATATTCCAACTGTGTCGGGAGCTCACTTTCTTCGCATAAATATTCTATTCTACTCTGTAACTTATTAAATTCATCATAAATCGATTCTAATGGTAAAATTCTTAGATTGAATTCGACTTTTTTAGTTTTTGACAATGGAATATCAGTATGTTTATTTATAAACTTTTCTATTGAAGTAACACGGCCCTTAATAATTCCTCTTTTTTTTTTTAATTCTGAAAGCGTTAATTTTAAGTATTAATTGGAACTAGAACTTTCTTTTATCGTAGGGGATCGACTACCGTCCCGCGAATTAATTTTAATTTAATTTTAGGCAAAATATTATCGCTCTCACTCATTTTTAGGGAAAATTAGAAAGCTAGGGTTACCTACAGTTTAAAAAACCATACCTTAGATGTATATTAATCCGATTTGGGCAGCAAGAAATATATTTTTTTTTTCACCGACCGTTATAAAAGCCGTTACAAATCTGGAGCACTGAAATTGCACAAAATCACGATATTAGGCACAAAACGTTAAGGATTGAGAAGGATAGGATGGAGCTCAATAACCTGACCGATTCTCTCCTGGGCAGGCTGTCGAATCTTCGCGTAGTCGCATCCGCTGGATATCCGGCTTGACTGGACCAATGTGTGGGATAGCTCAGCTTCTACTCGTCCTCAAATGCTGCGTTCCGGTTGCCGATTATAGCGCTCACAGCGTTCATATACCCGTTCCGATTGCCCGTGAGCGCGCTCACAGTGATATCAATACGTCATCAATGACGTCATAAACGCCAACATCTTCCCGCTCACAGTGCCCAAGCCACGGAGCATGGTCGTTCTGAGCGGCCTGTCAAAACTGACACATGACGTACTTTGTTGATGTTTTTATTAGTCGATTAAAGATTTTAAGAGCTTGCTTATTAATTTTCTTTTGTAATGTAAAAGAATGGCTCCTGCTTCATTCAGGGTCAAAGATCTTAATGAAATTATAACTTTAGACTTAATCGACGAACAATCAGAATATTAGCGCGCTATCTACCGTTCCGATTGCAATAGCACTTAAGTCACTTTTAGCACGCTAAAATGAATCGGAACGGTTTAGAGCACTTTTAGCACTGATAGCGCTGTGAGCGGCAAAAGAACAATGCCCATGTTTCATATATGCAATAACCTGTCAACCTGTTTTTTATTAATCTAATGTATTAATATGAAAACGATGCGGAAAAAATAGTGTTTTAAATGACATGAAAGACGTCGATTTCAAATGAGTTCATTGATGTTTAGTAAGCCTAGGGATTGTAATGTAGATAGTGAAACACCTGTTCATTTTATCTAGTCAGATTATAGATTTTTACACAGATAAGTAGGAGGTACTGCAACGTTTGCTTGTGCCGTATTTATTAAAAGAGGTTATTGCACAAACAAACTTGCCGACATTTATGACTGGCAACTTATGGGTCTGTCATTATTTGATTTTTATTTGTAAAATATAAAATATAGAGAATATCGAAGATTGTTCTAGATCATTCCTTGACGGAATTCCTTACGGAATTCTATTGCGGGCTTCGTCCCCAAAAATAGACTAATAATTAGCATTGTATTATCTTATAAAATAGATTCATCTTAAATAAAAGTGGATTAAGTGTTATATGTGTTTCTTTCCTATTAGTTAGGAAGACCTCCCTAGGTTAGATTAGGTCCATCCCGGGTACCGAACCCCGAGATGGTGGAGGCGCCGGGTACAGTGTAGTGTTTTGTGTTTTATTTCAGCTATATACCCCACTGAGTATAGCGGAAAGAAAATTTTAGAAGCCAAGATCCATCTGAATACCAGGAGTAAAGGAAAGATTCTAAAAAAGTGACGACGCTTTACGGCAAATAAAAGAATTATAAAAGTTATATATATAAGAAAATTATAAAAATAGCCATGAATTTAAATAAATACTCTGGCATTTCGACAATTTTGGTGAGTGAATTTTTAGCCCAGTTCGAAGTAATTGCGGCATTACATAAATACAACGATGAAAGCAAGAGGCTAATTATTCAAACATATTTAGAAGGACCTGCGTTGTATTTTTACAAAACAATAATTGATGCATGCGAAACGTTCAACGAAATTAAGAAAAGATTTATAGAAGAATTTGGCAGAGAAATAGATCATGTGGCTAATTTTTATTCACGAAAGCAACAAGCCAACGAAGAACTAATAAACTATTATTACGCGTTGGACATGTGTGCAAACAAAGCTGGTACCACAATTACAGAAAGTATTTTCATACATCATTTCCTGAAAAATTGCAAATACACATACAAATGCCGACTAGCGTCTCAAATCTATACAAATAAAAAAATGTTAAAAGAAACGATCATGCAGATGCACGAAATGTTCACTGGAAAGCAGGAAGAAAATTTATATCTTCAAAACAACGTACAGATGTCACAAGAAATACCAGTAAATTCTACAACATGACCGAGGAGTGAGAAGGAAGATTCTCAAAGGTTAACTAACATGGACTAGGGGAACGCGAGAGGAAAATTCTCAAATAATAACAATCGATCTCCATATAATTTAAGAAGAACACAGGATCGAGGTGATTCATCCAACGGGCGAGGAAGGAATTTCCCAAACTTCAACCGGCGTCAGTAAGACAGCTTGGGACATTATTGATGCCGATTAATCAAGATAATATTATATGTAAGTGTAGTCCCAATATTAAAGTTAAAATTAGAGAAAAATTTATCTCAGCTTTACTTGATACAGGCGCTTCAGTGTCTGTAATATCTCAACTATTATGTAATCAATTAAATATTACAATACATAAGGTTGAAGATATAAAAATCCGAGCCGTTAATGGTAATCGAATGAATATAATTGGTAAAATACAAATATGTTTGGAGATTGAACATGTTGTGTATATACAGAATTGTTATGTGGTTGATAAAATTGAAAGAAATTTAATTCTCGGACAAGACTTTCTTCAGAAGTCTGATGCAGTATTAGATTTTAAAAAAGGTCATGTTCAATTTGTAAATAATATTTGTAAATTTATTAGAAATAATGAAATTAATGATTTTAATGTTAAAGATGTGAACCAAAATACCCTTCAGGTAATACAGGTTTCACGTGAATTGTGTAAGGATGAATATATTTATTTTTCTGATTTAGTAGATAAAAATGATTGTAGATTGTGGGAAGTAGTGGTAGCTAAACCAAGTGAAAAAGAATTTAATTTATCTTCGAATTTGTCGGTAAAAGAACGAGTTGAATTATTAAAAATATTAACAAAATATCGGTCGACATTCGCGTTCGAAAAAAAAGAGTTAGGAAAGTGTAATATTGTCGAAGTCACAATCGATACAATAGATGAAACTCCAGTTCATAGAGCACCTTATAGAATATCTAATGAACAACATAAAATTATACGTGAGCAAGTTAATGATATGCTTGAAAATAATGTGATTAGAAAATCTAGAAGTGCGTATGCATCACCGGTTGTACTAGTTAAAAAACCAGACAATACATGGAGATTTTGTGTGGATTATAGAAAGTTGAATAAAAAAGTAATAACAGATTCATATCCTTTGCCTATCATCGAAGATATGATAACGCAGCTGAATGGGGCGAAATTCTATGCGGATTTAGATTTAAACTCCGCCTATTGGCAACTATCGATAGCGGAGAAAGATAAACACAAAACAGCATTCATCACACCGTCTGGATTATACGAGTTTAACGTATTACCTTTTGGATTAAAAACTAGTGGAGCTTTTTTTCAAAGGACAATGGATGAAGTGTTAGCAGGTCTTAAGTATAAAAATGTGATAGTTTTTATTGACAATGTGATCGTGTATGGTGATTCGTTTAATGAATTTATAAGTGCTTTAGAAGAAGTGTTTCAACGATTGAGTGCGGCAAACTTGACACTCAAACCATCAAAGTGTAATTTTGGATTCAAAGAAATAACTGTGTTAGGACACACTATTTCTGGAGAAGGTATTTTACCAGACCCAAAAAATATTGAGAAAATAAAAAAAGTAAAAATACCAAGAAATATTAAAGAATTGAAATCGGTATTGGGTTTATTTTCATATTATAGAAAATTTATAAAGAACTTCTCTTCATTAACTCTTCCTTTAACAGATCTATTAAAGAAGAATACGAAATTCATTTGGTCACAAGTACAACAAGAGGTATTCGATAAAATGATATCGTTAATGGTTGAACCACCATTATTACGACATTTTGTTAATGACAAAAAAATATGTACAAGATTATATGTAGATGCGAGTGATTTAGCCTTGGGAGCATGTTTGATGCAAGGTCAACAAGAGAAATTGTTACCGATATGCTTCGCATCACGAAAATTAACAGAAGCAGAAAAAAAATATTCAATAACTGAAAAGGAATGTTTAAGTTTAGTGTGGGCATTAAACTATTTTAAACATTATTTATGGGGATTACAATTCCAGTTAGTAACAGACCGTAAGGCATTATGTTGGTTAAGGACAAGACGAGATATGTCTGGAAGACTAGCCAGATGGGCCTTGGCGATTCAAGCACACGACTTTGAGATTGTACATTGTTCCGGAAAACAGAACGTTGTAGCGGATTTCTTAAGTCGAAACCCCCTAATAGAAGATGAAACTAGTACAGGAAAAGAAATAGAAGATGGTTTACAAGTGTTCTCGATTGAAGTGGAGAATTTATCACGACATCAAGAGGAAGATAGTTTTTGCCGAAGGTGGCGTGAAAATGTATCGATCAGTCGACGAAGTGTATATAAAGGTTTTATGATATCAAATAATGTGTTATATAAATGTATTAGAAGTGGAAATATAATAAAAAATTTAATTGTTTTACCTAAGTCGTTATTTAGTGAAATCATGAGACAATTACATGATGACGCACGTACGGGAGGTCATTTCGGTATAATGAAAACTTTAGCAAAGTTCAGGGTAAAATATTTTATGCCGAACGCATATAATGAAATCGAGAAATATATTAAAAGTTGTATACCTTGTCAAGAAAAGAAAATATATAATAAGATAGTGCCATTACGCCCTATAGTAACGGATCATTTATTTAAAAAGATAGAGGTTGATGTACTAGGTCCTTTTAATCGTTCAGTAGATGGTAATAAATATATAATAACATGTATAGATTGTTTTTCAAAATATGCTATTTGCAAAGCAGTTCCACGAGTGACAGCTCAAATAGTATATAATTTCTTTATTAATGAAATTTTAACAAAGTTCGGGACAGTATGTGAAGTATTGTCAGATAAAGGTTCCATGTTTACGTCAAGGTTAATTAAGTCTTTATTAGGGCAATATAATATAAAACATTCCTTAGCTACCACTATGCACCATCAAACATTAGGTTTAGTAGAAAAATTGAATCAAACCATTTCATATTCATTAGCTAAATATGTAAACCAAAGTCAAAGGGATTGGTGTCAAATTTTACCTTTTATAATATATGCTTATAACTGTTCAAAACAAGCTTCAACTAAATTTTCTCCTTATTATTTAATGTTTGGTAGAGAACCTGAAGTTCCGTTTGATAAAAGGTTGAATCCTAACTGTAATATGACCGTTCAACAAAAAAAAGATACTTATATAAGTGCGGTGAATCAAGCCAGAGAAAATTTAAGGAAAGCTCGTTTAGTACAAAAAAGATCGTATGATAAAAAAGCTTCTAATATTAAACTTCGTGTAGGACAATTAGTTTTGTTACATTGTCCAAAAAGAATATCAGGTAAAAGTCGAAAACTTAGTCGACCATATAAAGGTTTATTTCGAGTGTTACGATATATAGGATGTGACAATTATCTTGTAAAAAAAATACAAAATAACCAAGAACTAATTGTACATGTGAATAGATTGAAACCATATAATATTCGATAAAGTAAAACTAATGATAAAATATGTCTATATTTATATATATAAAATAAAGTTTTTGTATATACATTTATGTATTGAAATATTACGATAATATTATAATTCCTTTATTCTTAGAATTAATAGAGTAAAAATACACATTTAGGTGTACAAGTATATATATCGTTCATTTGTAGATATGCAACGGTTAGAATTTCGTTGGGGTTTTAGAATAATATAAGAAACTAATATTTTTTTTTTCTCAAATTCTATGTACACTTCACAACGCAATGTTCCGAGATGATATATCCTGCAAAGCCGATCCAAACAGCATCACCAAAAAAGGAGATGCAATGGATGGACGATGCAGATACAAGAAAATAAGGAAAAGGTTTTTACATAAAATATATTGAGATAAGAGGGTATTTTATTTAATGATTTAATAAATTAATTTTAAATACCCGAAGAGACACCTCAAAGGAGCGGCAGGTACACGCGGCACGTATTTACCGCGTTGCATTTTATTTACGAATCATAAATATACGTGTGGTGCCAATGCTCTAAAGAAGTCAATTTTCAAAGACTAAAATAACACTATAGATAATGTGCACGTTTAATTTGAGCCACGCCTAATAATCTCCATAAGAGAGAAGGTGATAGCCGATTTAGCTATGCGGCCAAAGTTTACGAGTATATATAATATTGTGATATTGATGTCTGTGGGTCAACACGCGGATGTAGAATAGGATCCTCAGTGGGGTTAAATAATAAAAGGGTTGTAATGGAATAGGTAATGGTTTTTAAACGTTATTGGTATAGAATTTTGTCAGGTGTATTTCGGTGCATTTTGAAAAAGTTCTCTGCATTGCGTTGTGAAATATTAAATCCATTAATTTATAGATATCATTCTGGGTTAAGTAAAATACTTTGGATCCGATTTTATGATCTATTCATAGGTAAGTTTGTCCGGTAATAGTTAGGCAGGTAAAATCTTAATATTTAGGTAGGTAATGTTTAAATTTTCGAAAGTTACAAACTTTCAAATAAACTTTTAATCATTAAGAAAAGTTTAAAGTTAATATGACAGTTCATGTCAAACGTGTTTGTTTTGCCAACTGAATGATAATGTTTGATAATATAATTTGATTAATTTAGTATTAATTTTAATATAAATGGGATTAATTAAATTTACTTTTATTGGGATATTAATGTATTTATTACTTATCAATTAATTATAATTATAATTTGATTGTATTCAATGGGTTATTTTAGCAATTGTTGATTAATTTAATAATAAATATTGGTTATTTGAATTTGCGTATGATTGTGTAACGTAAATGATTAATATGGGGTTGTTGATTATTCATGAATTGTATGAGAAATTAAAATAATTTACATTGTTTTATTTAGATATTAATTAACCAGCCGGGATCTTGGCTGATTTTCATCAGGTTTTGTGGCTAAGGCTCTATTGATGGAGAATAAATACTATAAGATCATTTTTGGTGTAATAAGATGTGGTAATTTAAACATGATCAAGTATATATATTCCTATCGGTAGGGGGCTCATCTGAGAGTAATCCCGATTAATGTATATGGTCCTGATTTAAGTAGGGTCGTTATTTAAGAATGAAATGTATATAGGAATTTATTTAATCAGCTTCACTAATTAAATAAATTAAACAAGAGGGGCGATTGCAACGTTTGCTTGTGCCGTATTTATTAAAAGAGGTTATTGCACAAACAAACTTGCCGACATTTATGACTGGCAACTTATGGGTCTGTCATTATTTGATTTTTATTTGTAAAATATAAAATATAGAGAATATCGAAGATTGTTCTAGATCATTCCTTGACGGAATTCCTTACGGAATTCTATTGCGGGCTTCGTCCCCAAAAATAGACTAATAATTAGCATTGTATTATCTTATAAAATAGATTCATCTTAAATAAAAGTGGATTAAGTGTTATATGTGTTTCTTTCCTATTAGTTAGGAAGACCTCCCTAGGTTAGATTAGGTCCATCCCGGGTACCGAACCCCGAGAGTACCTATGTGTGGATTTTAAAATAAAAGTCCTCAGACAACATGGTCCCAAAGTAAGCAAAGGCTTGTGTTATGGGTTACCATGTAGCGAACTACGAGGATCCTAGAATATACATACAAACCCGGACCAGGAACATTTTTTTGTTGTTCTGTGCGGGGATCAATCTTGCAACCTCACGAGTCAACATAACTGGCGTCTTAGTTTAATTTTAAATCCTATTCTAATTTAAAATTCTATAAAAATGTAGATTTTTCAACTTGTATGCTTTCAATACAGGAAAGATGAACCTAAAATGCAAACTTGGGAGTAGCAGTATTGCATGTACTTAACTCAAAAAATAATTATTTCTTCAAACTACTTATAAAAACTCAAATTAATATGCATAACAAAAGCAATAATTCATATCAGTAAAGACATGTTCATTTTTCATTCCATCCAATTGTTGCTACAGTTGAAGATGAAAATAAAATAACAGGATTATTTTTTATTATTTATTAAACTTAGCGCAAGTAATCGTTGAAGCAGAAGCCAGAAACGTTAACCGGGACGAATGCCAAGGTGATCAAAAGTTAGAAAAATCCAGAGTAGTATCGCACAGTACACAATGCCGCAAATTCAAACGAAGGACTGCAAACGTTTAATTCAAATCTGAACTGACGTTTATTTTTTGACATTGTCAATATGACAGTGAAGTTAAGCTGTATTGTACATTTAAGAAACATAATTGATTATTTCATTTGATATGCATTAATTTCAATAAATTAACACATCGAATATTAATTGAATTTAATATTTCTATTAATTTATAAGCGAATTCTGGAACGAAACGTGTCATAGATATAGTTAATACATTTACTGGGCGCGTTCGTGGCATACCAAATGACTATAAAAAAAAACCCAATAAATTTTTTTTTCGATTGTAGTTTTTGACATGAAATAGATTTTATGGTTCAGCTAAAAATGAGTAATTTTTCGTACTATATTACTTATCTATACATAATACGAGTTGTCAAAATGTTGACAGGTCAGGCATGGTCTTTCATGTTTTGTGGATTGGTCGTTCGTATGTCGGCTACTGGTATACTTCGTTTTTTTAAAATAAACATGCTTTCGTTTAATATCGAAATTTTACAAAAGTTTTTTACGTCGTTTACGTATGATGATGAAAGAAAAATGAATACAAAAAAAAAACTGTCGTTTTATATATTGAAGTCGTCATGGCACACACATACAAACTGATGAGTTAAAGTAGTTTAAATGTGCTCCGATAGATGGCGTTAAGTTTAATTTGACGTTTTCACTAGCGCTAACACTGTCTGTTATGATGTTTGTTTTTCTTAAGAAAAATTAAATGTTTTATATACTGAATTAAAAAAATTATGCAGAGTTGTTAACTTCTAAGTGAAATTCATAAAATACATCAGTAACTGTGGAGCTTCTTTAACTTACAACTTTCAACTGCGGCTCTTACTTAGCTAGAGATGAAAACCAAAAAACTATCAGCCCTCTTTTGCTTCGGCATTCATTACAAAAATAAGTAGGTATAAGCGGTTCAAGTCATTTGTACGCGCAGCTTAGACAGGGTGTTAAATTTCAGATTTTAGCCGGTTGGATTCCCGGGTGTACCAAGCTTATTTTCAATAATCGTTTTTTTATTCGAAGTAAAATTTTGATAGATAAATTTAACCTTATTAGTTCACTAAATAAACAGTGGTTTTGAACACTCTACAAAATAGTTCGTCAACCACTCAGTGGAGTCACTATTATCATCGATCACGGCCTATATTCTTCGTGGCATCGTTGCTACCAATTCTTCACATTGTTGTGTAGTTATATTGAGTCTCAGCCAGATTTAATTTTTTCCTTTAAATTGCTTTTAGACCTTGCTGGATACTTGCGCAGCATTTTTTTTATTTTCTACCATAGGGTCTCAATCGGTGACAAGTCTGTACGACTTGACGGTCACTTGGATGTCCTCGCAGTGTGACAGAAAGCACCATTTTGTTGAAAGGTGCAGGCATTATGATGTTTCAACATCGGAATCGAGTGCACGAGACTTGTTTTCAGAATGTTTTGGTACTCTACTGCACTCACAGTTCCTTCTAAAAAATGTAGACGACCCAAGCCTTGTGCTGACATGCAGCCCCATATCATTACCGATCCAGGAAAGTTTACTTTTCTTTTGATACAATAGGTATGGAATGCTTCATCTTTATTTCTGAGAACTCTTTTCCGTACATCACCTATCGTCATCTCTAATTTAAATTCATCACTGCATATTATTTTACGCTGCTGGTCTGTCCAATTTTCATGATCTTTAACGAATTCCAGCCTTTTCTTTTTATGGAGAGGCGTGAGTAAAATATCACATATTCCTTGTAACACTAAGCATAACCTCTTGCAGATTACCGAAAAAGATATTTTAAGGCAAATTAAAAAAATAAAAATATTTAAAGGCGCTGGTCCTGATTCCATTCCACCATTATTTGTCAAACGCAGTGCCACCGCACTTACATTGCCACTTTTACTCATATTTAATCGTTCTCTAGCAGAAGGAACATTTTCTGAAGAATAGAAAAAAAGGCCACAAAAAATACCGGCCAACTTCAATCTTGCCTCAATCATACAGCGTACGCCATAGCAAAATTTCATTGTTTGCCGATGACCTTAAAATCTATTATCATGTTTCCTCGTCCGATGATAGTAAGTTGATTCAAGATGACCTAAACAATATTTTAGACTGATGTAATGTAAATAAAATGAAACTCAACTGCTTTCACATTAAATATACACGAAAACTAAAACCACTCGCAACTAAGTATACATATATATATATATATATATATATATATATATTTATATATATATGGAATTAGAAATTAGAGATCTGGGGATCACACTGGATAAAAAATTAAAATTTATACCACATATCAATAAAATTGTCATAAAATCTGCCCGGATGTTTGGCTTTACAAAAAGAAATTCTACCAGCTTCAACAGAAGGTCTAAAATCCTTCTATATAATGCCTACGTACGCAGCCCTCTTGAATTGGCCAGTGTTGGTTGGTCTACGTCATACACCGTCCATTGTCAACCTAACGAAAGCATCCAACATGCGCAACATACGTTTACAAGACATCTAGCCTTTTTGACAGCGGTTTTTCCAGATAAGACTATCAAAATATCACATGAACAAACTTTACAATAGAAGGCGAATCCTTGACATAAGTTTCCTTTATAAATTATTGAATGATAAAGCCCAATGCACACAACTTCTTGAAAAAATTAACCTGCTCATCCCTTACCCGAGGAATAAAATAACAAAAATATTTAAAACACCATTTGCTAAAATTAATTTAGGTACACAATCACCCCTTTACAGGAAACTAAACGAATACAATACAATTCAGACCCGTAATTCGGAAATTGACGTATTTGATACGTTTTATGCTTTCAAAAATTAACTGCCAAGTGTTTTTGTTCTGCCACCAAAATCAAAATTCAAATAAACAAGTTAGCTAAAATGTAACTTCAGATTTTATTTTTTAAACCTAACAATTTTTTAACTGTCATTTCCTGTTTGTTTTAAATTAGATTAATGATGTTACCAATTA
Source organism: Marasmarcha lunaedactyla (assembly GCA_923062675.1). Classification (NCBI taxonomy): domain Eukaryota; kingdom Metazoa; phylum Arthropoda; class Insecta; order Lepidoptera; family Pterophoridae; genus Marasmarcha; species Marasmarcha lunaedactyla. The sequence continues at coordinate 14,398,695 of OV281346.1, read as the reverse complement.
TCCTAAGAATGATGTGTACGCCTTAAGTGTCATACATATTAGACATAATACCTTAATCTATATTTTAGTTTTAATGTGTGAATATGTATGATGTGGCTGTACTGAATAAATAAATAAATAAATAAGTAAAGGTTTCTCTTTAGCAGTATTAAATCCATAGTCCAATAGTTTAAGGACCCTCTTACAGGTTTCGACAGATACATCTGTGTGAAGCATCTCTCTCCATTCCAAGGTAAGTTCTCCTTGCGGGCACGACGATTCCTTTGAATAATTTTCCTTGAAACATGATTTTTAGCTTCGCTTGTGATTCGGGGCTAACCAGGTTTCTTCAAACATTCAACCGTGCTATTTTTCCTGTGATGTTCGATGATGGTCTCAACTGTCGATCTTGGTAGGGATAAGTCCTTAGCTATTTGGTAAGCAGATTTGCCATTTGTGGCTACGAATAAATTTATCGTCGGCGATACGTTTCCCGCAAGCCTTGTTTGAAAATAATGATATAATTGCATGGAATGATGGTTTTTATATGTTTGGAAATGACAGTGACGCATCATGTGACAGATTATTTCTATTTTCAAATCAAATTTTACTCATTTTTCAATTTCAACAGGTAGAATTGAGAAATGGACGAACTCTTTTACATCGATTAAAAACTAGACGAACTATTTTGAGTTAGTCGTAGCAAATTAAAGTGCCCATAAATACATATTTTAGTAAAATAAGTTTTTCTTTAAAAGTGCCTGATTATCAACAATCTTATACTATTTTTTTTTTCAAAGCTTGCCTTATATAAATGTAGTTAAGTTAAAAAATAAGGCAACCTTTGCAATATATGACTGAACGAACTCTTTTGCATAAGGGCTCGTAGATTTTTATCAAGACTTTCAGACTCAAATAATTATTTCAAAGGGAAAAAAATAAATCATTTAGATATAAGAACTTATATCTACTTAACCACATAGTTTATCTCGATACCTAAATAATTTCACCTTTATTTTCTATGTTCATAAATCAATAATAACTTTTGAAACTTATTTATTTTTATTTCAAAAGGTTTTGTGGCAGGCGTATCTAAACAATGGCCAAAATAAGTATGTGCCTCATTTATAAAAAAGCTTCGTTATATTCATACGCTCCTTAAAACTATATTAACAAAATATTACTATGCTAATAACTATAAAAGCATTTATTGAAATAACTATTTCAGGATTTGGCTGTGGATTCTACAATTCTGCAATTCTGTTTGTCATTTCTTGTTGTTTGTTATAGTGACATTCTTCTTGAACGTAATGCTTAAAACGCAAGATAAAGTTGTAGAAGGCAATAATATTGAATCACAGCTATATTTTTTCCTCACAACCATAAAACTCAAAGCTGTTTGTCAAGGTTTATTAATATAAGAAAGGTACTTCATTAGTAATGGTAAATTGTAATTATAATTTCAAGGTCAAAATTTCACTTAACAGACATACAAAAAAATTAAGCGTTATAGCATAAAATAAAAAGCAAGGTGTTTTATTTCACCCCGTTCACCCTAGTTTAAAATAACTGACGCGACTTATGACATACGTAGACGTGTTCTATACTTAATATGACAAACACTTTTTTTATTGCTAGTTGATAAAGGTTACCTTTCGTATTTCTTCAATTTTACAGGTCTTTCAATCTCAAATAACTTATCAAAGCGAGCATTTGAGCAATGACACATTATGACACGGGTTGGGCTTAGTTGGCCGGTTGTCAGTGGATGGATTTAGCTTACCTGTCACTTCAACAGGCGGGCTTTTAGGATATTCCAAATTTGAACCTTTAAGTGATTTGCTTTAAGTTAAAAATGTGATCAAAAACATTGGATTGTTATCGCGAATCGCCTGCCTAAAGATTCACCTACCTGTAATCTAAAAGTATAACAAGGAGAGGTTTTGAAATACCTACTTGTTTTCTTGAAGAAAAATATTTGTCATGATTTATATAATAGTTACGGGTAAAAGAAAATATTTTTAAATTAGTTAAATAAACCACTAGGGGTTATAAATATTATTAACTTTTGATTTAAATATGATAGTCATTCAGGCATAAAATTTGATTTACATTAAATAATAGAATTATAATTAGTATGTACCTACTTGAATGTAGTTAGTGTTATTTATCGACTACTTCTGTATTATATTTCTTCATACTTGGCTACTTTGCGGAGAATCACATATTATAAAGCAGAGCCTCCCACCACGTCTGTCTGTCTGAATGCGATAAACTCAAAAATAACGGTTTTCAAACTGTTTTCATCTGCAGACAGAATGATTCAAGGGGCAAATTTATGTTTATGCGACATGACCGTTTTGCGTAAATTGGTTGAAATAAGATCTCGGAAAAATTATGTCAACTGAAAGCTTTTATCGAATAAGCTGCGTAAGAGGCCTGTGTTGAGAGATTCATTTTCTCCATCTCGTCAGCAGTTGTTGGTAATGACAATGTGTGCTCCAAAATGATCACTTTCATCTTACCTATTCTATTACCTATACTCACCCATATTTTGAATCATTCCTTAGCTACCAATACTTTCCCTACCGCTTGGAAAAGAGCTTACGTTATACCACTTCCTAAAGTGTCTAACCCTAGCTCTATTACCCATTTTCGTCCCATTTCCATTCTATGCTTCTTGTCCAAAGTCCTTGAACACATTGTCCATAGTCAACTGTTGGCATTCTTTACTAGCAACAATTTGCTAAGCCGTTTCCAAGCTGGATTTCGACCGGGCGACAGCACAGTATCAGCACTTGTCAATGTGACAGATGATATACGCTGGGCTATGAAAAAACGGATCTCTCACACTTCTGCTAGATTTCAGTAGTGCCTTTTTTAACTCAGTGGATTTCGATATCCTTCTCGGTATGTTGCAATCGCTTAACGTTTCTCCTTCTACAGTGGCTTGGTTCAATTCCTATCTTCGAGGCAGGTCTCAGCGTGTCCGCCTAGATGAGTCTTACTCTGACTGGTGTAATCTCGTTGCGGGCGTGCCTCAGGGTGCCGTTTTCTCTCCTTTACTCATCTCTATTTTTATTAACTTTCTAACTAGTTTCCTTGCATGTAACTTTCATCTTTACGCTGACGACTTGCAGATTTACCGTCATTTTCCTGTTTGCGATGTTGGCTCAGCCATTTCCGCTATTAATGATGATCTCAGCCGCGTAAGTGACTGGGCTAAGTCTTTTGGATTACGTGTAAATCCTAGCAAGTCTCAAGCCATGATCCTGGGTAGTCGTTACATGCGCGGTTGCATTACTTTATCTGATCTTTCTCCTATTGTGTTTGATGGCACGCGGATTGATTTCATTGACACAGCCAAAAACTTGGGTGTAATTTTTGATTCTTATCTCATCATGTATCGGAGTTCCGTAACCAACTTTTATGGCTTTCTATCCGACTTCGTAGAAACATGCGAATCCTCTGCCTCCTTTTCAATTTTCTCTATTATCCTAACTCCCCGCCATATCTTCGCGAACGATTTTCCTTTACCTATTCGAAAGAGGCACCATGGAGAGCACATAAGCGTACTCTCCTTCAAATACATCCACATAAAACAGACTTTTTTTCCTATTCATTTACTGTTCATGCAGTCAGATTGTGGAATTCATTCCCTTATGAAATCCGCGAGCCAGAAACACTACTCATCTTTGAAAAAAGAGTTAAAGATCACTACTTCTCCCTCATTAAGTAAGTTATTTATTGTTTTGGCATTTATAAGTTTTCCTTTTAAACTACTTTGATTGTATATATTTTATTGTGTTTTAATTTATTTATGTATGTATATGAGTATATGTAAGTCTATGTACGGTGTTAAGTATATAATTTGTGAACTAAATTCTCCTCTCACAGGTCGGCCGGAAGAGATTTCTTTTAGAAATAAGCCGTACCTTTGTACATATTTAGTCTTTAAGGTATTTTATATTGTTTTCATATGTGTGTAAAAAACTGTTAAATAAATAAATAAAAGTTGAAATTATTGCCCGACAAAATAAATTCCAGCGGTCTCACGTTGTGGTTGCATTTCGACGTGACACGCGAAGCACTCCTTATTTAATTTTTCAAATACTCACAGGATTTGACATAAAATACACTAAAAAAACTTTAAATAGGATGACTGTTATACATTTAACTCTAACAGGAATGCTTGAAGCAAGACATTGATGCACCTCCACGACAGAAAAAAATATTGGCATATATGCTCTGTTACTCGTGCAAATCGGGGGCATTACTGCGGGTTGGTAGTCAATAATTTTTTTTTGTATGTAATGAAATGAAATGAAATGAAAAAAAAATTCGAAAAAACCTTCGTGAAAAAGAACTGGTAAGAAACTTCACGCGTATATTTTTTTCAAAATAAATTTACAGAGTCTCTTTATGTCTATACAAAATTATTCTTTTCTGCATCTGTTAGCTCGGCAAGTCTCCCTCCCCCCAAGTATCCAAACGACGAACACCCTCAAACGGCACCCGTTCACGAGTTAACGCGGGATCCAGCCATCGCCCTCCTCAACCATATTAGAGGGAAGTGAGCGACCCGTCACCCGACGCTACCATAAGAAGATGTACTTTAGTGACAATGACGCTTTAGATATTCATCGGGACGAAGAACTCATCGAACAGACAGACACATTACACATGCTTTGTTACAAATACTAGTACAATCCTGTTAATGAGGGGATTATACCCAAGGGCTTTTATCATCCAAATAATCGGATAGTTTATAATATGCTCTAGCACACAACTTCTCCTTTATAGTTTCATTGAATTTGTCAATAGGAAGACCTTGGATATCCTCAGGAACCTTATTATAAAAGCGCATACATTGACCCATGAATGAATTAGTGACTTTATGAAGCCTACTATTATGAGCTGCCAGCATATTTTTTCCTCTTGTGTTAACATTGTGCAGATCTTTTTTTCTTTTAAACAAGGTTATGTTCATTTTTACATACATTAAATTTTCTAAAGTATATTGTGAATGGAAGGTAATAATATTTATTTCCTTAAATTTACTTCTAAGTGACACCCTTGGACGGAGCTGATAGATTGCGCGAACAGCCTTGTTCTGCAGAATAAATATAGTATCGATGTCGGCAGCACTCCCCCACAACAGAACATATGGTATTCTGTCATGAGGCTGTGGAAGTAACCAAAATAGACTAATCGAGCAGTTGTTTCATTTGAAATTTGTCGCATTTTTTTTAACAGCATATGCGGCAGAGCCAAGCCTTTTCGCTAAACCAACATGCGATCCCCACTGGAGTTTGGCGTCTAAGGTTATGCCCAGAAATACAGTTGAGTTTACAGGAGTCATATCCTGGCTCTTAACTACAATGTTTGTGTTTACCTGTTTGACATTTGACAATGTAAACTTAACACATTTCGTTTTTTTTTTCATTGAGGGAGTACTTACAGTTACGCAAGCTAGCATACGTACTGGTCTACTATCTACTACGTACTAGTAACTATCTTACGTGCCAGCCCTAGTTGATGGTTTGGAAATCAGCGCTGTGGCCAAAGTAAATGCATGGAGATTTGTCCTATTTGACAAATTTATAACTGCGCTATACATTGTTCCTTTTTTGTTAAAATTTTTGTAGTCACCTTACACTTTTAATATTTTTGGTTTTCAATAGTAAGTCTTCAAACATCACTTTATTTATAAAGTGACCAACTGGATTGTCCCACAAAAGATGACAGTTTCTTACTAATTTATGACTTTATAATATGAATTTAATTAATTGAGGGTCATTTATTTTGCTGTAATATAGATCCATAATTTGAATAACATTAAACAAGGGATACTTAAAAAGCCAACATCGAGTAAGTAATGTAACAGGGCTCCAGCGAATGTATAGAAAAGAGGGGGAATTCTCTCAAATCAGTAATAACCAGGTGTTTGCTGAGCACTCAAGCCGACTGACGGATATCTGGCCAGCATATGTATTTACCCGTTTCCATTATTCTGCTTGAAGATTTTTTAACGGTACGAGGCTGGGATTTTGTGAGCTATGTAAGTGTAGGCGGATGACATAAATGTTTAAAAATAAATAAAAATAAAACCAAATTGCATCTCCAGATATAAAACGGTTATCCATATTTCTAACTTTTCTCTGTAGGATTTAAATAATCGTCATTATATCCTAATTGATAAAGTGTTTGTAGAGAGTTAGATAAGGTAACAGATATAACATAAAAAATTATTAAAATGACGATATAAAACTGTCCAAAATTTTATCAGTAGGTAACTTTGGAGACCTGTAAGATTAACATTATGAAATACTCACTCTTCTTACGTGAATAAAAGATGGACTGCCTGGTGCATCCGGACGAAAGTCAAACGACTGACAACATGACACGAATTAGCAGCAGAATTAAACCGGGTGCCCAGCGCAGCGAAGGGATTCCGAAATTAACACCTATATGACGATAATTGTGATTTTATATGCCTAATGATTTAGATGGACATTCTGATAAATTAGGCTGTTGAGGCTGATGTGAACTATATTTGCCATTTAATAACTTAAATGCGCGGCTCAAAAATTTCTTATTTAATATATTAATTTGAATATTACGGCTTCTCTAGATAGGTGTAATTACATACTCTAATTTATATTTCATATACATAAAATCTCTCAGATCTTTTATATTTTGTAAAATTAATGCTAACTATCAATACATGCAAAATATCAATACACAATTTCAATAAAGGTTTATGTTAATGGGAATAACAAATGTTTTGAATTGAATCTAATTTGTAATTATCAATATAAATTAGTATTTTAATTTAATAAAGCTAGAACTTAATCAAATAGAGTCAATTTCGGCGTGACAGCAGCAAAATAGTGATCACATACGTTGATTAATGACCCTTCAGAGAGGAGTGATCTGTAAGCGCGCTTGTGCCGTCGCTAGTTGTGACACATAACTTGTAATTAACGTTTCGATGAATTATGTAGCGGCTGTGGAGTTATGAGCATGATACTTAGACAAAGGCGTGTGAGTCAAAGCTTAGACTTTCTTTTGGCGAAGGTTCTATCTCGCGATAAATAATGTGGCAATTAATTAAAGTTGGTATTTAGGTACATTTATATTTACGGCGAAGACGAGTCCTTATGTGGGCATATTTACTTAGCATATTGAGCAAAAAAAAAACTAAATAAAAAGCCATTTGCGTTAATTGTTGCATACGGCAAAGAAAATTTTTATAATAATCAAAAATAATGTTTCATTTCGATAAAAATAAACCGCACATGCATACACGAAAGTTTTTTAAAATGTATTAAAACAATTTTTATTTAATCCCGACAGAAACAGGAAGAACATGTATAAATATAAAAAACCGTGACCCCAGAACCAACATCTGTGTTCTTCACACAAATGAATGCCCTGACTAAGATTTGAACCTGGGACCTCCAGCGTATGAGGCAGGGCGATGTGGTGTAAGCCGAGTGGCCCACATTACAATCTTTTTTATGTATGTCCATTTAACGTTGAATCATTAAAAAAAAAATACCTTACAACTGTACATTTTCTTATTTTTTTTTATATTTTTAATTCTTGTGTTGTGTAATTTTGTATTTTTCTTGTTCCGTGGCAATGTCCTTCTTTCTTATTTAAATGAATTAAGAATGGTCTACTTCGACGAAGTAAATATCATAAAGTAATCGGCGATAATAGGTGCTGAAAGTATTTAATAAATTAATTTTGGGTTGACAGAATTTTATGAGTAAAGCGAGGTTAGTAAACAAAGTCAGGTTTTTAAGCCTTCATTAGTTAACTTGAAGTGATTAAAAGCAAAGTTTTTACGAACTTTACATTGAGCAACATTGCTTGTTAGTAAGAACTTAAAATTTTGTATAACTTTAAAACCGAGTTCGTCGCTGTTATAAGTTCTGGCGAATTTCTCAGTAAGCGTTCAGAATATTTTACTTATAGCTGCGATATAATGTTAGGGATAGAAATATTTCAAAACAGTATTTTTATTTTGAGAAATTTTGTTTTAGGACCCATTTGATAAAATTTTTGAGCGTGTAAATTAAAATCTTTATACAAACATTGACTGAATCTGTGATTCTTATCTGATAACCTCACGATGAGAATTGTCGGGTACAACGTTAGTAGATATCATGAGTCAAACGCAAATTTCTATGTTTGTTACAAAACGTTTGGTTTTTACAGATAAAAATAGAAAAATCGGATAATTTAGATTTTTCTACGGGCTCATTAATATACGCTCGGTGTTCGGCCATATTTTAATAACGACGATAAAATATAAAAGTTCTTACCACAGGTTCGTGATATTTTTTTAAATAATCAAAGTCTATTATTATATTAATATTGATTAATAATATTAAATAAAACACTTTTTAAATTTAATAAAATACTAAACACACAATAATTTATCTATCTTGTATTAAACTATTCGATATTTTAGCCTTGATATTCGATATTTCAACTTTCATCTTATTTCATTGCAAAGTGAAGAAGGTATTTAGAATAAATGTAATAAAAAAGTATATGTACCTATGACTCATCACGAACTATACGTTGAAATGTAAAAGTATCCTATTACGAGATTGTGCTTTTTGCCGTAGATCATTACTTTTTACGATAAATATTGAATAAGTAAAGCAAATATTACAACGTGAACCATGTAATAGCCCCTTAAGGCTCTGAAACCGTGTTTGTTATAGACGACAGGGCCAAATGACATCATTATGGAGGTACTGTTTAGTAATCTAAAGACCGCTTGTTTACACATCATGATTATTCACAGTATGTCGCCCAAAATAAGCTGCTAGTTCGATGACTTCGAACACTCCCACAGAGCGCACACACTGCTCATCGATATCATATTCCCAAACTGAACTACTAATAGTTCAAACTTGAAACGCGATTTCGAAATTCAAATTATTTGCAACATAAATTATCATCACAAACAAATTCTCAAACTATACATTTGCACGCAACCTGGACGATTTAAGTTAAGCTGTCCGACCTATAACACTGTCCGTAGAGGCATTTCTTGTACTGCTTTGGCAGCTTTCGAAACTAAATCCGAAACTATAAACTAAGTTTCGAAAACACAGTTTTATTTCTTCTTTGGAAACTGGTTTCCAAAAAATAAAATTGTTTCTGTTTTCGAAACCATATTTGATGCAAACTCGATGTAAATAAGATGTTATGTCTCAGTTAAATTTTGGTTTGAACTCATAGTGGTGATAAACAAGAATTTTGTATTTTATCTTTATTTTGGGATTTTAAAAGTTGTCTTTAAAGTATCATTAAATATATGTCTTAAGATGTTCATGGTCATAGATCCCAAAATCGTATATTTTTGAGTATATCGCTTCGAATGGTTAATTACGTGTATATGCTACTAAGTTGTGTTACTAAGTTTTAGCCAATGAAGTTCTTCAGAATCCGGCCGCCAGATATGTACAAACATTTTAAATTATATCATACATTTTTAGATTTGATCGTACAACACAATATGACGTACCTATCGTCATACCAGCTTTTACATTGGTACATGACAAAATTTGACCTTCCTTTTATTATTATAAGTATGCGTATTACTTCAAAGAAGTATATACCGACTTTAGAACGTTATTTTGCTATTTAGTTCTCAAATTTATTGGTCCATTGCTCACTACTTAACTTTACTAAAATAAGCCGTTTGACAAATACTCACTTGTTTTGTAAGCGCTCGTTTATTACGATTTTTCTTAACTTTATAATAGCTGGCAAGCGATACCTACCTGATGGTAAGTGAAATGCCCATACACCTCATTAATCGTAGATGTTATTTTGATGAATGACATCTACTTGAACATAAAGTTGGCGATATGTAAATGTTATTGTAAATAATATTGTACTTAATATTTTAAGTAAAATGTTGCATAATTCAGAACGATATGTTATGCATACTTTTATAAAAAAACCTGAACTTGGTACTACAATGGCTAAATACTTACTATTGCTTTATTTTTTTTTATTGGAAATGATTATGCGCGGAAAAGGTATAAAAATAATAAATTATGCGCTCGTGCAGTCCAAGTAAGTGACGAAGTGGGGTGAGCCAGATATTTACAGGCACGTGGGTCGAAGACGATATACTACCGTGTTTACTGAAAGTACCCTCAAGGGATATATTTCAAGGGGCAATTCAAATCTGAAATTGACCTTCCAAAACGTACTAAAACTTAAATAAAAAGAACATCGAATTGGTTTTCACATTTTACGGAAAACACGACTCAAAAATACATTACACTAACCAAGAATTATATCAACCACAGATTTGCTGTATCCAGAGTACTAACTAATTCATTATTTTGGCAACACAAGCTCACGGTTGGCATCATCCTTTTTAATATCCTTAAAATTATAGCCAACACGTGTATCGCTCCTTATGCGCCATTTGTGATAACTCTAAATAATGAGCTCATTTCGAGGTTACACTTAAAAATATAGCATTTCCACTGTTTTTCATTGTGAATTACAAAATGGGCGAGATTGTTCGGGCCGCGTTCCAAATGGGTGTTTATTAATGAGGTGGTGGAAAATATGGTGGTTTAACCGTTCCGCGTACGTGAACGGCTTAAATAATTTAGATTGAAAGTTTTTGGAAAATTATGATTGCGGGTCGTATTCGGGATTTGGGAATGTGATGGCGTTTATGGAATTTATTTATTCAGAAGAATTAAAGGTTTTTAAATCGAAATCCACAACATTGTAGCTTAGTGATAATTAAATAAATGTATTCTAAAAATTTTACATTACGATTATTGTACCCCAACTATTTTAATACTACTGTTATCTAAGCGCGTAATGCACATCACTTTAGCCATTGTAACTTTTGACTTGTAACTTGATTAATTATAAAACTTCTGAAATTAAAAATAACAACCTTGTTATTTTATGGCTTAAGAAGTAAAGTGTAAATGAACTAGATTTTGACCGCGGCTTCGCTCGCGTATTTCTTGGGCGTCCTACTGCTTTCAGCGTTTCTTACTGATGGTCATTGGTTGCATATGCCAACTTCGTTTGAAATTGTAGTCTCTTCAATTGAAACTCAAATTATTTAAATATTACGGCTAAAGGTAGCTGCTGCGGTAAAAATAATAGCTTTTATGATATTCCTTTCTAGTTCTGTGCTTATAAAATATTAAATGAAAACATGTAAAATAAGTAGGTATATATACCTATATACAAAAAAGAAATCGAACCAATTCAAATTAACCGTATTCCTCGTTATATAATAGATACTATTTATATTAATTACATTCACTTGCTAATCGTCTTTGAGAGAGCAAAGAAAAACGAAACAAATAAGACTTCGTAAGTGCAGAGTCCGCCAAAATGTTACTCAAGTTAACCAAACCACCGTAAGCAATGAATATTTATTTATGTTGCTGTCGAATATTGTTACCAATTAATTAGTAAACGAATCTTAATTAGAACTAAATCCTATATTTGACGCAAAAATGCAGATATAAATGTTAACATAATTAAAAAATGTGTATGTAAACTAAAAAAAAGACTGCACATTCGACTAAACATTCATTTCGAACGTACCACATTTACGTAATGTTACGTAATGTGTAAACAATCGCAAATAAACAAATACGTTCAAATCGCAAAGAAATCAGACATTTTATACATCAAGCGAAAGACCGTTAGGAAATGAATTAAATGAATCCAAAATCACTATCAAGACAACAAAGTAAACGAATGTTTCTATAGAATCAAACTTTTTAATTCTTGGATATTGAGTGAACAAACAAAAGAATAGAAAATCCAAACTTTGACTTTTGAACAATCAATAGTGAATAATTGAAAAATAGTAGAATAAAAATAATCGTTTTTGAACAAAAGAAACAGGCAAAATAAATAATAAATAATATCAGTCTATAATTAATTACGAAATTCCCTTTGAAAGTTCCAATGATCCTGCAATAGCACCCGATCCCGTTAAAATTTCGGGATAAAAAATTGCCCGTATGTTATTCGAAGTTATATTCAATCCATATGCTAAATATCATTTAAATCCGTTTTTGCGTGATTTTGTAACAAACATCCAAACTTTCACGTTTATAATATTAGTAGGATGAAACTCTATTTAATATTTATTGCTAAATCATATCAATGTACATATGTAGGTGTGAGCGTATGATTCTGGCCAGATATCATTGGCCATTTTAAGTGTGCGTAAGCTTGTATGTACATATAATATGGTGACGAAAATTGGAAAAACACCGGCGAAATCGCTTCCCGTACAGTACTGCATTAATATCCATTCTAGCCTCTTTCTGTGTTCTGTTGCCTGTACCTACTTATTTAATCCCCATAATCTAAAACGGTGTATGGACCCGTTTTTTACCTTAATATAACTTCGCTTCAATTCAAAACCTTTCGTTCAATTATGCGTTCCTTTAAACCTCATATAAGGTTTTCAAAACTTTAAGTTGTCATTTACTTAGCGAAGAGTTCCTTCGTTTAAGTTTATTACGATATAAATTCTGACAATAAAATAAAAACTGACAGATTAGAATAAAAGTATCTCCATAAATTCCAATTAAGTGGATTACTAAAAATTTAACTTCACTCATAAATTAATTTGAAACAACGTTAATTTAAAACAATTATTTTTTAAATAATTAAGATAAAAAATACATACAAAAAATGTTTATATGAACGAATAAGTCAACTTAAAAGCCCTCCAGTGAGTGTAACCCGTTTAATGTTAATTTTATTTCATGAACAAAATGCACAAACGTTCATAGTAACTTGAAAAGCATTAATTTCTCTTTAAAGTATTCCCTTTTGTTTTTTAAAGAAAGGCTTGCCTGCCCCATTGTGAATTCTTCCAAAAAAACTTCCAGGAATAAAAACAAATAAACAAACGTAAATCTTTAACTTCCTTTTAAAAAATAACAAAAACCGTAATTAAAAGGAAAATCCTCAACCCAACTAAGAAAAAAAATTTGGTTGCATTTACCTCGATAGATGGTGTTAAGAAAAGAGGTATAATTATCTATATATATATACTAACGACATTAAAAAATAATTATATTTACATTTTCACAACAAACTAGGCTTCTTTGCTTTTCTTTTTCTTTAAATGTTACCTAAAAAATCGATGGTAAAATCTATTTCAAATTTCTTCGAGGTCCCAGAAAATTCTTCCTTCTAGCTAAAAGTAAAATGTATAATTAAATAGGTATACGTTTGCACTTTCATTCCGAAAGTAATGCATTGTCATGCAGTAAACTTATAGTTTCATAATATGTACATTTTGAATAGTCAGTAAATAAGAGATATCGATGTCTTGCACGCAGCGTGCTCTCGTTAGCTATTGATAAATATTATTGTATTTTACAAAGTTAATACGTCTGTGTATAGAATATAATGTACAATATTTGTAAAATGTATTTTATCGCTGCGAGGACCAAGATTTTACGAGTTTAAGATTTCAGAATATTATTTCAATTTCTAATTCTGTAATACACACATCAAAAAAGTCTAAGCAACATATACATATTTGAATTTTAAAATGTATTTTCACATTAATTCTTTAGTGTCAATTATTTAATTGTTTTTTTATAATTTTATTTTAATAACATAAATTAACAATATTGCGAGTACCGTGTCATACGTAGCACAACCTAAGATGTCTAAGCAAACCTTTTATAAACTTAATGAAATTGTTATACAAAATTAATTTATTTGTAAAAGAATTTGGATAACTTAATACAAAGAGTAGCCGCCTCACTAGTTGAGAACTTGCTGACATTATTCATAGAATCGATGAGACTGTGTATGTTATCATGCGGCAAATGCTCCCAATGAAATTTCAGTAAGTCCATCAGTTGTCGGGATGTTGTCACTCCGCCAAGTCCTCTAAAACACGTCTCTGGAGCATGTCCCATGCGTGCTCGGTGCAGGCTAAGCCAATACCCAGATGTTTTCCCTAGCCAAGTACTTCCTGGTGTGCAAAGCTGTATGCGAACGCGCATTATCATGCATCAACGTAAAATCGAAGCCAAGGGTTTGTACAAATGGACGGACATAAGGCCTTAGAATATCCTCAACGTAATTTGCAGCGTTCATGTTTCCATTTACAAATACGAGCTCAGTTCGTCTGTTCTTCATAATACCCGCCCATACCATAACTGTTGAATTGTTATATGGATGAATTTCTTGAACGCACCTCAGCCTCTCAGTATTTCCAGGACGACGGTACACTGTTACCCTTCTAGTATCAGGCCTAAACCCAAATCGAGACTCATCGCGAAATAAAATTTTATCCCACTGCTCCTGTGTCCATGTTATGTGTTCTCTACACCATTAATTTCAACAAGCGCGATTCCCGTTACGTAAAAAGGGGGGGCTCTTAATTGGTCATCATGCATGTAGGCCGTACATGAGTACATGTGTGCATGTACTCATGAACACAGTGCATGAGCAGTTGATTTCGTACGGTTTGGGCGCTAGCAACAACACCACTTGTGTTTTGTAGTCTTAAACCTATCTCTCGGACGGTTAACATCGGCTGACGTCTTGCGGTCAGTTGAATTTATTGGTCTTGCCGAATGGTTGTACTTCTTCCGTGGCCTGGGTGCTGCTCGGCAGCATTTCCCGTGTTAGTGTAACGCTGATAAAGGCGGCAAATAACGCTTCTGTTGACACCAAAATATCGTGATACCTCAGAGTGCTTGCTTCCCGCTTCCAACATCCCTACGGTTCTTAGCATATCGTGTGAGTTCAAATCACGTCGCTCTAGGTCATAAACAATGTTTTACAATTAAAATTTTTCTCAATTAAGTAATAAAAGTTAGTAATAAATGATTTCCAACACTCAAGCCACACAAAGAAAACGCATTAAAATTCGAAAACATGGATTCGCTTTAAATTTTGTGAAAAAACAAATGATGGTCGTTTTTTTTATACAAACTGCCAGGTAGTGGAAGAAAGTTTGAATTCGTGTTGCTCTTAATATCAATTATATTTAAATTGTTAATTTACCATAATAACTAATAAGTTTGCTAATACATGCGTTAAAAGTTGACCACTAACCTTCCAGCAAGATAATCCTTTACATATTTCGCACAAAACACATAACAAACAAAGTAAGAAATCACTATGGACGGTACCAAATTGCAACAGTCTTTACAAACCATGAAAGATGAGTTTGTCAAAGAAATGGCTTAAAGATGAACTAGCCAAGGCGAACACGTCGTGCACTGCAGGAACATCCTCTTCTCTAGCAGTCAACCTCGCCGCATTCCAGAAGTTCGTCCTGTCTACTTTACACATGTTGCAAAAAGAAATTGACAGTCTATATCTAAATTATGACCATCTTGAAATGAGAGGCCGCCGAAAAATGCTGCTGCTACATGGTGTTCCTGAAGCTCACAAAGAAGATGTTGCATCGGAGGTGCAAAAAGTATCTCAAGACCGGTTAAAAATCTCGATAGGCAATGATGACATCCGATTTTTGCACAGACTCGGTAAAATAGCTCGAGAAGGAAAGACGAGACCGATCTTGATCAAGTTCTGTGATAGCAGGGTCCGGGACAAGCTATGGTATGCCAAGACGGGTCTCAAAGGGTCAGGCATAACAATATCGGAATATCTGACGAAGCCACGGCATGAAGTGTTCTTGGCGGCACGGCAACGTTTTGGCATCGGCAACTGCTGGACCCGTGATGGAGACGTTTTTATCGCACAGGCAGGAGTTCGACACCGCGTCTATTACTGGCGGACTTGAACAGTATCCCTGTTCCTGAGGCATCGACGAGTGAAGGGCGACATCCACGACCGGCGCAAGTAATTAGGAGTCGGCGAGCCGCAACAAATAAGTGATTTCTTTCTTGTTTATTTAATATCGTTATCGCACTACTAGAACTTTTTACTTTTTAACATTTCACTATTTTAAACTTCTCTTAGAAGTAGGTATTTAGTTTTTTTGTAGGTTTATTTTATATTCACTGTTTACTAACATCTTATTTGAACGAATTTTTATTATCTTGTTCCTGTTGTTTTTGTCAAAACGCCCGGGCTCGTGGAAGTGAGCTACGCGACCGATAGTACTAATTAAACTGGTTTATTGTAGCAAGCGATCCTTGCGAGCGACGCGACCCGGTAGGTACCCGGGGCTCCTGCGCCGGGGCAACTTGTTTACATCACCGTAATAATCAATCATTCTCGCTCCGATCGCCATCCGGTACGGACGTGCAAGACCCCGTTCTCCGTTGATCGGTCCCAACCCGATATTCCGTGGCGTTCAGTCTACTGACGTCACAGTTTAGCATGTTGGTTCCGTGCTACGGTTTTTAAGGTTTTTCTACTCCCTCTGAGTGCTATCGAAGTGTGATTTTTCTTTGTGACTAAGCCCCTTAGTCTTCAAAGTGCTGTGCTAAGTTGTGTTGTGCTTATGCTGAGTGCAGTGTTGTGCCCAGCGTAAGTAGTCTGGTTTCAGTACAAAGGATACTTAACGGTGACAACGAATTTGTACTGAACCAGTTCTTTTATTTTTATTTTATTTCTCTTCTCTATTTTATTTATTTTTCTCCTATTTTCATATTTATTTTTATCATATCTGTGTGTTTTCGCGTGTATTTGTCCTTTTTGTCGGTAAAGGTTGACCCTAACGCGGTCAACTCTTTACCTGTGTACCCTTTTTTAGGTTTCTAGGTAGCGGCCTTCGGCGTACTACGGTTAGTTTTAAGTTATTTTCCCCAGCCCCCCTACCGCTGGTAGGGAGGTTAGCCGCTAGGGTTCGCTAGGTTTTTATTTAGGAACTCTAGGCATTTGTTATATAATTATATATTCATATCATAGTCCCAACCCCTTCCCAAATGGATAAGCAAAGCGTCATAAACATTGCGAAGGCGTTTCTGCAAAATATTCACGCAGGCCGTACTAGCGCTTAACGCGTCCCCGGCCCGTCAGGCCCCAACCCCAGCCCCTCAGGCCTCCAAAGTCCAGACCCCTCAGGTCTATAGCTCTCCCGCATCTCCCGTTCCATCCGATATGGACTGCGCGTCGGTCTCATCCTCGCGCTCATCTCGTAAGAAGCGTACCGCTCCCGGGAGCGATTCAGACTCCGCCGCGTCCGAAGCTTCGTCGGTGGCTGCCACCTTAACCGGCTCTCCTGAGCCCGCGTTCCAGTTAGTTGCCAAACGCTCTAAGAAGCGTTCGAAAAAATCCGCGGTGTCTTCAACACCCCAGCCCACCCCGGTGTCTTCAACACCCACCGCCGTGCCGTTAATGTCACTCGAAGTGACCACGTCTCTGTCGGTCCCTTCGAAGCCAGCGTTGCGCTGCGCTCACGTCCCACCGAAGCCTCAGCTCCCTCCGCCCGTCTTCCTCCGTGAAAAAGCGCGCTGGACCGCGGTTTCTAACTTGTGCAAAGAGCACAAAATGAATAACTTAAAAGCCGCCAACGCTGGCGAATCAATTAAAATTCAGGTCGCGACCATCGACGACTTCCGGTCTTTTACTAGGCTTCAGTCGATCAAACTAATCGCGTATCACACCTACGCCCTCCCCGAGGAGCGTAAGATCCGCGCAGTTCCACGGGGCGTCCCGTTTGAACTCAGTAATGATGACATTCTCGAGGACCTTAAATCTCAGGGCTTCCCGGCTGAAACAGTGCACAAGATGCACTCTAACCGCGGTAGGCGTTTTCCACTAGCTTTTGTTATCCTCACAAACACTCCCAACTCGAGGGAGATTTTCAGAGAGGCTCGCACAATCTGCGGCCTTTCGAATATCTCCGTCGAGCGTCCCAACCCTCGCGGCCACCCTGGGCAGTGTCACCGCTGCCAGCTCTATGGCCACGCAGCGGCTAATTGTTCAGCTCCCCCCAGGTGCGTTGAGTGCCTGGACCCTCATATCACCAAGGAGTGCACTCGCACTCCCGAATCTACTTCCCCCCCTGCCTGTGTGCTGTGCGGCCAGTCTGGCCACACAGCTAACTACAGGGGTTGCCTAAGCCGGCGCCACCACTCACTCCCGCTAACTTCCCGCCGCTGCACCACCGGGGTCCTCCGGAAGCCAAGCCCGTGCAGCCGACGCCTACTCCGGCTCTGTCCTGGAGGCAGCGTCCGGCCGTTCCACCTGCACCTTCCCGTCCTATACCAGCTCCCGTAGGGCCGCGTCCTGCTCCGTCGTCTTCACCTCAGTCGTCGTTGGCTGAGGACATGAAGACCGTGTTCAACGTCATTCAAAACGTCGACATTAACGAAATTTCCGTACTCGCACGCAAACTGCGAGCCGCCCGCTCTCCTGAAGAGCGTTTATTTGCGTTAGCCGAGCATCACTCGCTTCTAAGTTCGTTATAAATTTAATTTTTAATTTTTTTTTGTATAAATTCGTATATAAGCAAATATAATGTCTAGACCCGCAAATCCCGCGTCCGGTCGTATCAAACCCAAGGGCTTATCCCTAGTTTCTTTTAACGCTCGTAGTCTCAGCACTAACCTTCCTGAGCTCAAATTGTTCCTTCAGAACAACGAGCCAGACTTATTGCTTCTTCAAAAGACGTGGCTCACTCCAAACCGCACCAGGGGATTCGCTGTTCCCAATTACATGTACATTCGTAACGGTAGGCCCGACGGTTACGGCGGCACAGCTATTTATCACAAATGCCTCGCCAGTCTTTGCCCACGCCAAACCCTCCGTCCTGCAAAAACTGCAGGTAGTTCAAAATCTCTTCTGCCGCAGGGCCACAGACGCACCGTGGTACGTGCGTAACGCGGACCTGTACAGAGATCTTGAACTACCTACAGTGCAACAGCACCTCAAAACACTCTCAGAATCGTTCTTCAAACGCGCCGAATCCCATCCCAATCCTCTAGTTCGAGATTCAGTCTCATATACTGCTCCTGTCTTAGATTCGAAATTCAAAGTCACTAGACCGAGAAACGCGCACACGAACGTAGCGACGCAGCTGACGCTAGATCTCTTAGCCCTTCAGGCCGCAACTTCTAATTCTAACGTAAATTCGAATTAATTTAACTTCTTTAATATTTATTTAATGTAACTTTAAATTTTATTTTTCATTTTTGAGCACCCTCAGTGCTATGTAAATCCCAGCGGCTGACCCCTTCTGGGCCCCGCTAGCGCAGCCTCTTTTTCCAATTGGCCGTCGCTCAGATGAAGGCTGAGTAGCAAAAAATTGCACGAGCCGAAAGGGGTTTTTTTTAGTGGGTATGGTTGTGGTAGGCGTCGGGACGAGTCCCACATAACTCCGATCGCGCACGCGGAGTATGCGTCAGAGCATTTTTTATCCTCCTGCCCTTCCCGTGGAGGGGAACAAAAAAAAATCTTTTAATTTAAAAAAAGTTATGTTTGGGATTTTGTTCCAATATTTATTAAGTTATCCCTTTGTGTGTTAAATTAAAATGAGAAACCATGCTGGTAGGTGTCTATTGCAAAGAAAAGTAGGTATTTATTTTTGTATAGTAATTAAAATTTCACTTAATAATTTTTTTGTTTTATATTTATATGGATACAAGCACTAATGGTGAAAGTTCATTTACAAGTTGCATTTGCTCAACAGGTGAGTTAAACAGTGATGATAGTTTTCAAAGTCTCAATTCACCCCTTAACAATATTATGCAAAACCATTTCTGCGATGTCCCCAACAATTTGAATATTGTTCACATTAATGCTCAGAGTATTCCTGCCCATCATATAGATATGCTTCACACTTTTGATAGCATGAACCTACATGCTATTCTTGTTTCGGAGTCATGGCTGAAACCAGTTTTGCCATCCACCACCTACGCTTTGCCAAGGTTTAATTTGATTCGCAATGATAGGATTGGGAAACCGGCTGGTGGTGTTGCAATTTATCTGCGATTAAATGTTCCATACAACATTATTTTAAAATCAGATTCCTCTTCTTCTAATATGGAGTATTTGTTTGTGGAAGCTTCACTTATGCATACGAAGGTTCTTGTAGGTGTCATTTATGTACCTAATATGCACATAAATTATTTCTCGTCCTTGCAAAAAGTACTAGAAGATCTCGTTCCAATTTATGGTCATATCATTATTATGGGTGACTTTAACACCTGTTTGTTAAAAGGTGACTGTCGGGCTAATAAACTTAAATCAATCGTCGAATCCAGCAACTTGCACATGCTTATTTTGAATGCTACACATTTTTTCCCAAACTGTACCCCTTCCCTTCTTGATTTAATAATTGTCTCATCTCAAAACTTTATTGATAAACATGGCCAGTTGAGTGCAGATGGTTTCTCATATCACGACCTTATACATGCGCCGTATAAAGAATGACCTTCTAAGCTAAAACCGAAAATTCTTTTGCGACGTAATTTTGCTGGTATGGACATTGAAGAACTACGCAGAGATGCGAGTGAAACAGATCAACAGAAACTGTTCAACAGATTACTAATTGAACTTTTTGATCGCCATGCTCCTATACGACCTGTTAAAGTAAAACATCTTCCTGCACCGTGGCTCACTGATGACATTAAAAACCTTTTGCGTCCTAAGAACTCAGCTAGAGCGAAAGCTAAAAACAACTCATTAGATACAAACAAAGAAAAATACAGGGTCATTAGAAATCACTGCAACAAGGTGTGTAGGGATGCACAGCGCCGCCATATTCATAAGTCCGTAGAAAATGGAAATCCAGCCAAGGTTTGGAAATTCCTCAAAACGTTGGGAATTGGCAAAACAAGTATTCCAGTCACTTCAAATATTGATCTTAATTTATTAAACTCGCATTTTTCTTCTAACACTGTCATGGATGATTCTCTTAGAAATCATACCATTCATAATATCTCTTCCCTGCCATTACCTACTATTTCACCATTTACGTTTCAACAATTATCTGGTTGTGATGTTAAGCTCAGCATTCTCAAAATCACATCGAATGCGGTGGGTTGCGATAGCATTAGTCGTAATATGGTTCTTCCCCTCCTTGATATCCTGGTTCCAGGTATCACCAAGATCCTCAATCATTCTCTATCCTCCTCTACATTTCTGGATCTCTGGAAAGATGCTAATTTAATTCCATTACCAAAAAAATCCCATCCCACATCCTTTTCAGATTATCGTCCTATTTCCATTCTCCCATTTCTTTTAAAAGTCCTTGAACGCCTTGTACACCAGCAACTCTATGTCTACCTCAATAAAAATAACCTACTGAATCCTTTTCAATCTGGTTTCCATCCTGGCCAAAGTACGACGACTGCTCTTCTAAAAATTACTGATGATATTCGACAAGGCATGGAAAATAAACAGCTGACTATAATATGTCTGCTAGATTTCAGTAATGCCTTCAACACTGTTGATTTCGACGTATTACTAAACACACTCAGCTCGCATAACATATCTCCAACAGTGATTGAATGGTTTCGCAGATAATGTATCTTCATGGTGTCGTACTACAGCTGGTGTGCCTCAGGGCGGTGTGCTATCTCCACTTCTATTTGCTATTTTTATAAATACTATAACACATTCCATAACTTCTTCCTACCACTTGCATGCAGATGATTTGCAAATTTATTCACATGCGAGCCTTGATAATCTGACTGCTGCTATTGACTCCATCAGTAGAGAGTTAGCACATATATCAGACTGGAGTAAAAGACACGGCCTTAAAGTAAATCCAAATAAAACTCAAACTATCCTGATAGGTAGTTCAAAGCTACTTCAATAAAAACGTTCTCCACCTGTTGTTTTTGATAAAGTACATATTCCCTTCAGTGATGTGGTTAAAAACTTAGGAATATTAATTGATACTACGTTATCCTGGAAACCACAAATCGATTATATGAGTAGGAAGGTGTTTGCGGCAACAGGTGCGCTCAGGAGACTTTAACACATCTTGCCCATATCTACCAGAATTGCTCTCGCACAGACTCTTATCCTACCGTTGCTGGATGACGCCGATGTGAGCTATCTAGATTTAACTGAGGAGCAATTAAATAAACTTGATCGCCTTCAAAATATCTGTATTCGGTTCATATTTGGCTTGCGTAAATATGACCATGTTTCCGATTTTCGCTGTAAATTCAAGTGGCTCCCAATTCGCCTCTGTAGGAATACTCACATTCTTTGTTTTTTGTATGAAATACTGTTTAACACTATTCTGCCATCATATTTAAAAGAACGTTTTACTTTTCGGCATGCTGACCACGAACGTATCTTGCGATCAGCCAACAACTTCTTGTTGGCAACTCCTGCACACCACTCCCATTTCTCTCTGCAGTCGTTCACGGTTAAAGCTATTTCTCTCTGGAGCTCAATACCAGTAAATTTCCACCATGCAAAATCGATTGGTTCCTTTAAAAATAAAATAAAAAACTTTTATTTACCATTTTTCTCTTTTGCTTTTCTGTTCATATTTTTCTCTATTATTAATGTAACTTTAGCTATGTAATATTTTAAACTTTTTATTTTTGCGAGTTCTACAAGATGTTTTTTGGACAATAAAGTGTATTATTATTATTATTATTATTATGCATCTAGAACAAAAATGTTTACTTTAGTACTACATACTTGGTGAGAAAACATTTAATAATTGATTAATAAATTTGAAATAATGTGTGTTGCTTAGACTTTTTTGATGTGTGTAGAAAGTTCTAGCGCTACATACGGCAGCCAATTAGCCCCCACAGGGATATCAGCCTCCTCCAATGAGGGGGCGATGTTATGCAATATATAGTCCACAATACTTGCCTATATTTGTTAAAAATCATTGGCACTTCGACCCCGTTCCTGAGTTTTCGAGTCCGGAGAAGTCAGCGTCTTAGCATTGGCGAAGTTAACGCCATTATGCACTTTAATAGCCAGCTATATATAAAATGGATAGGAATAGCAATATTAAATAGGAAAGCCGCATTCTAACTTCGTCTAACGTTCGTCTAGTTCGCTTAGTTGCTCGAGGAGTAGAATTTTTCATACTTACCACCCATGAACAGTTCACGTTCAAATCTAAGTTCAAATCACGGAGTGGTTATGTAATTTGAAACAATATTTTGTTTGCCAACAATAAGCTTATTTTTGAAATCGTTAAAAATTACAATAAGAAAACTCGTCACATCACGATCTTTTAATCGACGTACACGTATCTTATCGTTTGACTTCCATTAAGGAAATGGTTTTTTCCACAATGACACTTTTTGATCGATGTCATTTATTAGGATCGTTAAGTAAATGAGGTAGACTTTTGTTCATTTGAATAGAACTAAATTTCCGATTTCATTGTGTCAGATAATTAGGTTTCTGAAAGGGCGCTTTAAGTGTGTGACGGGGCCTGCTGTAAGGTTTGTGTTTACATTGCGAATCTATTGAAGGTTGGGATTACGTATAATTAATTTTTAAGAACTATATTTTTAACAAACTAAGTTTATTTCTTCCAGTTAGTTTTATGTTAGAACTATACGTTGTACTACTTATTTTTTCAACAGATTTTGACGTCGGAAGGGCACTAGGACTTAACTAAGATAGGTTGGATGTAAACTGCCTTTAAAATAATAAAATAAATGTAATATCTTAAGCATAGGCTTATCTACTTATACGAAGCATACCACACAAAAGTGCAACGCGGCAGCCTAAATTCTCACGTGGGTGGTAGAGCAGTAGACATAAGTATCTACAAAATCTTTTTTTTAGTTTGAATGTATTTGGAAGAGCGTAACGTATATAAATTTCTTATAATGCACATATAAATAAATAACTGTTATTTATTTTGTTTTTTTTATCACAATAACAGAGGCTGTCGGGATGATACTTTAAAACTAATTAAATCTGTACATAATAATGTCTACATGTATTTTTGGAGCGAATTTTTACAATTTACATTCAGCAACGAAAGTTACATTCAGGAGCTTATTTATTTTAAAATTTACAAAAAAATTGCAGATCTTCATCCAAACTAAAAAATACCTTAATACTACCGACATAATAATATGTATATCCTTGTCAATGTACTCGAAAATGCCGATAATTGGCACTTTAAATCCTGGCTGCACTGGCTACGTCAGTTCTTATGCCACTTCCTATGCTATGATTCAGCACCATCGGTCGGCTGCCGGATGACAGCACGCCAAACACTTTGCTCATAATGCGCACTTATTTAAACGGATTCAGGTCATATAATTCCGGTTTTTGTGTAATTTCGAAAAATTGCGCTGCCGCTTGGCTTGCAGACAACAGCTGGTATTATCGGTTGTTCATTTTCGCAATGGAATTTTACATCTCAAAAAATAATCTGATTTACCATTTTTTTACTCAACAATGAGAACTGTAAGTCCTTTTATAAAAAAAAAAATATTATTAACAAATATTCTGCTATCTTCTTTGCATTTGGTGTAATTTATTTTAATACTATTAATTTAATACGTAAAATATTATGTTTTGTTCATTAACTTTAAGTATGGGATCAAAACTTACAAGCTCATCGGCATTACAGATTGGAGGTAAAGTGCTATAATATAATACTGAGAAAACGTGAAACACAAATAGTTTTTATAATCACCCGAGTCAACTTAAAAGTGAAAACATTTAATATTCGTTTTTAAGTGCGGAAATTTCAGTAACTAGCTTAAGATTCCTCTTAAAAGTTCCTTCAATTTCAATAAAATAGTAGAACTGATCGGTTCGGTTATAGAACTTAAACAATTTTCTAACTAAGAAGATTTATCAGTTAATGGTAGTATATGCTCGATGAATAGTCTTGATTCAATGAAAATGTACCAGAGATTCGAAAAAACTTTGTTTTCAATTTGGCGGTGAGATATCTTTTCATCCTATTATTGTTTTTGCATGGAAAACATGTTCAAGTTTTATATTGAGCAAACAAAATATTGTGTTTATTTAAAATTTTTGTAAAGTTTGTTAAATAGCTTCAAACGGTTTTTCTGTTCATTAATAATTATCAATTTTATTTGTTTATACCTGACTGTCCGAAGGACACGCTTTACATCCTAAACCGTTTGACGGATTTCAACATATGAGTATTATTCGATTCGCCTCAGTTGTGAGAGTGACAAAGGGTATACTGTTGCCTAGTACTTCTAGACTTATTAATAGCAAATATTTATTAAATTAACGTTTTAAGGTTTATCAAAAATGAACACTGAACGTAACGTAAACCATTCTTTATTCGAGTGTCGAGTTCGAGGTAGAAAAATTAAGGCTGTTGTGGTGTAATAAAACTGTAACGCACCGTTTCTGTACGTTAAATATTACATTTATACAATAAATACATTATATATTTACACTAAATATTACAGATCCAGTAAATTTTTTTGGAACTAAAACAAATTTAAACAGGTAGAGAAGCATATTTCAGTTATCGCATGTTTTATTTGTTTCAGTAATAAAAAAATATACTTAATTAGATTTAATATGTAACTGACTTAACATCAGCAGTAGATAAAGGTTTTCAAGTTGACGCCATATATACAGACTTCGCGAAGGCCTTCGACAAAGTTGATCACAATATTCTGCTAAGTAAATTAAACATATTTGGTATCACTAACGTGGCTCTGGAGTGGTGTACATCATACTTACATTCACGGCCTTCATCCGTTGTTGTGGAGGGTGAACGGTCCGAGTGGTACACTGCAACTTCGGGTGTTCCGCAGGGTTCTAGTCTGGGTCCTTTATTCTTTAATATATTCATTAACGACATGTCGGATATTTTCCTTAATGCTACTCCTTATTTGTTTGCCGATGACTTAAAGATAGTCCGCACCATAAGATGTGAGTCTGATACACAACTCCTACAAGCAGATATCGATCACCTGCTTCAGTGGTGTGATGACAATAAAATGCCTTTGAATTGTAACAAATGTAACCATATCAAATTTACTCGCAAACGTAATAAATTCCAATCAGTATACAATATCAAAGGCACTGCCATAACTGAAGTTGCTGTGATTAGAGACTTGGGTGTTTATCTGGACGGTAAGCTAAATTTCTTGGAACACATTAATACTGCAGTAACTGCAGCCAATCGGGCACTAGGGTTTGTTTTGCGTAACTCAAAGGAGTTTAAAAAATCTTCTACCTCAATCCTTCTGTATAACAGTCTTGTCAGAAGCAAGCTTGAATACTGCAGCACAGTCTGGAACCCGGGCTACGAAGTACACGCAACACGGATTGAACGAGTTCAAAAAAGATTTTTACGTCATCTCGCCTATCGCTCAGGAACTTACAGATCTCTCAATTCCTATGTTGATAGGTTAATACATTTCAAAATGCTCTCACTGAGCACACGACGCATACTGTCAGACCTTTTATTCCTACACAAGTTACTCAATAATCACATTGACTGCTCAAGTCTACTGACCAAAGTAACTTTTCAAGTCCCGCGTAGAATACCGCGTCATCAATGTGCTCTTCTGAGACCGCCAAGATACCGCACTAATCTAGGAAAACACTCCACCATTGCAAGACTTAGTAACCTTTACAATAGCATATCCAGGGACTCGGAGGATATAGACATTTTTTGTAACAACTTACATAAATTCAAGAAGAACATCTTGACTAAGTTACAGGCTGGTTCCTAGACCTTTATATAAGTTCTGTATTTGCTGAACTTTGCTTTTAGATTTTATTTTTACCTAAATTTTTTTTTTTTTTTTTAATTTTAAATTGTATTAACTTTGAGTAGTCGTATTTTGTTTTAACTTCAAATGTTTATTGTTTTTGCACGCTGTGGTTTCTTGTAACTGGAAAAGCACACGACTCAACACTGCAGCTATATTATTTAATTTGTAATGTGTATTTTTCGTTAGAAACCCAAATAAATAAATAAATAAATAAATAAATAAATAAATAAATATGCAATATCAATGCGTCGTATTCTATTTGGTTTTCTCGGTTACCCGTAGTTGATAGCTATTGTTTTTTATTTGTAGAGATGCTGTTTAGAAAACTCGATTTAGGTAACAGTACATCAAAAGCGTTTGTCCTGTTAGCTTTGATGGTATTAAGCGTTTGTTTTTTGGTTCGAGATTTTTGGGGACGACTGCGGTGAAGTTGATGGTTTACTTTTTTCAGTGTTTGGTTCTTAAAAAATCAGTTTATAGAATTTTAAGAAATCTGAGTTCCTCTTTTTCCTGGCTTCTAGTGGTTGTGGTTGCAAAGCCTTTATTTTCTCTAAAAGTTTGTCCGGTACACAAGTTTCGTGATATAACGTTAGTCAGTAGATAACTTCATACATTGTAAGCGTTTTCTATAGAGTTACCAATCATAAGTTTATAGTATCAATCAAATTTATATAGAACTATAATTCGAATGACAAGGACTTGTTTCCTTTAGTTTAGGCTCTTGGGCTAGATTACGAGCGCGCCGGGAGAAAATATAGGGAATATAATACGTACTAACATCAAATATATATATATTTCGTTCATAACACGGAACTTTAAGTGCGCACTTTTATTAAGTCTGTGGGGTTTAAATATATAGGTACCACCACCCGCCATATTTGTCAAGCCTAGATTAACGTCTTGTCGTTGTCACAGCTGTCATTTTCGATCAATCAATCAATTAACATGTATGACTACGATACCAATATTAAATTACCGCTTCTTATAAAATCTAAATAAAAATAAAGGACGAGGTAACAAACAAAAGCGACCATTTTTACTTAAACCAAACCACAAATCACATAAATGTTGACAATAAACTGATAGCAAGCACCTGATTAACAAGGAAGCCGAAAAAACAGAAAAACACGGAACAGAACATTCGGAAAGAACAGAGTGGAGCCGATTGCCAGGCATAAAAAGAATTCAATCACTTTGTGCCGCGCTGGCTGCAAATCATCTGAATACGTAACATTTGACTTGACAAAATGACAGTTTTGACAGTGACAGATAAAGAATGAGTAACGTTTATAAACGTAGATAGAAAATAATAGACTTTACGGAGCTGCCGTATACATTTTAAAAACAAAAATATGCGCTGTAGATATGTCGTTCCGTATTAACTAAATATTTTTATATATAATTATCCGTAAGTAATGCGCTCATAGACTAGCACACTTTGGAAAAATCTCCTTTACAAGGAAACTTTAACAAGCCACGAACCAGTTAGCAATGTAGTATAAGCATCAGTAAATGTGTGTAAATGGGGGAAGTCTCTCAAATCTTTATGCAACATGAATAATCAGCTATTTACTAAGCACTCAAGCGGACTCACGAATATTCGGCCTGTACATTTATCAACGCGTTTCCATTGTACTGCTTGAAATTTTTTTTCAGTTTAGGGCTGGGTTTTACACCTAGTTTAAAAAAATTCTTCAACCTAAGCTTGGCCGCTTTGTTTCGCGGTTAGTTAGGGCGGATAAAAGAAAGGTTTTAAAATAATTTGTAAGCACAAATTAAAAACCTCCGATTGAACGGCTTAACCCATTTCTTTTAACAATGTTTCAGCTGACTCTCGATTCTTGATTAAATTAGCTTTTTAATATACAAGAAGGTCATCAAAATCAGTACATACGTTTGGGAGCTATGATGCCACACAGAGACACACAGATCCACACATGCACAGGTCCAACTTTTACCCCTTTTTTTGCTATAAAAAGAAAAATCTTTTATTTCCCTTTATTGAATCTAAAACTATCAGATACCTCATTGTTTTCATAGTACAGAAGAAACTAAATTATCACTAAAACTGCATTTTTCCCACAAAATCTATCAACACAGGTGATTCAGAAATCAGACATCGTAGTCACGATAAGAGCGATTAAAAGTCGAGGTTTCCCTACAATATTTGATAGTTACCCCAGAAAAATATATTGTTACGTTTTGACAACTTAAACTATTCTTAGTACTATGAAAATCTAACAATAAACAGATTTTTCTTAAGGTTTAGATTTGCAAATGCTGCGCTATTGTTGCTACTCGTCGTTGTTTTTCAAAACGTGTGCTCCTCTATGTGCAAGTTGAAATTATAGTAACTTTTGTAAAAAATTTACAATACATGTTTTGTTTATATTAGATTGTAAAAGCGTTTACGGTAGAACACAACTTTGCGCTATGGTTCGTGGCATCAGCGCCCATGGACACCATGTGTTATAAGTAAACACTATTTACCGACCCTAGCCTGTTAGTATTGCCTCTATTCATGTAACTGAATTGGCTGATCCTCTCCTTTCTCTGGAAGGCAACAACATTGTACTACTTAGGATACTGATAAAAACAAGAAGTATCAACCCACCAAAACGTCTACGAACAAAAGACAGCCTCTTTAATATAACAGGATTAGTAAAGTTTTAGGGAACTCGGCCATGCCGCGTCTAACGGTCCACCAATCGTTGCCGGAAAGTCATATATATTCTAATCGCTTATCTAAATTTCATAATGCGATGTAGATCATGGGTTGTGATTAGTCGGTTTGAGTAGCGCGTCACCGCTACATCACTCCCCTCCGAGACCGAAGGTCGTAGGTAGCGTTCAACTTCATTTTTTTGCGTAAGGTGAAGCTTGCCAGTATCTCAGCTGATGGTTCCAGTGAGTCGGAACCAGGTGCCGCGTAGTAGTCCACGGTGAGTCGGGACCAAGGCGATGAAAGTCCGACGATACTCGGTGTGAACAAGCTGCTCCAGTGAGTCGGAGGCTGTCCCAGGATGCCGAGGTGCAGACTCCTGAGTGCGTTGGGGCGGTGCAGTGGCTGTGCGTAGTGGATGGCGGCTGCGTTGGCCAGGCGAGAAGTGCTCTGCTTGTTGACCGGACGAACGTGCTGTGCCAAGTCGCAGGTGGAGGATGAGAGGTGGCGACCAGTCTTGCAAGGCGCTGCAAGGTGGCGGTCGCTTATGCCCGTGTTGTCCTCTGGAAACTGACTCTGGCGTGGAGTCTTCGCTGCTGGTGTGGAGAGCGATGACGACGATGATGATGATGAAGGCTGCTAATGTGCTCTGCTCGGGGTCACCACTTTAAGGAACTTATCCACACATTCACACAGATGGAATTGTGGTGAACAGGCCGCGACCTACGGCCCGACAATGGTTTTTGTTTTTTTTTGTACCCCTCCACGGGAAGGGCAGGAGGATAAAAAATTCTCTGACGCATACTCCGCGCGCGCGATCGGAGTTATGTGGGACTCGTCCCGACGCCTACCAGAACCATACCCACTAAATAACCCCCGGTCGGCTCGTGCAATTTTTTACCACACAGCCTTCTTCTGAGCGACGGCCAATTGGAGAAAGAGGCCGCGCTAGCTAATTTTATTTTTCAAACATTAAAAATTGAAAAATAAAATTGCATTAATTCGGATTTACATTAGAATTAGAATTTACGTTAGAATTAGAATTTGCGGCCTGAAGGGCTTCGAGATCTAAAGTTAATTGCGTGGGTTCGCCAGTGTGCGCGTTTCTCGGTCTAGCGACTTTGAATTTCGAATCTAAGACAGGAGCAGTATATGACACTGAATCTCGAACAAGATAATTGCGATGAGTTTCGGCGCGTTTGAAGAACGATTCTGAGAATGTTTTGAGGTGCTGTTGCACTGTGGGTAGTTCAAGATCTCTGTGCAGGTCCGCGTTACGCACGTACCAAGGTGCGTTTGTGGCCCTGCGGCAGAAGAGAATTTGAACTACCTGCAGTTTATACAGGATGGAGGGTTGGGCGTGGGCAAAGACTGGCGAAGCATATGACATGACGGGTCTAAGGCAGACTTTATAAAGCGTACGTTTATTTCCGAAAGACATTTTACTTTTTCTTCCTATCATACTATATAGGCGGCTTAAGTAAAAACGCGCGAGTTTCGTTACTCTATCGACGTGTGGCTTGAAAGAAAGCGTCTGATCTAAGGTGACGCCTAAGTATTTAATACTGCGCTTCCAGGGGATGGGAATACCTAACATTCGAATGTGACGATCGTTGTAGCGATTACGGAGTTTTTAGTCGAATTGAATAGCAGAACTCTTTTCTGGGTTGACATCGATACGCCATTTTTGAAACCAAACACCGAGGGCGTTTACGGCCTTTTGGAGTCTGGTGATATTAAAAGGGATCGCGTGACCTTTAGTGTAAAGGGCGGTGTCGTTTGCAAAGAGGGCGAGTTCGACGCCTTTCGGCGGGATGGGGATGTCGTTAGTGTACACAGTGAACAGCAGAGGGGCGAGGACTGAGCCTTGCGGGACTCCAGCCTTTATGGGACGAGGCGCGGAGAGCGTGCCTTCATGTTTGAATCGAAACGTACGGTCTTTTAGAAACGATGCGATTAATCTGACTAGGCGAACCAGTAAGCCTATTTTGTAGAGTTTATAAACGAGACCGCTGTGCCAGATTTTGTCGAAGGCCTTGGCTACGTTTTATTACGCGACTGTTTTATTACGACGCGGATAGAATCCTTCGAGTATGTTCTCGACGATTCGATGGACTTGCTGAGGGCAGGAGTGCTGAGCGCGAAAGCCGAACTGGTGGGGAATAATGTGAGGATCGCCATCCGTTGGAAACAAATGGTTCCGCATTCGAGAGAGTATGACTCTTTCGAGAAGTTTAGACATTGCCTTGAGGAGGCTGATGGGTCTGTGATTAGCCGGGACATTCAGAGGTTTACCCGGCTTGGGAATGCCTATGACTGTCGCTTCTTTCCAGGCTTTTGGCAAGTAGCTATGGTCGAAGCAGGCATTGAAGATAATAGCTAACAAGGTAAGCACCTGCCCCAGTTGCGTGGTTGGAAATTCCATCCGCACCCGGAGCCTTTTTGGACTTTTGATTTCTAATGAGAAGCAAGATTTCATCATTAGAGACTGTGACTGGGTCGTCGGTGATGGGGAGAGATTCTCTGCGGAGAACTTCGTCCTCCACCGCCTGGATGTGGGAGAGATCCACGGGTTGCGTGCTGGGCGAACATTGTGCCGCTATGCTGTCGGCGAAGCATTCGGCTTTCTCTTCGACTTCAAAGGCAATAGTGCCGTCGGGACGAGTGAGAGGAGGAACATGAGAGGCGTTGTCTACGCGTAAGGCTCGGGCCATTCGATAATACGCTTGGTGGGGCGGGGAGATATTCTCCATGAGATCGTTAAACTGAGTGTCACGGAGTTCCGCGAGGCTAGACCTAACTTTACGTTGAAGCTGATTCGCAGCTGTTCTGTATGCTGGCGTGGGATATTTCTTGGCTCTCCGGAGAGCCGCGTTCTTGGCTTTAATGAGATTGCTAACGGCTAGGGGAAGTGCGGGTTTGCCTTGCTTAGCAATAATTACTTTGTTGCTGATGGCTGAGTTAGCAATAGCATCAGTTAGAGTGTTAACTAATGAATCTATTTTATCCGGGCTATCTAATTAGTCGGGCGAAATCGCGAGCGGAGAATTCGGGGCCTCTAAGGCTGAAACTAACGTATTTTTAAAGCCTTTCCAGTTGGTAAAGGTCTTAGGAGATGTGACGTTTTCGTTAGGCGCACCTAGCACGAGGGAGACGGGGCGATAGTCGGAGCCTAGGTCATCGAGCGGTTCGATGGACCTGAGATCAAGATTGATTCGCTTGATAATTGCAAAGTCAAGGATGTCAGGAGAGTAGGTCGGGTTGTTGGGATAGTGAGTGGGAGTGATGGGGGATAAGACGTCTAAGTCAAGGGAGTTAGTGATGTCGAGGAGAGCGATACCACTGGTGTTGGTCGATAGGCACGTCCAGTCAGTATGTTTGGAGTTAAAGTCTCCGAACATAGTGACTGAATGGCCGAGGGCGAGAATGGCCTCGAAGTCGTTGCGGGTTGGTCTGGAGCCACATGGTATGTAGACTGAAGCTATGATGATGGTCGGATGACCAGTCATAGCCAATCTGCACACAGTGGCTTCCGTGTTGAGGAGAGGAGGGGTAGGGAGAGGACAGCAGTGGAAGCCTCTTTTGTAATATATAGCGGTGCCGCCGAAACCGTCGGAGTTGGGCCTATCGTTGCGAGTAAACGCGTACTTAGGAATAGCGTATCCCCTGGAGTGGTTAGGAGTAAGCCATGTCTCCTGGAGAAGTAATAAGTCAGGTTCTTTGTTCTGAAGGAACAGTTTGATCTCGGGAAGGTTGGTGCTAAGGCTACGAGCGTTAAAAGATACTAGGGATAAGCCCTTGGGTCTAATACGACTGGACGTGGGATTTGCGGGTCTAGACATTATAATTTACTTATTTACGAATTTATACAAAAAATAATAAAAATTATACAAAAAAAATAAAACGGGACGGCCGGACGCTGCCTCCAAGACAGAGCCGGAGTAGGCGTCGGCTGAACGGGCTTTGCTTCCGGTGGACCCCGGTTGCGCAGCGGCGGGAAGTTAGCGGGAGTGAGCGGCGGCGCCGGTTTAGGCACGACCCTCTTGGCGGTGGACCGCGGACTGGCCGCACAGCACTCAGGCAGGGGGGGAAGTGGATTCGGGAGTGCGAGTGCACTCCTTAGTAATGTGAGGATCCGGGCACTTTACGCACCTGGGGAAAGCTGAACAGTTAGCCGTTTCGTGGCCATAGAGCTGGCAGCGGTGGCACTGCCCAGGGTGACCGCGGGGGTTGGGACGCTCGACGGAGATATTTGAGAGTCCGCAAATTGTGCGAGCCATTCTAAAGATCTCCTTCGAGTTGGGAGTGTTGGACAGGATTACTAGAGCTAAAGGAAAACGCCTACCGCGGTTAGAGTGCATCTTGTGCACTGCTTCGGCCGGGAAACCCTAGGACTTAAGGTTCTCGAGGATTTCTTCGTTCGCGAGCTCGAACCGGACGCCCCGTAGTACTGCGCGGATCTTACGTTCCTCCGGGAGGGCGTAGGTGTGATAAGCGATTTGTTTTAAAGAAAGTAACCTGGTGAACGCGCGAAAGTCGTCGATGATCGCAACCTGGATTTTAATTGAATCGCCTGCGTTGGTTGCTTTAAGATAGTTGATTTTTTTCTCTTTGCAAAGATTAGATACTACGTTCCATCGCGCTTTTTCGCGGTGAAAGACGGGCGGAGGGAGCTGAGGCTTCGGCGGGACGGGAGCGCAGCGCGTCGCTGGCTTCGATGGGACCGACGGAGACGCGGTTACTTCGAGCGATTTTAAAGGCGCGGGGGCTGGTGTTGAAGACACCGGGGAGGGCTCGGGTATTGAAGATACAGAGGCTTTCTTCGAGCGCTTCTTGGAGCGCTTAGCGACTAATTGAAACGCTGGCTCAGGAGAGCCGGTTAAGGTGACGGCATCTGACGACGTATCAGACGCGGGTTCGGAGTCACTCCCGGGAGCGGTACGCTTGTGACGCGACGCGTGAGAGGATGCGACCGATTCGCAGTCCATCTCGGACGAGGCGGGAGACGCGGGAGAGCTGTAGACCTGAGGGGTCTGGACGTTGGACGCCTGAGGAGCCGGGGTGGCGATAGATGCCTGTAAGGCCTGCGTTATTACGTCATCTGATAAGTTGGCGCCGGACGCAACGAGCGCCTGGGCGAACGACCTAAGAATGTTTTCAAGGTCCATTGGAGGGCTTGGAACTACAATATGTAATATATAAATATATAATGTATGCCTAGGTTCCCTAGCAAACCTAGCTCCTAAACCTCCCTACCCGTGGTAGGGGGGCTGGGGACGACGCGAAGTGGTGCCCCTAATTCGGACAGCACTGTACCGTCACCCTGGGAAAGGCCCAAGTGCAATGGGATCGGTTCAGCCGGTTTCTCCTTGGCCTGAAGGGCCTTGGAAGCGCACCGGGGCAACGCTATCAGGCTTAGTTGCCACCGTTAAGTATCCACCTGATCAAACGCGAGTCTACTACGGAG
Source organism: Marasmarcha lunaedactyla (assembly GCA_923062675.1). Lineage (NCBI taxonomy): Eukaryota > Metazoa > Arthropoda > Insecta > Lepidoptera > Pterophoridae > Marasmarcha > Marasmarcha lunaedactyla. Next base: position 14,363,930 of record OV281346.1, on the reverse strand, counting down.
TGTGTTGTCAGTAAATTGACAACAAAAACCGGCCGTAGACCTGACGAAGTTGGGTTGCACTAAAAGTGCGGGATTGACTACGTTACGACCGGCCGGAGCCGGCCGCAGAGCGAGTCTCTGACTACGTAACAGGCGCCAAGCGTCAAGTACGCAGCCAGAAAGACAGCCCGAGTCTTGCGAACCACTATCGAATTTAATCGACCGTGGTAAGCTCAACCCTGTTGTTGCTGCACTTATCGAGGTGAGATTTTTAATTCGAGGGGTGCACAAAGTGCGGGATTGACTACGTTACGACCGGCCGGGCCCGGCCGCAGAGCGAGTCTCTGACTGCGTAGCTAGCACCAAGCGTCAAATACGCAGCCAGAAAAACAGCCCGAGCCTCGCGAACCACTATCGAATTTAATCGACCGCGGTAAGCTCAGCTCTGTTGTTGCTGTGCGAGACCGACTAAGTTGCAGCCGATCGAAACCGGCCGCAGCGTAAGCCCTACAGAGGCTATCTCAATTCGTCGAGGACGAAGCGAGATTTGTACGAATCCGGCGTATGAGTATTGCGAACGAGTTGTCGTCGTGAGACGACAATCGTGACTCAACAGCTGGAGCGACCGCGAACGCGTCCGAGCGGGGCCGGACGCAGAACGGATCTGAGAGTGGCGTTTGAGTATTGCTACGAGAGAAGTCGTGAGACAACAATCGTGACTCGGCAGCCGGGAGCGACCTTCAACACGTCCGAACGGGTCCGGACGCAGATCGGGTCTGATGTGAGACAATGGTTGTCGGAGAGTCATTTATATTCTAATAAAAATAGTACAGCAATTACTTATCTAAGCTTAACTACGTTGGTAACACTAAATTATACTAAGGCTTCCAAATTTTATAAAATTAGGTGCAATCGTATAATTGGGAGCAAAAAGTATTTCTGTAGATTAGTTACAAAAAGAAGGAAAACAATTAAAATAAATCAAAAGTAAAGTAAAGTAAAGTGAAAATTGATTAAAAATGATTAAAATAAAGATTTGATCAAAAATTCAATTGCCAATTTATCTCAATTCTTTGACACCGGATTAATTAGGAATCGACCATCTGGATTTCACAGGCCGGCGGATTGACCAGTGCATCTGAGTCAAATCAAGACAACCGAAAATATTACGGCGTGTAATTAGCAGCCAAATGCCAGCAGCGAAGGGATTGGGAATATTAACCCATTTACGCCCAAGACTAAAGTACTCGTAGAAAAAAGAAATAATCCATATTATTTAGTAGGAAATAGGGTGTTTGAACATAAAACAATAAAAAACGTTTTGTTTTTTTTATTTACTAGAAAAAAATGCCGTCCTTAAATGGGGACACTGGGCTCATTCAGTGTGGTATTGTACATAGCATGGTTTTTCAAGACACAATGTATTTTTGCACATTTTGCACCCCCAGTGTGCCTTACTATGGCAAACAGTGCATTGCAGCTGTTTTGTCCACTTTTGCGGAAAGTGGCCAAAACCATCAAATTGTAAATTGAACACTAGCGAGGCTGATGGACGAGAATGTTCATTAGTATTTTGTCGCAAGTAATAACAAGAAATACTACGTCGAAATTGTAGCTGGTCCATACTCACGTCGTTACTAAGCATGTGAAGACGCAAAGCATTACTAATACACAGGTCAAACATGTACGTAAATAACACCCACCACTACTTTTTGCCTTGTATTGAAGTCGAGTACATTGAAATCGACTGATCAGCTTAAGCAACACCGCCCATGCCTTTGTTGTAATTCACAAATACTTGCGGAATATCTACATTTAAAAACTAAAGGTACGTTGCAGTCCTCGTCTAAAGACCAAAATATACGTTCGCGAGGCAACGTGTGATAACCACAAAGAGATAGAATGCTCAAAAATGTTTTCAACTCAGGAATGGAAATGTCGTAATCATGTTTATTATTTCGTGATGCATACAATTTAGAATATTTAAGAATCATATCCATTACTTCTTTATCAAAAATCTTCTCAAAAATTTAAATAGGATTTTTATCTTTGAGATCAGTAATTAGGTTTTCGAGTCGTTGTTGTACATTATTCTCATCAAAAGTTATGTAATCGTAGCTAGGCTCACATTTACGCCAACGGGACTCAAGATTGATTCGTCGCCTCTTAGCAGAATTTGACAAAGACTCTTCATCAGGTCCCAATGTTTTTCGTCTCTGTTTACAATAACTTCGACATTTCCAGGAATATCTTTTGGTATGTCATTGGCAACATTATTATTACTTGTCTTCATCGCCTTCTTCTTCGTCAGTGAGGACACTTGGTTCAGGAGGAAGAGCAACGATATCGAATTCAACATCTGAGTCCTCTTTTGCAATAACAGCATCAAGGGCCTCCTGGAGTCTATGATAGCTGTCGCGTATTGTAAATTGCCGTTTCGACATATTTATGTTCAATCAAAACTCTGTAAAAAAGAAGGAATATTTTACTCTTTATGTGCCCACTGTCCCTATTTGGGGACACCAACAAAAAAAGTGTTTCTAAGTTCAGTAAACTATATATTTCATATTATCAAATTATTATCAAAAAGTAAATAAAGTATTCCATGAGGTTATGTAGAAAAATTAAGAATTTACTAACGTAAACATATTGAAAAATCACTACAACTTTCTGATTCACTTTATTTATGACGCTAAAATACTTTTTATAATATGATTTTATCCAAAATGTTTGGTATAAAACTTAAGACACATTAATCACCTCGACAATAATACACTGTTAGCAAACTTACCATATTAATAAAAAAAGTTGAGAGTAGATTTGAAGGTGTCCTCATTTGGGCACGGCAGGCATAAATGGGTTGACACCTTTATGCGACATTACGTCGAATTCGAAGTCATGTTTTTTGAATACTCAATAATTTAGCTACTCAATAAATAAATAATAAATAAATTATATATGCAAATTTCTCGCCAGTTTTTTTAATCTTCAAACAGCCAGTAATCACTAGAGCTGACCTAGAGAAAAGGCTTGATGGGGAAGTAATTCAGAGGCCAATTGATTTAGTTTGACTATCGTTATCATGAAATTGTGACACGGCGTATTTTCCTGGTGAAAGATCACTTCTTTTTTCTTTATTTGAGGGCATTTTTCTATACAATACCATTAAATGAATTGGTCTGTAAAACTCCATAATCCCATATAATATTGGTTTTTTATTATCAAGGTAGTGGCCAATGCCTTCCGGCAGATTTTTATTTCTTTGGCCGCTTCAGGCTGCTTTCACCAGCCACTCCCCACCCAGCATACTAGGTACCGTTTCGATTCCGTAGTAAAAATTATATTTAGTTCTCTCAAAAAGTGTCAAACAGCGCTCTGACTCATTAATACGTTGCTTTTGATTCATATTTAGGAAACGTGAAACGTTTGTTCCAAAATTGTGAAAACGATGATATCTCTACTATTTCAGCTTTCATGCGCACTTTTAACTTCCAATCTTCCTTCACCGTTTTCATGACATGTTTTGTGGAGTCACTGGTTCATTTGGACGACCAAAGCGTACAGCATATTTTGTGTCCGTACGACCACGGTTGAAATCCGCATGCCACCGCCTAATGGTTGGTGCAGACATAACAGATTCCGTGATTGATCCCGATGATGTTTCCCATCGAAAACCATGTTTTATCATTAAAGGAAACACGTTGTATTCTATTGTTTCGGAATTACAAAAATAGCATGCCATTTAAATGTCACAGCCATTTAAATGGCATGCCTTCAAAACAATGGCAACCACTTTGAACAAGTTTTGTAATACCTACCTGCTTGTTTTTTTGTTAATAAAAGTACTTTTTAATTAAAGTTTCTTTTTTCATGTCACTTATTGAACAGTTTTTGTCTCCCTTACACTTATTGTAAAACTACCCTTCTCGTTCACACACTAAAGCATGAAACTAGTACCCATATTACAGGCACGGCCTAATTTGGGTAATAGTATAGACACTCTTAAACCGCACGTCCCTCCAACTTCTACACACAAAATAGTTTAAGATGCAGACGCAAGAACATGTCAATATCATTGGTTCCGCAAACAATTCTTGAATAACCGGATTCGTTGGTCAACTAGTGCATGAATGGCGCAGAGTCGCGCAGAGCGGACGTGTCGTTCCATACAAAGCGCACGGTCTACGCTATACAATGCCCGTAACTAGCTCGATCGCGCAAATAGTTGGCCGACTGCTACATTTTAATAACACTTTTTCACCATAAAAATTATATATAAATGTCGTGTATAAAACTTGTTCGCTTATTAAAATTGGTCTAACGAACTGTAAGTAACCTTGCTAGTCTGCCACAATTCACAAATATTTTTTTATTGCAGATTGGCAGGTGTTTGTCTTCCATCTCACGTAAGTGATGATGAAGTCTAGGATGGTACATGCCTGTCCAAGACGTACCTATTCACTGCTCTTAAAGGCTACAGGATTGAATTTGTCTGAAAAAATCAGCACAGGCAGATCATTCCACTCTTTGGCAACATGAACCCAAAATTAGTTGTCGAAACGCTTCGTTCGGCTTTTTGTCACGTCGACCATAAACGAGTGGAACTTCTGTGTGTGGTGGTTGACCGGTGCAGATAGGGGAAGGTTTGATCAACTCAAAAAGAGCATTTACACCCTCTAAGGTGTAATTTTATCTCAGTCAATGTAAAGAAATTTGGATTTGGATTTGAATTTGAATTCGAGACTATGTACCTAAATAGATGTCAGTTCGTCGTTTATAAATCTGCGGGCTCTTTGATCGACAGAGTCCAAAGCTTCTAGTTAATACTTTACGGAATCATCCCAAAGAAACTACACGAGTACTCCATACATGCTTCCAAGTCCATTTTTTGTAACATTCAGGAAAACATTGTCCTCCAAGAAATATCTGAGTAAAATATTACTCGTTTGGTATTTACTAGTAGCTTGTCTGAAGAGTCTTACAGACATAAAAAGCTATTTGATAGCAATGAACAGCATACTGCTTCCTGTCTTATTATCACGAATAGTTGAACGTCCACAACTGACGCTTGTAAAAGGCTATTGTCGGCCGAGTGGCACAGTAGTCCTGCCTCATATGCTGGAGGTCCGAGGGTCAGGTCCTGATCGGGGCATTCATTTGTGTGATAGACACAGTTGATTGTTCTGGGGTCATGGTCTTTCATGTACCTCAACGTTCAATGATTACTAATTATGTGACAGTGTAGCCCAAATAAAAGGATTCCTAGAGCCTATAAACTTGGCATATAGATACAATAAACATTGAAAGGTCTGTAAAGTGACGCTTCGTTTTTTGTGGTAGATTTTTTTTCATCGACGACTATTGGAACTTACACAAAACTCACTTTTACAGAAAACATTTACGGTGTCACTGAGTTTTTTACTGCGCGAACTTATTATTTTGTGTTACAGTCTTCATTACTGGGTTTCACATGCTAAAAAATGTAAAGCCGTCGTCTCGATTAAAATTGTTCGAATTTTTCTTTATTTCTAAGCCTCCTTTAGTAAGTCGCGCTATGTGTCGTCTTTCCGTAGACAATACGAGTATTATAAAACGTTTTGAAGTGGTTGGAATCCAAATCCAGGGGATGTTCGGCAATGGCAGTAAATGACAAAAAAACAATTAAATTCTCAAAATAATCAACATTTTTAGTAAAAAAGCCTTTGTTATATCGTTTTTTTCATAGGAATATATTTTTACACTTTTTGGTAGCTAATAATAGGTCTTTACCTATGAAACTGCCGTTTTGCCGTACTGGCCATTTCAAATGGAAATATTTTTTTTTTTGACTGATAGGTAATTCTTATTTCAAATTAATTTTATTTGACAAACATGGAATTCTTTTTCTAAAATCGTCATTTGTTTAAAAGTTAGTGTTTTGTTTTCAACGCATTCGAACATTTTTCGTCATCATGGATAAGTTAAAAAATCGAGTAATTATGGAGTATGAGTACCGTCGTGGCAGCAAAGCGGCACAAGCGGCACGCAACATCAACGACGTTTACGGAGCGAACACTACAAACGAACGCACCACCCGTTATTGGTTTACCCGCTTCCGTTCTGGAAATTTTGACCTGAAAAATGAACCCCGTGGTCGTCCGAAAACTTTGGTTTTTTAAAGCGAATTAAAGGCAATTGTGGAAGCTGATGAAACTCAATCCACGGCTGAATTAGCAGCAGCTTTCGACGTTAGCATCAAAACAATATTGGTCCATTTGCGTCAAATTGGCAAGGTAAAAAAGCTTGACAAATGGGTACCCCACGAACTCAATGACCGCCAGCGCGAAGTACGCGTGGAGACGTGCCTTGCACTGCTCAGCAGGCATACAAATGAAGGAATTCTGAACCGCATTGTTACTTGTGACGAGAAATGGATCCTGTTTGACAATCGTAAGCGCTCAGCAAGTTGGTTGGACCCTGGTTCAGCACCCAAACAATGCCCTAAACGAAAACTTACCCCTAGAAAAGTGATGGTTACTGTTTGGTGGTCTAACGCGGGTGTAATTCATCACAGCTTCTTGCCAAATGGGACAAGCATTACTGCAGATGTGTACTGGGAAGAACTGAACACAATGATGGAGAAGCTCGCTCGTCTCCAACCAGCTTTGGTCAATCGTTCGGCTCCACTGCTCCTGCACGACAACGCGCGACCTCATACTGCACAGCAGACGGTCTCCAAGCTACAAGAGTTTGGGTTGGAAGTTCTCCGTCATCCGCCGTACTCACCAGACCTTGCGCCTACAGACTTCTACTTTTTCCAGAATTTGGATAACTTCTTGGCGGGAAAAAAATTCAATACCCGAGAGGCAGTACAAAATGCCTTTGAAGAATTTGTTGCCTCCCGTTCAGCTGATTTCTTCAAGAAAGGCATAGCTACCAATGCGTTGGCAAAGATGCATTGATTGCATGGGTGATTATTTTGATTAATAGAAATAAAAAATATACAAAAAAATTACGCTTCATTTATTTCGTGAAAAACGGCAATTTCATAGGTAAAGACCTAATATTTCAGCACTTCCTTAAAATAACATTATTATTCCTTAAATAACACAACCTCCCGAAACTAATGTATAGAATTACCAGTAACCCTGTATGTGACATATGTATGATAAACTTTTTTTTGACGCTGGAAAATCCTCACGGATACCCCGCCGGGCAGAGGCTGCAGTCAGGTTATGTCAGACTCTTACCGGCTAAAAACCTGCTTTTTCCGTCTGGACGCAAGAAATCAGGTCACGAAGAGCTTGCATATTTCGTTCGCGGCCTGACAGCGTTAGCCGGCGCTCTGTGCAGCGCCGGCGACGTCCCGAGAGGAAAGCGACCCTTTTCGAGTTGTTCTTCATGAGATAGTGCGCAGGAAGCACACATGCTGTCCTAGACCTTTTCAGCGATAAAAACTGCCCTCCGACATCCCGTGCGACAGCGACGAAGCGGAAGAGAGGATTCAGCATCTTCCTGACTCTTTCGAGAGCATTACTACTAAGCCGAAAGATTGCACCGCCTGCCTCGTCCTCCCACTCTCAACCATAGCGAGGACCACGGTAGGGAGCGAGAGATCGGCACCCTATACAAAAATGAGGGGTCTCGCTTTCGGGTCCCAGGGAATAGTACCCGCCATCACGCAGGATGCCCCACCCAAGATCATGCAATAACACCGATATGTATGAATAACCTTGCTATAACCTCAGCTAAGCCCCACAATAACAAAAAAAAATTAGAGAATGAAAACATAGCATTGAGCGTAAATATATATAATTACATATATTTTTTAGCTTTGGCCCATGAACTAAAGGCAGTAGGCACCTACCTGCCGACTTATCAATAAAACTAATCCTTTACCCTATAAATCTTTGCTTAGCAAACCCCGTGGAAACTCGTAAGGTGTGCGATGTAACCGCGTTATGAAATCAGGAATAAATCATGAAATTACGTAACGTTATATATAAATACTGTAAAGCCGAGGTGCTTAGGCTGTCAGCTGCGTTGATTGACAAGTCAAACTGTATTTTACAAATGGTACATAATGTAAAGTTTTGTAATGATGAAAAGATAATTATATCAAAATTGAGTCTATCAACGACATATAACTTATATAATTTGACATATCGACCCACAAACCTTTTAAAAAATACTAAGAACTAATTTTAGAACCTGAAATTACCTAATAGCTTTGAGTGGTCTAGGACTGTCCTCGTATCGTTTTCATGGTGTTTTATCAGACTTCGAAATTTTGCAACAAATCGTCATTTATTTTGCAAACCATCTATTATTTATCTCTTATACTAAATCTATAGTCTCTATGCACATGTTTTTTTTTCTATATTTGCTGAGTTATAGTCGTCCTCAGATGGGATTTATCGATTTGAATCTCTTTATCGGATAAGTTATATTTCATTTAATAATATTTTAAATAAAATGTAATGGTTTCTACATTGGTAAACCAAAAGTGAATCTTAATTATTTCTAACTTAACCTTTCTTTTTATTTTGGTGTTCGTATAAAATGTTTTAAATAAGGTTGACGTACAAAAAGCTTTTTTTCTTTTGCTTCTCACTTAAATTATCTCGGGATCCACGTTTTTTGCGAAAGTAGGCCATCAATTTACTTAAATATTCGTAAGCGTGTGCTAATAAATTAAAGAAACCAAAATAAGTTTTTGATCATTAGATATAAAATCGTTTCGTGGGTCGTGGTTAATATAAAATTCTGAAATGCTTTTTGCATTGAAATTAAATTTTTTGTGTTGCTGATAATATAGGAAATTTGAGTTTTGAAAGGGGTTCAAGATAGTTGTATCTCCGATCGTCTTGAGTGCATTTTTCAAAATTGCGGTGACTAAAAATTGTAAATTGTAATATAATCTGAGAGATGCTATATTATACTATACTATATAAGTATTGTAAAGTTGACCAGAAATAACCGCGGCACACGGTTAAAGCAATGTATAACTATGAGGGGCACTCTAAGACACATTTCAGAGTTATGCGCAGAAAGTTACTGCAATAGAAAAGCTTAACATGACCTACAAAACCGACCTGAAGCCATTTTACGCACTATAGTAGGTCTGAATAGTAGTTTTCGGCTTAACCCGTACTTATTTGAGTATTAAATTACCACGCTTTTAACATATTTTTAATACAAAAGGTAGCGTTGCCAAAATACCGCATAGTCAAGTTACTAAGTTTATCGAAGCTATGAAGAATTAAACGCACGGCACACTTACGCATGTTTAAAAGAACGCAAAACTAAAATACACTATTTTCAAAAATTATCGACCCTTGTCTATTAAAACCAAATCCAAATACATTATGAAATAAAAAAAAAATAGTTACCTTTTGCGACAGTAATATTTGATATCTAGAAATCTTTTATTTAATTATATCTGGGTTTTACATGGATTTTTTGGATTTTTAATAGGTTAAGTTAGACGTCTTAACGACAATTTGAAAATATAACAATATGTCATAGCTTTGACGCCGCAAGATTTGTAAATATGACCACAATTTAATTTAACTTCTTTTTATTGCGAGAGTCAAATGATATCTAGCAATAGGTACCAAATTCTCTGTTCATTTTGTGTGGTTACATATTTTTTATTGCTTGAGAAAGAAACTGGACAGAATTTCTTGTCATTACGTAGTTATTGAGTTTGGTCGAGTTAGATAATAACCTATAGAAAAACCTTCTCAGGCAAACATTTCGGACAGACTTATATTTCGCCACCGTTTCCTGAAGGAAATGGATTAATTGTCGTTTCTGTATCGTGGACGAAATATTGTGAATCTGCGTTCAAAACAAAGGGAGTTAATGGCAAATATGATTACTAACATTTCGGTCTGTGCGAAGAAATACATATTGACTATTGACCTATGAAATAAGCTTCCTTACTTTTTCACACACATTTTTTTTTAAATTTTATTTTAATATGCCAAGTTTATTAAATTCACTTCGTACTTTCTAGAAAAGAACAAAACAAACTTGCTATTTAAAAAGCTAAAAAAATAAGGATTTTCTGCGGTAACTTGTTTTAGGACGTTTGAGGGAAAATTTACTATTCAACGGTGTTCACCAACTCGACCGCCGGTTAGGGGACGAATATTGTTAATTGTACTAAGAAATAGTTTTATCTACATTACATTTTCTAAATGTAATAAATGTAAAAAAAATTTAATTCTGTAAATTTACACTTTATGAAATTTTGTGGTAATAGAGTTTACTTTTTTGTCAGCTCCCCTGGGACGGTTCTACTATTTTCAGTGCTTCCTATTTTAACATCCATGATGATCAATTGCACATTTTGTTTCTCAGAAAAATAAATAAATAATTTACAGCTATCATTTTCTAAGTTCCTTAGAAATTAAATTTTAATTAAATTAAATTAAAATGTTGATCAATAAAATGTTTAACTTTATTCTTATATATTTTATTTAAACTTTGAACTGATAAGCGCAATAAAAAACACAATCGTCGTTAATTATGAAAGAAATCTAGGTATGCATTTTTTTGTCATTCATACGAATCAAATTGTTTTTTTCTTTTTTATATAAATGATGCCTTGAATTATTTACCAGTATTCCAAACACACTCTCTATGAACAGTTCCTTAGATCGGACAGCCACACTTAAATTTTCCAGATTACATACAAACGAATAGTTTCTCGCATAAAAGTAGTTAGGTAACAGTTGGCCCTTTAGATAATATTAGACTAGCTGTGTAATTCTGTTTTTCGAACGGAGGTAGCCGCGATTCCGATCATTTCTGAGAAAAGCTCGGCTGTCCTTAGCAACTACTCGTAATGGTATTACTCGTACATTAACTAGTAGGTAGTTATACCGTACTACTGATATTGCTGATTATAGTGATATATAGCAATTGATTTATCTTTTTCTAAGCAATTTATTTAAAATAAATAACAATAATTGAAAACGCTTAATTACCGGTAAAATACACAACGTGCGATAATGGTTAAAATACAATAAATTTAACAAATGGACTCTATCATTCAAAGCACGCATTGCAACAATAAAACACCAATGCTGAAATATCGCCTAACTTATATAGAGAGTATGATCCCCTGGGATTTCCAGGTTTCCTCATGATCGATTTTCATATCGACTCTGTATGCCTAAAATATCTAGGCAGGCAATTAATGTGACGAAAGATTAATTTCGCTATGAATAATTAACATAAATATGACCCTAGAGTGGTTTTTAATAAAATATTTTATATAGCCCTCCATGGCAGATGGAGGACACAACTATCACACAATATTCACAACTAGATCATAAGGTCTCAAACAGGTTTTTTTGTACTTATTTTATGATTCTCAGCTAAACAGAAGCAATCACCTCTAATCGCTTAAATGATGCTTTCTTAAATTACTTTTTTTATATCAAAAATTGCAATCGTAAACAACAATCAGTGTTTCTCAGTAAATTATTATCTTAAATTAGCAAAACCATTAAGTAGTACAATACATTATTGTTTTGCCAAATGATTGCAGTACCTACACATTGAAGAGATGCTAAAACTTAATTATCGTAGATAAATGTACATTGTTATTGTAAGCTTATTAAGCCATTTTATGTCATTGATACAAGTTAAAGATGTAGTTGAAAAAACTGAATTACTGAGGTAAGGAAGTAACATTGTCAGCAATGTTAAAAATGAAATACGAAACATTATTTATATTCGGTACTTTTTAAGACTAACAAAATTGCAAATAAACTGGCCAGCAAGTTACCAATTAAAGATTTTTGAGGTGAGGCGGGTTGCGCTGTACGCGTGGGGCGTTCACTGAATTGTAAAAAGACGGTTGGTCTATTCCGATCTGGTAGAGGCAGATATTTTATTATATTTGCTTTCTAGTCATGGATGTGTATGTATGTTTATTTAAGTTTATTTTTAATATTTAGACATGAAAAAAAATATCTATGTGTGCTTATATATTTCTTAAGTTTATATATCCGTTATCTAGTATCCATAACACTAGTTCTTAATGATACTTAATTTGGGATAGATAATGTGGTGTGATTGTTAGAAATATTATTATTATTACCAAATGAAAACAACAATGAAATACCGACCTTATTGCGTTTCGTTAAGATCTTCAATATAAGAAACACAGACTCGTGCTATCTCACTCATAATACTTCTACACCTGCTGGCAAAAAACACCGGAGCAATGATGGTCGAGAATTTTTGCGCCATAAAGAAGTATTTACTTCTGCGCTGGTAAATCAGCGTAATTTATAAACGTGGCAATACTGTACACCAATATTCATTATTACGGTCTGATGAATGATGCCTTAATATATTTTATTACCATTCTGCATTCAGTAAGGTACACTTATATTAATAAAATTATATAAAGGCGAAAGTTCGTGTTTATTTTTTGTTTGTTATTTTGTTTACATTCAAACTGCTGAACAGATTTAGACGTTTTAAAGTCTTATCACAATCTCTAAATTTTTACAGGAATTAACTGGAAAATATCGCGGGAAAAGCTACGTATAAATATTAAATAATAATAAATAATCAATACACATAGTAGATTTTTAAGACGGGACAGTAAGGGCTAGGAGGCCATACATTAATTATTGGAATATTCTGAACTACTTTTTTTTCAAAATCTGTGAATGTAGAATTGTAATGTAAAATGTATATTCTACATTCACAGAATATCTCAAAAAGTTGTGGATGGTCCTAGAAACATTTTCCTGTATCTAAAACGGTTAAGGTACCTGCCCTTACTGTCCCGTCTTAAAAATCAACCCTGTATATAAAAGCATATTCAGGAAATATTTCTATTGCACTAATATTTCATAAAAGAAAGAACCCAACTCTACAACGGATAATCGCTTGCATCAAAGGGTCTCATCTGAAGTCCTTTCTCACAGAGCTTTTCCGCTTGTCACAACGTCCGCCACTTATCTTTGAACCTTGCTCTCTTTGCTTCCCGCACATTGTAGAGATCAGTGTTAGTCGGTTCGTGTTTGTAGATTAGTTAATACTTTAAAAAGTGGCTATTACTTTATTAGCGCGTTATTTAAATGAATATTTTCGAAGATATTACAGATTTATCATGCAGGGACAAAGACCCGTGCGAAGCCGGGGCGGGTCGCTAGTTATGGTATAAAGGTAAAAGGACTTGGACAGGCGTGTATGATCCTCGTCTTCATCGTCACTTTCCATCAGGTGAGATGGAAGACAAACGCCTGCTAATTATTAATAAATAAAAAAACACTGGATTCGTCCTGCGTCTTGCGGTCCGATCAAATTGAATGCAGCCCGCACCCTGTATGAATATTATTTGTTGGTCAGGGCGACCGGGTAGCTATCCGGGCAGACCAACTGGTCAGCAATCCGGGCAGGGTTCGCGGTCAGCGATGCAAGCACAGTAACCGGTCATCTTTATAACTGGGATCTTTCTAATGGTATAAATACGGATATGTCGTACGTAGTCCATAAATTATTGTGTCAGAAGTCATTTTAATTATTTAAAAAAACGCGTTATTTGCCTTTGACAGCCCTGGCTTGTTGCCAGCCGCAAGCTGACCGCAGGCCCTTCCGCATCCTTCTCTAGCCAACCGCCTGCTGGGTGCGTTTCTTACGATCGTAGTCACATAAAATATATCAAATGTAAATGATGTTCATAGAGGGTGCAGGAAGTCCTTTGATGAATCCGACTTTAAGAAAAACTTTTTATTTATCATCAATTTATGGTGAAACAAGTATGTAAGCTACCTTAGTTTGGTAAGCAGCATTTATTTATCGTTTATCTTGTATTAGCTGCGTAATTACGTTAGCGCACCCTTGAACTCTGGCAGATAAAACGACAAATAAAGTTCAATTTGTGTTTTAGCCAACTGTAGGCTTAAGTTGGAATTTAGTAAAGTTGTCAGCGTAGCGCTGGCGATATTGTGGAAAGGGCCAGAATTATAAGTCCAAAATGTTAGCAGGTCTTACTTATTGAGTTATAAAATAAGGGTATACAAAGTAGTGCCAAATATAAACAATAAAAACGTAGTAAAAGAAATAAATGCGTTAGATCTAACTCTAGATCTGGAATCCTTTTTATGAAATATAAAAAAAAAATTGGAGGTGATTCAAAAAAAGTTTTTAAGAGCTATGCACTACCGCATGAAAAAAAAACTCTCGTACTTTCTCTTATAACATATTGTTAAGTGAATACAAACTAATGTCACTGAAGGAGAGAAGAACTACTGCTGATGCTATCATTCTATTCAAACTACTTAGTAGTATGCTAAATTGTCCTAAATTGCTGGAACAAGTCACATTCAATGTCCCTAAGCGAACGACTCGGCGCACACATTTGTTTTGGTTGGATAAACAACAAACCAACCAAGGTCAACGTGCACCTCTCTATCGCATTTGTAACACATACAACAAGAGGCTTGAATCGGTAGATTTATTCAGTCCTACACTTCGGGAATTTAAAATAGTATTTGTGAATTACTGTCTGGTTTGTCGAATAATTCATGTTAAGTTTTTTTAAAATCATTATTATGTTTTTGATTTTCTTTTCTGCTTGTATGTTTAAAACACTTCATAATCAATAGTTTTTTGGTTTTTTTTATTTTTTAAATATACATTATGATGTAATAACCTCATTGAGACAATAACGCATTTTAAACTGGTATAATAAAAACTTACTACTGAATCTTTTATATCTGTACGCAGAAATAAACATACCCTTGCTATCAGTAACATATAACCATGTGGGAATGTTAAGGGTATTTCAATTACTAACACTAGATTATAATGTTTTTTTTCTTTACTAACTTTATTGTAAACACCTGTTTTTTCTCCAAATAAAAAAAATAGATATAGTTTATGTTAAGCATGAATTGTTATGTATTGCTTATATGCTAATTAAAGTTTATGGTCTGAAAATTTCAATTATAAAATTATATATTAAATCATTTTACTTCTCGCTGCTCGTTGATATTTATACAATAATATCTCTTGCTTAATATATAAATCACATTTTTTAATTAAAGTTAATATAAAATAAATATATTTCAATCCACAGTTAAAATATGGCATGAGTTCTCGCAACATCTGACCACAATGTTTTTTTGATTTTGACGTTCTACTTCCTAGTTTAAAAAAAATAATAGTTGCTAATGATGCGTATAAATTATGAAGAAGGTTTACGTTGTCTAAAGGCCAATGTGGTGTACAAAATATTATAGATCCACTAAAGTTCTACATCGGCAGGGGAGGTAATAGAAATAATTATTTTAATAACTTATTTATTTTATATTCATTCACTAGATATATTACATCTTACTCCGACGATGGAGCAAGTCAGAATCTATTGTTTCTTCAATTATTTTATGTCATTCGATATATTCAAATTTATAGTATTTCATTCTTAATTTATATAGACCTTTTTACTAAAATATCGCAGCATTCTGACGTGCTCGTAAGGCTTAGCCGTGACGGTCGGCCGCCCGCCCTCATACAATTTATTCACACAAATAAGGTTGGGTGGATGAATTTCTTACAAAAGTTATCTTAACTACCTACCTGAGTGAGGATATCTTTATACGACGGCCTCGGGAGAGACTACACCTGTCGATAAGATTATTCCTGGTGGTTGGTGTGAATTCTTTACGTACAAAGAGAAAATATAATACTACATAAGCTTTGGCTTCACCATGGTCCAAGGAACAACTGCTTCGAGAGGAATTCCCGCCCGTAAAACCTCGCTAAAAGCAAGCGAGCGTCGCCTAAGCTATTTTCAATATAATGTTTCCTAAACACATGTCAAGTATTCTTAACGGAATGTTGACATGCGAGCCAGAACCGTTATAGAGATATTCTTTCGTTGTTTCACGTCTCTGGCTGATATATTCACGTTATTGCGCGTATTGACAACCAGCTTGTTACCTGCAGCCAGCAAAGCATGCCACCTATTCTTTAAGAGAATTCATGGTGTTGGTGACCGCCTGTTTACGAATATACACCCCTCGGTACCATCACCGGATAAGGACATAATGAAACACAACGCGAAAAATTCTTTAATGGTAATTTTACATAAAACTATTTTATTAAATATTTTATTATTACATATAACAACTTCTTTTAAGAAAAGATAAAATTAGTTTCGTTATATGTTTCGTATCGCCGAGGGAGGGTTGTCATCAATCCTCATCTATCAGTGGCTGCCATCTCATCTCCGTTTTAATTCAAAATATGAAATAGATTGAAATGTAAAATTATAATATATACGCCAACACACATTCTTAATGATAACATATCTACGATATTATATGTTTCATATTGATATCTAATCATATCTAATCATATATGTTTCATATTGATATGAGAGCGAATGTTACCTCACTTTACCCTAAAAACCAGAAAACAACAATTATTTACCCTTTACACTTTATAACATTTGTGTATTTACAACTCTCTCTCTCTGTCTCGCTCTCGCAACAGTGACATCGAGCTCCGTATAAATAATTATTTATAAAGTAAATCTCTTCAAAAAGTTGTGTTTTTATAAGTTCTTTTTACAATATTTAGTGTTACGGTCAAGTAACAATATTATCAAAATGATATAGTGAAAAAAGGCAATAATATTATCAATAAAAGTTCGTGCCTTTGTAAAACTATTTACAACTGTTGTGATCAAAATAATTTTGTGTATAGCAAATACAAGTGAAAGTGCAAAACTAATAAGTGCAAAAACTTCAATAAACAAAACAATTTGTGATTAAAATTATCAAGTTGTGACAAATACTCAAAACAAAAGAACAAAGAGCATTCTAAATGGGTGACCTATTTTAACGGACTTTTATCGTTCACCGTTCTCATAAGTTCACTTAGATAACATTATTTCGCAAATGTCATCAATAAATCATTTAGCGTAGTGTACTAAGTCGACGGTGTGGAGATTGGGTATCGAAGATCGATACCAGATATGAGCAACATTCTTCTCTTCTTTACAATATGTTTATTATTTGAATCTTTAAACTAAAACTATACTAGAGAAGTCGATTCACAAATAGGTAACTGAACAAAAGATATTTTGAATATTGACTTAAATCAACGACATCTATAGTTTTTAAAAGCGTACTAAATCGAAAAGAAGAATCCTAGTTAACAAAACTAATTAATGAACTAATCATTACCTTTATGACACTAGGGCGCTCTGTTCCTAACATGAACGAAAGCGTAAATTGTAATGTCTGTCACTCAGGAAGAAACAAAATGACAAAAGACGCAATCACTATCAGAAATAAACATTACATCACGCTATGAAACTGACGAATCGCAAATGTAAATAGGGAATAGAAGCCTAACGACAAGCAGCACTTTAGAACTCACCTTTATTGCAAGATTTAAAAGAAAAAAATGAGGAACTTTGCAAAGAATTAAAGTCTGCACATAACGCAATAAGTGAACTTAACTGTGAAATAAATGACTTAAAGAAAACTATAGAAGAAAGGGACAAAACAATAACATTACTAAAAAAAAGTTTCACTGACACCTACCTCAATTAAAAGCTTTAACACACAGGCTTCATCTTCATCTATAATAACACACAGAAAACGAATAAATGAGCGATGGAAAATTAACAGGATTAATACACCACGACTATCGCCGTTAGTAGACGGCAAAAGTATCTGATTAAACATAGAAAAACGGTTAAATGCTACACCCGAACAAACACCTTGTCGTGCCGATGTTACCAAGCCAAAGAAGGTCTTGAGCAATCCAGTAAAAAGTCACATACTATCAGTAAATACTAGCCATAAAACTACACCTCCCCAAAAAGCTGAAACAAAACTAACTTTCTATATTCTGGGAGATGAGCAAGTGCGCGGCTTTTCACTTCAGTTACTGAAAAGCAGAAGAGATACGTGGAACGACAAATACAATGTTTCGTCAGTAGTAAAACCATATGCAAACAGTACACAAATACTGAACAGCTGTATGTCATTGAAAAATTGTATACGTGAAGAAGATATCTTAATATTAAGTGTAGGTAAAAACGACAAAAATCCTTATACTCTATTTTATGAAATTAGTAACAGCTTACACTTATAAAAAAAATGTAAACAAATCTTTTTATTAGGTATACATATACATATTTAAATGAAATCTACTTAATTACAATATAAAAACGCTAATAAAAAAACTATAAAAATTGTAAGTTATTGACGTTGATAATAACGTAAATTCACTAAATATGAAAAAATTAAAACCTAGCTCAATGCAATATTATCAAAAAAATATTTGTTTCAAATTAAATATCGAAATTGATTATCTACAATATAAATCTACTTTTGTGAACAGAATCATACCGATGAATAAAATAAAATTAACTGACAAAAGCACTCAAACAGAATCAAGCAACGGTAAAGAATTTTTAGCAACAACCACCCCTGTACAGTGTTTTCGGTAATGAACATAGATTCGTCTTGTTTCACCAGAACATAGCCGGTATATTAGGGAAACGCGATATCTTTGAAGTGGCGTTAAGTGAACTTCATAAAGAAATGGTCCCCGTGGATGTTATATGTCTGACTGAAACTTTTATAAAACGTGGTATTGACACAAACCTTAAGTTAGAAAACTATAAATTAGCGGCATACTTCTCCCGTTCACAGGAACGGAGAAAAGGCTCTTGCATTCTGATAAAAACTCATTTATATTATAAAATTATTCCATTTATTGAAACCAAACCATAATGAAGATATAGAAGTCACTAATTACGGTATTATTATTGTGTGCATATACAGAACTCCAACTTCGTCGGTAGACGTCTTCTTAAAAGAACTAGAAAAGCTTTTATAAAATTTACCTAGTAAGTCGTATAAAAATATCATAATCTGTGGTGATTTTAACATAGACATACTTAAAAGTAATACCATCATAAAAAACTTTTCAGCAATTCTGTTGAATAATAAAATAAATAAGTGTCACATTTCAAAACCAACTTGAAAAAAAGCTTGCATAGACCTTATTTGTGTTAATTTTGAAAGTCCAATATACATTATCTAGCTTTATCAGACCACGAAACTGGACAGAGTTTATCAGTTACAGTTCTTCACCGCAAAAATATTAAACAAAGCCCTAAAATCTGGTTCGAAAAGAGAAGGGACTTTTCAGAGGAAAACGTTCGTAAATACATGGAGTGCTTATCAGCTTTATCATTTGACGAGGTATACTCTAAAACCGATACGGACATTGCGTTTAATATTTTTCACGATAACTTGTCCCTATTTTTTAATCTGTGCTTTCCTTATATAAACTTTAAAATGACAAACAAGCACGTTATTAAAAGAAAATGGCTAAGCAAGGGTTTAAAAAGCAACTCCTTTTTAAACCCTTGCTATAAATAAAAGACGTCTTTACCAGAAATATTCCTTATGCGATGAAAACAAAAAACAAATAAAAATATATATTACAAATATAACAAAATTCTAAAAAAATGTATGATCGCGTCCTTAAAATCATGCAATATTGAATATATTCAAAATGCAAAAAATACATGCACAGCTTCAACTCGTACTCTCAATATTGAAAAGATAAAACTTAATGACATAATACACAACAATCCTAAAATTGGATGTGTTTTTAATAAATTCTTTATAAATTTGACTAATAAATCCATTTCTGAGATTTTAAATTATACCCCTTTGACTCAATCTCGAATAAATGACCATTCTATATTTCTCGCACCAACCGACGTAAATAAAATTCTCAAAATAATCAAATCTTTAAAAAACTGTGGATGTACCGGTTTTGACCACTTGACTACATCAATAATTAAACGATGCGCCCACGTTTTCATAACGCCATTGGCTTAAATTATTAATTTGTCACTAATTCAAGGGAGATTCCTAGAACGGTTAAAAAAATCAATAGTTAGCCTACACATAAAAAAGGTGACCATACCGACATGAATAACTATCGTCCAATAACGTTTGAATCAATATCATAAAACAATTTTGAAAAAGTTATGTCAGTGAGGATTAAAGGTTTCTTAAATAAATATAACATTCTAGCCGAGGAACAATTTGGATTCCGTGAAGGAAGTTCAACTATGTTTGCCTGTTTTTCGCTTATAAAAGAGTCCAGTGGCTCTGCTACTAGACATGAGCAAAGCGTTTGATTTTGTGTCACATAGCATTTTACTAGAAAAACTAGATAACTGTGGCATCAGAGGTAAAGCAATCGAATGGATCCAAAGCTACCTTGAAAATCGAACCCAATGTGTTGAACTAAATTATAAATCAGGTAAATAAAGAGAAACACTGTGCTCATCATATCTAAAAATCAAATATGGAGTACCCCAGGGCAGCATATTAGGTCCGCTATTATTTTAGTTTACATTAATGAACTACCAAATATTGTAAAAAACAAAAAAACAATAATATTTGCAGATGATACTACAACTGTAATAAAATTCAAGAATAAGACCAAATTACCAAATGAAATTAATAGATCACTAACTGAAATAGTTATTTAAATTATTTAAATCTCAAAATTTTTATTAATAAAACTAACATTATCCAATTCATGGCATATAACTCTCACAATGACATAATTGACATACATTTTGACAATAATAAAATAACCAATGTTGACGCAGCAGTATTCCTAGATGTAATAATAGATAAACATCTAAACTGGAAAGCACATATTGACAGCTTATGTAAAAAGTTAGATCGATTCTAAGGAGAGTAAAAAATTAGCAGGACAAAAGTCTCATATCACGGATACGTAGCATCTATCTTGCGTTACGGAATAATATTGTGGGGCAACTCAGTTGATCTAGAACTAGCATTTAGGGCACAAAAAAAATGCGTAAGGGCTATAGCAAGTGCGGGATATATAGATAGTGGCAAACCGATTTTTGGAAGCTGGAAAATTCTACAATTGCCTTGTTTGTATATTTATGAGGTATGCTTATTTGTAAAAAAGCATTTAAACTTTTTCCCAAAAAATCGCGATATGATTTCTGGTTATGGAACACATGCAGAAAAGTTCTATACACCTGCACAAAGGCTGTGTATATTTCAAAAAAATATTATTTGTATGGCAGTTAAAATTTTCCCCTAAATGTACAAACCTTACCCATAAATTTATTTAAAAAAAAAGACTTTTTGACTTAATTATAAGCAAGTTATATTACTCTATACATGATAATCTAAATGGAAAATCTATTGAGACCGTTTAATTATTATTATTGTTTCTATTGTATTTCTATATTTGTTTCATGAATTTATTGAATATTTATTTACTTGATACATCGCAAAATTTTTGCACACTGACATTTGTTGGTAGGATGTTTTGAAACTTAGTATTATGTTAAGACCTGCAATGTACCGACTACCTCGCAAGTAAATTTATTTCATTTCAAAAAAACATTATGATTTAGATAGATTTTTTTTATTAACTTACTTTTTATCGCATGGCAAAAGGTTTCAGCAGATTGACATGGACCGTTAATTCTCGACCTCCATTCACCACCTCGGTTCTATTACTTCCTCCGCCAACTAAAGTTCTATGTCGGTAGGTGATATTTATTTTAATAACTTATTTATTTTATATTCGTTCACTAGATATATTAAATCTTACTCCGACGATGGAGCAAGTCAGAATCTTTGTCATTCGAGATATACAAATTTAATTATTTTCTTCTTAATTTATTCTACTAAACACCTTTTTACCAAAATATCGCGGCATTCTGACGTGCTCGTAAGGCCTAGTCGTGACGGTACCGTTTTATCTATGAGTAATTTTTTTGATTTTATTACAACAAATTTAGTTTTTCAATGTATGACATCAATACAGCTAGGTCATATAAATTAAAAAGTACTTTTTATCAGACTGATAGGTTTTATTTAGTATCTCCGGTACCTATTTCTAATCGAGTTACGTCTTTGACGTAGAGATTTATTCCAATAATATTCTACGACACATGACGTTGTTCAGAAAATTCTAAGGTAAATAAATGAAACATTGAAGATGTACGTTAATGATAAAAATATGTTCTGACCTTCTTAGCGCCCTTTTCTTTTTTGGATATTTGGTTATTTAATGGATTACTTCTTTTCAACATTCACATCAGGAAACCAAGTCCCTCGACTGCAGTTTTTTCTGACTTTTCTCCCTAGCTTAGTGAAACAAGAAGAACAAACCTAAAATAAATCGTACATAAGAACAAGTTTAGTCTTTCTTTCATATAGATCAATAAGACGGAGAAGATATCTTGGTAATTAAAGTTTCTGTAAGAAATTTTAATTACCGACTGAAATTTCACTTTAATGAAAGACCCGGAATCTAACATACGATTGTTTTTTAATTACGAAAACGAGTTCTATTTATCAAGTAGTTTACTAAGTAACTACTTTGTTGTTTGTTGGACTAGGTCCAAATTTAGGGGCAGGAGAAAGCTACAGTCCTTAAAACGTAACGTAATTAGAATGACAGCAGTCAAAGTGTCGTGGCTAGTGCGGGGAAAATATTCGCCAGTTATTGTTCATCGATATCGATAAATTATATTAAAATTTGGATTGGTTACAGAATATGCTTTTTAAAGTCACTTTGTAGAAGGGGACATTTTAAATGTAAAAGGGTTAATAAAATTAAACACATGTAATAAATAATACACATTTATTGACGTAATGGTGTTCATCCCAAATCTGATTCATCAGATTCTGATTCGCTAGAATTCTTCTTGAAGGTTTATTATTAATTCATGGTCACATGTGGAATCAAATCGGAGATCGCGTTCCCAATCATCCTTATTATATTTCTTGTTTTGTTAATAACTTTCTTCCAATCGTCCAACGTAATATGCTCACATGCCATGGTTAATATATGTAACATTTTATTTACTGTGAAGGGTGTTATGTCTTGCTGCGTAACCTGAAACGAAATAGTAGTTTAAAAACAAGTTATTTTGATTTTCAAACATTTAGTTTATTATTTTGTTTTGAAACGCATTGCGTTTTTATATAAATGCAAATACATCCTAATCAGTAATAACATTTTTCATTTGAGTGAATTAGACCACTTTGTGTGAAATTATATTTTTAAAGATTTAAAGCAAAATATGTCCATTTTCGTGAATAGATATAATCATCACTGGTTTAGCTTTACTTAATGTACACTGACTATAAGATAGGTACGTTACGTTAATATACTTGCGTTTAACTTGAGCCCATATCAATTCTAACACATTATACTGGCAGTGATATGGCGGCAATCGGATAACTTTGTGTCGGGAACACCCAAAAATTCGACGAATTATGTAACTCCCAATTTGAAATTTCCGATTTTTAAAATTCCGAGTTTCACAATCCCTAAGAGACCAAATTTCGATTATTCAAAACCCAATTCTTATTTAATCGAAATTCATAAATACGAATTTTAATTTTCCGACTTTCATTAGTATGAAGAATTAAAAACCCACTGTGTTACTAGTCCAAAATATAGCATTCCGAATTTTGATTTTCCAAAAATTCAATGCGAACATTTAGATTTTGTATCTAAAACAACTATTTACTAAAAATTATAATCTAAATCTCCTGTGATACAAATTAAAATTAATAAGGCACATTTTGAAATTATACAAATTAGGCGCAACGACGAGCGGAGTGAGGAGGAGCAGTTAGTCTGTATGTAGATAATGAATGCAAAAGCGTCAAAAAGGGATTTGTGTTTCAGTGCATAACCTATATACTCGAGAAATAACTCGGTACAAAAAGCTAAATAAACTTTCTCATTTCCAGCTGACCCCTTGAATGCTCAAACGTATAAATTGATGTGCTCATGCAGTTTTACAAGGCGTTTGTTATTGCAACTAATATTATTCGGAATTTTGATATTCGGGATTCGTATTTATGATATTGCGGATTATTAATATTTCGGATTTTTTATGGTTCGGCATTTTCGAATTCGGCATATTGGAATTTTGAAGTTTCGGTTTCAAAGAAGAAAAATTAGGAATTATGAAACACAGAATTTCCAGTATCGGAATTTTGAACCATTCGGTGTTATAAAATTCGGAATTTTCAAATTCGTGATTATGACTATCGGAATTAAGTTTTTCTTATTTATGTAGTGTACCTCTTTGTATCCCCTTTCCCTAGCCATCTCATCAAGAACGTAAAGTGGTGTTCGTGATAGTGTAAGCTCCCTCTTTTAACATTGAGTCATCGGCTGGCACTCCATTAGCTTGAAGTCATGATATTATTTAATTTTTTTTTGTTACCCGTTGTGGGTGCTTTATTTTTTTGCACAGATTGATAGGGCGCATTATCCATCAATAATATATGTGGTTCGTTTAGGTTATTCAAAATATTGACAAACCATTCTTGAAATTTTCCGAAATTCAGTTCTTCGTTGTTTTCACAGATTTAAATGCCAACAAACAATTGGGCACAAAACCGTTTGCAGTGCCAGCGTAACAAATTGTTAATCACTGTCCCTTTTCTTGGGATACTTTTGTTGTCGATTCTTTTTTTTCGTCTGTCCAAGTTTTACTTACAGTATGATAGGCATTTAGCCAGGTTTTATCCAGAAACAACATTTTGCCCCAATCAGCAATTGCTCCTACTTTTCGCACTACCGTGATGTCACTGCGTTCCATAATAATTTTTCTTTTCTCGCATTTTTTATAAGCGACCCCAATTCTTTTCAAAATAGGTTACAGCAAGGGCAGGCTACCAATAAACAAATTGGACTCTTTTAGCGATGCACTTAACTTCGAAAAAGTTGGCAATTCACCACGTGAGTAGTACGCGTATACGTGGTTGCGAATAGCTGCGGCGTCAAAATCGTAACTGGGCACTTTTTTTTCATTTTCTTACTAGGAGTTCCTAGTAGGAGCGCATTTTCTTCTATAGATGACTCTCCATATTTTTCTTTGCTGATGCACGACACAGTAGCCCTTCCAATCCAATCAGCAACTCTGTCACCTACTTGTGACAATGGCAACAATGGTCCGCCATTTTGGTACTCCCTTTCAAAATACTCACGCAAGCAAACTACAAACACGCAAGATTCACTGCTTAAAACAGTTTTTTAGCCCGTTTTGGCATCTTCTCAACATAAACGTAACAGTAATAACAAAAAAAAAACAAACAAAATCAATGAGAAATAACCAAAACAACATAAGAAACTAGATAACAGTTAGCTCATACAAGGCGTCAGCACTCGTACTAACTAACGTCTGCTTAATCATCTGGTGGGGGCAGCGGCGGCTTAGTCTTACCAATATTTAAAAAAATATGGATATATAAATAATTGTCTTTTTTGTAAGCAATTATTGAAATGATTATCACAATAATAAATGAATTTACCTTTATCGATATGTCCCATCTCTAAGATTTTCGTGACGCGACGTGACGGAAACCTTGTAAATACGTCAAAAATAATAAAGTAAATTTCTGTTTACTGATTTTTTAGAGATTTTGTTTGTTTTTGAAACTTGAATAGTATTAGAAAATATGTTTAATGAAAACACTGTACTAAAAATATTTTTGCTCCGTTATAAACTGATGATTTTTATGTGTCAAAATCAATTAAATTCGAAACGTCCCTACAAGGTTCTATCATAAGTTTTACTGACAGCTGTCATTCTAATCATGTTACGTTTTAAGAACTATATTAAAATTATTTTTTCAAGTTGCAACAGTAGCAACTTTTTTTCTAAAGTATGGAAACTAATAAAAAATGTACAGAATAAAAATGTATATGTTATTGCCGGCAATCTGTATAATCTGATAAATTACTGTATTCTATTAAAGAACTTAAAGTCAGGCCATTTTAAAAGGTAACATTTGACAATTCATCACAATTCAACAACGTAACCTTGTAACGGCGGGCATAAAATAATATATTTTTTCGTTTTGTTAGAACTGCACAATTGCTTAACTTTTTTCAATTACGATTACATATTTATTGTAATAATGACCGATACGAGTAATTTTACGATTTGCTTTCACTAATAAACCGTTCTAAACATAATAAACAATTTCTGATCTAAAGAACTGAACGTCGTTACAATGTTGCGTCAGTTAACCTTTTTCTTTTTAAACAATAGGGATGTTAATCTAAAAATCGAAAGCTGATAAGTTGAATCGAATGCTATGATTACTTGTGAAGAAATATCACCATAAATTAATAACCACGTTGTGATTATAATACTACATAAACATATTTATTATTCTTTTAATTGACTATAAAAATTTTGGTACAACTAAAAATAACTACTAAAAATAAAAAGATTGGCTTTAGATTTAAAAAATCTGACAAGTGGAAGATCCTGCTAGAACGCTACGATATTATTTTGAAGAGAGTAACATTCTTACGTCAAGTAAAGAAAATTACAATCACAAAAGATTAGGACAATGTCGTGTTTATTGACAAAACATGGTTGAATGTGAACCATGCGGTTTCGCGGACATGGACCGATGATACAGCGGCCTCCACCTCAAAAGTTCCATCGGGAAAAGCAGCCCGACTTATTATATGTCACGCGGG
Organism: Marasmarcha lunaedactyla; assembly: GCA_923062675.1. NCBI lineage: Eukaryota > Metazoa > Arthropoda > Insecta > Lepidoptera > Pterophoridae > Marasmarcha > Marasmarcha lunaedactyla. The sequence goes on along the minus strand of OV281346.1, from coordinate 14,337,371 downwards.
AGCAGCTTCTCAAGGTTTTATTCCAGACTGCCTCCTCGCATTCGCCTCTAAAACTACAAGTAATTATCATGAGGAAATGAACTTTGAGGTTTTTAAAGAGTGGTTTGAGAAGCTGCTAGTCAGCTTAGAAAACCCATCGAAAATTATAATGGACAATGCAACGTATCATTCTGTACAAGTTGATAAACCACCAACTCAAGCAAATAAAAAGCAAGAAATTGTCTCGTGGCTGGTAAAATATTGTGTGGATGCAAGTCCACCTTTATTAAAAATTTAGTTGTTAAATCTGGTAGAAGCAACTAAGCTGTCCAAGCTCCATTATGTAATTGATGAACTAGCCCTAGAGCATGGACACGAAGTTTTTTTTTTTTATTTTATTGAAAAAGGATAAGACGTTTGTCTTCTGTCTCACCTGATGGAAAGTGACAATGAAGACGAAGGTGTTACACGTCTATCCAAGAGATACCTATTCACTCGACGCTTGAAAGAACTAGGACTAAAATTTTCTGGAAAAACAGACGCAGGCAGTTCATTCCACACCTTGGCGACCCGCATCAAAAAGGAACTATCGAAGCGTTTGGTTCGACTTCTTGGGATATCTACCATGAAAGGATGGAAGGTCTGTCTGCGTCTAGTAGTCCGATGCAAGAAGGGTGTAGGTTCAACCTGTGAGAAAAAGAGCATTCGCGCACTCTTCAAAATGTAATCTGTAGAAGACTGCTAAACTGGCAACTTTCCGACGATGGTCGAGGTTTTGCAGTTTTTTGGTGGTGAGGTCAAAGTTGTTAATAATTTTTCGGGCTCTTCGGTCAACTGCGTCGATCGCTTCTAGTTGGTGCTTTGCAGAACCATCCCAAAGGTGGCTACAGTACTCCATACAAGATCGAACTTGAGCTGTATACAAATTAAGTAGCTGTTCAGGGCTGAACTACCGTCGGACCTTCGAGATGATTCCCAACTTCTTTGAAGCAGTTTGAGCCATGGACACAATTTGTTGCCCGAAGTTTAGTTGGGACGATATAGTTACGCCCAGAAGCCCTAGGTGGTCGGTTAAAGGAACAGAAATATTTTGGAAAGTGGGCGTTAGATCGAAACTGCTCTTTTTGCGGAGAATAAACACGCCTGTGTTTTCGACGGGTTATTCGATTGCCTCCCTATCATTGCCAGTATAACGCCATAGAGCTTATTTGGGCATAAATAAAGGGTCATGCAGCGCGGAACAATACTGAACCATCCTTTAGTACAGCTAAAATGATGACTCTGCTACAAACTGCGTGTGCAGAAGTCACTACAGAAGACTGGAGAAAAGACATAAAATAATTTTACAAGATTTTGAACGAGATGTGAGAATAGACAATATTATTGAAAATGAATTAATAATATCTCTGACTGCTGACAGCAGTGATAACAATAACAATACTAATAACAGTTCTGATAGTTCAAATGAATAAATGCAATTTTTTTGTTATATTATGTACTTGTCTTATTTTGCTCCTTAAATTTACGAAAGAAAAAATAATAATGGGACAGGGATTTGCCTGTTGATTTTTAAAATTCACATATTTTTCAAGTCCGTATTGATTCATTCACTTTAATATATGTTTTTAAACAGGTCACCTCACTGACAGACGTCAAATGTTACCTTTCAAAATGGCCTGACTATCTATAACTGTTTAGTTGAATGTCTAATTCAACCATCCGCCTGCGATATATACAAGCAACAAGCTAGGCGTTTTTTTTTAATTTTAATTTGGTGGAATACTCATGAATACTCCGATGTAACAAGCTCAACGAAATATCTACATTTTCCTGGGATATATTTGTCTGGTGAAATAGACCCAGGCAATCCATTCCATACTTCGGAATAAATTACAACAACAAAAACAATAAGGTCTTATCAACCGTTTGGTACGATTATTAAGCTTAGAGAATATAAAATTCGCTTATGGCTCAACTACCCTGTATAACATTGTACTTTAAACTAATACATATTTAAGGAAAACCAAGGAGGAAGGGAGACATTAAAATAATAATGGCACCGTAAATTAATCAAGTTTATAGTTAGATACACAATCACTCTTGTATAAAGGCCGCGAAGAGAACTTAAATTTAATTAACGGGCCTATATTGCTCTTTAATATTTAAGGCAGAGTTTCCAACGGAAATTCTTCGATTCTCGCTCCGATCGCCGCCCGGTACGGACGTGCAAGACCCTGTTCTCCGTTGATCGGTCCCTGCCGATATTCCGTGGCGCTCAGTCTACTGACGTCACAGTTTAGCGTGTTGGTTCCGTGCTACGGTTTTCAAGGTTTTTCTACTCCCTCTGAGTGCTATCGAAGTGCGATTTTTCTTTGCGACTAAGCCCCTTAGTCTTCAAAGTGCAGTGCTAAGTTGTGTTGTGCTTGTGCTGAGTGCAGTGTTGTGCCCAGCGTAAGTAGTCTGGTCTCAGTACAAAGGAAACTTAACGGTGACAACGAATTTGTACTGAACCAGTCCTTTTATTATTTTTATTTTATTTCTCTTCTCTATTTTATTTATTTTCTACCTTTTACATATTTATTTTTATCATATCTGTGTGTTTTTGTGTGTATTTGTCCTTTCTGTCGGTAAAGGTTGACCCTAACGCGGTCAACTCTTTACCTGCGTACCCTTTTTTAGGTTTCTAGGTAGCGGCCTTCGGCGTACTACGGTTAGTTTTAAGTTATTCTTCCCAGCCCCCCTACCGCTGGTAGAGAGGTTAGCCGCTAGGGTTCGCTAGGTTTTAGGAACTAGGCATCCTGTGACATACTTACTTTATACTTATAACTGTCCCAACCCTCCCTAATGGATTCGCTAAGCGTTATTAACTTCGCGAACGCGTTCACCCAGGCGCTTGCTGCGGCAGGCGTCTCCATCCCGAAAGACATCCTAACGCATGCCTTGCAGGCATCAATCGCGTCCCCGGCCCCTCAGGCTCCAACCCCAGCCTCTCAGGCTTCCAACGTCCAAACCCCTCAGGTCTATAGCTCTCCCGCGTCTCCCGTTCCATCCGATATGGACTGCGCGTCGATCTCATCCTCGCGCTCATCTCGTAGGAAGCGTACCGCTCCCGGGAGCGATTCAGACTCCGCCGCGTCCGAAGCTTCGTCGGTCGCCGCCACCCTAACCGGTTCTCCTGAGCCCGCGTTCCAGTTAGTTGCCAAACGCTCTAAGAAGCGTTAGAAAAAAGCCGCGGTGTCTTCAACACCCGAGCCAACCCCGGTGTCTTCTACACCCGCCCCCGCGCCGCTCATGTCACTCGAAGTGACCGCGTCTTCGTCGGTCCCTTCGAAGCCAGCGTCGCGCTGCGCTCCCGTCCCACCGAAGCCTCAGCTCCCTCCGCCCGTCTTCCTCCGTGAAAAAGCGCGCTGGACCGCGGTTTCTAACTTGTGCAAAGAGCACAAAATTAATTACTTAAAAGCCGCCAACGCTGGCGAAACAATCAAAATTCAGGTTGCGAACGTCGACGACTTCCGGTCTTTCACTAGGCTTCTGTCGATCAAACAAATCGCGTACCACACATACGCCCTCCCGGAGGAGCGTAAGATCCGCGCAGTACTACGGGGCGTCCCGATGGAACTCAGTAATGAAGACATTCTCGAGGACCTTAAGTCTCAGGGCTTCCCGGCTGAAGCAGTGCACAAGATGCACTCTAACCGCGGTAGGCGCTTTCCGTTAGCTTTAGTTATCTTGACTAATACTCCCAACTCGAGGGAGATCTTTAGAGAGGCTCGCACAATTTGCGGACTCTCAAATATCTCCGTCGAGCGTCCCAACCCCCGTGGTCATCCTGGGCAGTGCCACCGCTGCCAGCTCTACGGCCACGCAGCGGCTAACTGCTCAGCTCCCCCCAGGTGCGTTAAGTGCCTGGATCCACATATAACGAAGGAGTGCACTTGCACTCCCGAATCCACTTCCCCCCCTGCCTGTGTGCTGTGTGGCCAGTCCGGTCACACAGCTAACTACAGGGGTTGCCCGCGCGCTCCGCGCTCCTCCGCCAAGAGGGTCGCGCCTAAACCGGCGCCGCCGCTCACTCCCGCTAACTTCCCGCCGCTGCGCAACCGGGGTCCCCCGGAAGCAAAGCCCGTTTAGCCGACGCCTACTCTGTCTTGGAGGCAGCGTCCGGCTGTCCCGCCTGCACCTTCCCGACCCATCCCAGCTCCCGTAGCTTCCGTAGGGCCGTGTCCTGCTTTGTCATCTTCACCTCAGTCGTCGCTGGCTGAGGACCTGAAGACCGTGTTCGACGTCATTCAAAACGTCGACATCACGGAAATTTCTGTTCTCGCACGCAAACTGCGAGCCACCCGCTCTCCTCAGGAGCGTTTATTTGCGTTAGCCGAACATCACTCGCTTCTAAGTTCGTTATAAATTTTATTTTTTTGTATAAATTCGTAAATAAGCAATATAATGTCTAGACCCGCAAATCCCGCGTCCGGTCGCATCAAACCCAAGGGCTTATCCCTAGTTTCTTTTAACGTTCGTAGCCTTAATACTAACCTTCCTGAGTTCAAACTGTTCCTTCAGAACAACGAGCCAGACTTATTGCTTCTTCAAGAGACGTGGCTAACTCCAAACCGCTCCAGGGGATTCGCTATACCTAAGTACGCGTTTATTCGTAACGACAGACCCAACTCCGACGGTTTCGGCGGCACTGCTATTTATTACAAAAGAGGATTCCATTGCTGCCCTCTCCCTACCCCTCCTCTCCACATCATGGAAGCCACTGTGTATAGATTGGCTATGACTGGCCGACCATCATCATAGCTTCAGTCTACATACCCAGTGGTACCAGACCAATCCGCAGCGACTTTGAGACCATTCTCGCCCTCGGCCATTCAGTCATTATGTTCGGAGACTTTAACTCCAAACATACTGACTGGACGTGCCTATCAACCAACACCAGCGGTATCGCTCTCCTCGGCATCACAAATTCACTTGACTCAGATGTCATCTCCCCCATCACTCCCACCCACTATCCCGACAACCCGAACCACTCTCCTGATATCCTCGATTTTGCAATAGTCAAGCGAATCAACCTCGACCTCAGGTCTATCGAACCTCTTGATGACATAGGTTCTGACCACCGCCCCGTCTCCCTCGTGCTAGGTCCGCCTAACGATAACGTTACCTCTCCTAAGACCTTTACCAACTGGAAAGGCTTTAAAAATACGTTAGTTTCAGCCTTAGAGGCCTCGAACTCTCCACTCGCGATCTCTCCCGAACAATTAGCTAGCCCGGATAAAATTGATTCATTAGTAAATTCTCTCACTGATGCTATCAACTCAGCCATCAGTGACAACGAAAAGGTTGCTAAGCAAGGCAAACCCACGCTTCCCTTAGCCGTTAGCAATCTTATTAAAGCTAAGAACGCGGCTCTCCGGAGAGCCAAGAAATATCCCACGCCCGCCTATAGAACAGCTGCGAATCAGCTTCAACGTAAAGTAAGGTCTTGCCTCGCAGAACTCCGAGACGCTCAGATGAACGATCTCATGGCGAATATCTCTCCGTCCCACCAAGCGTACTATAGCATGGCCCGAGCCTTACGCGTAGATACCGCCTCTCACGTTCCTCCTCTCACTCGTCCCGATGGCACTACTGCCTTTGAAGTCGAAGAGAAAGCCGAATGCTTCGCTGACAGCATTGCCGCACAATGCTCGCCCAGCACACAACCTGCTGATCCCTCACACATCCAGGTGGTGGAGGACGAAGTCCTTCGCAGAGACTCTCTCCCCATCACCGCCGACCCTGTCACAGTCTCTAATGACGAAATCTTGCTTCTCATTAGAAATCAAAAGTCCAAAAAGGCTCCGGGTGCGGATGGAATTTCCAACCACGCACTTAAGCACCTACCTCAACAGATGCTTACCTTGTTAGCTATCATGTTCAATGCCTGCTTCGACCATAGCTACTTTCCAAAAGCTTGGAAAGAAGCGACAGTTATAGGCATTCCCAAGCTGGGCAAACCTCTGAACGTCCCGGCTAATCACAGACCCATCAGCCTCCTCAAGGCAATGTCTAAACTTCTCGAGAGAGTCATACTCTCTCGAATGCGGAACCATCTGTTTCCAACGGATGGCGATCCTCTCATTTTTCCCCATCAGTTCGGCTTTCGCGCTAAACACTCCTGCCCTCAGCAAGTCCATCTAATCGTTGAGTATATACTTGACGGTTTCTATCCGCTTCGTTATAAAACAGTCGCGGTTTTCTTTGACGTAGCCAAGGCTTTCGATAAAGTCTGGCACAGGCGGTCTCGTTTATAAACTCTACAAAATAGGCTTACCGGATCGCCTAGTCAGGTTAATAGCGTCGTTTCTCAAAGACCGTACGTTTCGTTTTAAACACGAAGGCACGCTCTCTGCGCCTCGTCCCATAAAGGCTAGAGTCCCTCAAGGCTCAGTCCTCGCCCCTCTGCTGTACACCGTGTACACCAACGACATTCCCATCCCGCTGAAAGGCGACAATCTCGCCCTCTTCGCCGACGACACCGCACTCTATACCAAAGGCCACAGTGTTCCGCACCTTGTAACCAGACTCCAAAAGGCCGTAAACGCCCTTGGTGTATGGTTTCAAAAATGGCGCATCGATGTGAACCCTGATAAAAGTTCTGCGATGCGCTTCTACCACAAACGCCGTCGTCCCGCAGGCGATCCCCACGTTCGAATGTTAGGCATTCCCATCCCCTGGAAGCGCAGTACTAAATACTTAGGCTTCACATTAGATCCGACGCTTTCTTTCAAGCCACACGTCGAAAGAGTTTCGAAACTCGCTCGTCACTACTTAGGCCGCCTAAATAGCATGTTAGGTAGAAAAAGTAAAATGTCTTTCAGAAACAAACGTACACTTTAAAAGGTCTGCGTTAGACCCGTCATGACATATGCCTCGCCAATCTTTGCCCACGCCAAACTCTCCCTCCTGCACAAACTGCAGGTAGTTCAAAACCTCTTTTGCCGCAGGGCCACAAACGCACCGTGGTACGTGCGTGGCGCGGACTTGCATAGAGATCTTGAACTGCCTACAGTACAACAACACCTCAAAACACTCTCCGAAGCGTTATTCAAACGCTCCGAAACCCATCCCAATCCTCTAGTTCGTGATTCAGTCTCATATACTACTCCTGTCTTAGATTCGAAGTTCAAAGTCGCTAGGCCTAGGAATGCGCAAGCGTACTCTTCCACCAGACTGTCAGCCGATCCCTTCTGGCCGCAAATTCTAATTCTAATTTAAATTCTAATTCTAAGGTAAATCCTAATTCTAACGTAAATGCAAATTAATTCAATTTTATATTTTGCAATTTTTAATTATTTTTTTAAATTTTATTACTTGATTTTCATTTTGAGCACCTTCAGTGCTATGTATTCACCTTCAGTGCTTTGAGCACCTTCAGTGCTATGTAATCCCAGCGGGTGACCCCTTTTGGGCCCCGCTAGCGCGGCCTCTTTCTCCAATTGGCCGTCGCTCAGATGAAGGCTGAGTGGCAAAAATGCACGAGCCGACAGGGGGTTTTTAGTGGGTATGGTTCTGGTAGGCGTCGGGACGAGTCCCACATAACTCTGGAATCGCGCCAGAGTATGCGTCAGGGCATTTTTATCCTCCTGCCCTTCCCGCGGAGGGGAACAAAAAAAAACGGAAATTCTTCCAGTCCGTACCTTTTTTCAAATCTCTACTTAATTTACGTACAGGGGGTGAGATATAGTAAACAGAGTTGTTAACTCGCAATTTTTTGTGAACTGTTTGTATTTAATTATTTCGCAACCGCGAGAAAGGGCTAACATTTATTCTTTTAATGTAATTCTACTCGGGTATAGTTATTTCTTTTTCTATTGTCAATTTGTTAATGTATTCGTTATGTAAATAAGTTAGTATGTTTTGCAAAATTTGATAGAAAAGACTTAACAAATCGTTCACACTTACCGTTCATTTATATTCCTAAACTTGCAACGAGAATAGATAAATACTTACTAATAATGTATTTTGTATTTTTTTAACTAATGCGGAATATTTACGTATAAAACTCAATTAATTTTATGCTGCAACCCTAACTGTCGAGTAGTCTAAAATGTGGGTTAAGGTAAGTAACGTAGTGGGGTGAGTTTGATATTTACAGACGTGAGGTTCGGAGGTGATACACTTGCGTGTTTACAGTAACTGAAGTTACCCTCAAGGGTTAACAGGCAAACCCTGAAATTGCCTTTCCTGTTTTTACGATAACTTCTCGAACAGATCGTACTAAAACTTTAACAAAACAAACAAGGCATTGTTTTTCATATTTTTTGGAATACAAGACTCAGAAAGTATTGCTCGATCGAAATCGATCTTAATTATTCTTTATGTAAAAGCCAACCATATTGGTATTAACGGTAGTCTTTTAAGAAGGAACGAGAACTATATCAACCTGACGTTGCTATAGTCGGAGTATTTTTATAGCAAGTTAGAATTCTAGCAAGAACATGTACAAGATATAGCATATGCGTTGTTTTTCATAGGTTGTGAATTCGAAAATGGGTGAGATTGTTCGGGCCGCATTTCAGATGAGTGAATATTAGTGAGGTGGTGGTATATGCGACGAGTTTATTGTTCTGCGGCTCAAATAATTGAGATTGTTAGCAAGTTTTTGGAAGGTTACAATTGTGGCGTCGTATTTTAGATTCGGGTTTGTGATGGTGCCAGCGGACGTTTTTTTTATTAATTTTTTTAGAGGTGTTGCAGGGACTCTGATTATTATATAAGCTATGAACAACACTTAAACAAAATTGTTCAGTATTCTTATAGGTATATAATTTTTCTTCACGTTAATATACTAATTTATAAAAATGACAAAATTAATATTGAATACTTTGTTTTCTTTCGATTGCAATTTATGATTTTATCAGTAATACGTTTCCTGAAACCCATATATGTTTGTCGAATGTTTAATGGTGATCCACTTAATATAGCGTTCCTTCTTTTAAATCCATAATAATATATTTCATAATTGTACAGATTCATCAAAAATACGATTGTCGTTTTACTGAACATTTTTGGTAGTTTGTTGCTGAAGCACATTAGAGGTGACCTTTAGAATTTTTTAAATTATTCAATGACTGAAAGACCGTCTTATTAATCTACACTCAGTACCCATTATTATTTGTGGAAGATGATAATTCAATAATAACAGGTATTTTTAATAGATAAATGGACAAAGTATACAAAAACAAAATGTAAAATATAATATATATAAATAATAAATAACACAATATAAAAGCCCTCCAGCGAAAATTACACGTTTTATGTTAATTTTATTACGTGAACAAAATACATAAACAACAAACGTTTAATAACTTAAAAAGCTTTTATTTCTCTTCAAAGTTTTCCTTTTGTTTTAAAAAGAAAGGCTTGTCCCATTGTGAACTCAAGCAAACAACTTTCAGAGATACAAACAAACAAGACGACGTAAATCTTAAACTTTCTTAACCGAAAAATTTACAAAAAGCATGCTCTAGCTATAATCAAAAGCTATAAATGACGCAAATATGAGAAAGAATATGTTTGTCTCTCTCATTCAGTAAAAAACGAAATCTTTCGTTTGAAAAAGTATAGTAAACTTATAGTTTTAGTACCGAGGAAAGTTTTAATGGACAGTTTTATAAAAGATCGAAGTCCTGCACGCAGCGTTTTGCCACCCAGGTTGGTTTTATTGGTTCAGTATTTATAAATAATGCGAGTATCGTGAAAAAATGTGTTTTTGAATATTTCTTATAATAATGTCATTTTATGTAATAATAATGTAATTATAATTGGTATGATACGACGTAATTAATATTTCATTTAGGTCGTAGCATTTCAATATTTATATGTGTTCCATAATCTCACTGAACTGTGTTGGAACAAGACATTCTCATGTTGTACCTACCATTGTTCTAGATAAAAAGCTAGAAGGCCACCAACGAAGTATGAAATCCACATGGCTGCATGGTTTTTATAAATTTTATTTTTGATAATTTAATATTGTCTTGACAATTAGCTACTGCCATTGGTGAAGAAGAAAAGATTTTTATGAGGTAAACTTGTGTGTACAAAAAATTTAATGAATAATCCTTATCTTAACAAATCACTGCGCCTCTTTTTATGATATTTGTACAGACATTCAACACAATAAAAAGAAAATTTGCGAATTTTCTTTTTTCCCATTGATAATGTCATTTCAACTTTGGATTCAATTCACCTGGACATTCATTGGACACCTATTCAATAATTATAGCTTATATGTTTTCTTACCAAGTAGGTAGTCAAAAGTAAACTGTTTTGTTCTAGATGACATACTGGCTGGTTGTAAAAAAAAAATTCGACCATCATTTGTTTTTTCACAAAATTTAAAGTAAATGTTTTCGAATTTTAATGCGTTTTCTTTGTGTGGCATAAGTGTTGGAAATCATTTTTATTATAATTTTTTATTTATTAATTGAGAAAAAAGACATTGTTTACGACATGGAGCGATGTCATTTGACCTCATACGAAATGCTAAGAGCCGTAGGGATGTTGAAAGCGGGAATCAATCAATCTGAGATATCACGATATTTTGGTGTCAACAGAATCGTTATTTGCCGTATTTATCAGCGTTACACTAACACGGGAGATCCTGCCGAGCAGCTTCCCAGGCCGCGGAAGGAATACAACCATTCGGCAAGACCGATAAATTCTAAAAATAGGTTTAAGGCTACAAAACACAAGTGGTGTTGTTGTTAGCACCCAAACTGTGCGAAATCGACTGCATGAGTACGGCCTACATGCACGACGACCAATTAGGTGCCCACCTATACGTCACGGGAATCACACTCGTCGAAATGAATGGTGTAGAGAACACAAAACATGGACCCAGGAGCAATGGGATACAATTTTATTTTGCGATGTGTCTCGATTTGGGTTTAGGTCTGATACTAGAAGGGTAACAGTGTACCGTCGTCCTGGAAATACTGAGAGGCTGACGTGCGTTCAAGAAGTTCATCCATACAACGGTTCAACAGTTATGGTATGAGCGGGTATTATGAAGAACAGACGAACTAAGCTCGTTTTTGTAAATGGAAACATGAACGCTGCAAATTACGTTGAGGATGTTCTAAGGCCTTATGTCCGTCCATTTGTGCAAATCCTTGGCTTCGATTTTTCGTTAATGCATAATAATGCGCGTTCGCATACAGCTTTGCACACCAGGGAGTACTTGGCAAGAGAAAACATCCGGGTATTGGCTTGGCCTGCATAATCGCTAGACCTCAACCCCATCGAGTACGCATAGGACATGCTCCAGAGACGTGTTTTAGAGGACTTGGCGGAGTGACAACATCCCGACAACTGATGGACTTACAAAAATCTCATTGGGAGCAATTGCCGCAAGATAACATAAACAGTTTCATCGATTCTATGAAAAATCGGTGTCAGTAAGTTCTCAACAACAGAGGCGGCCACTCTTTGTATTAAGTTATCCAATTTCTTTTACAAACAATTTTTTTTTAACAGTTGCATTATAAGTTTATAAAAAGTTTAGTTGCTTAGGCATCTTAGTTTGTACTACGTATGATACAGTACTCGCAATATTGTTAATTTATGTTATTAAAATAAAAATTATAAAAAACAATTGATTTTTTACTTTTAAAAGACACTAAAGAACAATATAAACTGGTATATGTCGCTTAGACTTTTTATGTTTGTATATCTATGAGTCGTATCATTACATATGATATGTAATATACTCGTACATATATGATTAATATCTTTGCTGTTAGATAGGATCATAGAAAGAGGTATATATAAAAGTTAAAAGAGCCATATTAAATATTATATATTGAAATTCCACATTTATTTTCATCATTATCTACCTAATAGAAAATCCGGCATATTCTAAATTGTAAGGCAATTAATTATTGTAACGGTTTTGATAAATGATAAAAAGGAAAAAAAATATTTTTGGCGTAAGTCCACAATATGCTTATTGGTACTTTAAAATTACACTGCTGTATTAAAAAAAGCAATTTGCTGCCGCCTACCCGGCAGAAAGTAATCTCAGCCATTTTGGAAATTTTGCTTATTTTCCTCTTATTTTACATCTTTCTTAATAATAACACAATACACACTGCTGAACTAATAGCAGTATACATAGCCAATTTGTGCTCTATTGCAACCACATATGACTACTATATGTATACGTAGGATCAAACATATGATAGTGATGACACTTTTTGATGGATGTCACTTATGAATATCGTTAAGTGAATGAGGTTGCCAGGTTGTGTTGGTAGTTGAGTTTCTGAAAGGGTGCTTTAAGTGGGTGACAGGGAATCTGAAATATCTTTGTTTTAGTATGAAAGCGTTTGAAAGCGTAAAAATCAAAGAAGTTCGCTACAATGCGTTTGCTTGTTCTTAATTATTTATTTATGAGGTTTTTCTTTACAACAATGACATGGCTGAGTCGAGAAAAGTTCTGGTGCTGGCACTGTAAAACTAAAAATTCTTTTAAAAATTATAATTAACTTAATATATTTAGGAACGAACTGAATTCAAAAATACTCAGGAGCTTTTAAACTTTTTGATGCATAAAAAATTAACAGTCGTCCATCCAAGACGATGAAATTACTTATACTAACATTTATCCTTGTCAATGTATTCAAAAACGCGTATTATCGCCGCTTGAAATCCTGGCAGCACCGGCTACGTCTTTCCTGTGCCGGCCGGATATAGCCCCAGCTGCCGGCTGCTGGTTGACAGCGCGCTAAACGCACGGTTTATAATGAAGTGCACTCATACAAACCAGATTTCGGACATATCATAATCCGGATTTCTTGTAATTGACCGGTATTCACAAAACTGATTATTTCCAAATTCTGTCAGGTGTTCCTCAGGTATCACATTGCTCTATAATGCCTTCCTTTATTTCCCTCTTGTTTTAAATACCTGCTTTGAGCTGACGATAAAAACGTTATTCTTAATATAAATTCAATGGATAACTGTTGAAAATTAAAAAAAGATTTAAATCACCTAACCAAATATTATAGTAAAAATATAATCTTAACAAATTTAACATAACTATAACTTTCATGGTCAAAATATCAAACTCATTCAAGCAGTTAGAGACGAAGAGTAACTCCAAGTTACCAAAAATTACATATCTTTATGCTGGTCTGTAATTTTTTTTACATATTAGGTATCTTAAAATGGTGTTTTATGCTTACGTAAGCAACCACTTGAATTTGCTAGTGGTTCTTGGAACTCACACTTTTATACATATATAAATCACATTGATCATATCCTGAACCTATTTGTAAAACATTGAAACTATAAGTTTCAAAAGCAATTTAGTAGTTACACAGAACTATGCAAAGACCATTACGGTCTTATGAAACTGGAAGACTGAAGAAAGTACACATAAACACAAATTGCAAACGAAAGCTTGGTGAAATTTAAAAGGCTAATATAAAGCCATAAATAAACTGTCCATTTAAAAAAAAAACAAATTGCAAATAATACACGCTAATGGCCAGCTTATATCTAGTATTTAACCCAAATTACATAAATAAATACATATTATAACGTTAAAGCAGCTTGCCATTAAAAAATAGTAATTCCAAAATATGAAAATTTTCACATCATTTTTTCACACTAACATATATATCCACATTCGTCTCACTGAAGCAAATATCTAAATCACACACCAATACAGAGTACAAATTCCAGCAAATAACACGCTTCGCTTTAGGTTATGATTTTTATTTTATTTTATTTTATCTCTTAGGTTATAGATTTTTTAATCATAGGTAAAAAAATAAACGTGTTGAATGTATTCTTTTTCTTCATCTTCATCATGAAAATTGAGTAAATACACCTTAACTTCGGCTTTTAAAAGGTGTTATAGGTAGACCGAGAGGGAAAAAATCCGGCGGAAAAAGAACCTCTCAGCACCCTGTGTCAACATTGTAAATTTCATAAAATAGGCAATGATTTATACAGCTCGCATGCGATTTATACTCTACTTTAATTCATGATGCGATTTCCTATTATTAATAGCTTTAATAAGTAATTCATATTTGTTAAGTTTTTTCTTTTTAATCCTACTGCTATTGGATATCCTAATAAATAAAATAAAAAACAAATAGCTTTAATAAAGTAAAAACCCAGGTCAACCTTCAATTTAAAACTTTTTACATTCGTTTGGAAATATGGACATTCTAGTAATAGCAGTAGCTTTTTGTAAAATGTCTCTTAAAAATTCCTTCAATTTCGATGTCATTTCAGCTCACCGTTAACTGAGAGGATTTCAATTATTTTTCAGTACAAAATGCCTTTGAAGAATTTGTTGCCTCCCGTCCAGCTGATTTCTTCAAGAAAGGCATCAATAAGCTACCAATGCGTTGGCAAAGATGCATTGATTGCATGGGTGATTATTTTGATTAATAGAAATAAAAAATATATAAAAAAATTACGCTTTATTTATTTCGTGAAAAACGGCAATTTCATAGGTAAAGACCTAATATGTTTAATATTTGGATTCTATGTTTTAATAAACAAATGGGACAGCTACGTAATGCAAAAAAAACGAATACTGTCTCTAAATTTCTGATAATTCAAATCACTTAGACCCCAAAAAGGATCGCAAAAAATTAAAAAAGTGATATTTTAGATTTATTTCTTAAGACTAAAGAAATGAGTCGGGAAACAGTGAAGACAAATTGTCTAAAATCTGAAGGAATATACTTCCACACTGGAATAAAAAGCTAATCTTTTTATTGCAGTGTGGAAGTATTTTAAAATTTAATTCAGCTCTTTACATATCCACAACATTATCACCACCGCATTTATTTTAACTTAACCGATACTTTCACCGCCATTACTTTTATATGCGCTACTATGTTAAATAGATCGAAAGAAGAAGTCACAGTTCTGTTATCTAATTACTTTTAACCGCGATAACAATTTAATTAATTGGATCTTGAAAGCATCCACATTTACTCTCTTACAAGTTTAATTTGTCTGTAAATTTGTGACATTTTTGTATGTAAGTGACATTTTCTTTCCCACGATTTTTCTGATCTACGTCTTATTCCGTAATTGTAATTATTACTAATTACCCTACCTGCGTAATATATTTTATAATTATATTTTCCTTCAAACATTTTAAGTAATATAAAATATTACTTTTCTACATTCATTCGTTTTTACGTGTAATAGGTTTTAATAAAATTTTTTAGTTCTCAATTTTAAACTTACGGCATGTATAATAAGCTGACGTGTCTGAATAATTTTTATAATCACCCCATTATCTTAGAAAAATTCATTATAATTGACGGATGTCAACATATTTTAAATTAACTAATAATTTAAAAAATGTTCACTTTACTAGTAGCCATTGTTAATTCTGGCATTAGCTTTTATCCTACATTGCATACCTGTTGACATTTTTGCTCTTAATTTACAACAAATTTAATAACTCGTCTCGAACATCAGTTGTACCTATCAACGTATTCGAAAATGCGGATTATTGCCGCTTTAAATCCTGGCAGCACCGGCTACGGTACTCTGTGCCGGCCGGATGCACCACCATCTGTCAGCTATCGTTGACAGCGCACCAACTGCATTGTTGATAATGAAATACACTTATATAAACGGATTTCGGATATATAATAATACGGTATTTGTGTAATTGACCAGCTTTTTCGCGTCGCTTGGCTTGCTGCTGGTATTTATAGTGTGTCCCTTTATAAAGCGCAATCCTGAAGGGGTATCAAATTATATCAAAAGTTATTGGGAATATATATATTTATATATATATATATATATATATATGTATATTTAAAAATTATTAGTTTTTGTTGAAATTTGGAACAAATATATTTTTCCCATACATAAAAACCTTTTTTTTTTTGCAAAACTTTTTGAGTGGCCTGGTATTTGAACAGCTTACTTAAATCAAAGCAGTCACAATTTTCTCAAATTAGAAGTCGTTCAGGGATATATTATTAGCAGGAATTAGGAGCATACATTTATGCACTAAATAAACTTCTCTGATAAAAGAATAAGTCAAACGAATATATCAATATATATCTATATCTAAATAATATACCAATAAAAGTAAACTTATACACAAGCAGAAATAAAACAAGAAAGAAGCTCGCCAGTGTCTGGCACACAGCTCACCGGCACGAAATGCCCGCAGCCGATATTATTTCAATTACGGCTGCAATTTAGAATTCTAGCGCCATCACAGATATTGGCAATTTGAGGTGGAAGCTAATCTGTAATAATTACTGCCAATGTGGATACTGCCAGTGGGAATGCCAAAAGAAAACGTACGGTTCATTTAGAAAAACTCTTAAAGAAAAATTTGTTTGTGTTGTACTTCCCTCGTAGTGGAAGAACTATGGTATAAGTCAATGTGTTTGATTTATGTGAGAAGAAGGGTTTAAGAAGGCTTTTGTTATTTTTTACATTGTTGTATAACAGGTGAAAAATATATACCGATTTTTGGAAAACATCGTTAAAAGTTATTTGCCCAAAAGAACTAGGTGCATGAATACGTTGTATAGTTAATTGATATGTTTTCTTCAAGCAAATCTTACCGTATGTATATAAGTAATAATTTATGTTTTCCAAAACTAAAAAAACATTTATTAAAATATCTGTTCCAGTATCATAGCGACTTTAACCTTATGCCGCCATAAGCAAGATTAATTGTACAACATGTGACAGAATTTTATTGCCGCACAAGAAATTTGAGGTTTTTTTAACAGATTTATTATGAACCTTATTTATGGATAGCTATTTTGCAACAAATACCAGTAAAAATTTCACCATATCTCTCTTTTAGGTTTCACGCCACATCTTATGGGTACAGAATTATATAAAAAGCTACTGGATGATTTATTTTACCCTGCCGGTCAGGTGCTTCGGTAACCTGGTGAATATAGCAGTTGCCCGGGATACTACTGTCAAGTCAAGGGATAGTCCGGTAGCGCTAAGCTATTTTGCGGTCGTCTTTTTGCAGTGCCTATGTGATAATGGTTAACCTCCATTGGGGTCGTAGCTTATAAAAAATGCTAAACCTACTTATTTTTTCCCAGTGGGTCCAGAGATACCTAAGAAACTTATTATTTCATTTTGTGTCATATCCTTCGCTTCCGTTTTGAGTAATCCAATGGTTTATGGTGCAATTATATTAAAATCCGGTGAAATTTAAAAGGCTAATAGGGCCAAAAAAAAGGTGCAATTATTTAGGTAAAGCCAAAATGCCATAATTTATTGAAAGTTTTAAAATAAACTTCTATTGTATCTTTAAAATGCTCAAACTTAGCTTGTCACCTACTGGACGGTGACTCTCTTTTAAATGAACGATTTTGTTCAAATCGTTATATATAATCATATATTCCATGGACGAATATGACACAAATTTAAAAAGTATTTTGTTACTCTAAAACTAAAAGTGTTTTGTTACTCTAAATCATGAACTCAAATAGAATGAAATTTCTTTTGTGGCTTGTACGGGATATTCAACGCAAAACTCAAGATGAATTTGGCACAGAAAATTCTGAATTCTGAAAAAAGATACCGATGATCTGAAATGTTTAACGTAGGTACGGTAAGTAACGTAGGTTTATATTTTTTTCAGTATTTTACTTTTTTTTAATAGAGATGTTGGGTAAGGGGTAGGCAAGGTCAAAATTGGATTTGTGAACTGACACAAAATTTCAAAGACATCAATTACTACTTCCTTATTATGATGTAAGTAAAATTTTCAACGCTAATTTTCTTTTCATTAATAAAATATACAAATACCTTATTTTTACTCGAGTGAGTAGGTACCTGTGAATACGAAATTAGTTAGGTTACTTAGACATTTTAGTCAGGAAACTGTATGCGAAAAACCAAAAGCTCTAATATTTTTAATCCCCCGAAATCCAGCACAACCAGACTATGATGCAAGTTTGATGACTCATATCGATAAAAAATCTTACCAGATAATGAAAAAAGAGCTAAAGGCAATTACGTAATACTAATCAAAGTTGATGTAATCGCATTTTCACTAAAGTTGTATAACGGGAATATTAAATATGAGACTCAGTGTTACTAAATCAATAAATCATTTTCCATATAGTCAATAATGCATAAAGAGCTTTATTCATATTGTTATTTTTAAATATCAGGGATCTTTAATTTTACGAAAATATCCAGAGCCAAATCTTCAAAATCAAGTTATTTATTTTTATCCTAGGACACAATTTTAAACTTGTTGAAAGTCTTATTTTTCAAAAGTATTATGAGGTACACTGAGAGGAAAAAAAGCGTTAGAAAAAAAACGTCTCTGCATTTTTTATAAAAAAATCGCTTTCTTTTATAAAATATTTAGGATAGAAGGTATACAATTCGACGACGACATGAAACACATGACACACACATGACAGTTATTGTGCGTGCTAATGAAATGCCGCAGCCGAGATTTATATTTATATGACGACCGAGTGGTGTAGTGGTAAGTAACCCTGCTTCATACGCCGAAGGTCCCAGGTTCGAGTCCTGGCCGGGGCATTCATTTGTGTGATGAACACAGATGTTTGTTCTCGGGTCATGGTTGTTTGTATGTTTATTCTGGGTTCGCTGTATCCATATCACAAGCTCTGTTTACTTTGGGGCGATACAGTTGGTGTGTTTGTCTGGGGATTTTATAATTTTTATTATTATTATATATATATTTTATTTTTCACAAACAGAAACGGAAATAGCCTGTCAAAGAAGCTAGTCATCGATTTAACTTCACCTACCAGCCAATCCCACAAGTACCAAGAACCATCAAATAATAAAGGAAAAAAGCGTATACATTCTCCATCCACGAGCGTATCCTCAAAACCTCAATTTGTACAAACTCTAGTTTCACATCAAGGCATACCTAAACAACCCTGTATGCTAGAAAGTGAAACTGATGAAACGGACAGCAACATTTCTCTGGATGATAAAGACACAAAAATAAAAGCAAAACGAAGTGTGGAAAGATATAAAGGAGAGCGTAAGTGAACAGGACATTGAAAGTTTCCCCATAGACATCGACCAATTTGTAAGTCTATTGGACAATACTCGGGGTAAACAAAATATAAAAGACCTAGTATATTCTTATAGTGATAACGTAAGTGGTTTAATTAAAATGTGCAATACCTTACACTGTAAGATGAATAAAAGTTTAAAAAATAGGTGTTCTAGGCTGTCAATAAAATTACATGAAATGTTAGACTGTAGTATATCAGTAAGTTCATAATCCTATTCATCCTAGTACAATATATAATTTTTACAGGTTTATTAGGTGATTTATACTTTATATAATTTTTTCTCTTTTTTACATACATTACATACAACAACTTACATATGGATATTTTACAGTAGAACGTAAATGGTTACTTTAAAAGGTTAGAACATATTAAGTTGATTGTTAATGAGCTGGATCCAACCTGCATTTGCTTACAAGAAACGAATTTTAGTTTTGATTACTGGGCCTCCATAAAAGGTTTCAGTAACTTTAACAAAAATAGATCTTACTATCTAAATAGAGCTAGTGGTGGGGTTACTATTTTTATAAAGTCTCATACGTTTCCTGAAGAAATCTCCCTTAATACCCATTAAGAAGCTAGTTGCGATTAAAATAAAATTCCCATATAAACTAACAATATGCAATATTTATTTTCCAAATAGTAATCTTATAAATAATCTTATAAAACAACTCCCAACGCCGTTTATGCTACTAGGCGATTTTACCAGTCATCATTTCAATTGGGGTTCTGATAAGCGTGATTCAAGGGGAAAATTTATTGTGGAATGGCTTGAAGATCATGACAATATACTTCTATTAAACAATGGCCAACCTACTCATTTTGACAGCAAAACTGATCGTAATAGCAGTATAGACCTTACTTTGGCTTCACAGAATATAACATCATATTTTGAATGGAATGCCTTAGAGGATTTATATGATAGTGACCACTTACCGATATTAAAAGTTATTTTCGAGATACTACAAACATAAAAATACAACGCAAATGGAAGTTTAACAAAGCAGATTGGTCATTGTTTCAGAAAGAAATTGATAAAAATGTAAGTAACCTAATAGACTTAAATAATACTTTTAATATCTCCATAAATTACATACTACAAAAATTTATTGATTTAATCACTAACGCAGCTAACAAATTTATACCAAAAACTTCAGGCATATTAAGGAAAAATAATGTACTGTGGTGGAGTGATAAATGTCAGACTGCAGTAGAAGAAACAAAGAAGGCTTATAAAAATTTCAAAAAACATGCTTTTTACGATCCTGATTTCAAATATAAAATAGAGTATAAAAAAGAGAGCACACAGTAAAAGAATCCAAAAAGAACATAAGGCAGCGTACTGGCAAAATTGGGTATCATCTATAAACACACACTTCTATTGGAGAAGCCTGGAAAAAAGTTCGAAAAATTAATCATTTTCAAACCGGTTACAGTACCATAGTCTTTAAAAATTCCGATGGAATATTGACCTCGAATCCTTGTCAAACAACGAACTTACTGGCTAACAAATTTGAAAAAAATTCAAGTTCTGAAAATTGTGATAATGATTTCAAAATGTATAAAATTCATGGAGAGTCCAACCTCAATTACAACACGTTTAACAACTCTAATCTTATTAATAAAGAACTTTCAATGCATGAATTAATGTCAGTTATCTCTCTAAGTAGTAATTCTAGCCCAGGGCTAGCACTAATATCCTTAACATTATGATTAAACAGCTGCCCTATTCTGGCAAACAATATTTACTTAAACTATTAATTTTATATGGCAAAATCAGGCTGAGGCTTGACAAAACAAATAAAACAGCTTTTACTGCGGTCTTGAACACGACAATAACGGACCATTGCCTGGTTGTTTCATCTATTGCAAACAAGTATCAACACAACGCGTGTGAAAGGTATAAAACCGTAGTTAATTTTGAAAATGCCTCCAAAAGTTTAATGAATACTGACGTATCTTTCTTTAACATCTTCAAAGACCCTGATACGTATGCCTTTGCACTAATAGAAATGGTAAAGTCAGCGATCCTGACAAACACTAGAAATGTAATTGTTTCGAACGGCAAAAGAGCCATAAAACCCTGGATCACTCCAGGTGCCCTACGGTGTATAAGATTGAGAAATAGTATTTACCTAAAACTTAAATCTAACCCCCACAACCAAATCTTGATAATAACATATAGACGTTACCGTACCTCCTGTGGAAATCTTATAAAAAAACTAAAAATCAAATATAATAAACATAAAATTAAAGCATCGGTACACAACCCCCGAGCTCTTTGGTCAACTATTAATGAAATTACCCATTATAAGCCACCCAATAGCCGCAATGGTGACTTACTTAATATTAAATCCTGTCCTCAAGCGTCTATCAACTATGTAAATGAATATTTTATTAACATCGGATCATCACTAGCCGAGACTCTCTCAAATAACTCGGTACCTTCGGGTCCAATTAAAAGAGTAAATTATAACCACTTGTCCTCTTTTGTTTTGACTGACACCTGCCGCGAGGAAGTAGATAATACTTTGATGTCGTTGGATTCTCAGAGTGCACCAGGATGGGACGGAATCCCTACCCATTTTCTAAAAGAAAATAGGAAAATCTTAGTTCCTTTAATCACTGACCTTGTGAACCTGTGTTTTAAAACAGGAGTTTTCCCATACCTTCTGAAGCGATCTATTGTCACTCCTGTGTATAAGACTGGGGATAGCGACGACGTCAACAACTTTCGACCTATTTCTGTGTTGACCTCCATTTCTAAAATTGTTGAAAGGCTATTAAACTCTCGAATAGTAAATTATTTGAATATGTATAATATTTTATCCACCTCCCAGTACGGTTTTAGGAAGGGAATGTCGACGCAAGATGCGATCGTGGATCTTACATCCATAATCATGAAAGAAGTAGACAAAGGCAACAAGAGTCTTGTTGCTTTTCTAGACCTCAAAAAAGCCTTCGACACCGTTTCTCTCCCCACTCTTGCCCATAGGCTGGAAAATATTGGTATACGCGGCACGGCTCTCTCCCTTCTAAGCAGTTACCTTCAGAACAGAAGGCAGGCTGTAAAAATTGATAATTTTCTTAGTGACGAAGAAAATGTTACATTCGGAGTCCCGCAGGGCAGTGTTCTAGGTCCTACGCTCTTTTTAATTTATATAAATAATCTATGTAATCTTCGTAGCACTGGGGGTAGGATACTGACCTATGCGGATGATACTGCCATTGTCTTTACAGCCAAGACTTGGGACAAAGTAAGGCTTGTGGCCGAGGAGGGGCTAGCTAAAATTAGTTGTTGGCTAAGGGAGAATCTCCTCACTCTTAACACCCAAAAAACATATTATATATGCTTTTCCCCATACATAAATACGCAACCCTCATCGGGTTTTGAAGTAAAAATTCACACCTGCTGTTCACCTACCCTTAATACCTGTAACTGCCCAACAATCCAAAAAGTCAGTCAACTCAAATATCTCGGAGTGATTGTGGATCAGAGATTAAGTTGGTATCCGCACTTAGAATTGACTATAGGTAGGGTTAGGAAGCTCATATGGGTTTTCAAATCTCTGAGGCATGTCATGAGCACTGAGCTACTGAACAAAATATATATCGCGCTAGCCCAGTCTGTTATAATATATTGCATCTCAGTTTGGGGAGGAGCAGCTAAATCTCACTTCTTAGATCTAGAGCGGGCTCAAAGATCTCTAATCAAAGTTATGCACTGTAAGCCCTTTAGGTTTTCTACCGAAACCCTATACAACAGTACCAAACTGCTCTCTGTTAGAAAGCTATACGTTTTACACATGCTACTAAGATATCACAAAAGGCTACCTCTAGATCATGCCAAACTTAGTAGAAGACGGAGCGATGTTGTAGCTCCTACATATCCTGCACAAACAGTTTTTGCTACTAGGCAATATTTAGCTCAAGCCCCTTATGCTTACAATAAAATTAATCGTATTCTTAAAATTTACCCGATGCAATTCTATGAGTATAAGATCACTTTGACTGAGTGGCTTTCTTCCCTCAACTACCTTGACGGGGAAGAAATCCTGGTAAGAATGACTTGATACATTTCAAAAACCGGTTTATACAGCATATCATTACACATACACATAGGTACACACAACAACAAACGTACACACACCTGCACACACACACACACACTCTATCACACACACACACACATACACACATATACACACACACTCACACTCACATATAAGCACTTGGGAAGACTTTTTCTCCTTAAAACTGCTTCAATATAATTTAATATCTCGTTATGTTTTCTTTAACTTATACTGTAATATTTAAACTTAACTAATTAAGTAAATCCAAATTGTTAATAATACGTAGGAAGAGCGAGGCTATCCCAACACAAGTATCTTCTGATTACTTTCTGGGAAGCCCCGGCAACTTATTTGTAATTGATTTACTGAAATAAATATATTTCTATTTTTTTTTATTTTTAAATCAATTATTTCCCGATTTGTGGCGAGAAGCCCTGGTAATTCCAATACTTAAACCGGTAAAAATACCTAGCGTTACTGAAAGCTATAGACCTATTTCGCTTACGTGCAATTTATGTAAACTATTAGAAAAAAATCATAAGTAAGAGAATTCGTTGGTTTATGGAAATCAATAACTACCTTTCAGAGCATCAATATGGATTTCGACAATTCCGAGCAATTTTTTTTTTTTTTGCTGCCGAGGCACCCTCGCGGGAGGGAGGTGGAAGAGGCGTCATGCATACCGCCCGCAGGTAAATTCTTCTGCGGGGGGTTATGTGGGATTCACCAGAATGGCACCTACCCACTAAAAACCACCTGTTGGCTGTAGTTATTACCGTTAGCCTTCATCGGAAGCGACACCCGTCGGGAAGTAGGGCGCGCTGGCGGAGACCCGCTAGCGGGTCTGCCGCCTGTAGTGAAAGTTGCACTGAAGGTGCTCAAAGGGACATGAGTTGGTGGCCGTTCTGGGCAGCCTCCGGTGAAGCCGGGGCTGGGCAGAGGTCGGCCGAAGCATGATTTAGGGATCAATTCATTTAAATAAACCTATAATGAATTGAGAAGGGAACTATGCTTCGCCAGAGCTAGCAAACCCTCGGTCGGAGTACGTGAAGCCCTAAGTTTACGGGCTAAGACTGCGATTTCACTAACATCGACATTTTTTATAGCGTCGCAGACGATACGCATAACGTCTGCTACTGAGGATTGAGGAGTGGGTTTGTATGGGCGAGGAGCCGGGATGGGATTCGATGCGGGGCGCTGCCTCCAGTTTTCTGGGGCAGGCCTAGACTGTGTAGGCTTTGCAGCCGGAGGAACCCGGCTACGCAGCGGCGGAAAGTTTTCTTGAGAAAGGCGCGGGGCCTGTTTGGGTGCCGACCTCTTGGGATTGGAACGCATACAACGGGGTGCACGAGGGCAGCCCCTGTAATTTGCGGTGTGGCCGGACTGGCCACAAAGCACGCAATCGGGAGGAGAGGGAGTTTCAGGAGTGCGATTGCACTCCTTAGTGAAATGAGGGACCAGGCACTTGACGCACCTGGGCGGTGCGCGGCAGTTGGCCGCCGCGTGCCCGTACAACTGGCACCGATGGCACTGGCCGGGATGACCACGGCGATGAGGCACCTCGATCGAGATCCCAGAGAGGCCGCATATAGTGCTAACCCCTTTGAGGATCTCCCTGGACTTGGGGACGTTGGCGAGAACCACCAAAGCGAGAGGGTGTTGCCTCCCGTACTTGCTGTGCATTTTATGCACCGCGAGTGCCGGGAAGCCTTGGGATTGCAGATCCTCCAGGATAGCCTCGTTCGATAATTCGAACGGGACTCCCCTGAGTACCGCTCTGATCTTACGCTCTTCTGACAGAGCATAAGTATGATAAGCATATTGCTTATCGGTGAGGAGCTTTGTTAAAGCACGAAAGTCGTCTATCGACGAGACTAAGATTTTAATAGATTCACCCGAGTTGGCTGCTCGGATGTAATGGATTTTGTGCTCATTGCACAATGTCGAAACCTCAGTCCATTTACCCTTTTCCCGAAGGAAAACGGGTGGTGGGACCTTGGCCTTGACAGAAGTTGGGGCCGGAGCGGGTGTTGAAGACACCGGGGCAGCTGGCGTTGAAGACGCCGCAGGGGGTGTAGGGACGCGCGTCGAGGGCGCCGGGTCTTGTTTCGAACGCTCCTTAGAGCGCTTCTTAACAAGCGTAAAAGAGGGAGACTCAGGGCCAGTTGGGGTGGAGTCCGAGGATGACTCGGTCGCGGGTGCGCGCTTGCGGCGCGGAGGGGCGTCTACTTCGCACTCCATATCACTGGAGGAAGGGGACGTGGGAGGGCCTAAGACCAGAGCGGTCTGAGGGACGGAGGTGGCCTGAGGGGCCGGTGTGAACAGTGCCATGATTAGAGGGAGAAATGATTGCAGTGTGCGAATCATATGAGGGGGGCAGTGAGTGCCTTGGGCGTCGTAATCAGCGATCAGCTTATTCAGAAGCTCCTCAGGGCTTAGGGAAGCCATTGCGGAGGGGGTTGGGGAGGGACAACAATATATAAATACATATACTATGAACCTATCAACGATGACTAACTTCCTAAAAACCACCCTACACGCAGTAGGGCGGTTGAGGACGACGCGGATAACTTACTCGAACACGGAACTTGAAGTCCTGGAAAGACGAAACCCCGTCGACGAAGTTCACGTTCCACGATGTACGGTTAAAACCCACTTTCCGCCGTGAAAACGGCGTTAGAAACTTATTAGAAGTACGGTTAACGAGCCACTGTCCGCCGTGAAAACGGCGTTAGAAACTTAATACGGTATACAACTATGAAATTATATATTAAGACAACAACCAGTGAAATTTGGGTGCTCAATTAGCGCGGGGGCTAATAGAGCGGGAAGGCGTCTGCGATCGACGAGCGCTCGAGAACGCACGCAGACCGAGACTGATCCGAGCAACAAAAGATCATTTAATAAATATAGAATAAGAAATTCTTAATGCATTTCAATTAACAATTATACGATTGCAGTAGCGCTAGATAGAAAAAGCTTATGAAATGGTTTGGAAACATAGGGTCATAAAGCTTCTAAAAAAACTGAAAATTGAGGGTAACATACCAGCATTTGCCATACATTTTTTATCAAACAGATTAATTAAAGTAAGAAGAAATGATGCTGTATCGCACTCGGTACCTATTGAAAACAGTTTGCCGCAAGGTTCAGTGTTAAGTGTAATTTTATTTTTAATAGCTATAAATGATGTTTTCTCTTGTTTGAACAAACCAGTTAAAGGATTTTTATTCGCAGACGATCTAACAAAAACCCATTAAAGCCAAGAACGCGGCTCTCCGGAGAACCAAGAAATATCCCACGCCAGCATACAGAACAGCTGCGAATCAGCTTCAACGTAAAGTTAGGTCTTGCCTCGCGGAACTCCGTGACACTCAGTTTAACGGTCTCATGGAGAATATCTCCCCGTCCCACCAAGCGTATTATCGAATGGCCCGAGCCTTACGCGTAGACACCGCCTCTCACGTTCCTCCTCTCACTCGTCCCGACGGTACTATTGCCTTTGAAGTCGAAGAGAAAGCCGAATGCTTCCCCAACAGCATAGCGGCACAATATTTGCCCAGCACGCAACCCACGGATCCCTCCCACATCCAGGCGGTGGAGGACGAGGTTCTCCGCAGAGAATCTCTCCCCATCACCGACGAACCCGTCACAGTCTCTAATGATGAAATCTTGCTTCTCATTAGAAATCAAAAGTCCCAAAAGGCTCCGGGTGCGGATGGTATTTCCAACCACGCCCTTAAGCAACTGCCCCAGCAGGTGCTTACCTTGTTAGCTATTATCTTCAATGCCTGCTTCGACCAGAGCTACTTTCCAAAAGCCTGGAAAGAAGCGATAGTCAAAGGCATTCCCAAGCTGGGTAAACCTCTGAATGTCCCGGCTAATCACAGACCCATCAGCCTCCTCAAGGCAATGTCTAAACTTCTCGAAAGAGTCATACTCTCTCGAATGCGGAACCATCTGTTTCCAACGGATGGCGACCCTCTCATTATCCCCACCAGTTCGGCTTTCGCGCTAAGCACTCCTGCCCTCAGCAAGTCCATCGAATCGTCGAGTACATACTCGAAGGTTTCTATCCGAAACGAAAGAAAACGATCGCAGTTTTCTTTGATGTAGCCAAAGCTTTCGACAAAGTCTGGCACAGCGGTCTCGTTTTTAAAACTATAAAATAGGCTTACCAGTTCGCCTAGTCAGATTAATCGCGTCGTTTCTTAAAGACCGTACGATTCGATTCAAACATGAAGGCACGCTCTCCGCGCCTCGTCCCATAAAGGCTGGAGTCCCGCAAGGCTCAGTCCTCGCCCCTCTGCTGTACACTGTGTACTCTAACGACATCCCCATCCCGCCGAAAGGCGTCGAACTCGCCCTCTTTGCAGACGATTCCGCCCTTTACACTAAAGCGGTCAAGCGATCCCGTATAACATCACCAGACTCCAAAAGGCTGTAAACGCCCTCGGTGTTTGGTTTCAAAAATGGCGTATCCATGTCAACCCAGAAAAGAGTTCTGGTATTCAATTCAACCACAAACGTCGTAATCGCTACAACGATCCCCACATTGGAATGTTAGGTATTCCCATCCCCTGGAAGCGCAGTATTAAATACTTAGGCGTCACCTTAGATCAGACGCTTTCTTTCAATCCACACGTCGGTAGAGTAACGAAACTCGCGGGTTTTTACTTAAGCCGTCTATATAGTATGATAAGAAGAAAAAGTAAAATGTCTTTCAGAAATAAACGTGCGCTTTATAAGGTCTGCGTTAGACCCGTCATGTCATATGCTTCGCCAGTCTTTGCCCACCCCAAACCCCCGTCCTGTATGAACTGCAGGTAGTTCAAAATCTCTTCTGCCGCAGGGCCACAAACGCACCTTGGTACGTGCGTAACGCGGACCTGCACTGAGATCTTGAACTACCTACAGTGCAATAGCACCTCAAAATACTCTCAGAATCGTTCTTCAAACGCGCCGAATCCCATCCCAATCATCTCGTTCCAGATTCAGTCTCATATACTGCTCCTGTGTTAGATTCGAAATTCAAATTCGCTAGACCGAGAAACGCGCACACTGGCGAACCCACGCAATTAACTTTAGATCTCGAGGCCCTTCAGGCCGCAAATTCTAATTCTAACGTAAATCCGAATTAATGCAATTTTATTTTTCATTTTTTAATGTTTTTAATTATTTACTTTTCATTCTGAGCACCTTCAGTGCTATGTAAATCCCAGCGGGTGACCCCTTAAGGGCCCCGCTAGCGCGGCCTCTCTCTCCAATTGGCCGTCGCTCAGATGAAGGCTGAGTGGCAAAAATGCACGAGTCGACAGGGGTTTTTTTAGTGGGTATGGTTCTGGTAGGCGTCGGGACGAGTCCCACATAACTCCGAACAATAACTTGTTGTGGAAGTACCCTTGAACCGACATTGCAGCCTATTCCAAAAACGTTAAATAACCTTCAAGTATGGTCAAAAACTGCAAGATTTCGTTTTTCTAAAAATAAAACAGAATTTATAATATTTATTACAAAAGAAACAAAATAAATCATCGTCCTCTATTATTAAACGAAAATGTTAAAGAAGTAAAAAGTTTAAGAATACTGGGATTGACGTTTGATTCTAAAATGAGTTGGAACATGCATAGATAAATTCAAAGCAGAATGTTATAAAAGATTAAACGTAATAAAATCCTTATCATCTGTTAAATGAGAGAAAATGCTTAATTGACATGTACCATGCCTTAATTTAACAAAATATTGATTACGGATCAGTCATTTATGATTCAGCCAAACTACGAGCGTTGAATTCCTTAAATGTAGTACAAAATTATTCTGCTCTAAGACTAAGTATTGGCGCTTTCAAAACTAGTCCCATTGACAGTATTTTAGCTGAAACTGGCGAACTACCCTTAACTTATTGAAGAAAACAACTTACGCTTATATACACCATAAACATCTTATCACAACCACATAAAGCACTTTACAAAGGCTATACAATATTATATAAGTTTGATGAAGAATATCAGTTTAAACCGCATTTATCACAACCTTTTCGAATCAGATCAAAAAAATATTTACAAGAAATAGATATGAATCTCCCGAGTACTTTTATAAAAAAACATAATTTTATAAACAATTTTTTTTTTAAATAACTGACGAAATAAGTGAAATTTTGCATTTCTTCAAATTCACAGGTTTTTCCATCTCAAATAAAGTGTCTATTCGAGAAATGACACATAATGACACGGGTTGATACTAGTTGGCCATTTGTCGGTGGACTGAATTAGCATACCCGTCACTGTACCAATCAGGATTTTAGGATATTTCAAATTTGAACCTTTACGTAGTCTGTTTTGGGTTAGAAATTGCGAATTATCTTCATAAATCTTACCCAACTTAAAACTAAATATTTTTATATTTGTTATGGTGTTTGGAAGATTTGAAAAAAAGCAATGCTTGTAAGGGTAAACTACTGTCAAACAATAAAGGATTAAATATGTTTATACATTTGATTTAATTTAATGAGTAGCTAAATGTCCTCTGTTTTTACTTACCTATTACTGCTGCGTTACAAATGTCTCGATTACTTCAAAATGTTACGAATTTTAGAATTTGTCTCTGGGAAAGTTCAACTTTTCTGACAGCTTTTGAAAGATGCATATTCGCATCGCATATTCATTATAATTACAATTTTGTCTTTGGTTGGAATTGCAATGTTTATTCAAATTGAAAATAATGGTGCATTGATACAACGTACACACAAAATAATATTCAGCAGTAGACTCTTCAATGGAAAATTTTGAAATCGAAAAGTTAGCATTCAATACCGTTCACTGATAATACTATTGCTGATGTGGTGGACCAGTATCTTTTACAAATACACTAAAATCTTGTGTCCACAGCATACGTATCACAACGGCAGAGGGACTCAGCTGACGCCTAATTTTCTAACTGTGCACATACCTACACTGTGTACTGTCACAGGAATACAAACGCGTTGCTGGCGAAGTGTCATCAATATTGTTGTTCATGCAACTATGTTCATTTGTTTGTAGTAAAGACGACTTAGGTCTGAGCAAGGAGTAAAAATTATCACTTGGTAGTCAATTATTCTATAGCACTTGATGATTTCTAACTATTTATTTTTGAGGTAATTAATCAATATAGGTTCTTAGAAATTTAAAGGTTCAGAACCTCCCGACACAATGAAAGAAAAGACATTGACAATAAAATATTACAGATTTATTGTTTGATTCGCAACTAAAACTTATTCATGAATGCTTGCATTATGATTGCTTGTAATCTCTTCTCTAAGTATACGAATCTAAACTTAGTTTAATGGCCCACATACCTAGTTCAGTGCGAATGCAGTTCACTCTGCAAAGCGCTGACAACGTAACATAGTTTACTGAGCAAACATTTGCCGGTTTCCGATCTAGTTGATTTTGTATAACAAGTTATGTTTCAATGACATATGCTTAATCTAAATTTCTAATATTTGTAAACTCTTAAAAACGCATACTTCTATTGTAACACTACTCAATTCTGGTGTGCGTTTTTAAGGATTATTTAAAGAATAATCGGTATAAATCTTGATTAAGAACTAGCTACGTTAATACTTTCGTAAGTCATCACGATCCATTATATTAAATAAAACACTTTTAAATCGGATATTATCACGTTTCATTATACTTTTACATTTTAACTTGACATTTCGGTACCTTTACAGATACTTGATCGCGGCATCTGTAAAGGTAAGGTTAACAATGTTTTATTTAGCTATGTTAAACATTAAATTATACCCTAATGATACTATTGTCGGGTTATTCGTAACTTTGCTAGATAAAATTACTTGGAACTGACAAATAAAACTATAACTTAACTTAACTGATAACCATACCTTATAACTGGTCAATTCTATGTCAATTATAGCCTCGACTGTTGAGAAGCCCCCGCGGGGTTTCTCACGAAAAACACATTTTTGTGTCGCGGAACACGCGGAATTTTTAGAAAGCTACCTATTTTTTCAAAGACGTAGTGCCGGTGAATGCCTTTGTCTTATTTTAACTTATTGAAACGTGTTGACATTTTAACAATACAGCTAGCAAAGCATCATTTGATCGTTCGGCAATGAAAAAAAGTGATTTTTTTTTGGTCAAAATTGTTTAGTGATTATTTGGTGAAATATTTTTTTTATAAATATTTTTTGTAATATTATGAACAAAACAAACTTATGATAATTTTCCATAATTAGGTAATATTATATTTGTTAAAAGCCACAAGTTGTACATTTAATCTAATTCGCGGGTAGTCGTGAAATAAACACGCATTTTTAGTGTGCTCCCAAGTTTTATTTATTTTAAAATAGTTTTTATAGTAATTTTGAACAAATAAATGTGGTGACTTGCAGCCACACTCACCTGCACTCACTTAACACAAAGTTTTCTCACTAAACTTCCCAGTAACTAGTAAGTACAACAACAAATTATTTACACAACAATGGAAGCACTTGCTAAAATGTTCGAGGCACGATTCACTGAGTATGAAAGCAAGCTGGAGAAAGTTGCTGCTAATCCCACAGCACATGTGGATCTTGCAACATTATCCAAAGACTTCTTGTCCTTTAAGAACCTGATGTGGCAAATGTTCAAGCAGTTAAAGTTGGAACTTGAGTCTCTCAGTTTATCACAAGACCGACTGGAGACTGCTTCACGCAGAAAAGTTTTGTTGTTCCATGGAGTCTCTGAAAAGCAAAAGGAAAAGGTACATGAAGTAATACAGCATGTTATTTGTGATCAGATGAAATTGAACAAGACACGTACTAACCATATTGAAGTATGTCATCGTCTGGGACGCTTTTCTCAGGATAAAATGAGGCCAATTCTAGTGCGATTTCAAGACATGGAGTCTCGACATCTGGTTTGGGATGCCAAAACCAGTTTGAAGGGCACTGGGATAGTAATCTCAGAGTTCTTGACGAAGACAAGGCAGCGACTTTTTGTCTCGGCGCGTCAACATTTTGGAATAAAGAACTGCTGGACAGCTGAAGGGAGAATTATTATCAATCTACCAGACAAGTCGCGGCAAAAGATCGAAACGCAGTGCGCACTTGACGAAATTATTACACAGTTTCCGGCTGTTGGTGTTCCTGAACCTGCTGCCCAAGCTTCAGCTCCTAAAATTACAGAAAAATCGCCAAGGAAGACGCGCCGCCGTCAATAAGTTTGTCTCCATTTTATACTTTTCAATATTTCTCAAAAATTATGTATTCATAACTTAACCAAACTTCTTAACTTGGCCGACTTATACTTATAAATCTTTTGAGATTTTTACGTCGGTATTTTTAAATTGTCTG
This sequence comes from Marasmarcha lunaedactyla, assembly GCA_923062675.1. Taxonomy (NCBI): domain Eukaryota; kingdom Metazoa; phylum Arthropoda; class Insecta; order Lepidoptera; family Pterophoridae; genus Marasmarcha; species Marasmarcha lunaedactyla. The sequence goes on along the minus strand of OV281346.1, from coordinate 14,304,888 downwards.
TACATCTTTTACAAGTTTTGCATGTATGTATAACTCAATTCTGTTTTTAGGTTATTTTTCTTTGTTTACATTGTTCTGTTGCCTGTTGTGTGACGTTTGCAACAGTTCTTAAATTTTGACAGATTGCTCAATCTCACTGAGGAAACGTCACGTTCATGCATAACTTGTATACGTGCCAACATTTATAGCACCTATAGTGGTATCATTTTCAGCAACCTGTGAGTGGTGAGTTGTGGATTGCGGCTCTGAAACTTAATTTAAGGTATTTATAGCCCAGTTAATTTTGTACGTATATTATATTACTGATATATATATATATATATATATAAAAAAATTGTCCACATTAATGCACAAAGCGTACCTAGTCACTACTCTGACCTTGTGGCTACCTTTTCTACTAGCAATGCCGATGCCATACTTATATCAGAGACGTTTCTCAAGCCATCCCTTCCTTCTACACAGTATTCTCTTCCTGGATTCAAACTTATTCGCAATGATCGTACCGGAAAAGGCGGTGGTGGAGTGGCCATCTATCTCCGCGCCGACATACCTTATACAATAGTAAGCTCCTCTCCTTCTCCTTATTCAGAATCTGCAGAGTATCTTGGGATCGAAATAATTGTTCATCATGTTAAGATTTTACTTACAGTTTTTTACAGTCCCAATATGTACATCAATTATTTCGAGACTCTTGATAACTATTTCCATAATTTTTGTTCCACCTATGATCACGTTCTTGTATTAGGTGATTTTAACACTTGCATGATTAAAAACAACTCACGATCTCGCAGATTACAATCCATCCTCTCTTCCTATAATCTATCCATGTTACCTTTATCTCCCACCCATCATTTCCCTGGTTGTGTTCCCTCTCTTATAGACCTCATGTTAGTATCATCCCCACATTATATAGTGAACCACGGGCAACTCAATGCACCTTTCTCTTACCATGATTTAATTTATTTATCTTTTCGTGTACGTCTCCCCAAACAGAAACCACCGTCCTTACTACTCCGGAGCTTTAATAACATCAATATTGAATCCCTACAGCTTGACGCTGAAACCATAGATTGGTCGCCAGTGGTATTATGCAACGACATCGATGGCAAAGTCGAAAACTTTAACTTGCTACTTTTGGAATTGTATGATAGACATGCCCCGCTTAAAAGAGTTAAAATTAAGCATAATCCAGCTCCCTGGTTGTCCGTGACTATTAAAGACGCCATGTGTCTCAGAGATAAGGCCAAACGCAGGTACAAACGCACTCCAACTGAACATAACTTGATTTCTTATAAATATCTAAGAAACCGATGCAGCCGTCTATGTCGCGATGCCAAAAAGCGCCACTTCCATGATTCCCTTATAAACCGTAGCCCTGCAGAAGTCTGGAAATTTCTCAAGTCCGTAGGCATTGGCAGATCTCCATCTACTGAACTTCACAACTTCAATTTAGATTCACTGAACCAACTGTTTTCCCAACCTCCTGTTGTTGTTAGTTCTGCCATTAAAGATAATACTTTAGTATCGTTATCGAATATTCCTTCGACTCATTCTGCTTTTGTGTTAAAAACTGTAACAGAAGATAACGTTAAGAAGTCCATTCTCTCCATAACATCTCCAGCTATCGGTGAGGATAAGCTGTGTTCAAAAATGATTACTTTGATATTACCGATTCTGCTACCAGTACTCACACATATTTTTAATTTCTCCCTTACAACCAGCACTTTCCCTACTTCCTGGAAACATGCTCATGTTATTCCGTTACCCAAGATTCCTAACCCTAGTTCTCTTTCCCATTTTCGTCCAATATCCATCCTACCTTTTCTCTCCAAAGTGCTTGAGCATATCGTACACGCTCAACTTTCAAAGTTCCTTGTAGACAATAACCTTATTAGTAGCTTTCAATCCGGCTTCCGACCAGGGCACAGTACAACTTCTGCGCTTATAAATGTCACCGATGACATTCGATGGGCCATGGAAAATAAATCCCTTACACTATTAGTACTACTAGACTTTAGTAGTGCATTCAATTCTGTCGACTTTGACATTCTCCTTGGCACTTTAACATCTCTAAATGTCTCTCCTTCTGCAGTGGCCTGGTTCAACTCTTATCTTCGAGGCCGGTCGCAGCGGGTTCGCCATGGTGAGTCTCACTCTAACTGGTGTGATCTTTTAGCGGGCGTGCCTCAGGGTGGCGTTCTCTCCCCTCTGCTCTTCTTAGTATTTATTGACTCTATTACCACAGTTCTTTCGTGTAATTTCCACCTTTACGCTGATGATTTGCAGATTTACCGCCATTTTGCTGTCCCAGATTGTTCAGCAACTATTGCTGCTGTAAATAAAGATCTTAGTTGCATCAGTAACTGGGCTAAGTCATACGGCTTGTGTGTAAATCCGAGCAAATCAAAAGCCATGATTATTGGCAGTCGGCATATGCGTGGCTGCATCGATTTGACCAACTTACCCTCTGTTGTCCTTGATAGTACTCCTATTGAGTTCACTGACACGGCTAAAAACTTAGGGGTTACATTTGATTCTTGTCTCACTTGGAATGCAAATGTCAGTGAAATCAGTAGAAAAGTATATTATTCTTATCACAAGCTCAAGTGCCTTCGCAGTTTTCTGCCGTTTCAGACCAAGATTTCTCTTGCTCAAACCCTCATCCAATCAATTATCGAATACGCAGACGTCTGTTACTTGGATATTACTGAGGATCTCCTAAATAAACTAGAACGATTACAGAATCTGTGTATTCGATTTATCTTTGGTCTCAAGAAATTTGATCATGTCTCTGAATACCGTAGAAGACTCCGATGGCTTCCCATAAGACATCGTAGAAACGCCCGCATCCTAAATGTACTCTTTAACGTCCTGTATAACCCATGCTCTCCACGTTACCTGAGTGACCGTTTTTCCTTTGCGCACAATGAAGATGAGCATTGCAGAGTGAATAAGCGAACTTTATTAAATTTAAAATTACATAAAACAGACTTTTTTTCCTACTCTTTCACAATACATGCGGTAAGGTTGTGGAACTCATTACCCTACGAAATTCGGGAATCCAAAACTCTATCCTCATTCAAGAAACGAGTAAGAGAACATTACTTGTCGAATATTTAAGTTTCTGTCACTATTTCACTAGTTTATTTACAAGTTATCGTTTTATATTTATGTAGGTATGTATATATTTATGTATGTATGTGTGTATGTTTATTGTATTTTATATGGATTTATTTCCTATGTGTATGTATTTATTGTTTTTGTTTTACATGTGTATTTTTATTTAGTGCTACTAGTACACTAAATTTGCTCTTTTTACACACTCTCCAGTCTCAGGTCTGCTGGAAGAGATTTCTGTTAGAAATAAGCTGTACCTTTGTACAATATCTATAAGTTTTATTATGTATTTTATATTGTAGTTACAAAAACGATAAAATAAATAAAATAAATAAAATCTTATTATATTAAAAAAAAAACAAAAAAAAAATATTGAAAATACAAATTTTAAACATACAAGGTTTGTTAATGACCCTGTCTGTGGCGAGGCGTGGAGTGACGAGTCCAGACGCCAATTTTTTTCTTCGCAGCCGAGGGGTTATAATTATTTAAGGCCCTCGTATACTCATGCAGTAGGCATTTAGAGCATCCCAATGCCCAAGAAAAATACTATGAAAAATTGTTTATAGTTAGATCACTACTATTACATATTAAATGAATTCATGTAGGAGTTGGTAAATTAGGACATTGATTAGTGTAAAGTGAGCTTACACACAATTCCTAGAACTGAGAATAGCCAATGTCAGAAGCAATAACACCATAGTCCGGTCAAAACACACGAAACAGTAGCGGTATTCGCATAGAGCTGATATTTTACAGATATTAGTAAAATACAAAAACGTCTCTATCAATTCCATGTTTTAAAAAATGATTGGTCAAATACCAAACTGTCAGTTTTAGTTTTGTCGTAAAAATAGAATAAAGTTTTAGGTCATAAAATTATCTACGAAATGTTTCCTATACTTCTTATCCTAAGAACCGCTGTTCCTAAAACAACGTGATTTTAAGAGTTGGAGATGACTTTTTATTATAAATAAAAAGGAAAAATAATAAGAAATAATCATACAGCCCTTAAAAAATGTTTCGTATTGATTTGTGAGAAACTTTAAGGTTGAGTAATTAATAAAGATTTTGGATGAGGGTTTTTTACAAATCTCTTTTGGCTTAGGAAACATTATTTAAGATTTAAAACATATATAACTTAGCCTTAATGGTCAATTCATTTATAAAGTGACCACGTGGATTGTCTAGCAATAGATAACTGTGCCTCATTAATATATTATATGACTTTATAGTATAGTATACTAGGTACTAATCACGTTTATTCAGGAACATAACTTTCTTCAAATAGAACCATAAATTTAATCAAATTAATAAAGGGATCCTTAAAAAGGCAAGCGCGAGTATGCAATGTAGTGAGCACCAACGAATGTATAGAAAAGGGGGTTCTTAAATCAGTGTGGAACATGAATAATCAGCTATTTGCTGAGCACTCAAGCTGACTCACCGATATCCGGCCTACATATGTATTGACGAGTTTCCATTGTTTTGCTTTTTTTACCTCTTTTCTAACTCTCGGTATGAGCATTGCCGATGTGCGAGGCGCTAAATGTGGGCGTATAAAATAAAGGTTTTAAAATAAAAATACAAAAAGCAAATCTTTTATTTTTCTAAAACTCACCAAAAACGTTTAGATTCCTAATCAGAAATGCACGAATCAGTGACAGCTTTAGTCCTGGTTTGGTTTCAATTCTTAAAATCAAAATCTCGACAATGTTTAAATTATACGTTTAAAATAATTAAAACAAGTTTAATAACTTAAAAAAACAACTACAACCACACCTGATAATTTTAGATACATTCTGTCTGGCTATAATACCTCTGTAATAAATCAATCATACCTGATTTTATATCGTGAGTTGAAAATATCCTAATTTAGTTAATAGATTTTGTTAGGTTTTTAAAGCCCCAAAAATTATCTCGGTGTTTACGCTACAGTACGTGGGACCAGCACCCATGTACATCATCAAACGTAGGTGTTATAAGTAAACAGTATTACCGACCCTAGACTTTGTTGTAATTGCCTTTGTAGGTCTGTATACTCACAAGCTCTGCTTACTTTGGGGCCATACAGTTGGTGCGTTTGTCTGGAAATTGATTATTAATATTAGCAGAGACTAGTAAATAACTATAGACTGACCATCTCCATACAAAAATTCGTGACTCGGAAAAAGCTCAAAATCCAAGCTATTACTAGATGTCGCTCTCAAATAGCTTGGATCAACCTTGTCGTCTTTAATTTTTATATGAATTATTGACAACAAACGTAATGCAAAATATTTGTATTTATACGGACTAAATGTTAGATGGCGTTGTCAAATAACCTGAAACCTTAGCAAGTAGGATTTATTCCTGTCCTGAAATTGGGAAATGTCATCATTTTATATCATTGATTTTGATAATTTTACTCAATATGAATAGGTAGATAGTAATTTATTCTTACTTTATAGATGATAAAATAACAACTACAAAAGACCATAAACATACTGGTATAAGTTTATTTTGTTCAGAGACGCCTGGGCTCTACCATCCTCCTTATTTTAATTGCCATAATAACCTATTTTTAAAAGCTTTTATTATCACAGTTGTGATAAACGCACATGTTATACGATATATGTAGCAGCCAAAACGTAAACTTAATCAAGGTCTATAAAATTTGCACGAGTCACAGTAGGCGAGCAGAAATATTGTGAATTCAAAGAAATGCAGCGAAAAGTTCCAAATCAAACACACACCCATAGCAACAACAATAAACATCTAAGAATTCAAATTGAAAACAAATAAAATGTTGTGATAAAAAGAACAAAAAAAGTTGATGGATAAAGAACATGTTTTTAAATAATAATCCAGCAAGAAAATATTTTTTTAACTACTGCAAAACAGTTATGCAAATAGTTATGGAAAATATGCATTATAAATAAAAATTATGCACTTATTAAGACATAATTTTTATCGATATCAAGAAATAAAGTAAAATATTATATACATATTAATTAAATGCACTGAAATACGTTTTATTATGTTAAGGCAGATAAGAACAAACTGTAGAAATGAATGCTATATTTTTGTGGGAAAAATTATATACTGGCAATACAGTAACCCCGTTACACTACAAATAATATCCGGGGTGGTGTAAAGTTTTCTGTTACTGAATTATAAGAGCGGCAACATAGCATCAAATAATATAATGCACTAGCTGGCAACGTCTGTTGTCGCCTGATACCTGCGGATAGTACTTGCAATGAAATATCAAATGATTTTGTAAACAGCTCCATCTTAAGTTTTTTTACGCATAATTTTGACTAAATTTAAATAACTTGTAAATCTAGTACAACTAACGCCATCTCTCTGTCTTAAAAACAACTATTTTTCTAGTCACAAAATTTTGTTAGACATGGTTAGTCTATAGTTATTACTAGTCTCTGATATTAGTTACTACTATAGGTACTGGTAAAACAGGAAATACCAAAACCCATAAAACCCTTTAAAAAAAAAGAAACCCTTTTTAATAAAATAATATGATAAGACTGAGGGTGACCCACAGTGAAGATTCATGCACATCCATGTTCATAATAACATACGGAATCAGGATTTAAACCCAAGGCTTATCTAATTTACGCTGGGTTAATACAACTTTATTTAAAATGAAACAATGGAATACTTTTAAATTAGATATGTCAGTAACACACCTTTACATTTCACCAACTCGCGTCACAATGGAAACAAGCGCTGTAATAACATCTTACGTTGATATATGTATGGATCATGTGCTAAGCGTATGTTAAGCTGTCGGTGACTTAGCTCTCTTGCCACTTGGCTTTGCTTGCTTGTAAATAAAGGAGAACCTGTAATGAAATCCGAGTTTTTAGACGTGATTTTAGATGGAGATAAAATTAGGTGTAGCTGAAATGTTAGTTATTTTGTAGTGTTGTTTTTTTTATACATGTGATAAGGTAAGTTTATCTGACTTATGCGATTTGGAAATTGTTCCATGGAAAAAATTAAGTTTATTGAATAATACTTGGTGGTAAAAATTAAATCCAACTTTTGGAAAGATTTATAATCTATGTTTCTATGACTATTTAGAAACAGCTTTCGGGCATTGTTAACTTTTTTATGTGAGCTTTTATTTCAGGCTGTTACAATTTGGCAGGAATTACTAAAACTTTTAAAGCGTACTATTGTTTGATTTAGGTAACAAACAATCTTAAACAAATATGTTTAAAAAAATGCCAACTATTCTATAATCAATATAGTTTAACTTTCGAATAAAGTTTGAAAATGACTTTATCTAATACGAGCATAGAGCATTGAAATATTTTTTAAAATATTTGAATAAAATTATAGAAGAGAGTATTCCCACAAAATAAAGGTTATCCCAGGTAAGCAAACTGGTACTCTCCTGCGTAGATCAAAATAATAAACGAAAAGTGAAAATGCCATAAAAAATGGAAATTATTTCCTATTTATGAAGATTACCGTTGCTTTAGTTTATTGCGTAAGAGACAAAAACGTCTAGAATCCCGCTGAATTGATATATTTATTGTAAGAACTGAAACTAAATTCTTAAATGTAGTAAACTATTTTGGTCTTATATCAAATCAAAAATGTCTGCACCAAAATTACCTGATGTTGCATTCTAACAAAATTGCATCTTATGATGGCAAGGAAATTTGTGATATGTTCAATGCACACTTTAATTCTGCTTTTATTAACAACAATGATTTTAAATCCTTTGAACCAACGGGGTTCCAACGTTCAATATGTTTACCTTCCATCTCTATTACTGACCTAGCTGTACTGAAATATTTGAAAAACCTAGGTGTCACTAAAGACGCTCGACCAGACTGTATACCTCCACTAATTTTGCGTTACTGTCACGAACAGCTTGGGTTTCCGTTACACATAATATTTAACTTGTCACTTCAAAGTGGTATTATGCCTGAAGTTTTGAAAAGTTGTAAGACTCGTATTGTACCAATTTATAAATGTGGGGGTTGACGTAGCTATCGTCCATTTCAAAGTTAACTACTGTTTCGAAAATATTCGAACGTATAATTTATAATTGTATCAATCCAGCTATTCAGCCATGTATCATATAACAGCAGCATGTATTTATAAGTTTAAAGTCAACTGAAACTCGCCTCTATGTGTTTTTAGACTTTATTTCTAAGGCAATGGATGCAGGGTACCGAATTGACGTCCTGTATATTAATACAAAAACTATATAGTATCGGTAAGCACTGTCATCTGCCCCGCTGGCTGGGATCATACTTAAAAGATCGGAGTTGAGCTGTTACAGTGAAGGGGTTTTGTTCTTCGTTCACTCCAGTTCCACCAGACCTCCCATAGGGATCACATTTAGGACCTCTTCTTATTAAAATCTATGTTAACGACGTAACCTCAATTTTCAAACAGAGCAGGTCAGGTTTCGTTGTTGCCGTACTAATTCTGGAAAAACTCATATCTAATTCACAATGCTTACTAATTCTGCTAAAAATTCATATCTTTCTTTAAAGCAATTCAAGCTTAAGATTGTAGAAATATTGCAAACCTTGAATAAAGTAAAACAATTATAATTTTCACTTGATTTTGCACAGTCATTGTTTTGTTGTTTGTAGAATAAATTAATATAATTCCAAAGCCGATCTATTTTGTGCACTTAATAGAATATGTTAGATTCAATTTAAGTCATATTGTGCTCTAAAATTAATTGTATCTTTCAATAATTTGTAAATAGCTGTCTATAAAATTTTTTTTTAACCGTTAATTTATAAGAAGAAACTTTGTTGGATTAAGATTGATTGAAATTAATTGTTTTGCATAAGTGTCTATGGTTTTATTTGTTTCCCAAATAAAGATAAATAAATATGGAATACAAATAGACCTAAAGTACAATAATGTAAAACGTAATAAAAATACATAGGTAAATTATTACACATAAAGTAAAATTGCTTTGTTGAAAACACACAATTTACACAAAATATATAAGTAACCTAAATCTATTTAAACTAAATATGAGCTCTTTTATATTAAGTTTATATTTATATAAATTATTGCGTATACATTCTAATAAGAACTGGAGTGTCTGACGGAAGTATTTTTCGCATAGTTTGTACGAAAAGGAAAATATAAAAACTCTCTTTTGCTCAAGAGGAAGGTAATGGAATTTCAAAATCAAAAATTACTTGACTGAGAATTTAATATTTTAAAACGAAATATAATATCCATATATTAACACCTTCAGCCCAACGAATGCATCCCATGCATTATGACTATGACTTTTCTACTGAGAGGCAGATCAATATTCCAATTATCTGCTGCCTTTTGCTTTAACTAGTTTCCTTTGAAGCCGTTCAATGCGATTAATATGGATAGCTTACTAAGGGTTCCAAACTACGCTTGCAAACTCTTTGAACATAAGCGCTGTAAAGCAGCTTTAATATATCACAATTTTTCTAAAGGATTATTATTCTTATTAATTAATTCTTATTCGGAGAATCATACCCAGGCATTTGAATGCTTTAGCTACTATAGTAGCAATATGTTAAGTAAAAACGTATAATTGGGACACAGACTATAGAAAACAAGGATAAATAAATTAAAAAATAAATCAATTGTACATTGCAAATATCCCACATCCTTCTCACATCATCAAAAATGACTCCTTTATTTAATAAATCTGCCATACCCATGTCCGGTTTTTTAGTACCGGATCAATTAGGGACCGACTATCCGGATGTCACTGGTTGTTTGATTGACCGGTGCGTCCGGATGAGATTCAGACGACCAAAACCTGGCACGTAGTTAGCTGCCAAATTATGTCGGGTGCTCGGAGCGAAGGGATGATGGGACACCTTTATGAATAAGTATATTGCGTGAATTCGCGATTTAGTAAACCCAATCATTTAGATAGATAATATCTTTGATAGATGAACATGTGATTCAATCAGTATCGAGACTAAATACTCAAAACAAAATGTTTTTGGTAAAATTATGTTTTATTCCTCAACATAGCCCCCTTCAACTGCAGCCCCTCTAGAGCTTTTCAAACTATCTTATTACATGTGGGTAGAACTATTTGTCTTCAAAATGTGCCTGCGTTGCGAAGCTTCCTTCACCAATTGAGTCAAATTTCTTGCCCTGGCGCATTTTTTTAGGCCTGCAAGCAGCCAGTTATCACTGGGAGCCGGACCTGGGTAATGAAATAGGTGGGGAAATAATTCAAAGCTCACTTTATTAACTTTGGCCATTGTTATCGTGGACACGGCGCATTGTCCTGGTAAAAGATCACTATTTTTTCTTTTTCATTTGAGGCTGTTCTCCATGATTTAGTATTTTAATAGCTCTGATAATCCCTTTTAATGTACCTACTCTATAAATATTTTTCCGCTTATTGAGGTAGTATATAGGTAGGTACATTTAAATAATCTACTTTACCAGCAGATTTTTGTGCCTTAGGCCGCTTTGGCCTTTTTTAGAGGTGAAGTTTTTTTTTCTTTTGTCTTACAAATTATAATTTATTTAAATACGTTTATTCATTAAATTCCTTAATATACTTTAAAATTCCAGTAACCTTTAGGCATTAATACTCTTGTTGATTGCCAAATTAATTAAATCAATAAACAGAATAATTTAAACTGAATTAATCTCATTATCGGAAGGTGTACTGGTGGTATCTGCAAGGTGTAGTGGTTTGTACTTTTATTGAGTATGGACCTGAGAGTTTTAGGTCCACCCAGTCGTTTCTCGGATAACCTACACTGAGCACGTGCCGCGTGCTGTGTGCGCTGAACACACTCATGTCAACGCCGTTCGTACCTAGCGTCTGCTTTATCCACCGACTTAGCGTCTGACTCGACGCGGCTATGTGAAGGGCCTTTCATGTTACAAACAAGAACTCCGAGTTCGAAGCTTTAATATTTTTCGTCATAAAAAATATACTCTTTTAGAGTCGATACAGGACATATCATTATGTTATGCTACCGGACTTTGTAGGTTAGCGCTGACGGCGCTTAGCTGGAACTTAAACTACTCCTACATACGATATGCCTAAGGGCACCCGAGAGGGTACGGACCTCGGCTTAGGACGTGGTATATTGAAACTACCACTGGTTCGGAAGGATCATCTACTGCCAAAGAACCAGCAAGAAACTCAGTAGGAATGCGTACGACGCGTTAGCCTGGCCCACCGGTGGGTTAGGCGATTCGAATGCCATGTTGCCCTATTTCTAACTGGAACACCGGCGTTCCTTGTTGTAACATCATCGTCGGGATCTGTTAAGATGTTACGCGGACGCCTATAACGAACCGCCGCGTCTGGGTTGATTCAGACGACTTATTGACCAGCGGGTTGGGATGGTGGGGAGCATTATCAAAGTAGCGTCTAGACGCCAACTTCATGAATGTGGCAATGGTCGGCAGCTCGAGATCCTTGTGCAGATCTAAGTTGCGGACATAGGGCGGGGCCCCGACGCATTTGCGTAAGAACCTATATTGAATAACCTGCAAGTGATTGAGGTTCGACTTGCTGGCGTGAGCGAAAGCCACACTTGCATATGTCATGATGGGGCGGATGCAAGTTTTGTAAAGTGTAAGCTTTTTCTAAGCGACATTTTACTCTTCTTGCAAATTAGATAGTGCAGCCTACCCATGACGAAGGCGGCTCGGTCCCGGACGCGTTTTATGTGATCCGCGAATGTTAGTCCACTATCTAAAGTGACTCCTAAATATTTGACTTTTTGATGTATGGGATCGGAGTACCAAACAGAGTGATCTGATTTCTATTCAACTGAATCGAGACTCATTTTGAGCATTTGATAAATTGATTAATTTTGCATTAAAAATGTATAAATTCATAGTCTTCCTTTTATTTTTGACACTATGTTATTAAGTAAAAAATAATTCTTATGATAAAGCCTTTCGATCGGTATGATAAAACTACAGGGTAATTTTTTTCTCGTGTAGCGGGCTCGATTCCCGGTTCAACCATATAATAATTCAAAAATCTACGAATTCAGTTTATATTGCTTTTTAAATTAAAATAATGGTAATTCTTTCAGTAAAATGCTCCATCTACAATATTTGAGGTACTTGCCCTCCATGTGGCATAGCCATGGGACGCCATGTATAGCGCCATTTGATTGTCATAATTAATAGGAGGTGTCGTTTAATGAAATAGTCATACCTAAGTATCAAATACACTAGTTTTGTATCGTAAGATATTTTTAGTTGGTAGAAAAAGAAATCGGACAGAATTTTTTGACTTTACGCGGATATTTCTTGAAAAGCCTATTTCTTTGCTCGGTTCTAAAGCGAACGTTTCGGACAAACTTGCATTTCGCCACCGTTTCCTGAGGCAGTTTTATTCTTAGTTTCTGCATCATAGCTGAAATATTGTGTAGATTGGTAAGAAATGTTAATGGCAAAGGAAATAATGGCAATACCTTCCTTACATTTTGGTCTGTGCGCTTAAATATTTATTGTTGCCTAAAAGAAGTACCTTGAATTTTTTGTAATACACTTTTATAAAATTTTGTACTTCTACTCCAAGATTATTAAAGTATTTTCAGAGAAAAAAATACATAATTGCTATTTAAAACGCAAAAAAATTATTGTTAACAAAATCTGTGGTAACTTTGAACTAACAAAGTTCTTAAGATTTTATGCAAAATTTTAAGGGAAAATTTAAGGGCGATCACTGTTCAATTAATCACCGAAACACGTGTTTAAAACATAAGGACTATATTTGAATTATAAAACAAATATATCAAATCTAATAGAAATTGCGAGTAAATCATAGTAAATTAAAAAAAATCCTGGCACAAATGCATTTTCATAAACTGTTTCCTCCCGCTACCTAAGGCTGGGCAGAAATTAATTTTCACAAATTTTTCGCCCTCCATGTCAATTTGACAGCAATCACGTACATTAATTTCTGTTTAAAAAATAACTAATTCACTTTCCGAGCAGGTGTAGAATAAATAATATTTGATGCTGCCCAACAAGTAAATTTTCCTCAAACAATTTATAATACGAAGAAAAACTTTAATTTTTTGTGTTCAACCATAAATCCATGTCAGATATTTCCAAGGTTTCCTCCGCATACAATTTTCTTTTAGACATGGAACAAATAAATGTATCAATATATTGCTATTATTATAGCTGTTTAGAACTTATTCCTTTGACAGAAAAGTAGGGTTATTTGTATAGCCTTACACGGTTAATACATATCTGCCTAATTTAGTAAAACATAATTGATTATTTAAGATTTGTTTATTTCACATATAATAATCCATATTTTATACTACTACGAAGTAGTCGTAATTCCTGAAAAGGTCAGTAACAAACTTGTTATTTAAAACAATGAAAGAATTTCATAAATAATATACAGATATTATGCGGTAACTTTTCTTAAGAAGAAGTCCCTTAGACTTTATACAACAACATTTTTAAGGAAATTTCAGCCCGATCAAAACCCAACTAATAATACGGAACTGGAGTTAAATTAACCAAGAAAAATTTACTTAATTATAAGGTTGTAATCAGCACGTTCTTTACAAACATGAGTAAAAAAAGTTCATTAGGGCTAAAACGCTCCAATGACAGCTCTATAACTTATAGAAACCTTATTTAAGCCTTCTCAAGAAGAGCACAAAAAGGTAGCTGATCGGTCAGTTTTCAGCTGATTGAAGTGAGGTTATTGTTTTTATAGATAAACATTTTACAAAAGACTACATATATTTTCATTATTTAATATTTAATTTTCATTTGCAACCCAATGGGAGCCGCTCAGGAAAGTTTTGAACACCCGCCGCGTTGTCAGAAGCTGTGTCGCATTTCGATTTAAAAACGAGATTAGGGCGACGATATAGCAGGACTTAAATCTGAGAATGCGCGTAAAGACGTTGCTTTGGTGTATGGAAGTAATGTTTTGAAAGCTTGTTGTATAAAGTCAAGTCACACAATCACATTAAGTATGATATAATCATGACACAAACAATATTAGTTTAAACTTCGACCATGAGAACTTCATGACAATAATGTTAAATATTTTTTTGTTTGGTACTTGTTATTTAATTATGACTCTCCATTCCTGCACAACAAGCAAGTTAAATTGGTAATTATAAAGTGTTAAAACAAATATAGTCGCCACATTAATTAGTTTTGACCCAGACCATTTCTAAACAAAAGGGACGCTGCCAAGATTTCAAATAATATCAATTTTCCAGAACTTAGTTTTCTTCAATCAGTAGACAAAATAAAAATTAAACTTCTAAGTAGTTAAATTAAAGAATTTAATATAAAACATTAGGTAGTAGGTAGTAAGTACATTCGTGCCCTAACCGGCGGTCAAGTCGGTGTACACTGTTGAAGAATTTCCTTAAACTGTCGCGTTGGTCTGCTGGTATCATTTACCTCTCGTGTGCTCATTAATGAATACAAAATGTGTAAGTAAAACTAATAACTCATTTTATGTACTTAATCATAGCAATAGCCTAGAAATTGTGTGTAAATCATAGCAATAGTCTAATCTCGGCTAGAACTTGGAATTTGATTACCTTTGTGATTTTTGGTCTAGTCACAAGCACAATAGAAAGCTCAGAGAGCGATCCAAGTCCAATCCACCAAATCGTAGGGATTATCTTAAGTCCAAGTTAAAGCCGAGTCGTTATTTCCAAGGATACACCAAACCAAATCACAAAGGTAATCAAATTCCAAGTTAAAGCCGAGTCGTTAGTTCCAAGGATACACCAAACCAAATCACAAAGGTAATCAAATTCCAAGTTCTAACCGAGTCGTTAGTATTTATCAAAATGTATGCGCAAGAGAGACGTGACGTAAGATACGAACAAAACAAGTTGACGTATTGACTGACTGATTTTCGGTACCTGCCAGGGAGATGGGTGATAAGAGAGGGGAGCCACTCCCTGGATCGTCTACCTGAGCAAGTGTCCCTTTCATGTAATATTTTAGTAGTATTTTACATCTCTTTACCCATTTTTTATAATTTTAAAAATAGGTGCTTCCTCAATTTAAAGATCATTTATAAAATCAGATCAATTTAAGAGCCAAGTATTATACCTTTTTAGAAACTGCATTGGATGCGCCAACTTTTGGGAGTAAATGCCAGCCTCAATTTGTACCTGTTTTTTACGCAGTGGAGCAGAAAAAATTAGGTATAAAAAATTGTGACAAATTTGTTTTTTATTTATTGCTTTTTTTCTATCGTACCATGATAGGTTTGCTTCTATCAAAGGTTTATTACATAAGAACATTTAGTAACCAATAAATATACGAAAAAAATTCAAAATCCGTCAACATTTACAGATTCAGCATACGAATTACTGCTATAAGGAGTGATTTTTCACTTATTTTAGAAACTTATTTTATTATTGAAATCACCTATATCTACTAAACTAATCCACAAAGATTAAAAAAAAATTTTTTTTTACTATTTCGACCATGGTGCGTGAATCCCTTCCATTTGGACGTTAACCTTCTGAACACCCTGTATATTTTTTAAGTTTTTGTACATCCTTTGTAATGATTTAAAGGGAATCAATAAAACCCACATTGTAAAAAATTATAAATAAATAAAATAAAATAAAATGGGTTTATTTCAGACAAAGTCCATATTGTGTTAGTAAGTACAGAATCTTAGTGCCTATGTTAGTTAAACAAAATATAATAAATAATAAAAAGAAAACAGTAACAACAAAAGCTGAACTTAGGTATCAACCCTGAATGCTTGTACCGGGTAAGTGTGCATGAGTGTGCACCCAGTGTCGCAGTATTGGGCAGTCGGGCTTCTCGCTAATGATTCTGAGAATGCTATTGGCATTCGCATGCACTCTGCTTAGCACTGCTTAGCCGTCAGTGCGCGCATCCGCAAACATCCCCGACGCACTGCAGTAGCGAGGGAGCCCCAACAGCATTCTCAGACCATTATTATACTGTACTCGGAGAGCGCTGATAGAGCTCTGCGTGTAGCTGACCCACAGATTGCAAGAATAAAGCGTTCGGCAGTAGGCTTTAAAAAGTGTTAGTTTTCATTATAATAGGTGGTATGCCTTCAAAATTCTTGCCTTTATTTCCCTTGTTTTATGAAAAACACAAATAAATTAATCTCCATGCCCAAAGCATTTTAGAATTTTTGTTATAAACGTATTATTTTGGTTTCCTTTAATTTATTAGCACACGATTACGAACATTTAATTTAATTGATACTTACGAGGTCATAAGGTCACAACATAAAGCTTTATTACGTCAGAAAACTTTATTTAAAGCAATATATACGAACACGAAAACAAAAATAAAACGTTAAATAAGACAAATGATGATTCACTTCAGAGTTTGTTATCAGACACATTTAAAATTTATTTAAACAAAAAAATACGTAAAAATAATAATAAATCGTTTAATAATTTTTTATTTCACATAAAACGTTCCCTAAAACACAAAAGAATGTGTTTTATTCACTTTATTTATTTCATTACTTATGAAACTAGCACAATATAAATATAATAGAATTTATCTGAAAACGGAATTTAATGCTACAAAATCCATCCGAAAATCACAATAACTCAGTATGTATGGAAAAAAACGTGTACATAAAAACCCGGCACTGTTGTTGAACACAAAATATATCGATTTGGTAAAATTCGAGCAGTGTCTGTCTACGTCCTGGAGAAATCCTCTGATGGAGAATTACTCACTTGTTCAGGGCTGTCAATGATTCTTTCTCGAACAGTGATTAGTGCAGAGGACAGCAGAGAAATGGATAAGTTTTTTTTTCAATTTTTATTAATTATTTAACAGGTAATTTTTTTATATTTTTTATAACACGATATTATAATAATATACTATAACTAAAATTTTGTGTGAAAACATTTGAATATTTATGATATCATCGCAGTATTTTATTTAAAACAATTTTTTTTAGGAAATTTGTATGATGACGGAGTGTCCCATCACCAGTTGTAATGTTTTATTTAAATATCGAATTATAATTTGTTGGTAAACTTGTTCATACTTTTTTAGTACTTAGCGTCGCAACACTAAATTTGCGCAGTTAGGCGCGCCCGAAAACAAAAAGGAGAATAGGTAGAATGAGCAACTTCTTTCATCTCAAGTTGTTCCCATTTGCAATTAGACCTCCTCTAGAATATACTTTTAATTAGTCTTTGACAGCCCTAGGACCTCCAGGAGGCCTTACAATCACTTTTATATGCTGTTCCGTGAATTCATAATTTATTCCTGATTTTATAACACGGTTACGTCGCACACCTTTCGAGTTTATTACACACTCACTTCTAAAGTTATTTAATTCGGAGTCTGCTAAGCAAAGATATGGTAACGGATTAATTTGATTGATAGGCTATGATTGAGTAGATGATGATTGATGGGCATTTTGTGCCTAACACCTAAACTAAATATCATTAAAAGATTTTATAATTTATGTAATACGTTTTAGATCATTGGTATCAGAATATTTTGAGCCAAATTCGTCCATGGCATTTTAAGTTATAATTATTATTAGTTAAGTTATTGATTTTCCTCGTAAAATTCACAATTTTTTATTTTTACCTCATTTCATTTTTGTTTATGAGAAAGTATTTGGACAAAATCGTCCGGTCAAAATAGTCAAAAAGCCGCGGTAGGTTTACATGCTCTACCTCACCTTGCACTGGACAAGAATGACACAAACTAGGTTAGACTATTGTGTAAGCTTATAACTTCATTTTAAATTTTCATTAAATTTTGCCAGTTTTGGCTTCACCTAAAGAGTTGAGCTACAAATTATTGGATTACTCAAAACGCAAGCAAAGTATTAGGTCTTTACCTATGAAATTGCCGTTTTTCACGAAATAAATGAAGCGTAATTTTTTATATATTTTTTATTTCTATTAATCAAAATAAACACCCATGCAATCAATGCATCTTTGCCAACGCATTGGTAGCTTATTGATGCCTTTCTTGAAGAAATCAGCTGGACGGGAGGCAACAAATTCTTCAAAGGGTTTTGTACTGCCTCTCGGGTATTGAATTTTTTTCCCGCCAAGAAGTTATCCAAATTCTGGAAAAAGTAGAAGTCTGTAGGCGCAAGGTCTGGTGAGTACGGTGGATGACGGAGAACTTCCAACCCCAACTCTTGTAGCTTGGAGACCGTCTGCTGTGCAGTATGAGGTCGCGCGTTGTCGTGCAGGAGCAGTGGAGCCGAACGATTGACCAAAGCTGGTTGGAGACGTGCGAGCTTCTCCATCATTGTGTTCAGTTCTTCACAGTACACATCTGCAGTAATGCTTGTCCCGTTTGGCAAGAAGCTGTGATGAATTACACCCGCGTTAGACCACCAAACAGTGACCATCACTTTTCTAGGGGTAAGTTTTCGTTTAGGGCATTGTTTGGGTGCTGAACCAGGGTCCAACCAACTTGCTGAGCGCTTACGATTGTCAAACAGGATCCATTTCTCGTCACAAGTAACAATGCGGTTCAGAATTCCTTCATTTGTATGCCTGCTGAGCAGTGCAAGGCACGTCTCCACGCGTACTTCGCGCTGGCGGTCATTGAGTTCGTTCGTGGTGTGGGATTTGTCAAGCTTTTTTACCTTGCCAATTTGACGCAAATGGACCAATATTGTTTTGATGCTAACGTCGAAAGCTGCTGCTAATTCAGCCGTGGATTGAGTTTCATCAGCTTCCACAATTGCCTTTAATTCGTCATTGTCGACCAAAGTTTTCGGACGACCACGGGGTTCATTTTTCAGGTCAAAATTTCCAGAACGGAAGCGGGTAAACCAATAACGGGTGGTGCGTTCGTTTGTAGTGTTCGCTCCGTAAACGTCGTTGATGTTGCGTGCCGCTTGTGCCGCTTTGCTGCCACGACGGTACTCATACTCCATAATAACTCGAATTTTTAACTTATCCATGATGACGAAAAATGTTCGAATGCGTTGAAAAAAAAACACTAACTATTAAACAAATGACGATTTTAGAAAAAGAATTCCATGTTTGTCAAGTAAAATTAATTTAAAATTAGAATTATCAGTCAAAAAAAAAATATTTTCATTTGAAATGGCCAGTACGGCAAAACGGCAGTTTCATAGGTAAAGACCTATTATATGACACAAAATGAAATAATAAGCTATTTAGGCGCATCCCCACTGGCTAGAGCAAGTTTAGAATGTTTTTAAGTTTCGACCCCAAAAAGCCTATCGTTGTCGGTAATAGATGAAAAGTGAAACAGAAATATAGAAAATATAGAAATTGGTCATAGCTTTTCAATCCGATGATTGTTTTTTATTGTTTATTATTTGTTTCGTCTATCCAGTCTGATAGAAATTAAAGATGATGGTGGAGGGTATGATGAAGAATATTTCTTAAACTTCGGTCACAACTTGACAACGTTAAGACAATATATTTATAAAACTCATTAAAGGGCTATTTGTTAATTATTCATGGCAAAGTTAATCTGTCAATCTCTTTATTTATCTGCTTAGATATTTTGGGCATACACTGTAACAGCCGTATGTAATTATTTATGATTAACCTTAAAATCCCACGAGACTCCACTCAATTAGTATGCAAAATAGGCCTGGTTAAAATTATGCGATATTTCGGTATTGGTGTCTCATTGCGTGCATTGAATTATGGTCTCTAAATATTAGTATTTTGACCATTTGTAGACTATTGTGCCCGCGTTGTTTATTTTGATTTGCCTACTAACAACAATTATGGTAATTAAGATTTTTTGAAGAAAATGTAGGTTGTTGCGTTCCTATGAGGAAAGATGTAAACATTACAAAGTCCAAAAAACCTTGGACTTAATGTTTTTACACAAGGTGAGACAACTGAGATTTTATTTCAAATAAATATAGCTGTTCCACGTCAAGGGAGCAGACTGCTGAATCGTAAGGTGTTCGATGTAAATAAAGTGAACTCTAATTATAATGTTGGGAGTTATGCTCCACTGCACCGTATGTTTCATCTAGCCAATTGTCTCAAAAACTATTCAGATACGTTTGGTGATTCTTTGGCCTCTTTAAAAAAGAAACTGAAAATATATTTTGGCACACACTAGTTACTTTATACAAGAATTTCATTAATTTAACTTTTTTTCTGATTTCCACCCATTATAGCTTGAACGGGTTAACGTAAATAGCCTACCCATTACTGTTATTATACATGTATATTTAAATCTTGTACTGTTAGATTCACTTCTAGAAGGTAATTATTAGGAAAACTGTTCGAAGCATGTATTTTAGTTGTATGATTTATATTATGTACCAGTTTTGTGAATTAAATAAAAGAAAAATAAAAAAATAACTTGCTTAGAAAATCATAAATCAATCGCTTGAAATATCAATAGTGCGATACTACTAGGTAGTGTAACAACTCTAGTTTTTAAAGTAAGCAGAACTTGTATTAGAGATGTGATACACGAAAGTTGATCACGCCAAATACAGGTTCCCTTAAAATCCAAAATTCGTTAAATTAAGAATAGTATCAAATAACTTACCGATCTTACAACCCTTCGAGCAGGTTCCTCAGATTATTTATCAAATCCTTGTTTGGTTTCCGTGATATTTGCGCAAGAAAATAATATTAAATCAACTCACGAAATTCGCTTTTCTCCATCTTTGTGAAAATGTGTACAATTGTCTTTCTTTAATAGTTGTGAAAAAAAATTACCGGCTGTACTGGCGGAAAAGTACTTCAAAAGAGTTGTGAACACGGAAATTTATTGCACTTTGTGATAATTTTATTCCAAAATAGATTTTTACCAGACTTATCACACCGCCTTGATATTTCCAACAAAGCTTTTTTGAATTTAATCTAATTTAGTACACACTACCAAATGATTTGATATGGTGTGGAGGTAAGTAGCCTTGCCTTCCATGCCAGAGATCCCAGGTTCGAATCCTGTTAGGGGCAGATATATTATTATATTTGCTTTCTAGTCATGGATGTGTATTTACGTTTATTTAGGTTTATTTCTAATATTTATATATAAAAAAATATCTATCTGTGTTAATATATTTCTTAAGTTTATTTATCCGTTATCTAGTATCCATAACACAAGTTCTTAATGATACTTAACTTGGGCTAGATAATGTGGTGTGATTGTTAGAAATATTTATTATTATTATTATTTATAACAACAAATGAATTCACGAACAAACCAAATTCGTTTAGTATCGAACATACCTAGCTTAACGCCGTTCGAGCGTCCTCAATACATAGTCTATGGACATTATTGGTTTATAATACATTAAGCTGCAAGAAGATGGCACGTCGGTGAGGGTTTTCCACAAATGGTAAGGTATTATAATTAATTCAACTACTGTACGCATTACCTCCTTCTTATAATTGAAATATATGTATTTCACCACGAGGGTGACGTGATGCTGCAAATAAATAGCTTATCAGAATGTTAGTTATCGCCAAAAACTTTTCATACATTTCTTAATTAAACTTACTATTATATAACAAAACATAGTTAACAATCGTTTCTGCATACTATTTCTTGCAAATAAATGACCAAATCTACTATTTCTTGTATAAATCAATAAGATGGGAAGATGCAATCACTCTTGATTGCGGCTGATTTTTATGTAGGTAATTTCATTTACGTAATCAAGGCCACTTTTTTACGTACTTCTATACGTTTTTATGTATAGAACGCTGGCAAATTATAATTTATTTAAAAATTTCGATTATTTAAATTCTAGATCCATGTTTCTAAGACATACAATAATCTCATATTGGAAAAAAAAATTACCTCGCAATTTACTAGCATTATGAAACTATTTTGTGCCATAGAAAAAAGGATCTGCGTTGGGAATATTTTCGTGCAATGATTTTTTAAGACTTAAGTCCAACTTTATTGTATTTATTTATTTTTATTTTATTTATTTGCTGTACAAAACAGTTCTACAGTAGATATACATAAATTAACTTAATGTTACACTATTATACATTGATGGACTGTAATCCCATAGTATGTACAGACTGCATGTTTTACATATTTTTTGAGTAAACAAAACATTATAAACTTTGTAAATTATTAATATTATAAATGCATTCTAATGAACAATTAAATAAAAATATATTAATTTATTAAAATTCTCTAGAATAATACAATAAAAAGGTTTTTTTTTATTACTTATGATAATTACTTAATAATTTTATATAGTTAAAATTTCCAAATCCCTACAGTAGAGCCACACTACCCTAGCCACACAGTAGAGGTACTGTTATAGATGCATTTGCTCCGTAAGGCTATTGTCACAAAAATGCTGACATAACGTCTGTCCTGTTAACTTTATTCTTTTAAGTACCTAATATAAAGAATCAGTCATAAATTCTATTTCGTCGTGACCGGACGTTTTTCCACGTTTATTCTATATTTCCAAGTTTATTTGTATTTTCTAATTCTATTTCCATTTCAATAAACTCTAGCAGTATAAAAATATTTTTTTTAAAACTAACTCCTGACCCAGCCCGTAACAGTGGTGTCAGAAGTGGGATACCAGTTGAATCGAATATAACTGGTATTTCGTACGGGTCAAACAAAATTAATTAGTGCTAAAAGGATAAAGTGTCACTAACTAGTTATAAAGGTGAAAGACTTCGGTATCAGACTTCAAAGTTTGCAAAGACACATAAGTTGTGAATAAAATAACCCGTCACCTACTGTCTCCACGCAACCCTGAAGAATCATTGCTGCTGCCGCCCTCTGTTAAGGGCCTTAGACCCAACGTCCAGACGGCCTACTTCGCGTCAGACTCGTTTGTGGCTTAAGAGCTGCGCTAGCGAGACACCTGTGCCGTTCTAGTTCCAACGCTGCTTTTTACCGTCCTCGCTGCTGGTGTTGCCGCCACTGCTGCTGCCATTGCTGTAGCCGTTGACGCTGTTCCTGTCGTTGCTGCTGTTGCCGCCTTTTTGTGGTGACCTACCGCCGCCCTCACCTGACTGAAGTGATGAAACTATTCCTGCCGTTCTTGTGAGTCCAACATTTTATTAGTTGTTTTGTCCATTACCTATACTATCCGTTAATAGATTTACGCGTTTTCTAAAATAATTATAAAGTCTCACTTTCAAAATGTCGACAAAGAGTGATAAATCGGAAATAGTGCTTTCAGAGCAATACCCAATCAATGTTCTCTGTAACTTCGTAAACTCATATAGTGGACAACGCGAGAATTTGACAGCGTTCTTAACCAATTGTCAAAACGCCCTAAATTTGGCATCCAAAAGTCAAAAGGGCTTATTACTAAAATACATTATTTCCAAACTCGAAGGCAAAGCCCAAGTAGCTTGTTCAAACAAAATAATCGATAGTTTTGACGAACTAAAAGCAACGCTAAAACAAAATTTCGGCGATCGCAAACATTACAATAATTTATTATTAGAGCTACAGTCATGTAAACAGTTACCGTCGGAGTCTGCAGCCCAATTCGCACTTCGAGTTGAAACCTGTCTCACAGTTCTTCAATCAGAAATACATAATTCAGACTCCTTAAAAAGGGAGCTGCCCGGTCGCATAGCTAGAAGACCTAGCATTATTTTCATTTTCAATAGGCCTTAATTCACGACTCAGTAACATTGTCCGATGTCGACAGCCCGATAGCCTAAACGCGGCAGTCAGTATAGCTATCGAGGAAGAAAAAATATATAATTATGTGTCGAAACCCTTCCAGCCCTTACCCAAAAACACGCCTAATCCTCAGAGACCCTCACAAGGGCCATCATCATTCTCAAATCGCCCATCAACATCCACCCCTCCACGTCACTTCCAAACCCCAAGACAGACCAGTTCGCCAGTTATTTGTAGGTATTGCAAAAACGTGGGACACGATATTTCTCAATGTCGAAAACGCCAATATAACAATTCAAGGCGTAACAACACGTTTCAACAGGCGCATCAGGTTGCGATAGAAATGCCGAGTACGCCGATCCCACGTGAACAAGACACAGACGGTAATTTAAACTGATAAGTCAGGCACCGGGATCGTGTCACCGTATGTCTGCAGTTTTTAATCATAGAATAAATAATGACACAGAAGTGACAAATGTTATAAACTCAAGTTTGTTACCTACTTCGACAAAGGTTAATAATCTACCAAATAATTCCATTTTTTCTAAATCCACAAATCATCCTAAATCTACTAATTCTACGAAATCTTCTAATTCTACAAATTCTACTAAATCTACAAATTCTACTAAATCTACAAATTCTACAAAATCTACAAATTCTACTAAATCTACAAATTCTACGAAATTTACTAATTCTCCTAAATCTACTAATTCCTCTGAATCCTATACTACTAAATCGTATTACAATTCTAATAATACGTATCCTAATTCTAAGTCGAATGAAAAATTTTATAAAATAAATACTGGTTCCAATAACAGTAAAAATCTAACTTTGAGTTCCAGTTCTAAGTCTAATCATAGACCTCATAATTATTGCTACAACATAGGCACTAAAAACAGCCACCAGTTTGCCAATTCGAATATCTCTTACTCGGTAATTACTGACCCGAGTAGCCAAAACGGTTCAAGTCCTACTAAGTTGTGAGCCAATACTAAAATCGAGAATTGTACTAATTCAAAAATCCCTGATACTGAAATTAAGCCTACTTTGTCTCACTCAGATTTACGTATTCAATCTCTAAATCAGCTACCTTTGAGTCGAAAACAAGTAATCGATAAATTTTTTGAAGAAACTTTAGAATTTCCAACATTTTATGATATCTAAAACTGTAAAAAGTCGCCACTTCCTTTTATTGAAGTTACCACATCACACTCAGATAAACCACTTAAATTTCTAGTCGATTCAGGCAGTTCAATTTGCCTAGTCAAACAAACTAGCTTATCAGAAAGTCCTAAATTACAACCTCAGACCTTAAAATTCAAGGGTATTAATGATATTAATTCGTATTCAGAAACTAAAGGAAATTTTACAATGATCATTAATAGCGAAGATTATATTCCATTTCCCTTCACATTTCATGTCGTTAGTACTGTAAACTTAGTATATGATGGCATAATTGGATCAAATTTCTTGTGTCTTTATAACGCAAGCATTTCGTACCGCGAGCTGAAACTAAAGGTTACTAATTCATGTGAGACATACTTTAACCTAAAATTTGTTGACGGAACGTATGTAATTCCTGGCCGATGCGAAATGTTTATTGAGTGTTCCGTGACCAATCCAGAAATCACCGAAGGCCTAATTCTCACTACACAATTAAATGAATATCCCAAATTATATTTCTCTAAATGTCTCACGAAAGTTAAACCTAACAATAAAATTAATATTTCTGTTTTAAATACGTCAGAAAACGAATGTATTTTAGGGCCCTTACAATTAACCCTAGAGCCTGTAGCCTATATCTTAGATAGTTCAATCAACTCACCCTTACTTAGTTTTTGCGACAGCATTAATACTACTAATCATTTTACTAACTTAGACAGAGACAGACAAGTACAAACCTTATTAAGATGTGATCATCTCAACCGCGAGGAAGAAAACGCTTTACGTAAACTTTGTTCGGAATATCATGATATATTTTACCTAGAAGTGACAAACTAACTGCTACCGATACCTTACGTCATGAAATACGTACTACGTCACAGACTCCCATTGACGCAAAAACTTACCGGTTTCCAGAGTGCCACAAAGACGAGGTTAGCAAGCAAGTTCAAAATATGTTAGATCAAGGAATAATATCACCATCTATTTCACCTTGGTCAGCCCCTATTTGGGTTGTACCAAAAAAACAAGACGCTTCCGGAAAACCAAAGTGGCACATTGTTATTGACTATCGAAAACTGAATGAAATAACTATCGGGGATGCCTACCCCATTCCGAACATCACCGACATACTCGACCAACTAGGGCATAGTAAATACTTCACTACCCTCGACTTGGCATCTTCTTTCCACCAGGTAATTACCATGGAAAAAGACGCCGAGAAAACAGCCTTCAGCATACCGGGGGGTTCGAGCTTATCAGGTCATTACCAGTTTAATAGGATGCCATTTGGCCTTAAAAACGCGCCTTCAACCTTTCAACGCCTAATGAACATAGTTCTTTCAGGCATTCAAGGTATTCACTGCTATACATATTTGGATGATATTGTAGTATTTAGCGGAGACCTTGACAGTCATGTGTCAAAATTGAAACTTGTTTTCGAAAAATTGCGCAACCATAACTTAAAACTTCAACCTGATAAGAGCGAATTCCTACGAAAAGAGGTACTGTACTTGGGTCATATAATATCAGATCAAGGTGTCAAACCAGATCTTAAAAAGGTCGAGTGTGTTCGTAAGTTCCCAGTTCCGAAAAATGCACGCGATATCAAATCATTCTTAGGCCTCGTAGGATATTATCGTCGCTTCATTAACAATTTCTCTAACATTACTAAGCCCCTGACGTCTCTCTTGAAAAAAGACACACATTTTAATTGGCTGCTAGAACAACAAACTGCGTTTGACTCACTCAAGGACAAAATTACTACTGCCCCTATACTACAATACCCTGACTTTTCTAAACCCTTCCTCCTTACCACTGACGCATCCAACTACGCTATTTCTGCCGTTCTATCTCAAGGTGAAATAGGGAAAGACCTTCCCATTGCATATGCTTCTAGGACACTCAATAAATCCGAAGGAAACTATTCGACAACTGAAAAGGAATGTCTAGCTATAATATTTGGTACCAAAACTTTCCGCCCCTACTTATATGGACGTAAATTCACAATAATTACTGACCACAAACCGCTCCAGTGGCTCTTTAACTGTAGAGACCCTAGTTCCAAATTAGTTCGCTGGAGACTAAAACTCGAAGAATTTGATTACGAAATTTCTTACAAAAAGGGCAAATTAAATTGTAACGCCGACTCCTTGTCCCGAAATCCTGTTCTCACCCTTAACGACGACTCACCTTCAACTTCTGAAACCTATGACAAGTTTTTACAAATTAGCCAACGACAAACTTTTACCCCTGACACAGTAATCGAAGAACATAATGAATCCTTACTAAAAACAAAGTGCAAAATGATTGTTTATCCGACGGCCATTGACCTTGACGACTCAATCCCGTATTGTTCTGAAATAATTGACCTATCTGAC
Organism: Marasmarcha lunaedactyla; assembly: GCA_923062675.1. NCBI lineage: Eukaryota > Metazoa > Arthropoda > Insecta > Lepidoptera > Pterophoridae > Marasmarcha > Marasmarcha lunaedactyla. Next base: position 14,277,628 of record OV281346.1, on the reverse strand, counting down.
AAACAAAATAGCCTAAATGACATACGTAACGTAGAACGCGAACTTTACACATATTATAGCACCTCGAATGACAGACACCTTTACACACACTTATTCTTAAAAGTTCATCATTATGACTCCGTTAGCTACAAAGATATTTTTAATTTACTCAAAAGTTACCGTGATATGCTAACTACATTATACATGGAAGAAAAGGAATTTGCCATATCTGACTTTCAAGATCCTTTTAATAAATTGTCCTTCACAAAAATTTATAATATTCTATCTTTCTTATTCCATAATACAGGCATTAAAATACATATATATCATAACAACATTCTATTTCCTACACCTACCGAAATACCTATAATACTAAAAGATAACTATGACTCACCGACCGCGGGACATCCGGGTATAACTAGGATGTATGACAGACTTAAGACCATGTATTGGTGGAAAAGTATGCGACAAGACATCGAGAATTACGTTAAGAACTGCAAGTCCTGTCAAATAAACAAACCGCTTCGACAAACTAATAGAGCCCCCTTGATCATTACATCCTCCGCGACTCGCCCTTTTGATAAAGTATATTTAGATTTAGTCGGCCCCCTTCCGGAAACCCATTCCTATAAATATAAATTCTCTTGACACTACAGGACGATTTGACCAAGTACTCGCAGGCTTATCCCATGGTATCCTGTTCTGCCGAAGAGACAGCGCAGCGTTTCGTACATTTCATCTCACATGTAGGGATACCAAAACAAATCGTTACGGACCAAGGTACAACCTTTTGTTCAGACGTGTTCACGCAGTTAGAAAGACTTTTTTACATTAAACACATACTAGCATTCCCTTATCACCCCCAAACATGTGGGGCACTTGAACGCAGTCACGCCACGCTTAAAGAATCATCTAAGAAAAAAGATCTATATATAAATACTGCCATGTTAGCTTACAATAATAATATACATTCTACTACGGGTTTCTGTCCTTACGAACTTTTATTTGGTTTTAAACCTTATATACCAAAGAGCATTGATATTTTAGAACATAATACTTATACAGATTACATCAGAGCTCTAAATCATCGCCTATATTACAGTAGACAGAAAGCATTAAATAACATCCAGGAGTCTAAAGAAAAATCAAAACATTATTATGACTCACATGCGAGACCAGTAACTTACAATACAGGTGACTACGTATATGTACGCTGCCATCATAAACAAAATAAGGCCTTATCACCAGTGTGGAAAGGCCCTTTTCGCATAATAAAAATAAACGGTAACCATACAGTCACACTTCTAATTAATAGAAAACATGTACGTCACCATTATGACGAAATTAAACTAGCACCGTCACAATAGTCTCCGCTCTTTTCAGGTACATCACGTGCATCGGCCCCGTGACGTCAGAGTTTGTTGAGCCGATAATCCATAGCCCGGGGTTGTTCTTCGATAAACTTTTGGATGCTAAATTTACAAATGACGACTGGAACATAGTGACGTACTTAGATGTCAGCAGTATCCACCCATCTTTTAATATAATAGAGTCACTTTTCGACCGTGTCAACGAATACTGCAAAGATCATTCATCCTCTTCTATCAAAACAAATTGTATTAATTCGATCATGTCCCTACAAAGCCAACACTTAGATAATGTTAAAAAGTTTTCTTCCGTGTCCTATTTAGTTTCCAACGAGCAGCAGAAGCGTTTTAAAAGAGGTCTATTCGACGCTGGCGGCACGTTATTAAAAACATATTTTGGCGTTTTAGATTCCGATGATGCTATAAAATACTCCGAAGCCATTGATAGTGTACAATCAAATGAAAAAGAGTTGTCCCGCCTTATGCGTGACAATATTCATGTAATTAGATCTACAATCTCTACTTTTAACAGTTCAATTTATAAATTAAACCAAAATGACATTTATATAAATAACAACTTACACACTATCAATAAAGCTTTAGAAGAAATCATGAACTCAAATGATAAGCTACAGATAAAAACTCAGCTCAATTCGTTACTCACTTCTTTAGAAAATATTATTTTAACAATCTCATTTAAGATAGATGATATCAATAACGCAATCCTATTTAGTAAATTGAATGTCCTACATCCCGCCATATTAAGTCCTTTACAATTATTTAATGAACTCGAACGACACCAATATGAACTTCCTAAACATTCCGACTTGCCAGTACAATTATCATTACAAAATATTCACGATATCATTGATGTTTCTAAATTAATAAGTTACTATCATAACAACAAAATAATTGTCGTCATCAAAATACCTCTAGTACTGGCTCAGGTCCACAATGTTTACAAAGTCATTTCACTACCAACAGCGTACGACATTTTGAAACCTGAGACATTCGTAATGATCGCGCCTAATAAAAGGTACTTGACAATTACAACGGATCATATGTTTTACTCACTTAGAGACACTATGGATGAGTGCAAAGTGATAAAAAGTAAATTTTTCGTGTGTGCGTTAGACAATATATTTTCAGTGTTCGCGAATCCGACGTGTGAAACTGTGTTAATGACCGAAGTGGTAAATACACTTCCGAATAAGTGCGAAACCAAGGTGGTCAAAGGCCACGTCGATGTGTTTCACAAACTAAGTAACAACCGCTGGTTGTTTGTGCAAAGTGAGCCGGGAAAGTGTCATATAGTTTGTGATAAGAACGCTCTAGGTATTGACGAGGTCCTATTCGGAACGGGCATTTTAACCCTTCCTAAAACATGTAAAGCTTTTTATAAGTCTATGCAATTTTCAGCCAGTGACACGCTCACTCTGAATATCTCATCAAGTTTATCAAACTTCAATATCCTCTTGGATGATTGCTGCGAGAAAATTAAAGTTAATAAAACACTTACTAATTTGCCGTTTGTAAAATTAAATAATCTTAATAATTTGGACTCTCTGGTACATGCTAGTATTTACCTCGATGAATTCCAAAAAGACTTAGATAAACTAGAAAGTCCTAGCCATTTTCATAGATATAGTGCTCATTATATTTCTTTAAGTTATATTCTAGGAATTTTGTTATCTCTATTTTTGCTTTATAAGTTTCGGCGCTTGTACTGCAGCACAAGACGCTCATCAAGCTGTTGCATACAGATTTTTAATCAATGTAATAATAAAAGGACCGACAAGGCGTTACACTCTGTTGCTGTTGATAAAGTCTATGAATTGTCCGAAGACCTGGGTCCTATTCCAAACGTTCCAAAACGAAATAAAGTATTGTAAGTACTTAGGAAGTATTGTTTGATTGTGATTTCAAATTTAAACCTAAGTATTGCTAAATTAGATAAGTATATAAGATATGTATAAGTTTTCATCTCTTAAATCTAAATATAATATAAATTAAGTAAACTTAAGTATACCTATGACTAAAAGTACTATAAGAAAAAGAAACAGTTTAATTAAACTTGTTTGATAGCTTAATCTAGTTGATATTATAATTACTGTGTAATCTGATACCTCACCTTTCATTGTAATGCATACTTCTGTCAAGACCACTTTACTATTGATAACTTTTACCAACTAACTTAATTCTAGTTAAGATTACTTATTAAGAAAGTTTATCTACCATTTCAATAAAATGTTTTTATTATTTAGTTATGTAAATTGTAATACTATGTTTTTGTTAATTTGTAATATCATGTACTAACTGACGGTCATAGCGTTTATCTCACATCACTTTTCCGTGATGTTCGATCTTGTCGGGGAGGTGTTATAGATGCATTTGCTCCGTAAGGCTATTGTCACAAAAAGGCTGACATAACGTTTGTCCTGTTAACTTTATTCTTTTAAGTAATATAATTAATCAGTCATAAATTCTATTTCGTCGTGACCGGACGTTTTTCCACGTTTATTCTATATTTCCAAGTTTATTTGTATTTTCTAATTCTATTTCCATTTCAATAAACTCTAGCAGTATAAAAATATTTTTTTTAAAAACTAACTCCTGACCCAGCCCGTAACAGTACACTGTCCGTTTTATTTAAAAGTATGTTAAATAAAACGGACCGATTTCAGCAATTAATAGCCTGTGAAAAACTACTTTATTACTATTGTTATGAAAGCTCAGAGTCTAAAGCATTCTCTGAAGCTATTTAGAAACGAAGAAACTACCAGTTAAGATTTAAAATTTTAAGTTGAAATTTGAAATGATAACTCACTTAACATAAATTCTCGAATTTTAGGTAATTTTTTTTGTAAGTTTCATTAAAATTATGAGGCTGTATGTATTATTCATATTTTTATTGAACTGTACACACAGTTCATAGAAATTTAGTAGCAAAAATAGAAATCCAAAGAAACCTTCTATTTTTTTTTTTAGAAATTTTTGAAACTGATGCGGTTGCAAGTTTGCGAAAATTCATAAAAAAAAGTCGTAACTTGAAAATTATGAAAAATTGTATAACATACATAGGAGTGATTTACAGAACTCTCAACACGTCACTTTTCTGGCCACCCTGTAAAAGAGAGGAAGAAAATCAGATTAAGTTGCTAAATTTTATTTAAAAAAAAACATTTTTGTAAGCAATTTTGATGATTATTACTCAAAAAAGATCCCAGTTCGAGTTTTGGAAGGAACCGAATCTTAATACATAATAGTCCCGTTAGTTTACTATATGAGAGTGTAAACTGAAAAAATATGTGTTTTTATGTCCGAACCGTTTTAGACATCTGTTGACAAATGTCTAAGGTAAGCAACGTTCCGTGTGGCAGACCTAATATGGGTAACCGCCAGAAGCTTAAGAACTGGAGCATTTCCGTGCGTCGGGGATGGCACGTCAGTCACGATAATTGTCACAAGATAATAGTCGTTAAGGCACATCAGAACCCTGTGGGGTTCCAGAGGTGGCTTGATCAACTATGTCACTAGAGGTAGCCACACGCTCACACGATATGTAGGAAACTATTTGGTTTCCACGATAACACACAATTGGCTAAACTTATGCACCATTTATTACTATTCGGTTTCTTTTTTTGAAAAATCTGGTGGCCTTATCACTCATGAGCGATTTCAACCAGACAACCTGCACCGCAGGGATAAATTCAAATTTGGCCATTTAAGTTTATACTTTTAAGTCCATTTAAGTCAGGATAGCTTTGGTCAGCATAATCACATATAGGAGGATATGGGTGGAATCATCCTTTTTGTAACACCTATTACAAATAAGGAAAAAATATATTTTAACGTGAAAAGGTATATTTAAGTATATTTTATACTCATTAAACACTTGTTATCAACCAATATGAAAATAAATCAGTAAAATACATAAGTATGTAAATTGTGGATCTGAATACTTACGCCATGAGGTATTTTTTAAACTCTGCCGTAAATTAAAAAGTATATTAATACAAAAATTATTAGCAGGCAAACTTGCCGTCAAAAGGCCATAAAAGTTGCGATAAAATGGATCTTGCCATCGTCAAATAATAATTGAAGAACCGCCAGACAGAACCAGAAGATAGATGGTAACCATCATCATAAAAATCAGATAAAATCCATCCCATGTTCTTTAGAAATTATGGGCATTAAACTTTTTAACCATGTTTTGGTTATTGTGGTTAATTTTGGTTATTTTGGTAAGTAACATATCTTTAAGCACAGTAAAAAATAATAACACAATTGCCCCAAATTTTCTTAGAAATAACACTTTTTGTAGAATTATGAATTCAACATTAAAATATCTAGAATTGGACAGAGCCTCCTGAAAAAAAATGTACTAAGTGCCTTGTCAAATGTTATCAAAAGTTGGCGCCTTTGAGCAGGAATCCACACAGGACATTTGGTGGGTTAATACTAAAAAAATATGGGTAAAAAATTAAAAAACTTGGAGTAATTTCATTTTTTGCGAATCCAGTTTACTTAGCTGAAACGTTTTTGATTCGCACAAACTCTTTGTTGGTCCTTAATTTTACGGCAGAACGAAGAATGATGATGGGAGAGACGGATCTGTGAGAAAATCACTTACATTTATCGTTTATTCGAGTACCTTAGCTTGAGTTTTAAAGGATTCATGAATTTATATTCTAAAGAAAAATCATGAGGATTAATATCCTGCAAATCTAACTGTCTAACCTAACCTAACCTTGAAATTCACTTTCCAGTTTTTATGACAAACCGTTCCGAATAAAAGGTAATAAAAGTTTAATAAAGACAACATCGCATTGTTTTGTATATTTTCCGGCAAACACGACCCAAAATACATTGCAGTAACCAAGAATTATATCAACCACAGATTTGCTTTATTCAGGGCACTAACTAATTCATTATTTTGGCAACACAAGCTTACGGATTGCATAATTCTTTTAAATATCCTTAAAATTATAGCCAACACATGTTAGGTTCATTATGCTCCATTTCTGATAACTCTAAATAATGAGCTCATTCGAAGTTAAACTTAAAAATATGACACTTGCGTTGGTTTTCACAGGTTGTGAATTTGGAAATGGGTGAGATTGTTTGGGCCGAGTTCCAAATAGGTGTATATTAGTAAGGTGGTGGAATATTCGGCGGATTTATTGTTCTGTGTACGTGAACGGCCTTAATAATTTAGATTGTTTGCAATCTTTTGGAAAGTCACGATTGTGGCGTGCCAGGTGACGTTTATTAAATTTATTAATTCAAGTGTATTTCAGGGATTCTAGACAATTTAAAGCCGTAATACACTTAATTTACCCTTAACCATAGCACGTAGTCTATATAAAAAAAAAACTAGGAATTATGTTTATGGTTAAAACTTTGTGATAATGACAGCTCCGTTGCTATTTTTCGGGCGTACAATTGTAATATGTCATTTCAATGTGAATGATGAATGATAACACTATGTTCAATCAATGATGTACGGTTTTAGATTATCTTTCAACGTTTTAATTATGTTAAATCTACTTTTATTATGTTAATACTTGAAATTGGCAAAAATATTTATTATGTAGTAACTACAGCTGATTGCCATAAAACGCAAAGGTGACGTTCGTTTGATTGACTAATTGTACTATATTCGTTATTATTATTTACCATTGATATAACAACAGCAAACATCTTGATTTATAATCGAGTAATTGGTAGTGCGTAAAGGGATATTTTGATTATTTCAGGTTGCCAAAACGATTATGATTATTGTAATCGAACATTAAAAACCTCCAAAGTCATTCAAATGTTAGTTATACCTTAGTTTTAAATATTTTTGTAAGTCGTTACCCGCAGTGTAAATTGATTATTGAAACCATAGAGTCAGCTCTAGTTGGTCAAAAGGACCTGAACAAACCACAGATTAGAAAGACAAGAAGTTGTCACAGACTCAGTGGTACAAGCATGCAGTTTCAAATTTTCATTCAACAATGCGGCGTAGTGAAACGTCACCTCGGTGTGGCCATACGATGTTTCGTTTTTTGTTTTAAAGTAGAACATAATACAGAGTATAATTTTTTAAATATTTTTAGTACGTGTTGCGCGTAGTTTTGTTGCGCCGGCTGGAGAAGATGCCGCCGTATGTACCCTTTGGCCCCGAAGACACCACGACCTGACTAACCACGGAGTGACACCCGACTTGATCGAGTGCAGGTTGGAGCGCAGTGAAAACAACACAAATCTTCAAAGTAGGAACGTTTATTGCGTATACAATTAAACCTTAAGTTTAAATAAGCCTATGAACCGCAATCGTTCCTGTAGTTCAGCTTCTTTCTTCAGACCTCTTCACTGGCCTCCGGATACACCGAACAGCGCTTATGTGTTCTTGGGTCTTCACTGGCCTCCGGATTCACCGAACAGCACTTTCTTTCTTCTAACTGGAAGCTTCTGAACTTTTCTTCTTAGACTTTTTCTTTCTTCTTATTAGTTGTTGTTTTCTTCGCTGCAGGCACCGAACTGACTTCCAAAGCTCGGCGTGCGCCTTTTATACAAATTTCGCCCTAAATAATTCCAGCGCTCTGATTGGCTGGCGCGTTTGTGCAATTTGCACCTAATTACACTTAAGTTTTACTTGGATTCTAAACTTTACATCGATTTATCTTTCAAACTATTAATCCAAACTATTACAATATTATATTCAAATAATAGAGCGAAACGATTCCTATATGTTTACATAAATACCAATTTGATAAAATTAAATACAAAAAACTTTCTAGAACAAAGACTATCTCAAAACACCGTTAGCGCCGGCAGACTATTTACTTAGCCTAACATTGTACCTAAGGCGAAACGGTTACAAACATAATTTTATCATTTTACATTATTAAAATATGCAAACATTCTAATTACAATTAGATTTTAACATAATCTAACAAGATATAACTACCAATTAGGAACATATACAACAACAAAGGTTTTCTCGTTATTCTCTTCAAATACGTAAAACACCATGAAAATAATTATTACATTTCAATAAAAGAAAGCAATTTACACATTATTGTCAATAAACCATAACAATAAACCATATAATTACGTAGTTATTCAACGAGAAAATCTCTAACCATATTACGTCATTTATTACTTCAAATGCGTACTTTATTATATGAACCTATATACAATAACGTTATATCTACCATTATCTACCTAATCTGATAAGAAATAACCATAAATTTACCACAATTATGACAAATCTGAACAAATCAGTATTTTACAAATAACCTAGGTCTAAATTCTATCTAAAACATACATAAAGCTTCTCATATTATGCTTATATTATACCAATGAACTCTAAGAACTTTATTAAACACAAACATCATCAATTCAACCATAAATCAACGTTATCAAAATAGAATTCAAAATATACCTATACCTAGGTTCCTATAACATCATAATTTCCTATAAGAATCTTATTAGTACTTGCTTACGTCACACTCGAAAATAACCACCTATCCGAGGACGGGCGCAAGTAGTGAGGGCGTGGACTAGCGTTATTTACAAAACTATTTGAATGGCTATGTCCCTATTATGCCGAATCCATTTCATGATGCGTCGCTAACAGTCTCCCCCGCAGTGCGTAGCACTCCATCCTGCGGTTGCGACGCTGCAGCTGGAACCAGGATGACGACCCGTCTCGTTGGCCGCCTCAGGATCCCCCATGGTGTCTGCACGTCCAGAACTCGAACTCTCCCATCAGGTCCAGGGTAGACTCGGTGAACTCTTCCTCTCGGCCAGGTGTTCCTCGGCAGTGTTGCGTCGACGACCATGACAATGTCGCCAACGCGCGGATCCTGCGTTGCTGCTCCGTTGACCTTCTTCGGCAGCAGGGTAGGCAGATACTCCTTGATCCACCTGTTCCAGAAGTGATCCGTCAGCCGTTGTGCCGTCTTCCACGTTGCCCTCCCGACGAGCTCGACGTCTGCAAACTCCCCAGGCGCCGGTGCTCCACAAGATCTGCCAAGTAAAAAGTGGTTCGGCGTTAGAGCTTCCTCGTCGTCAGGGTCTACGCTAACGTGGGTGAGTGGCCTCGAGTTCACCACGTGTTCGACTTCGGTCATCAGTGTGTGTAGGACTTCCTCTTGTGGTGTCCTGGACTGCAGCACCGTCGTCAGAGCCGTCTTCACCGATCGTATGAGCCTTTCCCAAGCGCCGCCCATGTTTGGACAGCCAGGTGGTATGAACTTCCACCGGGTTTCCTCTTGACTCGCTGCCTTTTCCATTTTCGGTGAGATGCATCTGAGTATTGGAAGGTCTCTCAATATGGACACTTCCTTCACGTATTTGGCCCAGGCTGCTCGCTGGTCTTCGGGAATCTCGTCGTCCCAGCCGATCTCCCCACGCCATATGTCTCGAATCCGCTTATTCCCCTGAATTAAGACTGGGGTAGCAAGGCCCAGGGGGTCGAAGGTGGACATCACGGCGCTGGTGACTTCTCTCTTCGTTGGCGTCTTCTTGCCTTCGAGTATGTCTGCGCTGGTATTCCGGAACCCGACGTTGAAGGCCCGCAAGTCTTCTGCCATCAGCCATCTCAGCCCAAGGGTCTTCTCTTCAGCAACCAGTTCTGTGCTGTCTTCTTTGAGCTGATCTCCTATCCCGTCGAGGATCTTCGGCCTGTTGCTGCTCCATCCCCTCAAGTGGAAGCCTGCCTTTGCATGGATGCTCTGCACCTGATGCGCGATCTTTCTTGCATCTTCCTCTGTGGCAAAGCTCTGCAAATAATCATCCATATAGTGATTCTTCTCGATAGCTTCCACTGCCGCCGGGTAATCTTCTCTGAAATCTTCTGCGTTCTTGTTCATTACAAAAATCGCCGTAGACGGTGATGAAGCCGCACCAAACACCACTGAGCACATTCGGTATTCGTCTGGTGTCCCATTTCTTCTGTCGCCGCGCCACAGGAACCTCAGGCTGTCGCGGTCCTCTTCACGCATCTGTACCCTCAGGAACATATCTTGAATGTCGGCGACGACGGCGACCGGCTTCTCTCTGAATCTCACAAGCACCCCAAATAGCGATTGCAGAAGATCTGGTCCCGGCAGGAGTGCGTCGTTCAGGCACTTCCCGTCAAATTTGGCAGCAGCATCCAGGACTATCCTTGGCTTCTTCTTCACGGGATGCATTACCGCAAAATGCGGCAGATAAAATGTTCTTCCAGCGGTCGTTGATACTGGAGCCTTCTCTGCATAACCATTTTCTATCAGCTTCTTCATCTGGTCTTCATATGACGTCTTCAGGGTTGCATCCTTGTCCAATTTCCTTTCGATCCCAATAAGACGTCGATGAGCTTGCACGTAGTTGTTTGGGAGGGTTTCGTCTTCACTCTTCCACAGCAGCCCGGATTCAAACCTCCCCTCTGGAAGGCGCTTCGTCGTTGACTGCAGGACCTCAAGCGCTCGTTGGTCTGCGTCGTTGCTCGGGCGGCGAGGCTGCACTCCGATTGATTCGATGTCGAAGTGTCGCCGCACCAAGGCTTCTGTCTCATCTTCTTCGATGAGTCTGCTGTGGTTGACGAACTGTACTGGTGACGTCTTCCCGTTGTGACGCCCATGGAGGACCCATCCCAAGCTCGTTAGTGACGCAACTGGATCGGACCTTTTCCCTTTCTTAAGTCTTCTCGTGATGATGAGACCCCAGTTGTCTTGCCCGATGAGAAGTTTTGGCTCTTCATCTTCATATAGTAGTTGACCTTGAATGCCTTGCAGGTGCGAGCATCCTTGGATGACACCTCGATCCACACCTTGTCTTGAGAGCTTCAAACTGTCGATTGTTCGAACTTCAATCGTTTCCTTCTTCTTACGATGAGCTCCCTTGATCTTGACGCTTATCTTCTGCGAGTCGCACCTCTTGATTCCATGTTCTCCAATTGTCTCGATAGTTATCGGACTCGCCTTGCCTTCAGCCCCAATCATCTGCGCCACCCCAGCATCCAATAACGTGACTGTTGACCCCTCATCCAGAAGAGCCAGTACGCGTGCTGCGCCCTTCGGTCCATACAGGTCCACTGGGATCATCTTCAGATACACCTGCCCATCACTGGCAGTGTGCACGGAGGTGACGACTTCTTTGGGCTCTTCTCTGCGACTGGAGACATTGCAGCGGGATTCTTCTCTATCCCCAACAGCTGCTGGTGGACGGCTTTCATCATGAAGACTGGTGTGGTGCCATCTTCCGCACTTCTTGCAATCTGCTGCCCTGCAGGTCTTCCTTGAATGTCTTCCTCGTAGACACCTGAAGCATAAAATTGCCTTCTTAGCCATTTCGTACTTTTGACTAAGGTTTGCTTCTTTGAACTTCTTGCATTCGTAAATCCAGTGTTCGCCGTTACACACTGGACACCGATTCTTGCGGGGGTGCTCTTCATTCCCCTGCACGTAGTGAACCTTCTTCACTGGTCTTCGCTCGTGGCCCCATGATGTCTTCGGTGGTGCAGATCGCTGACGGTCTTCTTTCTTCCAGGATACTTCAGGGTCGGCTATTTCCGCGTACCATTCGCTTTCATCCTCCAGGAATGCGTTCATGACTTCCAGGTCCCGAAGTTCTTCGTCAGGATTCGTCCTCTTGTATGCGATCCACCGGTGTTTCATCGTAGTCGGCATCTTCGCAATGAGGGCCCTCGTGGTTCTAAGGGAATCTAGGTACTTGCTTGCCCCCATTGCCTTGATCGTGGCCACGGCGTTCCTCACGTGGCTGTAGAACGTGCTCACGTCGTTCGGATCCTCTGTGACCCGTGGCAGGTTCTCCAGCTTTTCCAACTCCGCAGTTGCCAGAGCTTCGGGTCTTCCGAACCTCAATTGTAGCCCCCTCATGACTTCGCTGGGATGCTCCGCCGTAAACAAGAGGCTCTTCACTGCCTCTCGCGCCCTGCCTTGCAGCGCCTTCCGTAATCTGGCCAGGTTCTGCACGTGACTGAAGCTGGGTGCCGTGTCTTCGAACGTCCTCTTGAACGCCAGCCATTCTTCTGCGGCGCCGTCGAAGTTGGGAAGCTCGATGTGTACAGCTTCCGACCGGCCTCTAGGTAGCTTCCCCAATGCTTCAGCCAACTCCTGGATGTCGGTCTTCCTCGATGCAGGCGGCGGCTGTGGTAGCCGCGGTGGTGGTGGTGGTGACGGTGGTCGCGACGGCGGCACCAAGGGTGGCATTACCCTCGCTCTCCTCTCGGTCTTCTGTAGCCACTCCTCCACGTGGTGCTGCCGCTCCTCGTCTGCGAAGTCCTCTTCGCTGCCGGACTCGACCCGCACGAGCTCCAGTTCGGCCTCGGCGAGATCCAGCTTCCTCTGGGCTATTTCCATTTTCAATTCGGCTTCTCTTCTTCTGGAAGCCCTCGACCTGGTGGTGGAACCAACCCTCCTGGGTTCCACGGGCGCTGGTACCGCGAACCGTGCCTCTTCGTCCGCAGCGCCCCTCGACGCAACCCCATCCATTGCTGGCGGTACGGTGCAACCTTCGGCGTGGCGTGCTTCAGGCGCTCCTCCGGCGGGGTGCGTTGGTGCCCCTGGTGTCAACGTCGACCCCGTAGACGACCCAATCGTGTCTGTCGTCTCTGTCGGCGTGGCTGCGCTCCAGTCCCTCGAAGACTCCGTGGCGGTGGTGGGCTTCGTTCTTCCAGTCGACCGTGTGGTTGGCATCTTCTTGATCCAGGATCTCGGCTCGAAGGACCAGGAAAACTGTTGCGCGTAGTTTTGTTGCGCCGGCTGGAGAAGATGCCGCCGTATGTACCCTTTGGCCCCGAAGACACCACGACCTGACTAACCACGGAGTGACACCCGACTTGATCGAGTGCAGGTTGGAGCGCAGTGAAAACAACACAAATCTTCAAAGTAGGAACGTTTATTGCGTATACAATTAAACCTTAAGTTTAAATAAGCCTATGAACCGCAATCGTTCCTGTAGTTCAGCTTCTTTCTTCAGACCTCTTCACTGGCCTCCGGATACACCGAACAGCGCTTATGTGTTCTTGGGTCTTCACTGGCCTCCGGATTCACCGAACAGCACTTTCTTTCTTCTAACTGGAAGCTTCTGAACTTTTCTTCTTAGACTTTTTCTTTCTTCTTATTAGTTGTTGTTTTCTTCGCTGCAGGCACCGAACTGACTTCCAAAGCTCGGCGTGCGCCTTTTATACAAATTTCGCCCTAAATAATTCCAGCGCTCTGATTGGCTGGCGCGTTTGTGCAATTTGCACCTAATTACACTTAAGTTTTACTTGGATTCTAAACTTTACATCGATTTATCTTTCAAACTATTAATCCAAACTATTACAATATTATATTCAAATAATAGAGCGAAACGATTCCTATATGTTTACATAAATACCAATTTGATAAAATTAAATACAAAAAACTTTCTAGAACAAAGACTATCTCAAAACACCGTTAGCGCCGGCAGACTATTTACTTAGCCTAACATTGTACCTAAGGCGAAACGGTTACAAACATAATTTTATCATTTTACATTATTAAAATATGCAAACATTCTAATTACAATTAGATTTTAACATAATCTAACAAGATATAACTACCAATTAGGAACATATACAACAACAAAGGTTTTCTCGTTATTCTCTTCAAATACGTAAAACACCATGAAAATAATTATTACATTTCAATAAAAGAAAGCAATTTACACATTATTATCAATAAACCATAACAATAAACCATATAATTACGTAGTTATTCAACGAGAAAATCTCTAACCATATTACGTCATTTATTACTTCAAATGCGTACTTTATTATATGAACCTATATACAATAACGTTATATCTACCATTATCTACCTAATCTGATAAGAAATAACCATAAATTTACCACAATTATGACAAATCTGAACAAATCAGTATTTTACAAATAACCTAGGTCTAAATTCTATCTAAAACATACATAAAGCTTCTCATATTATGCTTATATTATACCAATGAACTCTAAGAACTTTATTAAACACAAACATCATCAATTCAACCATAAATCAACGTTATCAAAATAGAATTCAAAATATACCTATACCTAGGTTCCTATAACATCATAATTTCCTATAAGAATCTTATTAGTACTTGCTTACGTCACACTCGAAAATAACCACCTATCCGAGGACGGGCGCAAGTAGTGAGGGCGTGGACTAGCGTTATTTACAAAACTATTTGAATGGCTATGTCCCTATTATGCCGAATCCATTTCATGATGCGTCGCTAACAGTACGTCTACCACATTTTTTCAAATAATTCCAACTGGTGTACATCGCGCTAGCCAAAAAGGAAACGTCTCCTTTAATTCAATTTTCAATCAATCAGCTCGGTCTGCCATTACGGTTTCAATCAAGGTATGTTCCTACTACGGCGAGTTTCTGGATTCAATGCTTGACGAGTGAAGAGTTTGCGTTGATCAATTTCCGTAACATAACCTCTCAATTTCTAAATATAGTAATTAAATTGCGTTTATGGTACTTGACAATGTACTTGTTGTACAGTGCTGGTAGTGAAGAAAAAAGGCGAAAGTAAGTAAAGAAAGTACGTAATTTTCCATAATTTCCCAAGAACTGATCGGACTTAACGTTGGTTACCGTGTCTTTGTGTTAATAGTGTTAACTTACAAGGTTTAAGTGTGGTAGAACTTCGTAGGTAAATTGTTTGTGAGCTACAATCATCTTGAGAAGATATGTTTTCTGGGTTACTCAATAAGAATAACGGTGTTTAATTGGTGTAACATAACATAATATAGCTGAATTCTAAAAGGTACTAATGTCTCGCGTCTAGAAAATAAAAGTTTGCCTCCCATGCAATACAAACAAAGCATGCAAAAATATAAAATAAAGTTTAGAAATAAAAAAATTCATAAATATACATCGTCGATATAGATTACAAGATGCAATATACATTAGTCTTTTATTTATTTTACCTTCTTTATCTTTTAGATTGTCAAAATATCTTATGGAATAAAAGAGGGGCTTTCTCATTGCCACAATGGCATTACGCCAAAATCCAATGCCGTCATTTTAAAAGAAACGGAGGACAATCTAAATTAAAAGAAAATTATTGTCAAATTGAAAAAGTTCGTTCCTAGTGTTGTAGTTAGGAAGACGTTCGTCTGCGTAGCATCACTAGTTAGTTTGTGCACTTAACCAATCTGTCATTATTTTGTATTATTTTAGGTATAGAGGGCGTCCCACTGCTATGCCACATGGATGTCAAGTACATACCTTGTATATTGTAGATGGAACATTTTACTGAAAGAAGACATTATTTTAGTTTAAAAAACAATTTAAACTGCATTCATATATTTTTAAATAATTACATGGTTGAACAGGGAATCGAACACGCTACACGAGAAAAAAATTACCCTGTAGTTTTATCATACCGATCGAATCATTAGATTTATTTTTTGCTGAATAAGATGTTGTTAGAAATAAAAGGAAGACCATGAATTTAAACTTTTTAATAAAAAATTAATCAATTTATCAAATGCTCAAAATGAGCCCCATTCTGTTGAATACAAAGTCGCACTCTTTTGATTATTTTGCTCCCTGGTGGTGAATTCTCTCACCATAGAAATACTATGGTGTATTGATATTTTTCGCGGTACCATACCATTGTAAGGCTAATGTTATGTTTTTGTGGTTCAAAAAGTATGCGTCCATTGAATCGAAATTGTTTTGGTACGCCATGGTTATGTAACAAATTCACAATACAATGTAAAAATCCTAAAATGAAAATCAGAACAATTTAATAGGTCTTTACCTATGAAACTACCGTTTTGCCGTACTGGCCTTTTCAAATGAAAATATTTTTTTTTTTGACTGATAATTCTAATTTCAAATTAATTTTATTTGACAAACATGGAATTCTTTTTCTAAAATCGTCATTTGTTTAATAGTTAGTGTTTTGTTTTCAACGCATTCGAACATTTTTCGTCATCATGAATAAGTTAAAAATTCGAGTAATTATGGAGTATGAGTACCGTCGTGGCAGCAAAGCGGCACAAGCGGCACGCAACATCAACGACGCTTACGGAGCGAACACTACAAACCAACGCACCACCCGTTATTGGTTTACCCGCTTCCGTTCTGGAAATTTAGACCTGAAAAATGAACCTCGTGGTCGTCCGAAAACTTTGGTCGACAATGACGAATTAAAGGCAATTGTGGAAGCTGATGAAACTCAATCCACGGCTGAATTAGCAGCAGCTTTCGACGTTAGCATCAAAACAATATTGGTCCATTTGCGTCAAATTGGCAAGGTAAAAAAGCTTGACAAATCCCACACCACGAATGAACTCAATGACCGCCAGCGCGAAGTACGCGTGGAGACGTGCCTTGCACTGCTCAGCAGGCATACAAATGAAGGAATTCTGAACCGCATTGTTACTTGTGACGAGAAATGGATCCTGTTTGACAATCGTAAGCGCTCAACAAGTTGGTTGGACCCTGGTTCAGCACCCAAACAATGCCCTAAACGAAAACTTACCCCTAGAAAAGTGATGGTCACTGTTTGGTGGTCTAACGCGGGTGTAATTCATCACAGCTTCTTGCCAAACGGGACAAGCATTGCAGATGTGTACTGTGAAGAACTGAACACAATAATGGAGAAGCTCGCACGTCTCCAACCAGCTTTGGTCAATCGTTCGGCTCCACTGCTCCTGCACGACAACGCGCGACCTCATACTGCACAGCAGACGGTCTCCAAGCTACAAGAGTTGGGGTTGGAAGTTCTCCGTCATCCGCCGTACTCACCAGACCTTGCGCCTACAGACTTCTACTTTTTCCAGAATTTGGATAACTTCTTGGCGGGAAAAAAATTCAATACCCGAGAGGCAGTACAAAATGCCTTTGAAGAATTTGTTGCCTCCCGTCCAGCTGATTTCTTCAAGAAAGGCATCAATAAGCTACCAATGCGTTGGCAAAGATGCATTGATTGCATGGGTGATTATTTTGATTAATAGAAATAAAAAAATATATAAAAAAATTACGCTTCATTTATTTCGTGAAAAACGGCAATTTCATAGGTAAAGACCTAATATTAAATTTTGTGTTCTTACGGAAATTACTCAAAATAATTACGAAAAAAGGAAGACGAAAAAAACCACTTTTTCAAAAATATTCATGACAATACTAGTACAATTTGGCATAAAAGAAACAAACTCATGACAGCTAATCTTTTGTGCTAATATCGTATCGTCCTGTCAGATTTTACTTTTTAATAACAAATTAAATGTTTCTATGTTAATTTTATTATACAACCAGAAAAACCAACAATTGTGAAATAACTTTAAAAACTTTGCTTGC
The DNA here is from genome assembly GCA_923062675.1 of Marasmarcha lunaedactyla. Classification (NCBI taxonomy): domain Eukaryota; kingdom Metazoa; phylum Arthropoda; class Insecta; order Lepidoptera; family Pterophoridae; genus Marasmarcha; species Marasmarcha lunaedactyla. The sequence goes on along the minus strand of OV281346.1, from coordinate 14,259,945 downwards.
TCTTCAATGTTTGTTGTTTTAGAAAGAAAGGCTTGTCCTATTATAAACTCAAGCAAACGACTTCCAGGGATACTAGCAAATAAGAAAACGTAAATCTTAAACTTCTTTTACGAAAAAATAAAAAAATTAAAACTAATTCTAGGTGAAAGCAATTGATTCAAATATATGAAACTATATGTTTTTCACTCTCACTTAGTAAGAAATGAAAACATTTGTTTAAAAAAACACAAACGTGTGGTCATTAAAGAGTTGGGTTTTATTGGTTATGTTTCTATAAATAATGCGAGTACTTTACAGAGTTGATGCGTTTTTGAATATTACTAATAATTTTTAAATGTTTGCAGGAATGCGGATATAAATACACAAATCATATTTCTGTTAGGCTGCAGCATTTTAAAGATAAATATATGTTTCATTTTCATTGAATTGAACAAGAAATCGTCATGTTGCATCTACCATTGTTTTAGACAAAGAAGGTCAACATGATCAATTTAATCCACAAGGCTTCCATGGGGTCTTTGTCTCTTTTCAATATAATGTTTGTAAAGAAATCCGCGAGAAAATAAGTTAAATGAAAATTAAAGTGATAATTAAATTTGGCTTAAAGCTTTAGGTCTGACTGTTAATATAAATTGTATTGTTGAAAATGTACTATTGTTGTTCTCGCCACTTTTCAAAAATAATACCGATTTCTATAGAACCCTTCCATTTCCTATACCTATCCCTTTCCCACGCACAACACTTCTGCATGACGGAAAGAGAAGGAGCCAGGTTCGTGAGAGATCTTCGCTCGGCACGCCGAAGACACTCGAACGAGCAAGCAGTTAATTAGTGACTGGCAGAAAGGAACCGCGTAAATCTCCCGCATCGCTTTGATATCTGTCGATATATTAATATAGAATCAGTACTCTAATTAAGTGACTAATGAAGTTGGGTGTGTGTGTACAAATTTAGTGCCAGCCAAAAAACATATAAACTTTTTACCGCCGTGCAACGCAAGATCTACCAGCCTGTGACTTTCCAGGCTTCAGCTGCATCAGGTCAGTGTTGTGCGTTTCCTTGTTTATTCCCTTCCCTTCCAATACCAATTCACCGCCCGCCATACAGTCCATTTAATTTCGTAAAATAATCTAAATCCAGCGACCGAAAATACATAACATTTAATGGTTCGACTTCGAGCCGAATAAACCTCTTTAATTGTATCACCGCGTATTGTATAGATTTAAAATCATAACTAATTTAAATTCATTTCTTTGTGTAATACGTATTCTGTAGGTAGATAAATAAATACTTTTTCCGTTATTAATAAACCTACCGCCCGCCCGCGCGCGTTCGCAGAGTTGCTAACTCTCGAACAACCTACCTACTAACGTAATCCCACGCTTCTTTCTTTCTGTGATACCTTTGCATATACCTTTGAGCATTGAGCTTTGATAATATTTACATTGATATCTACATAAATAACTTAATAAAAACCGCTTTCATAACTTCGGAATAAGTAACTTACTTAGTTGTACGAAGTTTCCTAATACAGACATCGTTGGCACTTATCTACTGTGACCTACGCAGTTATTTTAAAATTGGTATAAGTTGTACTTTCTTGCCTATGTACCTTCCTAATTGCCATTTCTAAGTATGGAATCAAAAATTAAAATATTACAAGCTAAAAATAAAATCATTTTTGAAAATATTACTAGGTTACATGATTCGTCAAAAAATTTGTCTTTTGCAACTTTAGAGTTACGCTCGTCAGAGGCATTTATGACAGAGAGTGAGACAATAGATACGTTGCGTCAAGAATTTACTAATAATTTAGACTTAATTAACGAGTTAAAGATGAAGTTAGATCCTGACTTTGAACCAGAGTATCAGCCACTTTTAACTTTTGAAAATATATTTACTCGCTTAAAGCGATGCCGAACAAAATTGATTGAAGCTAGTAGTAAGTTTTCAGTACACTCTGAGCCTAAATCCCAGGCCCCGATTAAATTACCACCAATAAACATACCTTCGTTTGATGGTAAAATCGAAAACTGGTCGGTATTCTATGAATCGTTTAAGGCGAATATTCACTCTAATCGCGATTTAACAGACTCCCAGCGAATTCAATATTTAATTGGAAAACTTACTGGAAATGCATTAAAGATTACTTCGGGGGTGATCCCTTCTGGTGATAATTATATTTCGATTTGGGATAATTTAGTAAAAAAGTATCAGGATCAAAGAGCATTAGGGTCATATTATATGTCTACATTGTTAAATATTAAAAATGCCACTAATAATTCCGCGTCTTTAAATACTTTCGTTGAAACTTTCGATGCCGCAGTATGCGCACTTCAACAATTAAAAATTGACAACGTGCAAGATTTCATCCTTTTATGCTTAGCCTTGAGAAAGGTTGACACAAGTACCGCTCAGTCATTTGAGATGTCTGTAAGAGATAAGGATATACCGAGCTATAAAGATTTTATTGAATTTGTCAAAAGTCAAGTAAAAATTCTAGATCGAACGAATACTAATATTAATTCTCAGGGACGCATCGCCTTAAATAGCAATATAAAAAATATTAGTAACTCGCGCCCGCAAACTACTGTTCACTCCTTTGTTACTCGAAATAATAATAGCAACGGGTCCGCGTGTTCACTATGTAATTCTCCTGAACATTATCAACTTTATAGCTGTCCGGAATTTAAATCAATGCTGCCGAAAATTCGATTAGATTTTATTAAATCGAAACGTGGATGTGTGAATTGTTTGAGTACTACACATACTGTTTCGAGTTGTAATTCTAAGTTCACGTGTAAAGTTTGTAGTAAACGACACCATTCTTTATTACATTTAAATACTTTTAGAAATAATAATGAATCCACATCCACGGCGCAGCCGCCGCCTAGTGCACCCTCGCACGGCACCCTGACGAACTTCTCGCGTAGCAACGATACGCAGAGTTCGGCCGCTAACGCGATATCCGCGCCTGTATCGCTTTGCGCTCGCGCTAACGCAAAGCCCGGTACCACGTTAACGTGTACGGATTTACTTAATGAAATTATTCTTTCTACCGCCTCTGTTTATGCGTATAACATCCCTAAAAATATAAGGCGTACTGTAAGGTGCCTTCTGGACTGCGCTTCTCAGAACAATTTAATAACTACTAGTTGTTGTAAACAGTTAAATTTAAACATCATACCGCTTACTAATTCCTTTTTAAAAGGTGTTGGTTTGACTTCTCGGCCTATTAAGGGCTATGTCCATTTGACGATTACCGCGAAGAGTAATACACATAGTTTTTCTATAACTGCATTGGTTATCGATTGTATTACTGATCGATTGCCTGTTGAATATATAGATACGTCGATTATTCGTAATTTAATAAATGTACCGCTAGCAGATCCTCTCTGGCACGTGCCAGGAAATATCGACCTTGTGTTAGGAGCCAAGCTGTTCCCGTTTTTAATTTTAGGCGGAAAAATCATGGCTCCTCCCGCACCGCCGGCTATAGAAACCATATTTGGTTACGTTATTATGGGGGATAATTCCGGTAATTCTGGAATTTGGCCTGAAGTAGACCAAACCACATTTTTGCGCTCTTCTACCTCTTCGTTCTTTACGTGTGTTGAGAATAATATTCACGACTCCCTCTCTAAGTTTTGGGAGTTAGAGGAGGTCCCGGTAAATAAATATTTAAGCCCAGCGGAGATGGAATGCGAACAAATATACGCATCCACTGTAACCCGCGACTCAACGGGACGTTATTGTACCACTTTACCCTTTTGTAAAGATCCTAGGGAGTTAGGTAATTCGCGTGCAATGGCGGTCCGTCGTCTGCTGGCATTAGAGCGCAAGTTACAAGAACCTGAATTGCGTATTAGTTATAACGCCGTGATTAGAGACTATTTAGACAAGCAATATTTATCTGAAGTGTTGCCCGAACTGGATAAATGTGAGGAAGGCTACTTCATACCGCATCATCCTGTAATTAGGCAGGATAAACTGACCACAAAGGTCAGAATAGTCCTTGATGCAAGCGCTAAATGTGATAACGGTGTATCTCTTAATGATCTTTTACATGCCGGACCAAATCTACAAGCCGACTTGTTTTTACTTTTGCTAAATTTCCGCCTGTTTCCAGTAGCTTTAACAGCGGATATAAGACAAATGTATTTACAACTATTAGTTACTAACGAGCACCGTAAATATCAAAAAATTCTTTTCCGCTTCGACACATCGGAACCTATTCGTGCGTTCTGTTTTAATCGAGTTGCGTTTGGCCTGAAATCCAGTCCTTTCGTTGCGATGCGCTCGGTACGCCAGCTGTGCAACGATGAACGCGACAACTTCCCGCTAGCCGCGTCCATCGCTAAAAGGGATTTATATATGGACGATCTGGGTACTTCGGTTCTTAATGAAGATGAAGCCATAGCTGCTTCCACCCAATTAATTAATATGTTCAAATCCGGTAGCTTTGACTTGGTTAAATGGTCAAGTAACTCGGAAAGAGTACTTCAGACCATCCCTGAACCACTTAGGCTTACACAGCAAGTACAGTTTGACAAGCGTGATTCTCTTAAAATACTGGGGCTTGAATGGAACCCGAATGAAGACGAATTTATTTTTAAAATTAATACTGATGAACGCGCCTGTACAAAACGTACAATACTTTCAATAATTGCCCGATTATGGGATGTACTAGGTTTCGCCGCACCCGTTGTGCTTTTTGCGAAGCTTCTTATAAAAGAGCTTTGGCTTCTAAAGGTCGGATGGGACGATACACCCCCGACAAATGTAACCGCTTTGTTTAATAATTTTAAAGAACAGTTACCGCTTCTTGGCTGTTTGAAAATACCGCGTCATTTAGCAGTCACACAAAACTGTACAGTAAATATTGTGGCCTTTGCTGACGCCAGCCTGAAAGCTTACGGCTGCGTAGTGTACTTACATGTGACAGACCCCGAGGGAAATATTCACGTACGATTGGTCTGTGCTAAATCTAAGGTAGCTCCTGTAAAGGTTGTCTCACTTGCCCGCTTAGAGCTTTGTGCCGCTGTTTTAATGGCCAAATTAACTAAACTAGTGCACGATACTTATTCCGCACGCACCCCTATACAAAACGTTTATGCATTCTCCGATTCTGAAATCGCGCTTTCTTGGATTCACTCGTCTCCTCATCGTTGGAATGTTTTTGTCAGCAACCGTGTCGCTAAATGTCAGGAAAACTTAGATTCCAAAAACTTCTATCATATCGCTGGTGTCCAAAATCCAAGCGATTGTTTATCCAGAGGCTTATTACCTGAGCAATTATTGACTCACCCGCTATGGTGGAATGGTCCTCATTGGCTGAGTGACACTGTGTCCTCTTGGCCCATAGAATCATTCAAACCGGGAAAGGGAGAAAATTTGCCTGAATATAAAAGCAAGACGTTTGTTACTACAGAGCCACAGATCGTTCACTCATTGCTCTGTGACTTAGCGCGCAAAGTCTCATCTTGGAACCGACTGCTGAGAATAATAGTTTATGTCCTGAGATTTTTACGTATCGTGCCCCGTGCTAATTATGTAGAAGCTGTTCATTTAAATACCGCCGAAAAATATTTACTTCGCGCAGTTCAAGCTGCTCATTTCTCACATATTACAAAAGAGCTTAATAAGGGTATTTTACCTACAGGAACATTAAGAAAATTGGATTTGTTCATTGATCAAGATGGCCTAATCCGAATAGGAGGTAGATTGTCCAATGCAAACTTGCCATTTGAATCTAAACACCCCGCCTTATTGCCAAAACGCGATCAAGTCACTTACCTATTAATAGACCATTTTCACCGCGTTAATTGTCATACTGGTGCCACTCTACTTAATTCTTTAATCCGCCAAAAATATTGGATAATATCCTCTAGATCAATTGTAAGACAACGTGTACACGCTTGCAATTCTTGTTTTAAAAATTCACCGACACATCCTAGCCCTAAAATGGCTGATCTTCCCGCTTTTAGAGTCCAGGAGACTAAGGCCTTCGTACACACGGGAGTAGACTACGCCGGCCCTATTAAAATCACACTGAGTAGACGCCGCGGTCAGCGTAGCCAGAAAGCTTATATCTGTTTGTTCATTTGTCTAGTCACCAAAGCGGTTCACATAGAATTGGTTTCAGACCTGTCATCGGAAGCATTTCTTTCAGCCTTTAAGAGATTCATATCGCGACGAGGTCCAGTTTCTTGCCTGTACTCAGACAATGGAACTAATTTTGTGGGGGCTAAGTCTCAACTAGATGAACTTTACTTATTTTTAGAATCGAAATCTTACAACGACACGATCTTAAACGAACTTTCCAACCACCGCATAGACTGGCACATGATACCGCCTCGTGCGCCCCACTTTGGGGGAGCATGGGAATCAAATATAAAATCATTAAAATTACACTTGTACCGTGTGATAGGCAATCAACTCCTTACGTATGAGGAGCTATTAACTGTTTTGACCCAAATAGAAACCATTTTAAACTCGCGACCGCTCTGTACTTTACAGGAAGAGCCTTATCCAGAGCCATTAACACCAGCCCATTTCATAATGGCCTCACCTCTGCAATACTTGCCTCTGGCGCCACTTTCTGACACCCCCTTACACACCCGCAAGACTCTACTTGACCAAATGATTCGCTCTTACTGGAAAAGATGGCACTTAGAGTATTTAAATAATTTGCAAGTTCGACAAAAGTGGTGTACTAATGTTGAAAATGTTAAAGTTGGTACTGTGGTTTTAATACACGAGGACAATGCGCCGCCACTGCGTTGGCCGATGGGTATCATTGTAAAAATTTATCTGGGCTCGGATGGTATCGCGCGAGTAGCATTAGTCAGAACTCCAAATGGTGAACTTAAGCGACCCATTGTTAAATTGAGTCCGCTGCCGTCTCAGTAACGATTTAAATAGATTATCAAATAAAAGTAAAATAAAATTAGTAAAAAGCTATAAAACAAAAATAAAATAAAATAAAGTAAAAATAAAAAAAAAAAATAAAAAAAAAAAAAAAAATATATATATATATATTTATGTACAATCTAAATTACTGATATTGAACGCATTTCTGCTTAAATATTAATTCTTAATCTTTTGAGAAACCCTCAGTTTCTCAAGGCGGGGGAGGATGTTCTCGCCACTTTTCAAAAATAATACCGATTTCTATAGAACCCTTCCATTTCCTATACCTATCCCTTTCCCACGCACAACACTTCTGCATGACGGAAAGAGAAGGAGCCAGGTTCGTGAGAGATCTTCGCTCGGCACGCCGAAGACACTCGAACGAGCAAGCAGTTAATTAGTGACTGGCAGAAAGGAACCGCGTAAATCTCCCGCATCGCTTTGATATCTGTCGATATATTAATATAGAATCAGTACTCTAATTAAGTGACTAATGAAGTTGGGTGTGTGTGTACAAATTTAGTGCCAGCCAAAAAACATATAAACTTTTTACCGCCGTGCAACGCAAGATCTACCAGCCTGTGACTTTCCAGGCTTCAGCTGCATCAGGTCAGTGTTGTGCGTTTCCTTGTTTATTCCCTTCCCTTCCAATACCAATTCACCGCCCGCCATACAGTCCATTTAATTTCGTAAAATAATCTAAATCCAGCGACCGAAAATACATAACAATTGTCATGGCAATTAGCTTGTACCCTTAGTGAAGAAAAAAAAAGGTCTATGTGGAAAATTCGGGTGTTATAAAATTATAATATTTTAAAACTTTGGGTAATTATACCTATTTAATTCAAATTTTAATATAAAAAAAATAAGTACTAAAACATACAAATTCCAGCAAAATCAAGATAATAAATACAAAAAACAGGTTGTTTTATAATCGTGACCTTTCCAATCGGTGCCACTTATCGTTAGATTCCACTAAGGAAATGGTTTTTTCGACAATGAGACTTTTTGATCAATGTCATTTATTAGGATCGTTAAGTCAATGAGGTTGCTAGATCAATTTTGACTTTTGTTCATTTTGAATAGAAGTAAATTTCCGTATTTCATTGTGTCGGTATTTAGGTTTCTGAAAGGACGCTTTAAATGCTAAAAACGGGGATTTGTGTTTACGTTAAGCATTTGAAATACCTTGGATTTAGTTTAGATGCTTTAGAAAGAGTAAAACTTTATTTATGTGGAGCGATTTCAGTTCAAGGATACTCAGAAGCTTTAAAATTTTTCGATGCACAAAATAATATTAAAAGGCATTTATTCAAAATAATAATATGACTTTTACCGACCAGTTTATCTATCGTTGTCAAAATATGCATTTGAAAATGTGGGTTATCGACGCGTTAAGTCTTGGTTGCACTGGTACCGGCCTGATGAAACGCCAATTGCCGGCTGCCGGTTAACAGTTTTTGGACCAGCTTAAAGATTGCCTGGCTATTCCACGTTCTTGACTTGCGGAGAACCACTGGTATTATCTTTTATAAGTAAGTTACCTTTCGATAATTTTCGCAATTGAATTTTTCATAACAGACATCCTGACTGTCCCATCAATTCTAATTTAAAATTGAATTGTAAGATCTAAAAGATCTTATAATTACTCTTATATTATTTGCTAGTATCTGAATAGAAGTAATGACAATTTCTTTACAGTGTGACATTTGAAAGAGAAGATAAAAAAATAACATAACTTATATAATATAGATCTATAATAATTGATCACCTAAGTTATTATTTCATTGTTCACTAAGTAGGTGATCACTAGGTGAAAACTTACAGCATAAAGCTTAAGACGTAAAGCAATGTAATATAATTCCGAAAACACGTATGATCACAAATAGCTTTAATGCAGAAAAAAACCCAGGTCAACCTTCAATTAAGCATTGTCAATAATAGTTTTATCTCTTCGCACAATCAAATGGTTTAGTTTTAATTTTCAGAGCAAGTAATAAGCAGAGTCTATATATAGCTACTGTTGCAAGCGGTAATGAGAACCTACTAACAAGGATATAAGATCAACTAACTTAAATTCACAATTGTCACAAATGAAAACTCGTTCTCGAGCTTATAACAAAAGACGCATTACTTCATACACCAATGTGATGGAAACATTTGCGTATGGTAGAGATAAATGAAAATACAAACTAATAAAATAAATTTAAATAAAAAGAATTTTTACACAAGCAGGATTAAACATACAATTTTCCCACGAATGAAACTCGCAAGCTCGAGAGCTCTCCGTTCCGAAGTGACAGCAGTAGATATAATTTCAATTACGGCTGCGATTTAAAATTCTAGCATCATCGCAGCTATCGGTAATTTAAGGTAGAAGCTTATATGTAATAATTACTGCCAATATGAATTTCAAAAATTTCACTGGATATTCCAGATGAAAAGGCGTGGTTCATTTAGGAAAACTCGTTTTTGAAATTGAGTGGGAGTGTATTTACTTGAATAACAAACCTCATTTTGAGCGTTTCTGAAAGAAGTTTTTAGAAAGAAAATTCTACAGTTTCTGTAAATCTTTTAGTATTGCTCCTTTAGCAGCATCTTCTAGTCATAAAACATTCCAAAACCTTATTAATCGTTTATATTTTGGTCCTTTTGGTTTATAGCACCCGCTCAAAAGTAAGAAATTGTAAACGATCAGAAGAGGTCTCTCGAGTTGTTGAAGGAAACACTGGATCCAGAAAGATTGCAGAGGATCAACAGACCGCCCATCGTAGGCACACCATGCTGCAACCGTCGACACCGATGGTGGTGTCGACGGTTGCGACGGCGTCCCCAACCCACCAGAACCCCTCACGTCATATGACACTCGATCAACCTAAGTCGACCATCACGCGATCGATTCGACCTATTCGATCTACGGATACTATAAGAGCAAAAAAGCTCGCCGCTGAAGCTTTTCATGCGTTTCAGGCCTGCAAAATCTGAGCCCGACAAACCGACATTGAACGTAAAGTGGCTGACCTACACCTTTATGCTAACTTGGCTGCTATCGAGGTTTAAAGCTCTAGAAGTAGCTCGCGTAGTGGCTGCTGTGTAGTAGCGTCAACTCCAGCGTTCCTACGACAATACTAATCAACGGCTTGAAGATGTTCAAACCAACGTAGTCCCATTAACTACAGTCATCTTACCTCCTTTAAACATTGTACAACCTTATATTGGAAACATGGCTTAGGCTCATATTTCCGATAATTTCCAGGTTCATAAACCAAGGCAATCAACATGACAACTTAATCACTTTACTTCGGACTTTAGCTAACAAACGTAGAAGAGGGGACGTAAAGTTACCTAGATTTGATAAAAAGTCTGCAATGGACTGGCTGTGTTTTAAGCGGATCTTTATGGATACTTAAGAGTCCTTCACGATGGTGGAGAACTTGTCACGTGTAAGTTCTTCACTGCGAGGTGCCGTTCGTGACGCAGTTTTCGTCCTACTGATATCAGCGACTGCCCCTATAGAGGTTATAATATATTTATAAAAGTGCGCTTTATAAAATAAGCCCTGAAAATATTGTAATTCAGGAAATCAATGCTGTACACGCCTTACCTGAGGTTAGCGGAGAAGGTAAGGAAGGTCAGAAGTTTTGTTACTTTTGCTTGCCGTGTAAAAAATTGTATAGGTATAATAAAATTATTACACCAGGTAGATTATATACAGTTACCAGAAATATTGAATTCTCTAAAAAGTATATTATCCCCTGTTATTCGTGTAAAACAATTCCCCTATTTTCCCAAATCCTGTTGGTCGTAGAATTTCCATGCAGCGTTGGGGGCTGCACTTATAGACATCATAGTCTGTTAATCAATTTAGATAACAGCCTGAACTTATTAGCTTCCGCAGATTTAGAGAATTATTGTGAGAATTATTAAGTGCCATTATTAAACTCAGCACTGAGGCAGTGTCGACAGCTGCAGCCGCTAATGAGGAGACGAAACCGGAGTTGGACAACTGTCACGTCGAGGTAACAGCTCACGCCGCTACCGTTACTAAATATTTGTCATCGTAAGTAAACTTAAATCTAGACCACTTCTTAAAGTTGTTGCGGTTCTAATGACTGGTTCAAAAGCTACCGTAGAGTACGTAAGTTACGCGCTATTAGACGATGGTTACACGACCACATTCGATGAGACCCGATCTGCGCCCGGCCCCGTTTGGACGTGTTGACGGTAGCTCCCGGCTGCCGAGTCACGATTGTTGTCTCACGACTTCTCTCGTAGCAATACTTAAACGCCATTCCCAGACCCGTTCTGCGTCCGACCCCGCTCGGACGTGTTCGCGGTCTCACCAGCCATTGAGTCACGATTGTCGTCTCACGACGACAACTCGTAGCAATACTCATACGCTGAGATTTGTACAATATCTTGCTTCATCCCCAGCGACTTGAGATAAGCCTCATTAGGACTTACGCTGCGGCCGGTTTTGACCGGCTGTAACTACGTCAGTCTAGCAGCAACAACAGAGTTGAGCTTACCTACGTCGGTTAAATTCGACGTTCGTTCGCAAGGCTCGGGCTGATTTTCTGGCTACGTACTCGACGCTGGGCGCTTGTTACGTTAGTTAGAGACTCGCTTTGCGGCCGGCTTCGGCGGTTGTAACGTAGTCAATTCTGCACCTCAACGTGCACCCCTCGAATAGTTCTCTCACCTCGGTGGGAAGCAGCAACAACAGGGTTGAGCTTACTTCCGTCGGTTAAATTCGCCGATAGTTCGCAAGGCTCGGGCTGATTTTCTGGCTACGTACTTGACGCTTGGCGCTAGCTACGTCAGTCAGAGGCTCGCTCTGCGGCCGATTTCGGCCGGTCGTAACGAAGTCAATTCCGCACTTTCAGTGCAACCCAACCTCGTCAGGTCTACGGCCGGTTTTTTTTGTCAATTTATTGACAACACACTCCATAGTAGACTCGCGTTGAGCAGGTGGATACTTAACGGTGATAACTAAGCCTGCTAGCGTTGCCCCGGTGCGCTTCAGGCTAAGGAGAAACCGGCAGACCCGATACCATTGCACTTGGGCTTTTCCCAGGGTGACGGTACAGTGCTGTCCGAATTAGGGACACCACTTCGCGCCGTCCCCAGCCCCCCTACCGCGGGAGGTTTAGGTGCTAGGTTTGTTAGGGAACCTAGGCATTATTATATATTTATATATTGTAGTCCCAAGCCCTCCAATGGACCAGCAAAGCTTGGTAAACATTGCTAGGTCGTTCGCCCAGGTGCTCGTTGCGTCCGGCGCCAACATATCAGACGATGTCCCAACCCCGGCCCCTCAGGCCACCCACGCCAGACTCCTCAGGTCTACAGCTCTCCCGCGTTCCTTGTTCCTTCCGAGATGGACTGTGTGTCGGACACGTCCTCTCGCACTTTGCACCATAAGCGTACCGCTCCCGGCAGTGACTCGGAATCCACGTTTGATGCGTTAGCGGATGCCGCCACCTTAACCGGCTCTTCTGAGCTCCTTTTTCAGTCAGTCGCCAAACGCTCTAAGAAGCGTTCGAAGAAAGCCGCGGTGTCTTCAACACATGAGCCCACCCCGGTGTCTTGAACACCCGCCCCCGCTCCGTTAATGTCACTGCAAGTGACCGTGACTACGTCGGCTCCGCCCCAGCCAGCAACGCGCTGCGTTCCCGTTCCACCTAAGCCCCAGCTCCCTCCGCCCGTCTTCCTCCGCGAAAAAGCGCGCTGGACCACGGTTTTTAACTTTTGCAAAGAGCACAAAATTAATTACGGCAAACGCAGGCGAAACCATCAAAATCCAAGTCGCGACTATCGACGACTTCCACGCGTTCACTAGACTCTTATCAGTCAGACAAATCGCGTATCACACTTACGCCCTCCCGGAGGAGCGTTAGATCCGCGCGGTATTACGGGGCGTCCCGTTTGAGCTCGTGAAAGACGATATCTCGAAGGACCTTAAGTCCCAGGGCTTGCCGGCTGAAGCAGTGCACAAGATGCACTTTAACCGCGGTAGGCGTTTTCCACTCGCATTAGTAATCCTATCTAACAATCCCCAATCGAGGAGATTTTCAGAGAGGCTCGCACAATCTGTAGACTCTCGTGATAGGGTGAACTAGCGGCTATAGCAATTAATTAAAACGTAAATAATACTTGAAACATTGTGTTTACTTGTATATTGAAAAAATTATAAATCATAATGACATCGCACATCAAAAGTTAAAACATAATACAAATTCAAATGCAGTGCATCAAAGACAAGTATACGTGGACAGCATTACGACCTTCCAACACCTTCTCCTGATGTTCACTCATGTTGCTGAGACACGTTTCTATACATGCATTAATCTTGCACAGTGTCTTTTAAACTTTACTTTTGACAATGGTTTTGTCATTACGTCAGCTAACTGAATTTCTGTGGGACAGTAGCTAATATTTATTAATCCATGCACGAAGTGTTCATGTATAAAATGGTACCGCACGTCTATGTGCTTCGACCTTTTGTTGAAACATCCAGACTTCACAAGTTGAATCGAACTTTGATTATCAACATGCAAATTTATTTTTATGTCCAAACCGGTTATTTCTTGTAATAGAGATTTGAGATACAATGCCTTTTTGCAACAGTCTGCTGTGGCTATGTACTCGGCTTCAGTCGACGATAGCGCTACTATAGGCTGCCTCTTGGATGCCCATGATATTGGTCCATCGGCTATCATTAGCACGGAGCCAGAAGTGCTTCTTCGCGTCAATGGGTCTCCAGCATAATCCGAGTCGCTGTAAGCATCGATGGTCTCTATCGGTTTGTTTCGTTTGAACAAAATACCTTTCTCTTTGGTTCCCACTAAATATTTGAATATTTTCTTGACTTTGTTTACGCCTTCTCTTGTGTGGTTTTTGACCTTCCTGCTAACTAGATTGACCGCTTGTGCGATATCTGGTCTGGTTCTGGTAGACAGGTACAGTAAACTTCCCACTGCTTCCCTATAGGGATATTCCTTCTCCTGGGCAGTTTCCTGTATCGACTTTAAATCGCTACTTTGTGTCACAAGGTTTGGCATTTTGCATGTTGTATTTTTCCAGTACGTCATTTATCTAGGATCTCTGAGTAAGAATTATTCCTTCTTTTGAGTTTTTTATTTCCATACTCAGATAAGTACTTGGATTTTCATTCTTTTTCATCTCAAATTTGGTTTTAAGTTTCTTCAAAATAACTTCGATATTTTTCTTGTCTATGACAAGTCCGTCATCAACGAATAGTCCGATTATTATTGACTTATCTTCGTTTATGAAAACGCATCGATCTGTTTTGATTGTCTTGAATCCCAAATAAAACATCGCTTGGGTAAAAGTTTTGTTCCATGTAAATGGAGCTTGTTTGAATCCGTACAAAGATTTTTTTAATCGGCAAACTACTTCAGTAGTATTGCAGTCAGTCTCATAGCCAACAGGTAATTTCATATAAACTTCATCTGTTAACTCTCCGTATAAGAAAGCTGTCTTGACGTCAAATGTCAGGAAGTAGTAAGATTTAGCTGCGTCAATTGCTAATAAGGTTTTTAATGCAGATTGACTTACTACTGGGCTATAAATGCCTTCCAAATCAATAGGTTTCCTTTCTGCTCGCATCCGCGTACAACTAATCTAGCCTTGTACGTACCGTCATCTTTAATCCGAAATACCCATTTGTTCGACAGTATTTTGTGCCCTTTGGCTTCTGACTTGTCAACTAATACCCAGGTGATATTTTTCTGTAATGATTCCATTTCAGATTGTATCGCCTTCTCCCAATTTCGTTTGTCAGTGCCAGTCACAGCTTCTTTGTATGTGAGTAAAGACCAGTCATAGTCATCATTATTTTCTGACGTTAAAATGGTCACGCAGCGACTTAACTCATAATCTTTGGTCCATGCTGGTGGTCTCACGTCTCTTTGTGGTTTTCCACTTGAGGGAGATTGTTCATCAACATGATCTTGACTAGAGCTGGAATAAAAGGGGTTAGGTTCCTGAAAAAATTGGTTCTCATTAATTTTGTTTCTTTTTTCTGGAATTTCAATTTCAATTTGTTCTGTTTCAGATTCTGGAGTAAGATCTTCACGTTTCTCAGCAGGAGTACTGCCATAATGCATCTTTTCGATTACTTTTACATCTCTGCTGTTAACAACATCATTCCTTTCAGGTATATAGATTCTAAAACCTTTTGTTCATTCCGCATATCCCAAGAATACTCCTTCTGTGGCTTTGGCTGTAAATTTTCCTCTTCGGTTTTTATTCATCACAAACGCTCTATTTCCGAATACGTGTAGGTGATTTCCTGATGGTGTTCTTTGTACCCATTTCTCATATGGACAATTTCCTTTGCGAGCTCTTGCTGGGCTTCTATTTATCAAATAGTTTGCAGTGTTTACAGCTTCTGCCCAAAAATTTTCAGGGATATTGGCATATAGCATCAGACATCTGGCTTTATCCATCAGCGACCGATTTTTCCTTTCACTCGTGCCATTTTGCTGTGGGGTATAAGGTGTAGATAGTCTTCGGCTTATACTGTTATATTTGAGGAGTTTGTCAAACGCTTTAGACCTGTATTCGCCTCCATTATCAGATTTTAGATTTTGAATTTTCTTGTTATGAAACAGTTCAACATAGGTTTTATATTCCTTGAATTTATCGATTACTTCGCTCTTTTCTTTTAAGAAATATACACAGCAATATCTTGTATAATCGTCAATAAATGTTACGAAACACTTTGATCCGGCCATTGATTCATTCTCAAATGGGCCACACACGTCACTGTGAATTATCTGGAGCACTTCGGAGATTGTTTGTCCATAGCTTTGGAATGGTAGAGTGGAAAATTTTCCTTTGATACAAGTCTCACAGGTACCCAAAGTTTTTTCTTTAAAGTCGAGTCCTCGCATCATTTTATTTTTAACCATTTCTTTTAAGTCTCTTTTATTGACGTTACCTAATTTCTTATGCCATTTCATAATTTCACTTTCATCACTTGGCGTAAAGTTTGCTGTCTCTTCCGGTTTATCAAATTCAAAATAGTATAATCCATTTCTTCTGTTAGCTTTTAATACAGTTTTCCCGCCATTTGTGACACTGGCTTGTTCCTTTTCAAATAGAACCTTATAGCCATGATCCGTAATTTTGCTTGCAGATATTAGATTATTCGACAAATCAGGTACGTATAATGAGTCAGAAAGACTAATTTTATAGCGTCGATCCTTTGTATAAAGTTCGGCTTTTCCTTTCCCTTTAACTTCGGTCGTATGCTTTTCTGAAGCGAGCTTTAAAGTTTCAGTCGCGGGGATTAAGTTATGGAGTATACTTTTATCACCCGTCATATGTGACGTACAGCCACTGTCAAGACACCATAAATTGCCTTTACATTTCGACGTTCCTGTTGTTAAACAGATGTTATATGTATTTTCTTGACCTTTAGTTTTATTCGGGTTATTGGGTCTCTTCTTTGACCAACAAGCTTCTATGGAATGCCCTTTCTTATTGCAATCCTTGCAAAATTGTACCTTTTCTTCGTCTTTGTGTAGAATGCTTCTAAAGTCTGAGGTCCACTCGCTTCGGTTTGCCTTCTTGCTTCGTATTCTTCTACAATTTTTATTTTTAAATTGTCAGGACTTGGCAGAACATCTCTCGACTCAATTGCCGTTCGAAAGCTATCGAAATTTGTAGGTAAACTGTACAACATCATTATGCTTAGTAACTCTGGATGAATTTTTACATCCATGTCTTCTAATTTACCTACTACATCCATAAAATTACTGAGATGGTCTCTCACATCTTCTTGTGGAGTCATTTTCTTCAATACTAGTTGCTTTAATAGCGTAGCCTTTCTTGCCGGCCCTGAACTTTGATGTATAGACTTTAGTTTGTCCCATACCTCCTTGGATGTATTATACCCTTTAATTTGTTTAAGTTCTGGTGGAGATATAAGTAAAAATAGCTCTGACCTTGCCTTTAAGTCTTCCTTTAGGAACGCACTCTTTTCTTCGGCAGTCACAGTTGCCGCTAACGTTTTTTAACCACTAGCGTATTCCCACAAATCGTATCTTATGAGAATCGCCTGTGCTTGTAAACACCAGGTATCGTAATTTGATTTTTTTAACGGTCCTACGCTTCTGATACTCGAGCTCATTTTAAAATTTTTATTTATTCATTTACTTACTATTTTAAATTTGCTTTTTCCATTTGCCACTAGATATTCATATAACCACGCTCTGCTACCACTGATAGGGTGAACTAGCGGCTATAGCAATTAATTAAAACGTAAATAATACTTGAAAACATTGTGTTTACTTGTATATTGAAAAAATTATAAATCATAATGACATCGCACATCAAAAGTAAAAACATAATACAAATTCAAATGCAGTGCATCATAGACAAGTATACGTGGACAGCATCACGACCTTCCAACATCTCGAACATCTCCGTCGAGCGTCCAGCGCCAACTTTACGGCCACGCAGCGGCTAATTGCTCAGCCCCTCCCAAATGCGTAAAGTTCCTAGATCCGCACATACGAAGGAGTGTACTCGCAGTCCCGACTCCTTTTCCCCCCCTGCATGTGTGCTGTGTGGCTAGTCCGGCAACACAGCTAACTACAGGGGTTGTCCGCGCGCTCCGCGTTCCACTGCCAAAAGGGTCGCGCCTAAACCAGTGCCGCCGCTCACTCCAGCCAACTTCCCGCACTGCGCAACCGGGCTCCCCCAGAAGCAAACGTGCAGCCGAAACCGACTCCGGCTCTCTACTGGAGACAGCGTCCGGCCGCTCCACCTTCCTGCCTTATAGTTGACGTGCCTACCGACCAACACCAGCGGTATCGCTCTCCTTGACATCACTGAGCACTGACAGCAACTCCACGTAGACGTCATTTCTCCCGTCACGCCCACTCACTATCCCGACAATCCGAACCATTCTCCCGACATCCTCGACTTTGCGGTAGTAAAGCATACCAACCTTGATCTCAGGTCTATCGAACCGCTCGATGACCTAGGCTCTGATCACCGCCCCGTCACCCTCGTGCTAGGACCGCCTAACGATATTGTTACCTCTTCTAAGGTGCCGGGTGCGGATGGAATTTGCAACCACGCACTTAAGCACCTGCCTCAACAGATGCTTACCTTGTTAGCTATCATTTTCAATGCCTGCTTCGACCTCAGCTACTTTCCAAAAGCTTGGAAAGAAGCGACAGTCATAGGCATTCTCAAGCCGGGTAAACCTCTGAATATCCCGGCTAATCGCAGACCCATCAGCCTCCCCAAGGCCATGTCTAAACTTCTCGAGAGAGTCGTACTCTCTCGAATGCGGAATCATCTGTTTCCAACGGATGGCGATCCCCTCTTCATTCCCCACCAGTTCGGCTTTCGCGCAAAGCACTCCTGCCCTCAGCAAGTCCATCGAATCGTCGAGTACATACTCGACGACTTTTATCCGCGGCGTCGCGAGGAAACGGTCGCAGTTTTATTTGACGTAGCCAAGGCTTTCGATAAAGTCTGGCACAGTGGTCTCGTTTATAAACTTTTAAAACGCCTCTATTGTACACCGTGTCCACAAACGACATTCCCATTCCACCGAAAGGCGTCGAACTCGCCCTCTTTGCCGATGACACCGCCCTTTACACCAAAGGCCTCAGTGTCCCGGGTCTCGTCATCAGACTCCAAAGGCCGTTAATGCCCTCGGTGTATGGTTTCAAAAATGGCGTATCGATGTGAACCCAGACAAGAGTTCTACGGTTTACTTCGACTGCAAACACCGTCGTGCCGCCGACAATCTCCACGTTCGAATGTTAGGTATTCCCATCCCCTGACAGCGCAGTACCAAATACTTAGGCGTCACCTTAGACCAGACGCTTTCTTTCAAGCCACACGTTGATAGAGTAACGAAACTCGCCCGTTTTTACGTAGGCCGCTTATATAGTACCTATGTTAGGTAGAAAAAGTAAAATGTATTTCAGAAACAAAAGTACGCTTTATAAGGTCTGCGTTAGACCCGTCATGACATATGTCTTGCCAATATTTGCCCACGCCAAACCCTCCGTCCTGCACAAACTTCAAAATCTAGTTCAAAATCTATTCTGCCGCGGGGCCACAAACGCACCTTGGTACGTGCGTAACGCGGACCTGCACAGAGATCTTGAACTACCTACAGCATCTCAAAACACTCTCTGAAGCGTTCTTCAAACGCTCCGAAACCCACCCCAATCCTCTAGTTCGAGATTCAGTCTCGAATACTACTGTCATAGATTCGAAGTACAAAGTCGCTAGACCGAGAAACGCGCACGTAGCTATGCAACTAACACTAGATCTCGAAACCCTTCAGGCCGCAACTTCTAATTCTAATGTAAATTCGAATAAATTCAATTTTTATTTTCATTTTGAGCACCTTCAGTGCTATGTAATTCCCAGCGGGTTACCCCTTCTGGGCCCCGCTAGCGCGGCCTCTTTCTCCAATTGGTCGTCGCTCAGATGAAGGCTGCGTGGCAAAAATTTGCACGAGTCATTCAGGGGTTTTTTTAGTTGATAGTGCTCATTAGGAGCTAGTCCCAGATGCCTTGTAACGTGCGCGAGAGGTATGCGGAAATGCATTTTTTGCCTCCTGCCCAAACGGGGACCACATTCATTGACTCTGAGATTTCGAAGTAGGCTAGATGGGCCTAGAGTTAAAGGCCCGAGCAAACGAGGTCTGTCACGCGGCTGCAATATTCAGTATGTGACTATAATAAACGTTTGGAACATATTAAACTATTAACTTTTTTATAAAAGTAACATACCAAAACATTATCTGATTACTATTACCTCTCATAAATTGCAGTTATGTGACGCTTACGTCAAACTAAATAACCATTCTTGTATAACCATGTCCCTGACGGCATATTTGACGTATCCAAATTGTAAACTTTGCTCTTTAAAACCGATCGGCAGGTCCTGTTCAAAAGGCATTTTACGTTTTAGAGACATGGACACTACAATAAAATAATTCTGGTTTTCAAGTTCCTATAAAAGACAAGTGCCTGTTTTGTACGGCCTTCGTAAAGAAACCTAATGAAACGACGTCCTAAAAGATGACTCGAATAAGAAGCATCTTTGTTTTGTATTGTAATGTTTTTATGCTAGCCTAGACATTGCAGGCCGTACTGCTTACTGCTCGGACCCACAGCTGACAAAGAATCCAGACAGATACGTAGTGTACCCTGAACGTCTACTTAATTTGTACACAGCTCAAGTTCGATCTTGTATGGAGTACTGTAGCCACCTTTGAAATGGTTTTGCAAAGTACCAACTAGAAGCGATGGACGCAGTTGACCGAAGAGCCCGAAAAATTATTAATAACTAACCTCACCATCAAAACCTGTAAAGCCTCGACCATCCAGTTGCCAAGTTCCCAGTTTAGCAGTCTTCTACAGATTACATTTTGGAGAGTGCGCGAATTCTCCTTTTAATCAGGTTGAACACACACCCTTCTTACATCGAACTACTAGACGCAGACATGCCTTCCATCCCTTTATAGTAGATATCCCAAGAAGTCGAACCAAACGCTTTGATAGTTCCTTTTTGGTATGGGTCGCCAAGGTGTGGAATGAACTGCCTGCATCTGTTTTTCCAGAAAACTATAGTCCCAGTGCTTTCAAGCGTCGAGTGAATAGGTATAGACGTCGTCTTCATCGTCACTTTCCATCAGGTGAGATAGAAGACAAACGTCTAATCGTTTTCAATAAAAAAGATTAATTGAAATTTAAAACATGTAATGTTGCAGTACAGCTGATTATTACTTGCCACAATTTTTCACTTTATGTAGAAGTAGGAAGTTGCCCATAAAATCACCTTATGCACCTTCAACTACTTCGAGCGTTCAAATTTTGCAGTTTTCATCAAGCAACATGTCATTTCAGAAGTGTTGTTGGTGTGAATATCACCTAATACTTAATTTCAGGTGACATGCACACCATTTTTACATTTTCATTTCATATATGCCCAATATACACTTTTGAACGCAGACCCGAAACCCATTTGCTTGTAACTCAATGACTGAAATAAAAAACATAATATATGTAATCATCGCGTTAGCAATTGGTTCTTAAAGAGATATAATGCAGAAGCCAGCTTTCAATATTGTTTGCTCTACCGCTGACACAGTGGCACAGTATCTATTACATATACACTACAATCTTTTTTCACAGCATACTTTTCACAACCGCAGGGCGCCTCAGCGAACGACTAATTTCCCATCTGTGCGCATACCTACACTGTGTACTGTCGCAGGAATACAAACGCGTTGCTGGCGAAATGTCATCATTATTGTTGTTCATGCAACTAAGTACATTTCTTTGTTTTTAATTAACATACAAGGCTTGCGCCCCTCGGTGGCTTTGGACTGAGCAAGGGTTATAAATGGTCGATTCTTGATATTTTCGATGATTAAAAAGTGAGTAACTTATTCATTTATTTATATGAGAAAAATAATTAAAACTCTCTCGATTAGTATTGGTAATGAAACGATGTAAGTAATCCGTAATTATCCATGTACAATTTGATGCGGTTACTATTCGTTTTGAGTTTGTCCCACAGTTCAGAACCTTGCCACGAAATTGCAATTTCGAATTAAATAAACTAACATCAAATTATTTCTACATGATTTGTAACTAAAACGTAAGAGTGAATGCTGATTTATTTATTTATTACTCGCATTTAAGTACCTATACGAATTTAAACTAATCCGAATATCCTAGACACCTAGTCAGTGCGAATGCAGTTCATTGAACGCACTGACAACGTAACGAAGTTTACTAAGCTAACATTTGCCAATTTCCGATTGAGTTGATTTAGTCCCAAATTAGGTATGTTTTGACAAAACAAGTAAAGTCTGAGTTTGTAATATTTGTATACTCTTAAAAAGACATACTTCTATTGTAATAAGTTTAGGTGAAGAATTAGCTACGTGATATATTTAACCCTTAGCTGGAGTCGCTACAAATGGTAACATATCTGAAGTCGGGGGTCAAAACTATATGTGGTGATGCATCATATTAAAACCATAAATATATTTTTAATTATCTGTTTTATAAAAAAAAAACAACTTATAATCGAAACAATCACTAAAGTTTATGGCACTTCTCAATCATAATCACAGGTTTTTCTTTAAATCGACTTACTCTTATCAATTTTTTTATATATTTTTTCAAGAGGAAACTCATTTCTATAAAAATACAAAAATAAAATCAAAACGCTTCTATAAATCTCTTGCTTATACAATTATCATAACAAAAAATCACAGCTTCTTTCGAGATCACCTAAAATTAAAAAATTACAGCGTATCAAAATCACCTTTAGCAATACGAAATCGGCATATAAGTATAACATTTGGTACAAGTGATTGTTTTGACAGTATGGTCCTTACAAATTAATAATAATAGGCACTTGATATACTATTTGCTAGACTTTGCGTCTTTTTTGCGATCACACAAATAACGCCTTCCTCTTTTACGGCTATTACATTGCTAGTCAAAAGAAGATGTGTTCTGTTGCGGTTCCAAATCTTCATCTTGGCGTTCTTTCAAAAAATTATCGATTCTTTTCCTAAAACTTTCAGACTCCCGACTCCAGCTAAGGGTTAATTATGTCATTCTGATAAGATAGTCCGGTTATGAAACGATTTATTTTCGTCTAAAAGGTAAACCTTTACCATATTGTGTGGATTTTCAAGAACGAGAGATGAAAGAAGATTATCCTTATTATGTTAAATCCCATTACCTGAAACTAGCAAATCATTCTCAATACGTATGAGTAATCAATTCTGTCAATTATAAGTATACATGGTGATTTGTTCAAATGGGAATAGATGGGTAAATCCTTAACTATGAGGAATAGCGAAAAATGTTAAAGGAGTAACGAGCCCGATTTTGATAAAAACTAAAACTCATCATCATCACAAATGAATAAGTATTCTCAGCCAGGAATCGAACACGAAAATTTCGAATAAAATACAAGTTTTTATTTCACCAATTCATAGTGCTGCTAAATCACCCTGTATTAGCGTCATTTCATTTATAAGTGACCACCTAGACAGTCGAGCCATAGAAAACAGTTTCTCACTAATATATTACTTTATATTAGTATCACTTTATTCAGAAACTCGTCTGTGTTGATATAGACCCATAATTCGAATTGAAATCGAATTGAAAGGATCCTTAAAAAGCCAAACGCGAGTGAGCAATGTAACAGGGTTTCAGCAATTGTATATAAACGGGTGAATTCCCTCGAATCAGTATGGAACATGAATAATCAGCTATTTGCTGAGCACTCAAACGGACTCACGGATATCCGGATGTATAATATGTACTGACCCGTTTCCATTGTTATCTTTGAAGAATTTTTTCAGTTGCCGGGCTATATTATATATCTATGTTTCGCGTAGTGTTAAATTATGTCTAAAAATTATATCTTTGAAAATAAAAATACTAATATTTCTATGTATAAAGGTCTTCTATTTAGTCTTCGTAATTCGAACTTAAAACTACGTGAAGAAAACAAGCGCGTTCGTTTTGTTTTTTTTTATAATTTATTTAAACTAAAATCTTAACAACCTAAAGTATGGTACTAAATAAAATAGCGAACCTTAATTTATTGTATCAAAAAGCAATTTTTCACTGCCGTCTTAAATATTTAAAGTTAAACAGTATCAACGCTATTTAACTCGTAGTTTATCCCGAAATAATATACTGTTATAATTGGACATCCTCAGGTTGTCTGTTAAACCTATGTATATACTGTTTAACACTAAACAGCATTACTTTAAAAAAACTCTTAATGTTAGCAGAAATTGTGTTTGTGAACATCATAATTATTGTCATTAGATAGAGAAGGATTCGAGCCCAGATCAAGGCTAGTCTTAAACACCTAAAACCAATGGAGTACCTTCATGTAGGAATAGTTTAAGTTCACAAAGCCCAGTGAATTGAAAAGCCCAATAATAAATAAGCAGCCCATTTTGAAAAATAAAACAGCGATATTTGTGACGAACCCTTCCATTTCATCAGCTCGTATGAAAATGGAATCAAGCGCCCTAATATGTCACCTTTATATGATATGGATAACTAGATTTTGCCCCCAGCTTCGACCGCGTATCTTTTGAGAACTATCTTTTTTGTTTGACGAGATAACAAATGAACTAAACCTTTAAAAGACAACAAATTAACCTATGTATACAATATTTTTACTGAATTTTGTGAAACATTACACGAATTCAATTACATTTCTTTACTGACCCCAATATTTTCAGTTAGTATACTTGTATGTCTAATTATTTTCTTCTAGTATGTATAAATTTTGGGCACTGGATAATCTAGAGAAACCGACCTACAGCTAATCATGTGAGAAGTAAGCAGTGCCCAAATGAATTTCTGCCACTTTCAGCTTTAATTCTGTGAACTTATTGATGATCATTGTAAATACCAACCTTAGAGGACATTTTAGTTTCTTAAATTGAAATGGCAAAATTACGATTTGCGGAATCAAAACGCTTTCTCATTCAGCTGCTCCGGTAAGAATTGTGGTCTTTATGAAACCTCACTCAGTCTGTGCTTATATCTAAATACAATAAATAAACCTAACGAACACAAATTGAACATTTTCCTGA
Organism: Marasmarcha lunaedactyla; assembly: GCA_923062675.1. Taxonomy (NCBI): domain Eukaryota; kingdom Metazoa; phylum Arthropoda; class Insecta; order Lepidoptera; family Pterophoridae; genus Marasmarcha; species Marasmarcha lunaedactyla. The sequence goes on along the minus strand of OV281346.1, from coordinate 14,235,374 downwards.
AAAGAGTTTCAAATAAGTTTAAAAAAGCAAATTATGAAGCAGATATCTAAATTATGAAAACAATAACGAAAAACTATTTAAATTCACAAACTAACATGCATATATTGAACAAGATTTTTTATGTAAATCATTATGCAAATTATTAGACATAGAAACTGTGGTAAGTATCACAGCTATTAAATTTGTAAGCTTAACTAGATGTGTAACACCGAATTAGAATAAGGATCCAAAATTTCATTAAATCAGGTACAAATATACAAATGATACCAATAGGTGTTTGTAAATGTACATTTTCCCTTAGATTACAAATTCAAACAAGAAACAATTTCAAATATGAATTAAAATTACTTTGCGAACAACACAGATCCTTCTCACACGAAAAAAAAACCCCTAATTTAATAAATCAACCAAATCCATGCCCGGTTTTTGTCACCGGATCAATTAGTAACCGCTTATCCGGATTGCACCAACCGGTTGATTGACCGGTGCGTCCGGACGAAAGTCAGACGATCGAATTAGATTGTCCCTTTAAACTGTTGATTTTGTAAAATTAGTTGCATATTTTCTTCTCAAATATTACCATAATCAATTCAAAAGTACCTAAAATTATATATTTAAGTAACAAATATTCGAAATTGAATCGATTATAATAATAAACATTAATTAGTATTTAATTTAATAAAGCCGAAACTTACTCAAATAGAGACATTTCAGCAAGGTATCAGCAAAATAATTATCACATTCGTTGATTAATGACTCTTCAGAGAGGAGTAATCTGTTAGCGCGCTTGTGCCGCCGTATGTAGTGTTGTTGTGTAATGAGAATGATACATAGACAAAGGAATGTAAGAGGCAAAGGTTAGGTTCGCCAGGAGTGATTAATAAATTACTTGTTTGCATTTAGAAAAACATATCAGGAAAATATGGAGTCGATTATGTAAAAAATATCCTTAACGGGTTATGGAAAAGCTCAAACATTGTATAGGTCGAAACCCAGATTAAACGTCCATATAAACGCAAGGGAACTGATTATTCACTTGTAAAAGTGTTGATTCAGCCGTACGCTCAATTACACAAAGTTTTCAACACTACTTGTAAATAACACAAATGTTATATGTACATTGTTATATATACATTGTTTCATGTACATTGTTATATGCACTTATATTATCAATGTAAGTTTGTTAATTACGTCATGCTAGCGCGTGATCCGCCTTATGGTAAGTAGCATCCAGACCCTTTTTTTTCGAATTGGACAGTTAATTTGCTTGGCTACGTAATCAGCTGACTTATTAACCAGTGGGTTGGGATAACTGGTCTGGACGCTAACTTCATGAAATGGACGTCGTAGGTGTTTTAATTAGCTACTTTATTGTTTACGTTACTGTTGAGTCATTAATAGATATTGCAATATAGTAATTAAACACAATAAACATATATGTATAATATTATTGGTGTCCCTATGAAGGGATTTCACTTTACATAGGGTAGATCGAGTGCTTGTTTGCCAGCTGTGAAAATGGATAAAAAAATTATAAGTCTCATACATGGGGTGAAGATACAAGTAGAATTAAATTTTATAGACAAAATAAAAGAAAAATGTAAATTTAATCATTAGTGAAAGATTTTGTCCGTGTTGCCATATATATTGTTTGTTGGTTTGTTATTACTACAAAAAATGTTTGCTATAGATGCATATGCTATGTTTACTATAAGATTGTATTAAGACATGGTTTAATAATGTTATTGTAGATTTTTATAATCGATGCAAAATATTTTTGTTACACAATTAAAAAAACATATTTAACACATTTACTTCAATTTTCTTGCAAGAACCGGAATATTTCAGAGTCTAATAAAGTAACAAAGTGATTTTGAGGCATCTACATGGATAAGTAAAGTAGTCTTCATTAGGGAAATCTTACATTAGGATTACAATTTAAACCAAGAATACATTTATTAAACTATTATGGAAATATATTTAAAAAATATTACATTTGCAGGAAAATAAACGGGTTTTAAAATGCCATTAAATTGTTTTATCTCTCTATTACGTGTTAGGAAGGATTTAAAAACTGAGACGGCAATCAGTAATGCCATCCATCAGTGGTTCTGGTGACGTCACAAATTGCTTTTTGGTCACGCGACCCTTGGTTCCTCCACGTTATATGTCTTCCGGGTTTTTTAAATGACAAAATACTTTTGGATCGCGGATCTGTACTGTGGAAGGGATTTTTACACCCTTTTACTGGTTGTTGGAATAATACATTTTTACACGTGTCGTTACACAGTTTTACACATTATTTATCAGGCTGACTTACAAAGAAATGGGTCTGCGTTCAAAACCGTCCGGGCAAAAATGGCATGAATATTCAAAAATGTTGTAAATACCATACCAGTCTTCATTTGATCGGCAGCCCGACAATACCTCTAAAATTACATATTATTGCTTGATGAAAATTGTAAAAATTTGAACGCTCTAAGTAGTCGAAGCTGCATAAGGAGATTTTACTGCCAACTTCTTAATTGCAGCTACATGAGGTGAAAAACTGTGGTCGGCTGAAATGCAACGATGCACTATTTAAATTTCAAGTTTATTCACAATTTTGTAATCGAGTCACTTTTTAAGTGAAAATTGTTTAGCACCATCTTCCATTTTCTTTTCACGAACCGTTTCTAAATAAATAATGTTTGATCATAAAAAACGTAAGTCGCAGATAAGTTTTCAAACAATAAAAGCCAAATTCCTACTATTATTACCCTTATAAATCCTTTTTACGAATGCCCATTCAACGTTGAATTATTTTTGTAAAAAGTGAAGCTCGAAATGCTACGGTTTTTGCAATAGCATCAAATGAGTGAAGTGGTGTCTTTTTGAAGTTAAATAAGATTAAGATTATTTTATAAAATTTTAAAAAATGTGCGCCAATAAGTGCAAACAAATGGTACTCGCTAATGGTATTTTGCTAAAATAATTTTATGGTAAAAGCCTTAAAACAAGGTAAGGTTTCACTGCCGTAGCCAGAACTTTAAATTGAGCAACATTGGCAGTTACTGAGAACTTCAAGTTGTACACCTAGTTTCTCACTGTTAACATAGGATTTGTGATATAATGTATGTTAGAAAAGGTGCAATGTAATGTTAAATGCATTACTTAATATTTCAAAGTTGTACCTTTTGTTGTTTGATACAATAGGTCCATTGCATCATATCTTTGTGCGTGTAAATTAAACTCCCTGACATCAATCGGACACACCGAGTCTGTCCCAACTAAGATTCGCTTTAGGAACTATCGAAACTACTGAGCGATGACGACACGTGGTAAAATATTCAATACTTAAGGTAATTTGCTACAGTTAAATCTTAACAAATCTGATAATACGGATGTGTTGTATAATAATAAATTGCAAGACAAGCACACAAAATGTATAGCTCCAAAGTAGTAGCAGAGCTGTGTTATGGATGATCATAAAGCAAGGGACTAGTGTTTAAGGACTAGGGGTAACCCTGAATAAACGTACATATTTAAATATCAACAACCAAGACCCGAGAACAAACATATGTGTTTATCAAACGAACCTGGGACCTCCGGCGTGTGACGCAGGGCTACTACCCACTACGCCACTCAGCCGTCGGACCCATACGTCCATGTCACATTGGTTTTCAAATTATAAGGAAATCGAAATGTTTTAAAACGTAAGTATTTTGCTTATGTGACCTAATAAATGTGCCTAAATAACCAAAAACTATAACATTTTTTATTTTGTTCAGGAACATTCACGACTAACCTTCAATCACTAATACTACTTAACTATAATTACTTATACTTTTTCTTAAACTTATCAAAGTATAAATTAATTTCTCCGTTCAATTAAAACCTGGGTTAAAAATACACCTGGGTGTTAGGGAAAATTCACCAGTTTAAAAATGGATATATTCATAGTTTCTATGCTTTAAGTGACCTTTTTTTAATGAAAGTACTTTATATCCGTCGCCTCCTTTTGCTTCTGACCAAGCCATAATTAGCAGAGGGTAAGGGTGCTCAGGCAATAAACTTACAATAATTACTTAAGTATTCTGTAATATATTTATTCTTACATACTTTTTTACATATGACAAACAAATGAAATTTCTATGACTTTTATACCTGATTTATGCTTCTTCTGGGTCATGTGATCCGTAAATTTTATTTGAATTATTTATTTTCATCCCTCCACATTTCTGGGTTATCATTAATATTCCAGCCTCTGGACCTCAGACGCCGAACATTTTTTATCAGGACCCTACGCAGGGCACCTTGGGGAAATTGTAAAGTTGTAAGATGGGATAGATGGCAAGGGAGAAATGTATTACAAGTATATTTGAAATAATTATATGTTTATTCTGTAGGTATAAAACTTGAGTTCCTATTTCTTGCTTATTTTATTGTACAAACATGAAGTATAAAGCCTTTTATGCTTATTTAGATGTGATTTCATAAAAGGGTTCAAGAAATAAACATGAGAAAAACAAACTTAAAAAAGCAGGTTTACTAAAAAAATCAGAAAGCATTCAGAAGTTCAGAAAGTGTTTAACTGTGATTACGTTTCTTTTTTTACATTTTAATTTGAATTAAATTTGAAGTACGACATATTTCTTTGTACATTTATTTTACAGCCAGATTCCGAATTACATCGGGATTAACATACGCAATCTTTGATTAATTAAAATAGCGGGAGGTAGTTGACAAGGTCCTAGCACGGAACTCAAAAATCTCGTTTCCGGTCGCCTGATTTTACTTGTCAAATGGTTTAGTCATTACGCGAGCATTATGCTCGCAAGCCCAGCCTTCGATTATATATAAAATATTTTGTAATGAATGTATTTGACATGTTTCTTTATTTTAGATACGTAATGATCTTGTGTATGTTGCTTACTTTTTACTTTATGACTTGGGATATGAATTGACATTGATTATGTTAACTATTCTACTATTATTTATGTGTATAAACCTCTTTTCATTTTCATTTTTTAAGAATTATTTTAATTATAGTATAATTTTTTAGACAAAACATTTTTAATCCGTAATGAGCTTTAAGAGACGAATTATTTGTTATCCATTTTATATATATTTTTTGAGAGCTGTGGGTTTTGTCCTAATCAAGTCAAGTCTAATCACATGTTACTTGATTGTACTGTTGCTCTTGCTTTTGCGCAATTCCTGTGTGGTAACTAAAAACCAGCTGTTGCAAAGTTTGTGAATACGTTCACTGATTTATCACCTTTTTGCATCCTCTTCATACTGTGACAATAATTTTTATTTATTTAATAACACATTTTTTGTATTACCTTTTTTCTTTTAATATTTTATGGAGGTACTACTCGTATTTTTGTTAATTTATATTTTTGTTGTTATATATATAATGTATATATAATGAGTTTAGTTTACATTCTTTTTTTAATTTTTGTACATGTTTACTGTGCTTTTCTTGTTTGGTACCTTTCTTTTTTTTTTAAGCAAATATATTATTTATCTTATCATATCCTATCATCTTTTGCATCATTATATAGGTATCTTTTATGTCGGGGAGCCACATAATTGAGTTTGTGGTTGTAAATGTATCTCCGGAACTACAGAGCCATTTAGCAAATACGTAATACGTAATGTATACACCTATTTTCCGGTGTTTTACTATACATTAATAACTTCCGTGCAAAATCACTCTGGTATCAAATAAATACACAATGAATTGTGCATTTTTTGAGCACGTAGGCATTGACAGATGGCTAGCTATATAAAAACCAAAAACATGGACTTATTTCTGCTGCAAAATATGTGTAGGCACCAGGAAAAAATTACAAATTTACAAACAGACACAAGAAAACAAATAACGAAAGCAGTAACAATATATAGAATAAAAATTAAATTGAACATTCCAACACAAAACATGTATATTTGTAAAGAAATGAATGCAAAAAGGTGATAGCTCTGTGATTTTCAGTTATCACCCACGGGGGTTCACGCGGAGACACTTGTAACAATACTAATTACAGCTAAGAAATAAAATATTGTATATATGTATATAAAATAAATATTAATCAAAGGGGGAAATAAATATGGGTGTAAGGAGTGTATTGGAACCAGAGCAACCAAGGCTTAGATAGATTATGAGCATTTATGCTAAAGGCGTCCGTAACGCCCTAGGAGCACCTAGCCCAATCTTATGGTAATTGCTAAATATTCAGGGTGCTTGAATTTGACAAGGTCCAACATGAGAGTAACCAGATGCATTTTCCGACGTGACTCCATATTCAGAATAGAAGCGTCATTAATAAGCGGTGAAACGTGGCTTTTACAAGGTGCACCAGACAAAAACTAAAACACGTGTTAAAAACGCGTTGAATCATACGTTTAATTTTAAAAAAGAGCCGAGGTCCATATATTAAGTCAGAGTAATAAAGTCTTGATAAAACTAATGACTCACACAGGATTACACGCGATTTGACGGACAAAAAATTACGGGTCTTATATAAGACCTTTAATCAGTAAAAGCAATTTATCTCAAGTGTTGACACGTGACTTTCAAAATGTCATTGGCTGTCAAAGATAATATCTATGTTTTTGGCCTCACCAACGCACGCCAAGGTAACATCCCTTATTTCTACAACTGGCCTACAACTTACAAGTTTCGTATAGTCTGTTTACAATGGGCTCATGAAAACAGAAATTGGGAGGAAGAAGACTGGCGTTGTGTGTGCTTTTCCGATGTAGCTTGTTTCAGAATGAGGCCGGATACAAAACGCATTTGAGTTTGGAGAACTTCTGGATGACATGTACTTATGGTGGAGGAAAAATAATGATACAGGCCGGTATCCATGGAGGAACCGATCTCATTTGGATCAGGGGCAACCATCCAGACGTAATCATCCATTCGCGAGGCCGGTTGGGTAATTCGTTTTAGCTAATGCACGACAATGCACGTTCACACACGGCTAGAGTCGTAACTTGAGATGGGTTGAGATTTTAACCCGGGTGATTACCCGGGTTAAAACCCATTATTCAATACTCAATCCTTCATTGCTTCCATAATGTTACAAAGTTCTCAAATCTATTTTTACAATTGAGGAGCGTACATATGAACACGTAAAACATGAAACACTATAGGCCTAATGTAGGCACTGCAACATACATAAGGAGGGCTCATAAAAAGAGAGAATACATAAAATCAAAGAATACATAACCAAGATGTTATTATTATTACACAAATATCAACTTATTAAACTATGAATTTGTCGTTCATGTATTCACTTACCGTATAATAACATTTTTGCAATAGGAATTCTTGTTCAAACAACGTTGTTTTTTAAATGTTTTTTATATAATTAGGAAGGTGATTATAAATGTTTATGGACATTACAAGAGGACTACATGAATGCATTTTTAGATGTGATATCTGTTGCACAGTTTGGTTCTTTCTAGATGGTTTAAGAGGATATTTTGATACTATGTTCGAACGCTTAGTGTAGTAATTAGTGTGCTTTCTTAAGAATGTACTTATTTCAAAAATATATAAGCTCGTTAACGTGAGAATTTTTTGATTCCGAAAGTGTTCCCTACAGCTATCGGTCGGGGGTATGTTCACCAGTATTCGCAAGAATCTTTATTGTGCAATAAAGACATCCGGTGCATCTACACTATTTCCCAACAAAATAATGCCGTAAGTAAGCCACAAGTGAGCATAGGCGTAATAAGTCATTAGGGCGGTTTTTAAGTCCGTTGATTTTCTTCGCGTAAAGCATAAGAAAACCTAGCCAGCTTTAATCTTATTACCTTTACATCTTTACATCCTTTACTCTTCCAGTTAATGTATGTGTCTATGTCAATGCCTAACAGCTTAAATTCTGTCATTGCTTCAACTTTAATACCTCGCTAATTTAAATGTATGTCTAATTCTGTTTTTTGACTTTCCATAGATATAAGTTTGGTTTTATTAAAGTTTACCTCTACGTTTCATAACTTATAGCCAGTCTGTGGACTTGTCGAGAATAGATGTTAATCTGTTATTCATGTTTATTTTACTTTGACAAGTTACGAGAAAAGATATATCATCTGTGAATAGGACACACTGTTCATCCATTGCTTTAGGGTGATCATTAATGTATATGAGAAACAGTAAGCAACCTATTACGCTACCTTGAGGGATGGATGAATGTACGGCCCGGCTTTCAAATCTTACGCTTTGAATTTCGTTGGTGTACTAATTAAAAATTATATTTATTATATAATTAAATTATTAGTCAGGTAGGATTTAAACCAAGAATATGCAACACCGCGAACACCTATTCCAAATAATTTATCCAGTAGTATATGAAATCGTACTTTATCATATGCTTTGCTCATGTCAAGTAAGATTCCTATTGCATATGGTAGAACGTTTGGTTCTTTATCAGCTAGCATTTAATAGACTAATCTTAACGTTGTAAAAACTTCAAGGTGCGTTGGAAAAATTTCGTAATATACGGCATAGTATAGGTAATTCTATTTAGACCAAAGGATTTTAATATTAGGTCTTTACCTATGAAATTGCCGTTTTTCACGAAATAAATGAAGCGTAATCTTTTTATATATTTTTTATTTCTATTAATCAAAATAATCACCCATGCAATCAATGCATCTTTGCCAACGCATCGGTAGCTTATTGATGCCTTTCTTGAAGAAATCAGCTGGACGGGAGGCAACAAATTCTTCAAAGGCATTTTGTACTGCCTCTCGGGTATTGAATTTTTTTCCCGCCAAGAAGTTATCCAAATTCTGGAAAAAGTAGAAGTCTGTAGGCGCAAGGTCTGGTGAGTACGGCGGATGACGGAGAACTTCCAACCCCAACTCTTGTAGCTTGGAGACCGTCTGCTATGCAGTATGAGGTCGCGCGTTGTTGTGCAGGAGCAGTGGAGCCGAACGATTGACCAAAGCTGGTTGGAGACGTGCGAGCTTCTCCATCATTGTGTTCAGTTCTTCACAGTACACATCTGCAGTAATGCTTGTCCCGTTTGGCAAGAAGCTGTGTTGAATTACACCCGCGTTAGACCACCAAACAATGACCATCACTTTTCTAGGGGTAAGTTTTCGTTTAGGGCATTGTTTGGGTGCTGAACCAGGGTCCAACCAACTTGCTGAGCGCTTACGATTGTCAAACAGGATCCATTTCTCGTCACAAGTAACAATGCGGTTCAGAATTCCTTCATTACTACTTCGGTACTCATACTCCATAATTACTCGAGTTTTTAACTTATCCATGATGACGAAAAATGTTCGAATGCGTTGAAAACAAAACACTAACTATTAAACAAATGACGATTTTAGAAAAATAATTCCATGTTTGTCAAATAAAATTAATTTGAAATTAGAATTATCAGTCAAAAAAAAAAATATTTTCATTTGAAATGGCCAGTACGGCAAAACGGCAGTTTCATAGGTAAAGACTTATTATAAAAACATGAAAGTGGTTTATTGAAAAACAATAGACTAGTTTTTTAAAAGTATTTAAGGTAAGTGGTTAACTTATATTATTAATCATATTTAACGCTTCTTGTATATAATTGAAAACTGCTAATGTTGTTGTTCGTTGTTTACGGAATCCGTTTTGGGAATCATCGAATGCATACACGCGATTCAGCTTTTTCGAATATTTTAGAGGCTGTTGGTAAGTGAGCTATAGGACGATAATTACTAGGGTCTGTTTTTAAATTTGGCGTAGTTAATGATATTTTTAACATGTCCGGAAAAGTACCTTCATAAAAAGATTGATTGATTAATATATAGAACGGCAGAGTTAGTTGTTCAGCACACTGTCTATAGAGAGTGGGTGGTATTTCGTTGATTTCGCAACTTTTCTTATTTTTTAGAGTTTTATAACATAAAAAAACTCCCTCATATTATTAGGGACTGAGAAAAAATGAATTGTTAGAAGGTTAAAGCATTGGTCGGCCTTGAGGCGTGGAACTCTGCTCGCCGGCATCAGGCTCTCCAATGGAAACAAATAAGTTATTGAAGGTATTCGCGATGTCAACTGGTTTATGAATTTTTATATTATTAATGTTCAATTTAATGTTACTTTTATCTTTATAGGACTTTTTATTAGTTCGTTCGATTATTATATTCCACATAGCTTTTACTATATTTTTTGAGCTTTTAAGTTTGTTAATATAGTTTAATCTTTTAGATTTTAAAGCAATTGTCTTTAGTAATTTTTCATATTGTATATAGTAATCATTTAAAGTTTTTAACACTTTTTTAATAATCTTTTATTTTTACATGATCTTTTAATTCTGGTTGTTAACCAGTGTTTTTTTATAGTTTACATTAAATTTGAATTTGAGTTTATAATATTGTGTATAGTATTATGGAAGGTTAAGTAATTTTCATTAATTTTATTAATATTTTTTAATATTATTTAATTTTATTTTATTTAATTCCAATTTCAAGCGTTCAATATAATATCGTCATTGATATTTGTATTATTGTCGCTTTCAATTTATCACTAAAGTTTGTGAAGATTAAATCTAGACACGTAGAGGATGTTTTAGTAACAGGAGTAGGTTGGTTAATATGTTGTTTTAGATAATGTCCCGACATATGTTCTAATAGCTTGATTGTTTTTGAATTTACTACTAGAATGTTTGTATTAAAATCACCTCCTATTACTATTTTTGAATTACAAAAGTGTGGGTAATACATTTCAATATTAGGTTAATTTGATCGTAAAATTTACTTTCTTCATTTGTATTCCAGAACATGAACTCAAGTATTCTCTTTACGCAGAAAAGTTGCACAAATCTCTAGAACATACTCAATTGACATATGACTTATCTCACAGATTTTGTTGCTCTGTATCTGTTCCTGTAGAAAGATGCAGACGCCACCCCTAGGTCTAGTCTCCCGACAGAAGGCGGCCGCAGTTTTATACGCAGAAACTAGTCAGTTGTAGTTTTGTCTTGGACAACCAGGATTCAGAGATACATAAGGCTTGGTATTAGTTTTGGCTGAGGAATGACTCTATTAGTTGTCGCTTGTTATAAATACTTTGAATATTTTGATAAAGTATTTTGAAAGGTAGAGTTGTTTTGCCGAAAGGAATGATTCCAGGAACTAGTTTTGATGATATTTTCGAAAGTTTGCTTCATTGTTAGGTCACCGCTAATGTTGCTCTGATTGTTCATTACTTTATGACTAGGTTTTGTTTGTTGCAGACTATGTCGGTTTTCATGGCTCATATTTCTCAGTTTCCCTTCAATAAATAATTGATTATTTCTTATGACCGCGTGCTGTCCTTTCTTTCGTGCTAAAAGCATTTCTTCTTGCATTTTCTTACGATTTTCACGACCGTTAGTATGTAAAAATTCTGTCAAAGATAGCCGAGTGCCATGAAAGTAATTAGCATTATGTAGTATGTATTTTACTTTTCTTTTGCTTTGTAGCTCTATAACGAGGGGTCGACTATAGTTGTCTCTATATTTGCCTAATCTATATATTTCTTCTATATTTTCTTGTGTATTAAGATTTAAAATTTGCCTGAAAGATCTTACTATTTCGTAGTAGAGAGAATTTTCATCTTAATTTTTTGGTTCCCGAAGGCCATAAAGTACTAATTTGTTTTTGTTACTTTCTACAGTTTAAGTTCTTGTGTTAATTTAATTATAGTGGTATTGATTTTCTTATTTCTGCTTCGCTTTCTGGATTTTTTTTCCTTAATAATGTTTATTTATTTCTTTAGGTCCTCATTAGTTTTTGAAATGGCATTATTTATTTCATAATGTATGGTACTCTGCAAATCTGTAATTATTGATTTATCTCTTGTATTTATCTCTTTTAATTGCGTTGTCATTATTTCTTTGAGATTTTGTAGAGTTAATTCGTCTTTCGTTAAACCTTGTTCCTGCTGACTAGTAATTACTGTGTCTCCTAGGAAACTCAATCCACTTTCTGAGTTGATTGATTCCTTGTTTAAAGTGGAATTTTTTTTCCGCGTAGTTCATCCCGGGTGCGTCATATTGGAGTATTTGAGTTGTCTGGCTTAGGACTTTTGCAATGGCAGGCTTGGCATTTCCAAATCTTTTTGTGTTCTGGTGTCAGATTATTATAAAATCGTTGGGTTAGATGATAAAAGTTTTTGCAAAAAGAGCAATTCAAGTGTTCATTTGGTATTATTTGACGACATTGAGCACAAATCATATGACTTTTTTTTACTTTACATACTACAGCGGCCTTTAGCGGTAATTGTAAATAACAATTTATCAGAAAGAATAATGTTGTTTCTACTAGCAAATAAATGGCGCTTTTTTATTTAGTTTATTTATTTTCTTTAATTTAAAATAGTATTGATATTTGGCACTAGGTGGCTAAGTGGCGCTTTTTTACATTATCACCCAGTTATAACCTATTTGGCGGATGATAACTAAATATTGTAGTTTATTGAGTTTTAGGAAGAGTTATAGATAGAAATAGGTAATGGAATGTATATTTGCAAAAATCATTAAAACTTAAGATGCCTTTATGATCAAGTTATACCCAGTTATAACCCATTTGAGCGGGTGATAACTAAATATTGTAATTAATTGAACTTAAGAAGATTTTGAAATAAATGTTTATTGAAATTTATATAAACATTTAAATATAATTAATAAAAAGAAAGAAGAAAAAAAGAAAAGCAATAAATAAACTCCGTTTGTAATGTTTCTATGTTTCACGAAATCACGTCTACTCACCTTTTCTTTTCGAAATGGAGAGTTTATTTATGGCCTTTGTAGCTAAGAAACTTAAACTACTCCTACATACGATATGCCTAAGGGCAGGTACCTCGGCTTAGGACGTCATATATTGAAACTACCACTGGTTCGGAAGGGTCATCTTCTGCAAAAAACCAGCAAGAAACTCAGTAGAAATGCATAAGACGCGATAGCCTGGCCCACCGGTAGGTTAGGTGATCCGAAAGCCGCGTTGCCCTATTTCTAACTGGAACACCGGCGTTCCTTATTGTAATAACGTCATCGGGATCGGGTTGAGGAGGGCGATGGCTGGATCTTGCGTTAACTCGTGAATGGGTGCCGTTTGAGGGTGTTCGTCGTTTGGATACTTGCCGAGCTAACAGATGCAGATAAGAATAATTTTGTATAGACATAAAGAGACTCTGTAAATTTATTTTGAATAAAATATACCCGTGAAGTTTCTTGCCAGTTCTTCTCCACGAAGGTTTTTTCGAACTGGTGGTAGAGTCATGTTTTATTTGACGTCAATAAGAACAAGTAATTGTCAACGTTGAGAAATGAATATTTCATTTCATTTCGTTAACACGTTACGCTGACGCCTATCAAGAACCGTCGCTTCGGGGTTGGCTGTGTATTCAACTGATTTATTGACCAGCAGGTTGGGATGGAGGGAAGTATTGTCAAAGTGGCGTCTAGACGCCAACTTTATGAATGCGACAATGGTGGGCAGCTCGAGATCCTTGTGCAGATCTAAGTTGCGGACATAGGGTAGGGCCCCGACTCATTTGCGTAAGAACCTATGTTGAATAACCTGCAAGTGATTGAGGTTCGACTTGCTGGCTTGAGCGAAAACCAAACTGGCATATGTCATTATGGGGCGGATGCAAGTTTTTTTTAGTGTAAGCGACATTTTACTTTTCTTGCAGCCTACCCATGACGAAGGCGGCTCGGTCTGGGATGCGTTTTATGTTATCTGCGAATGTAAGTCCACTATCTAAAGGTTAACTAGAGGTTGTCCGAGAGCAGGTCGAGAGAGAGAAGTACACTGCTGCACTTTTTTCTGGGTTGACTTCTATTCTCCATTTCCGAAACCAAGCGCTTAATGAAATTGGAATTCTCAGGCTGCGGATTGGGGCATTCTTGTTAACCTACGTAGATTCCTATAAGATGTGTAAAGCGTGGTGTCGTCTGCGAAGAGCTCTAGGTCTACTTTCTCCGTCCTTGTCATGTAACTAGCGTATAGTGAAAACAAAGTTGAAGAAGGCACCGAGCCCTGTGGGACACCGACCAATACACGATGGGGATTTAACATCTCACTGTAGGGCCCTCATACGGATGCGGTTTGCCTCGGTCGGAGTGTAATCGTACGCCCGGATAGCTGCGTTCTTTGCTGTCAACAACTCCCTCACATCCTCAGGCAGGATCAAGCGGCGATCATTCGCCACGGGAACTGCCTGGAAGAAGCACTGATAGCAGTTCGAAGGTGGTTGGTGAAAGCACCAATCGCAGCATCAGAGTCCTCGATGGATGACAACGAATCGCCTACTTGCTCACCTTCACCCTCACATGGGAACTAACTCGAGCACTCTAGTGAGCTGCACTCTAACTTACGTCGTCTGTTACACGGGTTCGGTGACTTCTGTGGCTTATTATGTGTTTCATTTTCCCTTTATTTAGTATTTTTTAAGATAAATAGTTAATTATTTAAAATCCCCATTTTAATCCAATAAAAAAAATTATATCACCTAATTGTTTACTACCTACGAGACCAAAAATATAAAAAATAAATTAAATTTATTTATTTATTTATTGCAACAAAAAAATAATACAGTGAGAGTACAAGCCCTGACTGCTGAACTAGCGTAAGCTGTTTGTCGGCAGTCAGTTACTTCACAAAACAAGAGAAACTTATTAACTTATCACTAATACATTATTTAGAAATTAAATATGATTCAACAATATGCGCACTTGTGTGTAAGAATGCGTGTGTATTTGTATGTATAGTGTGTATGTGTGTAAAAACATTGAATGTTGGATGTTTTCATTTCAGAATTAGCAACAGGTGTTCTGTATCTTCATATTTTAGGATCTTTAACCAAAGTTTAATTGTATGCTTAATTTCAAAATTTGTTAAGTTTCTAGTTTTATACGTAGTGTTAAGTTTGTTGTATAATCTAGGTGCTACATTACTATAGTGTAGTTGGGCATTTTACTATGAACTCTGGGAATTGGACATTTATTTATTCTTTCACCTGAGTTTTGTGCAAAGGGTATTGCATTTTTGTGGTATTTACGGATCCCCATGAACAAATGCAGCAAGTGATAATACATTCTGCCAATGCTTTGTATGTTTGCAACAAAAGTGCAAAGTCTGATATAATTCGTAGGTTTTTAAATATATAGATAAACTTTCTCAATCTATTGCTAACTGTTGATAGGTGCTTCTTCCATTTTAGTTTGTCATCTATGATGATACCTAGGAATTTGACATCTGATGTTTGTGACAAAATTGGACAACTGCAGTTTGTTGCGAGAACATTATAGGACCGGTTGCAGGGATAGAAATGCATACGTAGACAAAAGCCATTTGGCGATGATGCCTTTGTTTTGCTAAAGCAGAGAAATGTTGTTTTTTTTGATGTTGAGTGATAATAAGCTGTCTTCAAGCCATGCAGTCACAGAGGACATGCCCTTTTCAGTTAATTTTTGTAAACTTTCCCAGGTGTTGCTGTGGAAAAGTATAACTGTGTCGTCAGAAAACATTTGTATCTCAGCACCTTCAATTTGGTATTTGCATAATTCGTTTATATATATTAAAAACAATGTGGGTCCAAGTGTGCTGTCCTGGGGCATCCCATACATCCCCAAAATGAAGCTACTAAACTGATCATCAATTTTTACACATTGTTTCCTATCAGTCAGGTAATCCTGGAACCATAAAAGTGCGTTTTCCCTTATTCCGATGTTCTCCAAACGAGTAAGTAATCAAAAGAAGCCTTTCAATATCAATCCGGACTAAAAAGTAAATAAGATTATACCTTATATTTAGATTTTAATTCTTATTTTTTAGTTTGTATTTTTATTCAACAGTGTGCTTAGCTATAAATAAGCTGGTTTATTAGATTTTTATTAAATTTACCTATATGGGACCAAAAATATTAGGTCCATACATATGAAATTGGCGTTTTGTCGTACTGGCCACTTTGATCTGTATTTTCTCCCCTTTGGTTAAGAATTCCAATTTCAAATTTATACAGCTATTTACTCACACATTTGTATTTCGTAAACCGTAATTCATTTGTTTTTTCTTCTTTTGGTTTTTTCTTTGCGTCACTTAATTTACAAAATGGAAAACCGGAAATATCACGTTATTTACAAGTACGAGTTTCACCGTGGCACCAGTGCTGCAGAAATAGCTCGAAGTATTAATGCTGTGTATGGTGGCGTAGTCGCAAAAAAATACACAGTGCGTTTTTGGTTCCAACGGGCAATAAGCCCGGAAATTTCGACCTGCCGAACAAGCCCAGCGGACGGTTGGAGACCAAAGTTGATAATGAAGAATTGACGGTTATTGTGGAAGCAGAACCATCGCAAACCACGTCCGAGTTAGCTGTAGGCTGCGGTGTTAGTGACAAAACTATTTGATCCACTTGAAGCAAATTGGGAAGGTGAAAAACCTTGAGAGGTGGGTACCTTATAAATTGGTGGCAGCAAACCGACAAACGCGCGTCGACTGCTGCGTTACATTGCTCAACCGGGACAATAATAAAAGGATTTTAAATCTACCTGTGATGAAAAGTAGATCCTGTACGACAATCGGAAACGCTCATCGCAATGGTTGAATTGTATGACCTAATTCAAAAACATAATTCAAAGAACATTAATCAAATGAAAGTTATATTTTAACAATGAATTATTCAACTTGATTATCGCCATTATAGCACAAAGGAAATGTACAATGTCCAGTCACCATCTCTCTACTTAATATGTTTTTCAAGGCTAAGCCAAAAAGCCCGTTGAATTTTTTAACAGTCCTTAGAGCTATAAAATGTATTGGTCAAATCGAAAAAAAAGTAACTCTACTTATCTCTGTTGCTAACCCGTATACAGGGTGTTCGAAAAAGTATTTTACAAAAAAATATTCTAGACTGAGTTAGTCTTCACCATTCGACAACAAAATACCGTTTTTTATTTGGACTTTCTATAAAAAAATTCCTAACTTTTAGAGTTCAAGCGCGCGGGCACACACGTAACAGATAACGTGCGGACCATGCGATCAGCTGGGAGGTAATTACACAATAGAAAAAACGTAAACGTAGATAAATAGATACCTTGTTACTTACTTGCGTAAGCAGCTTTCTTACATTTCCAGTCCAGTAAGACTTTTAATAAGAATCGAAAAAAAATGGTATTGAAGTAAGTACTTACCAGCGTTTGATATTATCCTTTGTATTGTATGTGTAATACGCGACTGTGTGTTGATCATACAGTGCTTGATTGCAAATTGGGTGGAAAAACTGTGTAAGTAGGAAGGTATCTATGTATCTAAGTTAACGTTTTTTCTATTGTGCAACGACCTCCCAGCTGACCGCAAGGGCCGCGCGTTATCTGGATAGGTGTGTGGCCGCGCGCTTTAACTCTAAATGTTTAGATTTTTTTATGGAAAGACTATAAGTCCAAATGAAAGACGGTTTTTTGTAGTGGAATGGAGGAGACTTACTAAATCTGGAATATTTTTTTGTAAAATACTTTTTTGAATACCCTGTATAACAGCTATTATGTGTCGCCGTACTGTGCAAGTAAACGCCACATTTTACCACAG
Source organism: Marasmarcha lunaedactyla (assembly GCA_923062675.1). NCBI lineage: Eukaryota > Metazoa > Arthropoda > Insecta > Lepidoptera > Pterophoridae > Marasmarcha > Marasmarcha lunaedactyla. The sequence goes on along the minus strand of OV281346.1, from coordinate 14,217,812 downwards.
TATGAGCAACATAGACAAGTAATGTCGATTCAAAGTACATTATTGATATTGCTCTGTTTTAAACTTTCTAAGTTATATTATACAGATTTTTGACGTTAAAACTAATTTTTCACTTTCTATTGTTGATTCTTATTAATTCGTTTTAAGAAACAATGTTATAATACAATATTCATTATCACCCAGCAAAATGGGTGTTTTTGGGTTATGACCAAACCACCCCGTTATAACCTGGCTACCATTTATATTTATATCATTCCATATATATAAATGGACTGATTGGGTTTTATCCCACTACCCATCACTAGTCGTAACACGCACTCTTGCCGAAGCTGGTATAACGTGCTGCCGTGGCCTGCTCAATCGTCAGACCTCAATCCAATTGAGCACGCATGGGATATGCTCCAAAGAAGAGCCCTGCTAAGTAGGTATGGATGCCGTGCACACCCCACAACATCTTTTTGACTTGTAAAAAAGCACGTGAGCTGCCATTCCTCAGAGTGATTTTGATGAACTGACGCTTAATGCAAGCCAAATCGCTGCGATTGTGTTATTCGTGTTTATGGTGGAAACACAGACTATTTTTTTTATTTATATACAAAAAAAAAATGTAAAATCTTTTTCTTTTTTCACGATTTGATTGATGACGTTAATTTAGGTTAATATCCCACAATTTGCAAAAACAGTAGATTTTCTTAATTGTTACATAATCTAGGGATATGTTTTTGATTTAAGCAACGGAGTTAAAGTAAAAAATAATTCTGGTAGACTATTCCTTCCACAAACATTTTTAATTTCAAAGTCTTTAACATTATTATTGTTAGCAAAGGGCACCAGACTTTTCAATAAATTTAGTTATTACCCATTTTGCCATTAAAATCTCACGGACAGAGTAGGAATCGTATTGTTTTCCGTTCTAATGTAACTTGCCGTGAATGCAAAATATGACAAGAAGCAAGCCTCGGTTAGGAGAGGTGACAAAGTTTCTTTTCTAAAGATGTTGGGTCTGAGGTTGTATAACGTACAATTCTTCCAATTTTAATTGCCGCAACTAGTTGTATTTTACAAAGAAATTTCAGAAACAATGGCGATTTCAACTGAAGCTAGCCTATGTACAGTAATTAATATGTCAATGTGGAAAAAAATCTGCTACCATAAGGAATTTAAAAAAGGAATATTCTATATAAATTAAACAGCAGCTACTATAAGCAAAAAAATTAAGAGTTAGGTAACTTATATCATTAGTAATTAAAAACAGTCCGAAGTGAGTTTAAGGTACACTAATAGTAAAGAGTCTAATGAGGTCAACGAACGCTTCAATTTCGCTGCGCAGTTTGTTCGTGGCGCCTGCCTTCATTAGCGGCGGTGTCAAAAGAAAGCAGCCGGTCATTAATAAACACCGTGTAAACAAGAGAAACCGTGGTTTTGTATATGAGTGGAGTTTGAAAAGTCAAAATACTGTTTTTTACTCCTATTATAAAGCAATCAAGTACCTACCTACCTATTTCAAGATAATTTTTAGGAGATTAAGAGTAATTTGGTGAAATCAAATCTTTAGAGGTTGGCATGGACCTGTGACATAAGAATAGGCACTACATCATATCACAATAAAATATAAGTGATTAAGTAGTTTCGCAATGTGATTATCAGAAGATATCGCCTAATGCTACTAGCCTGTCAGATGAATATTAGCTATGCGCTTGTAACTCCAACTTACTCCTACTTGCAACTGGTGCTAGTAACTGGAGCTTCCATTCAAGTTCCTATTATAATCCATCTGTTTACCTTCATCATAGCATTGTCAATTAAAAATGTGTGTCAAATTGTGCTGCGGCTTGTGCATACTGTAGATAACAGTTAAATATGCGAAGTTTATTTTAAAATTGTGTATAGAGTAAAAATAATTGCATAAAAATGTATTCTCTGGCCTATATACTTACCATAGCGCTATTTGCTTACATATAACCCACCAAACAAAGAAACTAGCTGCTGTCACGCGCCGTTGTACAGAATTGGAGCAGCAGCTACAGATGTTCAGAAGCGATTAACTGAAAGAGGGCGAGAAGAAAGCGCACGACGCGATGCGGAACCTAAATGTTGCAGCCACAAGTGGCGAGGCTCCCACTGACACATCCCAATGAATAAAAAAGCTTAAACTATTGTCACTGGCCACTGATGGCTGTCATCAAGGGCCTCTTTGTAACTCTTATCAATTGGAGTATGAAGAAATATCTTCGGAGTTTTTATTTATAGTTATGATTTTATCACACATAATATTCTTGAACCAAGCTTTTCTATTCACTAATCCAACGCATAATGTATTTTGCAAAAGTTATCGAGAAATCGTAACAAAATAGTAAGTGAGATTATAAATATTTCATAGAAAGCATTTACATATTTAAAAGGAGATTTATAATTTGCACACAAGCAGGTATGTATTTTTATTCAAGAAAAAACTATATCCAGCACGCCAAAGTCTTTTATAATAAACCGCTAGTAACGTAACGTAACGCAAAAGGCGTAGATTTCTTGAAAACTATTTAAAATTTAAAAAACGTGTTATGTTATCTATGAATCTATCATTTATATTTGAATAACACAAAACGTACGAAATATAAAATTATCATTGGCTACATGAATAAAAAATACCATCAAAATAGGTTCGCATGATCAATCTAATATATCAACTCTAGCGCATCCCGTATTCGTCATCGATAATTAGTTCGCCGTGCGCCGTCGTCGTCAAGGATAGAAGAGAACATGAGAAGTGCAGCATGAGCGATCGGAACTCCTTCGTATTTTAGAAGTTTTTTTTCTTTTTTTTTCCTTCGAATGATAATGCTTTTGGCTGTACTGTGAACGTCCACCCATGATTTTACTACAATTAAATTTAAAAAATAAATTAATTTTACTTACTTAGATACCTTCATTTTAAACGTGTTGAGTTTAAAAACTAAAAGTCGATACAATTACGTCAAGCTCTCATTATGAAATGTGCAATAACAAAGTAAGCGAAGAATTCATCCAACGTTATTGAGCATAACTGTCAAAAATACAAATCATAGGTACTCAAACGCTCATTTCACATCGTAAACGACAGCGGGCGAAAGCGAGCAAGCAAAAACTCGAACTCGCGAATTTTGTTTAGTCACGTATTCTAAAGATTCTCGGGTGCTGTGTGCATATCGACCTAACCTGGGCAGTGTACGATGAAAAAATTAACCAAAAAAATTATTTAAGATCCTATTGGTGAAATTTTCCCAGCTCTCGAGTTTCCTTGCATACCTTTGACGTATACGCAATCTTAAGGCGGTGCTAAGTGGAGATATGGGATGTCAAATTTAATTTTAAATTCCACGCGGGTGAAGTCGTGTTTATTAATAACACTAGTTATCAATAAACTGAGACATCATTTTTTCCTTGACAATTTCATACTTCAAGTTTTGTTAATGCATGTAAATAAAACGAAACATTTGTCAATAATGAATTTTATTCTAATTTAAATTTAAGTGGAAACATGAATTCTTATAACATGAATCTAAAGAAGGAAACACTATTTTACCTTAATTACGAAATACTTATTAAAATAACAAATGTCTTTCATCTTGTCATCGTTTAAAATTACACAAAAGAAAACTTACATTACAAAAAGAGACCTATAAGCCATGCACGACATATGGCACGACTTATCACTATGAGAAACATTACAAACAAAACTATTAAAAAAACAACAACAAACGTTTTAGATAATTGTGCCAAAATTATATGACAGTAAGATACATTATTCAGCTATTACATTTAATACCTCTGTGGTAATATTTAAACTTTCATTAACTATGTTTACTTGTTTATTTTTTACCCTCCAAATTTCTAATCCAATATTTTATCAAACATGTTGTAACTTACTTATTATGATAATAACGTGTAACAATTACAACGGTGAAAAACATACCTTTACAATTTATTATTAAGTTGTTTTTCTTCAATATTTTGAGAAGGCACATGAAAATTTCTTACTAATAAATTAAAACCAGGACAAATAATAACTGGTTCGACGTTGTCAAAGTGTTAAATAAGATTGAAGATTGACAAGTTCTACGTGACATTGGCAGAATTATCAACAGATAGAAGCCATTCAATCAAGAATCAATCAATCAAGATTGACAAGGCAAATAAATAAACCTTAAGCAAAACAATCGGTTGAGAGAACATTATAATGCCAGCTGTCAATCACTCGCAGAGTATTTACTCAGTACACCGAATACATATTCTATTTAAGCCTTAAGCTTTCCTTGTAGCCTTGCAAAATGAGTACAGATGTGTGTATGAAACACGATGTATCATTTTTTTAAAGATATAGAAACATATCTTATACTATAAAAATACAACAATAAACGCCATTTCAGAGATATCTTCGCAATTGAGATGATTTGTATTTCTTTTTAAGACTAAGTTCAGTTTCACTCAGATTACTTTAGTAATTTATTTAGATGACTTTTTATGTGTGGTATCTATGTGATATGCCATTAGTATAACATATTTTTCTTTGTACAGGCTACATACTTTTACTCCATTATTAAAGTTTTTTTTATATCATTAGAACAGTTTAGGAATACATATCAATAAAATAACAAACAAGCTATAATATTAACATTTAATAATACATATTACAGATTTAGATCTTAGAAGAAAACTAAAACATGAATAATATTTATATCTACTCTATAAGTACGAAAAATATATACTTTAATATTATTTTATGAAAGCTCGCGAAAATAGTTACAAGAGTAAGTATCAAGTTTGTCTTTTATAGTTTTATCATACTACGTACTAATAATTTTACTAATAAACGAACCAGCGTTTTTAAAGTATAATAAATTTCAAAATAAAATGTGGTAGTTAAAATAATATACAGTGAAAGTTATAACAGTCCAAACATTATGATGATCTTTAAGATTTGTTCAGCACTTCAAAACATTTCAACTTAACACAGAAACTGCACATTATTTATTAGGGAAAGGCATTTCGAAATAGCATTGACATTGCTGTTTTAAATTCTGCATCTTAAATAAATGCATTGAAGCTGAACATATCTTTGAGAGAGGGTTATAAAATCAAAAAGCACTCAAAATCTTAAACAAGAAAATTATGTCTTTAATATCTGCCGCTGCGGAGTTGCCGCATCTATGTCATGAAACAATAGATGCGGTTGTAGTTGGGCCAATAAAATTCAATAAAATTGGGAATAGAAAATTTCACAAACAAGTGTCTTTTCGATATGATCACATATAAATGTATATCACAAAAGGCCATAAATAATGTCTAGTAAAAGCGAAAATATATAAATATCAATATGAAAGTGTGAATTTATATTGTTAATACACTGCTCAATACTATGGAAGCCAAAGTGTGACAAAGACAATAGCATTTATTTCAAAATAGCCTAAGATGCTATAAATAATTTTAACATCACCTTAATTCTTATCTTTTAATAAGTGTTCCTAATTTAAGAGATAGCTTTTCTATATAATTTTTAAAAAACAGTGGTCCTATTTAGAAGCCAATAAAAAAATATAGTAAATGTAAAATGGTCCAGGGACGTTGTGAAAGATAAATTATAATTTGTTCCGACGATAGATAAGATCCTCCTTTCATCTGCTCGGTGTAAATAAACATTAGAAACTATTCGTACTTACATATTTGCTATAGAAATAAGGTATGGAAATTCATGTTTATGAATATTTTCAATACCATATGTAATAACATTTTTGTAAGAAAGAGCTATCCCATTACAATGTGTATTTAAAAATGACTTTACTTCAATTTTATTCATATAATGATTGTGGTTCTGACCCTGCCTCGTTAAAGCGATATAACTATTTATATTTACCAGTTATAAAACCTTTATTATAAGTTCCTTATATAGTAACACTAGAAAACTACGAGAAGCATGACAAAACATTCTAGGCCGATAGGAACTGAAGACTCAACATTGAAGAATCTAAAAGAATTACTCCAATTCGAAATAAGTTTGATATAACGTTACAATAAAAACAAACTAATTTTCACAAAAAAAAAAAAAAACAACGGCAACTGCTATATTTTAAAAACATTTTCATAACTTAATTCTATCCTCTTTGCTTAACGTTCTAGTGCAGATGGTTTCAGGCGTGGAGCGACTCAAATATAATATTTTTGACATGTCTACAAAACGATAAACGGACGCCTGAAAACAGACTACAACTTATCCAAACGAATAATCTTTAACAGCCAAATCAGTTCCGGTATGTATTAATTTAGACACCTCGCCGTACATACTTCCCAAAAGACATTCGAAATCGAACAAGTACAAATAGATTATCAATTCAGTTACAAAAAATGTAACTAAGATGGTTTACAAATTGTAGTGAAAAGATGGATATTGATAAAAACTTTAGGGAATATGTATGCGAGCGAGGCGTCGAGCGACGCGTGGCATGTCGCGCGACTATGAGGTCTCGGGTTCTTCCCACTCAACGCTCGCCCACTGCGGCAACTCTGTTTCGTACTCCCAACCTGGTCCCTGGGGAAAAATTAAAACAATTTCATTAAATTATGCATAAATATGTAGTAAACAATATAATACAACGTTTAAAAAGAATGGATCGATGTCCATTAAAATGTCCTATATTGCAAAACAAAAAGACTTATAATAAAAGCCCTCCAGATGAGGCAAGAAATAGTATCGTCTAATTTATAAAGTGACATGATTTCCTAGTGTCGTTCTTAATTCCAAATTTTAACACAAACTTTTCTTATAAGATTTCATATGAAATTAAATAAAATTTACCTTATACTTCCAAGCGTGCAAATACATGACCAAGTCCCTCGGTCTCGGGTCCCTGTATCTCACGCGGCACTCATAGCAATGTGGGTCAGTAGCAAGGGCGTCCAAGCTGTTCGCACCACACGCTCCGTTTGCGCCAATAGCGCTGCTCGAATAATTGGAGCCACTCGCACAGCTCGTGCCAACACTCGTCGAACTTACAGGAAGGACGACCGCAGAAGAACAACCCGTCTGGGTTGCTACGGTGACTTTGTCTGACTGTAGGTAGAATAATAAAGTTTAATTAAGAGCTGATTTTTCAACGCTCAGATAACTTTTACCAGAAGAAATTTTTTGACACTTAAAAAGCTTTCTATAGAAATAATGTCAAATTCTCAATATTATTCTACCGATAAAAATTATCTGAGCATTCAAAAATCAGCCCTTAAACATCGTGTGAATAGAGACAGTTAATGCTTTCGTTTTATTACAAACTTTTGAGTTTCGTTATTATACATATGATTCCAAAAAAAGTCAGTCTAAATTAAGATTATCCCTCACTTTCAAAGACAAAATATTAAAATCTGTGTATTACCTTAGCGTCACTGGAGTCTTCATTCATACCGGGCGAGGTGGCGGGGGAGAGCACGGGTGACAGGCCGCGGGGCGCCTCCGACCCGCCGAACGGACTCGGCAGAGTCGCTGTAGTGAGAAATCAAGGTAAGAACGTGGTTAAAACAAATGAAACAGCTCAGTTTTAGTGGTCGACTCGCTAAACGGCTTCGGTAGAGTCCCTGCGACAATGTAAGACCGTGGTGAAAAAATTATGCAAATAAATCGTGTTGCATCAGACCTGCATAATAAACGACAAATTAGTAAATTTGTTCCATAATTCTGGCCTTCTGTTGCAGCATTCATATTTTTAAATCCTTGCTATTGTCTGCTATTAGTTGTCTCACCTAATACTATATTAGCTCAGTGTATTTTTTAAAATCGAAACATTGTTGAATTAATCTAGATCATATAACGAAATAACGCGCAGCAAGCTACGTTTAGATAAAAGTGCGGTAATCGAAAAATTTTATACGATATTTGAACACCGTTTTCTAGATTTAGTTTATAAAATAATGAATGGCAACTTACGTGTAATGGCCGTAGACGGCGTGAGTCCCGGGGCCGGGGATTCGAGTCTTGGCGATGACTCGCGCGACACCGGGCTCGTGTCGCACTCGTCTTCACCCACTAGAATATTTTGTTTTGAACATTATTTTCATCAATATATAAGTCAATAATAAGGTGGGTTCTAAACTATCAAGAGAAGCGTATATTTATGCATAAAATTAAAATTATAAATTAGACATAATTCATTTGGTGATAATAATTGAGAGGAGATATTGTATCGTGAACTAGGGCATTCAACATTCAATTGATATAAAGACAATTCAATTTTCATAATATTGGCAAACATGTGAACGGTGTTAACCCTCAAAGTATTCTATTCCGGACAAAACAAAATTAATTTTAATTAGATAACAGTAACAGACATCTTGGTTGTATTACTTAATTGAAAACTAGCAGGTTCATACGGTTTCACCCACGATAACTTTGACACCGTGGGATTTTTGAACACTGAACTTTAAAATCTATCGTTTGGACAAAAAAAATAAAGAAACAATCTTTTGCTCCTAGAAAAAACACTCCGTTCCGTAAATTACCTTTATCATCAGCCGGCTTCGAGAACAGCATGTCATCGTCTCCTGCGTCGACTCCCAACCAGTTCTCCGCATTATGAATGGCGATAAGATCTCGTACCAGCTGCTCATCCGTCTTTCCGCCCGTGTCACCGCCCTTGCCGCGCAGTGGACCAAACACGGGATGGTTGTACAGAGGGTCGTTCACAACGGGGTAGCCTGGGGAACATAGGGAAGAAATCAAAGCGTTAAAAGAAGAACTGAATTTGGCGGGTAAACTTGTTCGATGAATTTGCAACGCGGGTTAACGACATATAAAACATTTCATTCGATTATTCTGTTGAACTTCATGCGGGGTTTCAGCGCTTGTAGTATAATGATATGAATGAAGCTGTAGTGTGAATTACAAAGATCTCTCACTGTCCGAATACGAGCTTGGAGGACCAATGAAACCAAGCCCTTAGCTACTCATTTTATAAATAAAATCAAATTATTAATTATAATCAGGGTTTTTCAAAACTTAATTTGATTCTCAGAACATACCGTAAGACAGGGGTAAACAAAGTAGATTATATGGTTATTCTAGGATGTCAGAAAAAATAAATTAAGAAATTATGATGAGACATATAAAATACATTTTCTTCTTAAATTATTTATAGCGATGGTGTTATCAGAGCATCGGTAATTGCTCAATTTTAAAATCTACACAATTTAAAATCATAAACGATCACAATTTATAAAACCACCTTAATTATTCTGATTTGTTCAGTTTCACAATTCAGATTTACACAATTGAACCAGCATTGTGACAATTATCGATCCTGAAGGGTTTAATCAATTCCCGCGATCCGCCCGCTGAAGTAACAAATCATGTTCAAGTTCTAATATTACAGGAATCCTCGTTCATTTCGACGTCTCAAAAGAAACGAAGCTTGTAAGAATGACAGAAACATTTTAAGATGAAAGAAGAATGGATTTAATAATTCCGAAATTATTTTTCTTTAAGGTAGTATGAAACGGCAAAGGCGTTGCGAACCTAGGTGAGGGTTTGGTGTTTTTCAACAAATGTCTGTAAAGTTTTATACAAACCGAATTCACATATAGTTCCTCTGAATAAGGTTGTTATAAATGTCTTGAACGTGAATAGGCTTTATTCGAAAACGTGATAGCAATATATAAGTCACTTGACAATAATATGTAAGTCTCATATAAGTCACTTGGTTTGGAGGTAATCCTTGTTTCTGGTATCCGAGCCCATGGGCATCATAATCGTAGGCTTCGTTTGGATTTGCATTTGTTTCTGTCATTTCTATTACTAGTTTAATGATCAATCTCTTTAACTGGTACACAACGATGTTAGGGTGGTTAATATACCGGTTTATATAGGAATGGCTGAATACTTAACAAAAGAAACTCTCTATGACTAAATTTTCTTATTTGGGAGTTCCATGTGCATTTATAAGCCAGGTGTCTAAGAGAGCGAACTCTTCAAACGACTCACCTAAATACTGCAGATGAACTCTAATCTGATGCATTCTGCCAGTCTTGGGCTTGCAGAGCACCACGCTGGTGTTGGAGCGGGCGTTGAACCCGAGCCTCTTGAACACCGTAGAGCAGTCCTTGCCCTTTGCCGACACCTTGCACACGCCAATCTTGTAGCTTACCACCTCGATAGGCTCCGTGCATTCTATCTCTTCACTGGTAAAAGATAAATGATGTTTGAAGAACAATCGGGAAAAAGATAAGCTTAATAGTAGGGATTTTAAAACTTTGTCATTGAAATGGGTTAGTTAACTATTTATTTTCTATACATTTATAAACGGAAACGATTTAGATATTAATTTATTTTTTAATGTTGTATATCAATAAATCTAATGTAGGTTATGCAAACAATTCAAAATGTTTTCATAAATCATTTAATTTTTGATTATCGCAAAAACATGACGAATGCTATCTAAGACATGACTAATGCTAATTAGTCTCAGGTGATTGTTTTTATAAATAAATATTTAAAAAAAATACGTATCCATTTTTCATTCAAATGACAAAACTCATCCCAAATCTAAGTGCTGAAACGTACTTAAAAGTAATAACGAAAAGCTTTCCAGCAAAACACCCTCTCATTTAACAAAATTGATTAAACAGCTTTAAAATTCTAAGCCGCGTTCGAGAAATTACATTTATCAAAACATTAAAGCTGGCGAAAAGACACTTCACCCTGAGTGCGCGCGATTCTGCGTTCTGTAATATACAGGGTGGCTCGGACTGTCCGAATCTATAATAGTAGTATAAGAGTATATAAAAATATTTTATTTCAACTTATATACGATGATTGTATCAATTCAATCTTTTGAATAGACTTCGTGGAGAGTGGACGTGTTGAGTTTGTGCTTGGTTTTATTGTTGCATTTTTGCTTTTTACTTATATTTGGCGTAACATCGGACCCTCTCTTACTATCTTACGGGGGCCCCCATATGTCGAAGCGGCCATCTTGATTCCTGTATTGCTCCGTCCCGCTTGTTCCCGATACCGTTCGCGTCGCTCAACATATCATTGAAGACAGTTTTTTGAAAAACATTTTTTTGCTCGTGTGGTTGGATTGGAACTCGCGTCGCTGGAGCCGAAGTGGACGCCTTGACCATTTGGCCGCGGACTCAGTGACGTAAGCAACCAAATAACGTACTACTTCTAACTTCACTTTACTACTACGGCAATTGCGATACTTTAGCGATATCGCTCTTTTCTCGTTAAGTTGCGTAGTACCAGCCACTCAACATTTTTATATTTTCATCTTAATAGCTAAAACTTTAACTGATAAATATGCTTCGCTCACCGCCTAAGGACAATAAAAGCTCTTCTAGTCCAGATCTTACTACCGCTGACACTTTTATTAATACAAGAAAACGCAAGCAACCCGAACATGGCTCAGATGGGCAGGAATTGTTTAACAACTTGGCTCTGGATTTGCGCAATGCTATCCAAGACTTAAAGCTAGACATAAGCAACAAATTCTCGAACATTAGCAGTGAAATATCTAACTTAAAGAGTAATTTAGACTTGCTTACGAGCAATACAGCGGAAATTAAAGTAGAAATAAGCTCTATCCGCGGCGAGCTAAATGTCACAAGAAACGAGGTATCAAGTTTAAAACGCAGTCTAGGAGATGTGTCTCTGGATGTCACATCCCTTCGAGAGTCCCTACAATTTACTTCAGAGCAACAGCTGAACCTGGAAAAGCGAATCGCGACTGTTGAAAAAATTTCTCAATCTTCAAGTACCTCAATAGACAAAATGTATGAACTAGAGTTCAAACTTGATAGTCTTGAACAGCAATGCCGTCAGTGTAACCTTGAAATAAGCAATGTTCCCGAAAGAAAAGGTGAAAACTTGTTAGATATATTTTTAGCTCTGTGTAACATGCTTAAGTGTTCTGTTGCAACTTCAGATGTAGTTTCTGTGCACAGAGTGCCTCATGCTCACGTAGAAGCCAATAAACGCCCAAAAAATATTATTGTTAAGCTCTCTTCGCGCGCCCTTCGAGACAATTTACTATCCGAATTCCGTTTAAAACATAAGGGTTTGAAATCTGATCAACTAAACCTAAGCGGTACACCACAAATCATATATCTTAATGAACATCTTACTAGGAAAAATAAATTACTTTTTCGAAGGGCGCGTGAGGAAGCCGCTCGCCATAAATTTAAATACGTGTGGGTCAAACATTCTACAATACTCGTGCGTGAGTCTGACAATTCTGCTATCTTTGCTATTAGAACTGACAGAGACCTCTCGAAAATTACTTCACGCGGCTCTACAGACTCCCAGACTAGCTATGTTAAGAAATAATTTATCTACTCTCCTTGCTACGAACACTTATGCAATAATCATATTATGTTATATTCTTAAACCTATATTTTTATGTAAAATCTTCACAACAATTGCTCGTTTTACGTATAACTCGATAACAAAGTATTCAATTTCTGTTACATTTGACTTGTACTCTACTTCTCTGTACTCCGAATACCTTAAACTTAACTTTAGTAGATTATATTTGCCCAGTGGATAACCTTACTATTTATTACCAAAATTGTAGAGGGTTGCGCACTAAACTTAACGACTTGTACATGAATATACTTTCCAATTGTTACGACATCATAGCCTTAACTGAAACCTGGCTTGTTCCTGAAATTTCGGATAGTGAGTTTATTGATTCCAGGTATACCGTATTTCGTGAAGACAGAAATCGTTATCTTACAGGGAAATCGGATGGCGGTGGTGTTTTAATAGCTGTACTTAACGAACTTAACCCAAAAATCTATTTTTTTAAATCTAACTATAGCTTGCCACCTTGCGTTGAGTTTAAATTTATCGAAATTAAACAATTCAAGAATATGAAACGGAATATTATAAGCGTCACGTACATTCCCCCTAAAACGAATGCAGAGGTGTACAAAAGGTACTTTGACTCTATTGTACATAATTTCATAGACCTAAACCTGGAGACCTTCATCATGTTAGGTGACTTTAATTTACCAGACCTGCAATGGTCCCATAGTAATGTTTTAAAAAATGGTCTTACGTGTTGTGACTCTTCTGAAGTAAGTGAATATCTTTTATACCTGATGTCCACATTAAGTTCAGCGCAATTTAATAGTATAAAAAATAGCCTAAACAGAATTCTTGACCTTATTATTTGTAATACCGACTGTTCAGTAATACCTCCTGACGTTGCATTATCAAAAACTGATAAACATCACCCCCCCTTTATTGCGTTAATACCATTCAACCCCGATACAACATGCATGACCAGAGCACCTATAGTAAAATATAATTTTAATAGATGTGACTACCAAGTCATAAATAAGCAATTGTCTCATATCGATTGGTTCGCATTGCTGAGCCACTTGCCAGCTGAACAAGCCGTTATAAAATTTAATGATAGGTTAAAACACATTATACAAGAATTTGTCCCTACTAAAATAGTGAAAAACACAAAATTTCCAATATGGTTTTCAAAATCTCTAATACATATATCTAAAAATAAGTCACTTTCATGGAAAAAATGGAAAAAATATAAAAACATTACGGACTATGAAGTTTTTTCACTCTACAGAAAGCGATTTAGATCTGAGTCTAAAAAATGCCTTTCTCGATATGTTAATTATGTCCAAGATAGTATTCAAAGTAATCCTAATTATTTCTGGCGGTATGTATCTAATTTACAAAGAAAGCCAAATATACCATCTGAAATGTATTTCGATAAGATCTCTTCTCATCAACCTCATGCCATCTGCAATTTATTTGCGGACTTTTTTAAATCTGTTTACGAGCCTCCTAGTGCTAGTGCTCAAACACCTTTTGGAGAATTCGAGTATAATGAGTCGTGTGAGGTAATAAGTCACATTGTTATTACCGCAAAGCAAGTAAAAAGCGAACTACAAAATTTAAATCCTAACAAAGGACCTGGTCCGGACGGTATACCACCTCAATTTCTCAAAAACATCGCGGATAATATATTCATGCCTCTACACATTATTTACAATAAATGTCTTAATGAAGGTCATTTCCCAGATGCTTGGAAAGAAGCTTTCATCATTCCTATTTTCAAAAGTGGTTCTCGCCAAGATATAAGAAATTACCGCCCAATTTCTAAATTATCTTCACTGTCGATGCTTTTTGAAAGACTTATACATAACATAATTTATCCCATTATTCATAACAGCATAATTGAAGAACAGCATGGTTTTGTCCGCCAACGCTCAACTTGTACTAACTTAATGATTTTTATGAACTATCTTTTTGAAAATATGGACCGACGAATCCAGGTAGACGCTGTATACACCGACTTTCAGAAAGCATTCGACAAGGTCGACCATCAACTTCTCCTTAACAAAATTGCTTTTAATGGCATTCGCGGTAACTTGTTTAGATGGTTCGCATCGTATATTTCTAATCGAACGCAAAAAGTCGTAGTCAATGGTTTCCATTCTGTAACAATTCCTGTCACATCCGGGGTCCCACAGGGCTCTATTTTAGGGCCGTTATTATTCCTAATTTTTATTAATGATATTAATACATGTTTCCAACACTCAAATTTTTTACTTTACGCCGACGATCTCAAAGTTTTTCGCTCTATTAACACAATTAATGACTGTTATTTATTACAACAAGACTTAGATCGACTTAATAACTACTGTATTCGTAATAAATTACATCTTAGTACATCAAAGTGTAATTACATCCAGTTTACTAAGAAAAAATGCATAATCAAATTTCTCTACAACCTTCATAACACGTCACTGTCTTGTGTCTCAGCCCTGCGGGATCTTGGAGTGGAGCTCGACTCGAAGCTTCATTTCGACAGGCATGTACAAACCATTGTAAACAAAGCATTTCGGATGTACGGTTTCATTATGAGAAATTCCAACAATTTTTATAAGCCAGCCGTTTATTTAACCCTCTATTACTCACTTTTAAGACCGCAAGTGGAGTACGCAACCCAAATTTGGAACCCGTACTATAAAAAATATAGTACTATGTTGGAAAGAGTGCAAGTAAAATTTTTCAGAACCATGAATTATCGATGTAACAGAACTAAACTCCCTTATTCTTTGTTGTTGTCTAAATATAATTCTCTTACATTGAAAAATAGACGAAAACTATTAGGAGCAATCATGTTGTATAATCTCTGTCGAGCTAAAATCAACTGTCGTGCATTAGTTAATAAGATTTGTTTTGTTGTACCTCGCACTAGTCATCGACGCAGGGCGCGCGCGTGGCGCTTCTTCGCGACGGCGCCGTGCCGAACCAATGCCGGCGCGCGCGCGCCGCTGCATCGCCTGCTTACTATGTATAATGAACACTTCGAAAATGTAGACATATTTCACTTATCGCCAATATATTTCAAAAAACAAATAATATCTTGCTTGTCCTAAATTGAAGATAATTATATTACAATGGTTTCTTTAACTTAATTTTATTATTGTTGACTAATATGTAAACTCTCTCCGTTGTCTTACATTTGTAATTATAGCTGAGTAACCTGTGGATGATGTTGTTGATCTGCACTAAGTGTCATTTTATTAATGTATGATTGTATTATATAAGTGTAAGATTGTTAGTTGTCCCAAATAAATAAATAAATAAATAAATAAAAGCTTTTAAAGATGAAATTAAATAACTTTTGATGATTCAAAAATACAAGAAGCAGGCTTTTTTTGAACTTAATAAACTAAAATATTTACTTTGACATTACTTATTTTGAATTTACTTGGTTCATCATATCGCAAACATTTTCGTGTAATACGTTCTCACAGTGTCAGACTGACTCAACGTAATATATTACTCCGTGCCGTCCAGAATTGTAGGACAATAAGTCAGTTATTCAGAGTTAAAGCCCTGCTTGAGCAAATGTGACTTGACACACAACAGACAACAGTGACTTGTATGTATTTAATATACACAAATAACTGGCTGGATCCCGCGTTAACTCGTGAACGGGTGCCGTTTGAGGGTGTTCGTCGTTTGGATACTTGGGGGGAGGGAGACTTGCCGGGCTAACAGATGCAGAAAAGAATAATTTTGTATAGACATAAAGAGACTCTGTAAATTTATTTTGAAAAAAATATACCCGTGAAGTTTCTTGCCAGTTCTTCTTCACGAAGGTTTTTTTCGAACTGGTGGTAGAATCATGTTTTATTTGACGTCAATAAGAACAAGTAATTGTCAATGTTGAGAAAATAAATATTTCATTTCATTTCATTTCATTTCATTTCATTTCAACCTTTCCAGCTACAATGTGTACACGAATATTTGCACCGTCTCGGTCCAACGTTAATTCTGTCACTGACTTCTTGCTAAATATTTGATGTTACGTTTAGCGCGAAATAAAGGCGAAATAAGATTTAAAGGTATGCATGTGTCAGCAGAAAATATAATTTAAAAATTTAAAAATGTTTAATGTAATAAGGACGTAAGGAATCGTCATTGTACCATAAACATTTTCGAAAAATTTATTTAAAAACAATTGCACTACATTTTATTGCAGGAGCAAATTGTCTGTTCACTTAATTATTGCTGGTGAATTGTCGACGCCTTAGAAACATGGATCTGAAACTACATAAAAGAGATAGAATGATGCAAAACATGGGCTTGCGAGGGAGACAAAATATTTCGTGTCCATATATACGATTATTTCAAATCGCGTCGCATAGTGTCTGGTTTGGTTCTGGTAGTGACTAAACTATTTATCGAGTTAAATCAGGCGACCGGGCGCACACAAGATGTTTGAGGCCTGTGCCTCAGCAGCTTGCACCCATCTTTCACTTATTTTTAATCAAAGTTCAAAGCTTAATAGCTTTGAGCTCAATAGCCTAATAAATTTAAAGGAAACATTAAAAATGTGTTAAGTAATCATGTCACATAACATTATTGTCAGATAATTTTAATCATATTATATGCAGTTAACTTATTAACAATTAACTTATTCCAAAAAGAATCAACACTTTGAATTGCATTTTATTAAAAAAGAAATTAAGATTAAACCTAACTTTTTGAAGGTAAACTAATAAAAATAAAATACAAAAACGACTACTATACGGTTAGTACACAATAGACCCATTATTTCAGAGGAAGTTAATTTTGAGCGAATATCTGTTAACCTATTAACAAAATGAGAGCTAGCTCGTCAATTCTAATTCAGAAGCTAGTGGGCTAAGCCTGGGTTAGCTCAAACTAGGCTCAAGATACATATGGTTGTAATTGATTTCCGAAATAGTTTTGAATTGGTCCACAAAATTCATTGAATTGAGATTGAATTACTTTTTAATAATATAATTTACTACCTCGTGATCTAACAAAAATATGCCAACACTTTGTAAACTCAAGTTAATAAACCTCGAATGACGGTTAAAATATGCAACATTAACTTTTACTGTACTTAGGCTGAAGCGCTTTACATAGAAACATTGAAACCGCATCCGTCCATCCGTATGACAGACAAGATGTCATATATCCACACGAATAAGCACGTTAAACTTATAACACCCTTATTTTGCGTCGGGGGCCAATAGTCCGATAGCGCTAGACTTCTTTGGGGTTTTAACTTTAAAAAATTATAAACTTGCGTATTTTTTCCAGTGGTTACAGAATATTTAGAGAGCTTATTATTCCATTTTGTGCCATATCCTCAGTTTGCGTTTTAAGTAATCCAATGATTTGTGGGTCAAGTTTTTAGGTCAAGCCAACACTGACAACAATAATTTAAACTTTTAAAATAATGTTCTATTGTATCTTAAAATGCTCACACTACGTTCAAACCTAGCTTTGTTTTCGTCCAGTGCAAGGTAAATTAGAGCCCGAAAACCTTCCGCTAATTTTCCGTTTATTTTACCGGACGATTTGTTCATATTACTGACATTTCGAGTGTTGTTAAATGTTAGATGTTGTGTAGTAACACAACGTCGTGTACAACAATAATATAAAATTTAACTCAAATAACTTGAATATTCCTTTGCAACTTTTACAGAGTGTTGAAAGAATAAATTAATAAAATTAAATAAGAGTCCCCGTGTACTGACATGGCACAGCATGCCGAAGAACACCAGTTACTACCTCTTTATCATGATGTAGTAACATTTTCAACATGAATTTATTTTCATCCAATGTGGTTCAATAATACAAATACTTTATTTTCTACCTAAGCTGTGATGACACAAAACTGAATGTCAGTACTCGGTTAGTAGCGCGGTTTACAGGTATCAAATAGTTAAGTTGTTAAGTAAATTTTAACAAATTTTTAAGTTACTACATGTCACTTGTGTGTTATCACGGATTAAGTAGTTAAGCTCATGAGTTCAATGAAGATGAACAGTGATGAATGTCAAGGTATTCGTCAATTCTGTACTTAGATATGTGGTAAACGAGATTTTGGACAAACCCAGAGATAATTTGTTTCGGAAATTAAAATATCTAGAAGAATTGTTTTTTAAATTTTTTACCTCGTTTATACCACAAGCATTCCTATTTTAAATATTCTTCAACAAAGTTTAAAGTTGAAACTAAACTTCACTCTGAAATTTAAAAAAAAAGAGAAAATGCCATATAAAAACGAGCTTTTGTCGCCACCCGCTTTGTCAACTTATGCAGTTAACTAAAAAATCACCTTCAAAAGTGTTAAGTGAGACGCCCCGCCCTCCTACATATATGAAAAATAGAACGAATCTTAATCTACTTAATCACTGGCGTACTAAATTTAAACTTACCACCCGTCACTTAACTGACTATTTACGCGTAATTTTTAACTTAAAATTTAGTTATAAACTTAACTACTAACGGTCTGGTAAAGATATGCAAAAATCAAAAAAAATTATATCTTTGAAAACCTCAAAATTTATTAACAAAGACTATTAAAAAAGGTTCTGATGAAATGAAATCCGACATTGGACAATTTTAGAGGACAGAGATTAAAAAAATATATAATAGGTCTTTACCTATGAAACTGCCGTTTTGCCGTACTGGCCATTTCAAATGAAAATATTTTTTTTTTTTGACTGATAATTCTAATTTCAAATTAATTTTATTTGACAAACATGGAATTATTTTTCTAAAATCGTCATTTGTTTAATAGTTAGTGATTTGTTTTCAACGCATTCGAACATTTTTCGTCATCATGGATAAGTTAAAAATTCGAGTAATTATGGAATATGAGTACCGTCGTGGCAGCAAAGCGGCACCAGCGGCACGCAACATCAACGAATTACTAAATCGAACAATTACGGAGCGAACACTACAAACGAACGCACCACCCGTTATTGGTTTACCCGCTTCCGTTCTGGAAATTTTGACCTGAAAAATGGACCCCGTGGTCGTCCGAAAACTTTGGTCGACAATGACGAATTAAAGGCAATTGTGGAAGCTGATGAAACTCAATCCACGGCTGAATTAGCAGCAGCTTTCGACGTTAGCATCAAAACAATATTGGTCCATTTGCGTCAAATTGGCAAGGTAAAAAAGCTTGACAAATCCCACACCACGAACGAACTCAATGACCGCCAGCGCGAAGTACGCGTGGAGACGTGCCTTGCACTGCTCAGCAGGCATACAAATGAAGGAATTCTGAACCGCATTGTTACTTGTGACGAGAAATGGATCCTGTTTGACAATCGTAAGCGCTCAGCAAGTTGGTTGGACCCTGGTTCAGCACCCAAACAATGCCCTAAACGAAAACTTACCCCTAGAAAAGTGATGGTCACTGTTTGGTGGTCTAACGCGGGTGTAATTCATCACAGCTTCTTGCCAAACGGGACAAGCATTACTGCAGATGTGTACTGTGAAGAACTAAACACAATGATGGAGAAGCTCGCACGTCTCCAACCAGCTTTAGTCAATCGTTCGGCTCCACTGCTCCTGCACGACAACGCGCGACCTCATACTGCACACCAGACGGTCTCCAAGCTACAAGAGTTGGGGTTGGAAGTTCTCCGTCATCCGCCGTACTCACCAGACCTTGCGCCTACAGACTTCTACTTTTTCCAGAATTTGGATAACTTCTTGGCGGAAAAAAAATTCAATACCCGAGAGGCAGTACAAAATGCCTTTGAAGAATTTGTTGCCTCCCGTCCAGCTGATTTCTTCAAGAAAGGCATCAATAAGCTACCAATGCGTTGGCAAAGATGCATTGATTGCGTGGGTGATTATTTTGATTAATAGAAATAAAAAATATATAAAAAATTACGCTTCATTTATTTCGTGAAAAACGGCAATTTCATAGGTAAAGACCTAATATATTCAAATACCTTTTTTGTGTATGAACAAATAAAAATAAATTTTGCAACAACTTTACTTTGCGTAACTTTTAAATGTGCGTCAATACAACTCCAATCACTCCCCATCGAGCTTATTTCACTCGGGTCACTTAGCAACAACACAGCTCAAAACATTCGAGATCTTTTTTCGTCGAATAAATAACATTTCAAAGATAACCTAAATATCAAATTGTATATTTTAATAAATAATACTTACTCAGGAAAGTCTCCATCGACTCTGCAAACGTATTCTTTTTGAACTTGTCTGTTTCGGATCTGGTGCTCCATTTGGCGCGCTTTCTTTGGACTTCGCCCAAATAAGAGCAGACCTGTGTATTGTGATAGCCTAATTTAATAATATCTTCTATATTAGTTCATTAAATAAAGGACGACTGAGGGGCGCAGTGGGCAGTAGCCCTGCCTCATACGTCGGAGGTCCCAGGTTCGAGTCCTGGTCGGGGCATATATACACACACATATCAGGGTCACATATATATGATGAAAAGACGTTTGTTTTCAGGTCATGGCTGTTTAAATTTATATATGTATATTTATTCTGGGTTCCTCCCCCCAATTCACTTTGTGGTATCCATAACACAAGCTCTGCCTACTTTGGGGCCCTACAATTGGTGTGTTTGTCCGGGGATTTATCATTAATAGATATCTTTTCAGAAATACGGCGAGCTAATGTTTCCCTTGATTAAGTGCCTTAACCACATAACGCTTATCACCTACTAAGGTATTTCGAATTTTCATATGCTTAAAAAAGCATTTCTACAAGGAATTTTTTTATTTCTTATTTTTGAGCTACATATAGATTGATAATAATTATTTTAAAAATAACAAAACGCTGTTGCAAACGCTAAAAAGGTCTAATATCGATTATCTTCGTAAGTCTAAGAATGTGTCAATAAATCTTACGCCTAATACGCTATAATATTTAACATAAACAGTTACGAATGCAGCTTACCTGACGTTAGCCTGTCAAGCCTATGGATAGTCCTCAAGTTTTTCAAGTTGTATTCCTTCGCCAAGATAAACACGACGGTGTTGTGTCGGTACCGCCCGCACGGATGCACCTATTGAAGCAACAATGGCGTCATCACCCAGGCTTATCATAACACAACTTTATATTCAACTGCAAAAACATCTACGATAAATATGGCACCCTTTTTATTTACTCAGTAAAATTATATTCAAATATGCTAATTTTATTTACGACGCTTTGTTACAGTTTCGAAATGTAAAGGAAAAAGATTTCAAAATATTCAGCCAATTAAAATATTTAACTAAGAAAATACTGCTCACCCAACAACTATGTTAATCTACAATACTACCTCATTCTATGTTAAAATTAAATTTGAAAGGTAAACTTCAAATTAAACGATAAACTTTTCAGCGCACATAGGTACTAAGTTTTAATTTAAAATGTACAAAAGTTTTAATTATTAACATTAATTAACACAAACAATACGGGTAATGTCAGATTTACCTTGTTTTAATCAACATGCATATTTGACAACAGGTTTTAAATAACAACATTGGTACTATTAAAAATTTTCGCCCTTGTTTGTAGCGTATCATATTTATTCATGGTGTTTATAAATTTTGAAAGATGCTTTAATATTTATTTATGACGGTCAGAAAAAAACCGTCGCTTGAAAGTTTTGGAATTGCAAGAGTTTGAAATTATTTTGATAAATAAATATGATTTACAAATACTTAACTATGAAAAGCAAACGATGATATAATGCGTGTTAGTTTCGAAATGACGGTGATACAGAAAATATAAATCCAGTCTTGAGACCACTTGTAGGTGGGGTTCCCGAAGAACATTTCCGCAATGTTTTCCACGTTGTTTACTTTGGAAAACTTTTGTGCAGATCACAATCTATCCCAGGCTCCAACAACGAACTTCTCGGAAGTACAGGGAAATAAATTTTGTGGGAACACATTTTACAAACCTTCCTTATCAATTTCACTTATAAGGTTATTGATTAAAATAAAAAATGAAACATATCTTTTCGATCCCAAGACATTCTGGCGATTAAAACATTCACTATTATATCTAATAAGAATTCATGACAGAAATTGGAATGATACTAAAAAGGATCATGGTTTTAAATTTAAATCTTTACTTAAAATCATAAAGACGTAGAGATTTCAGTTTGAATAGTAACTTTTTAATGTACAGTGATTTACTTGGGCGTTAACTCTTTCACCAGTCATTAAACAAAGCCTGCGCTCCTGTCATTAAAGTATTCTGAATCTCCAGAAAATACACTTAGACATAATCTTCTACTTAATTGCCGAGAAACAAGCTTGTTTACCAATTAAGCTTAATAATGTTTACTTATTCATACCACTAGCAAATACATGTAAAGTAAAAAAATAAAATAAGGACTCACATAAAGCGTGAAAAGGGAATTGTAATGTACATTATTCAAAATTCAAGTTTGTAAGCAAAAGCTTTGTATTACTTAATTCAACTAAAAGAGCAGATTGTTGGCAATAACTGCACCCTACTAAAGCCAGGGGAGTGATTCTTTTCAAAATGTTTAATATTTTGTGCAGAAGAGAAAATAATGAAAACATCTAAAGTCTTGAGATTGCTTTCATTGAATGCACTTCATCTTATTTCTATTTAAAATGGTTTCAAGAAGATGCTACTAGAGAGTAAATTAATATACTATTGTGTAGATATGAATTATATCCTTCCATTGGATTTTATATTTTTCAATGTTTCGCTTCCTTCTACGTGACGTGTTGTGAAGATTAAGAGCTACGCTACTCGTATCTAAAGCTAGAGCAACTTGAATAAGTTTAACCACAGTCGTTTTGTGGACTTAATTTAAATTGAAGTCGATAAAACTCTGCTTATTTGAAGTTCGCTATCGGAGTCTGGCGGTACATTCCGTCTAAAGGTCCATATACGTGCAGCGGTCCCTTTTATTAGGGAAACTGTGAACGTTCTAGTGTTAGTGGGAGGTCAAATTAAAGTAAGGTCAGAGAGATAGTGATCTACGTCCAATGTAGAGTAAAGGTACCGCTCCAGATGTATTAGACATATTTGTAACCCACCCTGGGCCCAGGGTATGACGTCACTCACCGGCAGCGAGCATGGTTTGTCTAGCACGAGGAGCTCCTCGTCCGCGTGAATGATTCTCAAGGGGCAAGCAAGCACTGGAGTCTCGTGTCTGGCCCGTCACGTACAAAACATTGAGTATGGATGGGACTGATTCGACAATTTGGTGTTGCATTGATTTTATACTAAACATTTCAAACATGATGTATATTTTGCTTTTCGATTTGGTAAATTCATTGGTATATAATACGATAAATACAATCGGAGTTCCTACATTAGGCTGCTCAAGTAAATAAAATATCAATTTCTATTTGATGGTCACAATAAAATGTTACTCACAAAATGTATCAAATAGGAAACACATATACGCATTATTAAAACAAACGACTAGCATTAATAGGCAACAAAACCAAAAGCTTTCGGTATGAAAACATCGGGTATCTAAAAGCAATACAACACCATATATTGAACAAAATAAATACATTCAAATGCTGAATAATAGAACTAATCACTAAGGGCGCAAATCCACACCGATTCAGTGGTGGCTTGTTGTCTAAGCATTGATTGAGCTTTGTTTAAATCAATGTGTAGGTGTCTGGTCTTCGTAGAGTGACAGTTGCATGAAACAGTCTCAGTACTAAGCGTAATAAGTTGTTTAAATATTTGCTCTGTATGAAACACAGTTTTAAATGGTATGTGTGGCTGTATTTTGTTCAGTTAGTTCAGATTTTCAGATCGATCGATACTGTTACGATGTCGAGCTTAAACAGTCGAACAACGACTTTTAGAATTTAAGAAATATAACAAACCTAAAAAAAATTGTGGGTATTAAA
The DNA here is from genome assembly GCA_923062675.1 of Marasmarcha lunaedactyla. Lineage (NCBI taxonomy): Eukaryota > Metazoa > Arthropoda > Insecta > Lepidoptera > Pterophoridae > Marasmarcha > Marasmarcha lunaedactyla. The sequence continues at coordinate 14,193,596 of OV281346.1, read as the reverse complement.
GGCACGTTTTCCGTATTGGTTTAAATTACTTAAAAACTTCTACAATTAAAAATAAAAGTTTAACAAGAAACTTTATGAGCTTTCGTTGACTCTATAAAAAAGTAAAATAAATATAATGAAAAAAAATTATAGCCCAGAATAAGGGAAACCTTATTACTTCACAATGAAATTTCGTTTTTACGATGTCTATAATATTTTTTGCGCTGCGAACGTTATAATTTTAAAGTGCACTTAAAAAAATTTACAAGAATATAAAGGAAATTGTTTTTGTGTTACAGGCTCGTGATAAGTTGTTTTTACTTCGTTTTTGTGCCACAAAATTACAAAGCACAATTGAATTATAGACTATGGAAAAAAATACTACTAAAAAAATACTACTAATACATTATAAATGAAATTCTGCAAAATATCGTATTTTTCATTAAGGGTGTTACCACACCAATTCGTCGTCGACCAAAACGTCCGTCGATCGATTGGTGTGGTAGAAACCGTCGATCGACGTCGACTGTTCTATTCTGCCATAGATCGACAGTCGATCTATTGGTGTGGTAACACCCTAAGGTAACCTGCGATAACCGGTTTGATATTAAAAATTGTTGTTCTCGAGCGATGTATTTACAATTTCGGAAACATTTTATTTTACTCTTTAAATACTTCGCCATTTCAAGCCAGTATAATAGCCCAATATACTCTTGGATAAATTAAAGGGAGTCGGCTTTAATATGCAAAATATTCACACTGTGCCGTACCACGAACATTCCTGTTTTATTCAGTAAAAGCTGATAGGAAAGCGGCGCTGCTGAGCAATATTCCTCAAAAAACGTTCAGCATATTTCCCCAGAACGCTTTGAGAAATGTTGCCTCTTAAGGCTACGGTACACACATACAGGAAATTGTGTCGAAAGACCCACTACATTTATCAAGTTTCACGCGTACCGGGACTTGAAAGGAAAGAAATATTTCAGTTTCACATTTCAGTTTTTTTAATACATTCTTCTATCATCTACATTATTATATAATTTGTGTTTATTTAGAATAATGTACATATTCTACATTATTATATTATATATTTAAATAATGAAATTGCGAGCTTCATTACTGACTTATATTTAAAGTGCACTAAAAATTATGTATTTAAACTGTGACGTGCAGTGCTATAGGGTGCAGTGTGACAGTGCGTTTAGAGATTGTCTATATCGGTGTTAACATAAAGGGCATGCAGTACACTTACATGAGGAAACGTTAGAAGATAGCAAACGTCGAAGTTTTAATGACAGAAGCGTACATACAAGGATGGCTGTCTCAATTGCCACTTACGGGGATAGATGCCGGTTTGTTGACAACCACTATGTCCTCGTCGATATGAACGAGGGTGATCGGTTGACTCGTCACCGGTACTTCGTGCCTGGAACGATACACACGTCAGGCGGCGATTTAGACTCGGGTACACGGACGCCGGGCGCTACTTTGATACCTCATAAGTGACGTCAGTGTTGTTAAGGAGCAATATAAGGAATGTTTCATGTGTCGTATTATTGATGAAACGTTATACTATTAATTTTTAATACATTCTTTGGTTTTTTAAATTATAATAGTGAAAGTATTTTTGTGTTATTTTTTAGGTGGGTTGTATATAACTCAACGTGCCTGCAGAGAAAGAGCGCTCAACGTCCTTTTCAGATCTATTCTAGCTACAAATCAAAAATATTAGACAAGGAACGACAACAAATGACCATGCGTGACGTAAATACACTGTGTCGTGAATGTGTTGCAACTCCAACATGAGACACAGACGTTCGTGCTGCTTATTTCAGCACAGCTCTATTCAACTAAATGACATAAACAAAAAAAAAACATGTCGGTCGTGAATTGTATTTGTGACTTTTGGTCATAAAGTAAATTGTTACGTAAGAAATTAAATAGACCCTTCAGATAAGTTTGCCTGATAAGGTAGAAAATCTAAATATGATTCTATGTCCATGTTGGAAATTGGCCAAACAGTGCACTCGCATGCTCATCTGGTGCTGTTTTTCACATATTACAACGCTACATACAAATTAAACCTGAATGTAAGCTGCTTGAAAGTTTCCGGTGTTAAACATCCGTTATTATCCTGCGTTATTTACTATGCAATTTCAATTTTAAATCAGCTTAAATTGTTAAAAGATTGCATCCACCAAAACTGTACAAATTATTATGTCAGAAAAAAACAGAGAGCAGAAATGAATTGTAATAATTTAAGAAGAAGACAACATTTGAGACTTGGCTTGGACTTATTATTAAGAATTAGTTAAAGTAAGTATTCATGACATGACAAAAGATGTGTACATTTGTGTGTTCTTGGACTGATTGTAGGATAATATAATGTTAAGTGTTTAGTTGAATGTTGAAAAAATTACCTGTGAACAACGTTTGCGAGCAGATCATTATGTTTAAGCCTATAGTCGGGGTCGACTCTTTCATAGTTGACTGTGAGGGTGCCAGCTCTGATGCACCGCTCGTACTCGGCCGCAGGGTGCGCGCGGAACTCCCGCGCGAACACGTCCAGGATCTTCTCCCCGACCCACCGCCCTTTCGTGAACGTTGTGAATGTGAAGTAATACGGATATACTTTTCTGAGGCCTGAAACATCAATAAAGCATAAACTTGCATAAACATAAGCCAATAAATGAACTAGGCATGACGGCTATTTAAAATATATCCCGTTGCAATCGAAAGTTATACGAGTATTTTATGTTTAAATGCTAACTTATTTTAGAATTCGTTCCATGCATGCAACCGATAACTCTTGTAAAAAGCCGCAGTAAAAAGCTGCAACAATCCAATTTGTATAAAGTAAAATTAAATTCAAGAAAAAACACGGCATTGCGGGTTAAGATGACTCAGGCCGTTCGTCCGTAATGAACCTCTACCCCTTGATCATTTCACTAACATTTTTTATGTGAAAAAGTTTCTTGTAAGGCTTTTTATGACAGTGCAGGTTTACTACCATCTGACCTCCTTTAAAACAATTACTTTTATCAATGGTGTAGGGCGATATTTTACGAACGTCATGATTGTTTTATTTACGGCAATAGAAATGTACGGAAGTCTCTATAGCTATAAATAAATAATAAGCTGAGTTGACAAATCATTGAACTGTATTCTATACGAAATATACGATACTTTTTTTCTTTAAATATATATTCTTATAATGAATATAAAAAGCTCTATTGAGTTATCATCATTATGGTCAGTTGGATTGGAAAGAAGGGTAATAGAATTACGAAGGCTGTGGCTGCCACGATAATCCAAAAAGATATTATGAACCATTGTAATGGAAACGATTCTAAGTAAATGGCGGTAAAGGAATAGGATTCATTATATTGACGGAAATGTAACCCCGGTATATAAGCCAAAGATAACACGAGCACATAAGTGTCATAAGCACAAAGGGTTGTGTTCAAGACGTATTATTATTCTTAACAATCTACCTAGCCAGAGCGTGAGCATTTCCTTTATTGTTATGCCTTTAATTGCCTTTTCCAAATAATTGCTTATTAACAATGGAAAATTAAACATTTTCTGATATGTAATGACATAAGAAACTAGTCCCAGTGCGGTCTTAGATAACTATCTGTGCAGAACCAGCTCTTTTCTAGATAAAAACAGCTTACTAATGATACAGTTTGAATACGCATACAAACTTACCGAATTTCTGTTAAACAAAACCACGGTTCGCCCGACTTTTACAAGTTTTTTATGACATTCTTTGTATAATGAATACATGACACCGGGACCTACACTTACCATTTTCAATGTAGTATGAGGTTTCATTGTATCTGTCATCTGTGAAGCCTGGTCTCTTCGCCTTTAAAGCTTTAGTTTCTAATTTAGCCTGTAACAATACACACTTTGGTGAGCAATTTATTTAAATATACTGGTTCGAAACGATAAGTAACCTCATTAAATCATATCTAAAACATACAAGAAAACTGATCTGAAGAAGAATCCTGAAAGTGCTTTATCAAATAGTATTAATGATGGTTTATATTTGTCCGAAAATTGTATGTTACTTAATTATTATTATTATATTTATGTATCCAGACCGCATAGATTTAGTAGGGCAACATAACGCGTATGTAAAGCCCAAATAGACAAATATTTACCATAAATAATTTTACTAAAAACGACACCTATGAGTTTATTAAAGGACTTTATATTGATGAATGTTAGTTGATAAACCATTATTGGTAGGTACTATTTGGAAAGGGTCGGTCGTGAAACACTTTGAAAATCAGAAATAAGATTTGCGATATCTTGCAATGTTTATAAATATTTGAGTGACATTACGTATCGTTTCCACCCTGTACAATTTATAATATTGTGCCATTGTATTGGTTTCATAAACAAAACATAATCGTTTTACAGTTTTACAAGCCCCGTTCCTTAAACAGCAGTATGTTTGTAGTATGTTTTAAATTTCATTAATTTAAATATATTTGCTATATACAAATATACAAATTTGCTTGAATTTGAAGAACGGAAATCATCTCACTCATAAAAGTGTCAACATTAATTCAGTTACATAGCAATGAACAGCCATTTTTTCGAAAACAAACTCAACAAACTTTGACAATCTACCCGCTCACGAGTCGTGAAATAATTCTGCAAATAATAACAGATTGACAGCTTACAAAATCAAACATCGATGGACAGATAAGCCGCATTCAATTTTCAATCCTATCTGAAAAGCTTAGATCGCATTTTTGATGGGAAAAAAGAGGGTAGTCTAAAAATCGTTTAGACAAAGTTGTGTCTGTAGGGAGGCATGGCAGGCGAAAATGAGAAAAGTTTTAAAACGAAACAATCTACAGGCTAACATGGCGTTTTATTAATTCCAATGGCGTACGATATCGTATCGTGTAAAATTTTACCAGGAATTTTGTGTTTATATTGGTAATTTCAAAGTTTGGATTTTTTGTTTAATCGATAATCGGATAACGGAGTGGGATATTGACTGCCTTGGTAAGCTCGTCTTTATTCAAAAAAGACTTGACAACCACTGTGTGCTGTCAAAATATTAAGCTTTTAAAAAAATAAGTAACTTATAGGTAAAAAACAAACTTATTAATTCCATCAATAAAAGTAGAGACCGTTAAGTGTTTTAGGAGTAGAATTAGAGAGTAACAAGGAGTAGAAATCCAAAATTTTGGCGCTATTCACCCTTTCACATGTTTATTTATTTTTGGAAGCATGTTTATGTAAACGCAAATAAAACTTTCCAACTAGATCCAAAGTATTTATCCGAAAAATGTTTCTATTTAAACTCAAAATACAGAAAACATTTTGTCAAATTTCCAAACAAACATATCCTATACGCGTCGAAATATTTTCACAGCCGTAAAAGTATAATTCGAGAAAACAGAGTCATAAAATGCTGGTATATCGAATGTCGTAGCGTGACCCACGGCATTTGCCCCCAAGTGTAGGTAATACGACCCTAATGGGAACGACAGTGTAATGTCTTCATTGAAGTCTCGGTGGTTGATGTCCTTCGAGATTCACGATTTATGCAAACTGTGTCTACACATTTATACATATGTAAAGTTTGCGACATTCTTTTTACGCGAAAACGATACAAATCTTGCAGCCGCAATTTACGTCGACAATCTTCACAATTATGACCTTATAAAAGTTAGGTTATTACGCAAATTTGGCAAAATGTGAATCCATTGAATAATATTGCCTGAGGGTGCTTATGGTCCAATTTAGAACGATAAATAACGTTTTCCTTATTTATATCGTTTCGGGAAAAACAAGGGCTATCCCCAGCCCTTATTTTTCTAAAAATAGTACAAGTAACCTTCAGTAAAAGTTTGGGCCTTCATTTCTAGTTTGGGAAAGAGAAGAGGTATTCTATAAAAGTTTTCCTGTTGTGCACAAGTTTTATATCGCTAATTACGAAAAGATTCAGGTAGGCAGACTAGCTTTCGTAAAAAGAATCTTACCTCTTACCGTGCAAGGTCGTACAAGTGTCAACCTTTTGTTTAGTTATTGGAAAAAAAAATTCAAATAAAGCTAGTTTTATTTTATTATTTCAAAATAAAAATGTTTGACCTCTACATTTATATAATTTTATTATATTATTATTAACAAATAATTCAGTCATCGAGGTGATGAAGGCGGTAGCCCTGCTTTCGCAATTATAGGTCCTGGGTTCGAACCTGACAAGAATTTGGTTTCCTATTTATGTGGGATATTTATTCCGTTCGCTAAATGGTCAATCATAACACATTGGCTGTACAAAATAACTTTGTTAAATTTGAATATTATATTTGACTGTAGACTACCTACTAAGACTAATTTTAATAAAGACTAATTACTACTACTAAAGACTAATTTTAATAAAGCTTATCAAAGCATAAATTGTTAACTAATAAAAATTTAGAAGCTCTAAACACAAACCATACGTCAACTTGCGACAAAAGACAAGCTTAAAGTAACGAGGACTTTGTCGAAAGCCGTGCTTTTATCGTCAAATGATACGACCGTTTTAGCCTTCAAAACTTACCTTTTTCAAGTCCTTGTTTGTGTCGGCGTCGTCGGCTTTCCTCTTTTCACAAGATAAAATACAATTCTTGCCATTGTCTTTTTCACCCTGGAATAAAACAAAAAAAAATTTCCTTTATTAGCTGTTGTTGTCTAATAAATAAATTAAAGTTGCCTTTATAAACTGTGTACAAAATTCAAAATATATCAAACAGTAATTTATTTTAAAGTTAAAAGGCCCTGAAATATAAATTTTCGATGTAGTGTTGGTGTTTAAATTTTTTTGTTTAAGATTTTAAATGGTAGAAACCAAACAAAAGATGTATTTTATTGCTAAACTCACAAACATTTTTATTTACTTAGATAATACACAATTTGGTATGCAATTATGAATGAATTGCGTCAAGAATAGCTTTATAGGGCTCATACACACTACATATCGAAATTTAATACTGAATAGGTAACAAGATTCAAACCAAGTAGACAATTCAAATCACGCTCAACCCTGCGCTGTGGCCGATCGTAGAACAAAACACAATCAAAACAGTGTTGGCAGTAATTAGAAGCAATTCAAACATAGTCAAACAGTGTCTAATTTTGGATGTACCGGCTGTTTGTTTGTGTGGGTCACACTACAGAGTCTGAAGCAGCAAAGTTTCAAACACACTGCTATTTTCAGAAACTATGGACATGTTCCTGGTGGAAGTGATTAAATGGATCCCGGCGTTAGATAACAAAACCCAGAGTACCTTTCTCAAAAAGTTAGTTCGAATACGTTGATGTTAGGTTAGTAAATTACGGCTAACGCGTTAATCGTATTAGTTGTGTAACTGTTGGTTAGATTTTATTACATAATAAAATACAACTTAAGTTACATTTCGCACCTGAGGTCTTGGATATTTTAAGATGCAACGGTAAATGTCACAGATTTAACTTAGCTGAGAATATCATCTCCTTTTTTTCTTATTACCAAATTTAAGGTTTATCTAAAAACATGATTCAAATTGTTCAATCGCTAATTAAAGGAATTTCGTTCCATGCAAAAATTCTTAAAATCATTTTTTTTTTAATTCTTCAAATCCTCAATTTTTTCGTATGCGAGTATACAAATGTCTCTTCTATAATAATCAAGTACGTTAAAACCATACTGAATATTTCCGATATTTTTATTCACTTATGTCTTGAAGAATCGAAATACATTTCTTAATAAATATCTTGCAATGCTTCATGGTGTATCAGATTTACTTGCTATAGCCTCGTAATTTATGCAAGCTTTATTTTAAGACATATATAGTCACTATTCATAACGCAAAGGAAGTTTGGATGAGCAGCTGTTAGTAAAAAAATATAGATTATATATCACTGAAATTAGAGCTACTAAATCACTAAGCAAACCGAATGAATGGCTCATTTTCCTAAAATCTCACAGTATACACAAGTTCATCACAGTCGACCTTGTCAATCAATCCATTTCCTTCGCACAGAAACGAATCTTGACTTAATCTTAAGTATCCTCCGTTTGACAGATGATGAATGATGACATCCATCAGGAATGACAGAACTGACCTGCCCGGCAATATGTTGTTTCATTTACTTGATTGAACCTGCTTGCGGGGTGAGGTGGTAACGGCAGCGAAATGGTTGTCTTTTGGTACATTGAATGAATTAATGAAATACATTTGATTGCCAAACCAGTATAATCTTTAAATATAATCTTTTATGGTTCAAAACTTTATGTAATTTACAACATAATGCCAGAAATAATCCAAATCAAACATTATTTCAGTTAAATATAACAATAAATTAGCGATACCCCTTTTTTTTAAAAAAAGCATCAATCCTTTAACACAACACAGATGGTAAACATGCATATGTACAGCAAATACACACGTTTGTAAATGTGTTTCAAATACGCGATCTTTACGACCAAACCTTTATGATTTATTAGTCTGTTTAGCCGCGCAGTTTTAGCCTCCGTATGTATTTTTTCGTAACAATACAATTTGATAAATGACCCTAATTTCGTGTGCAGAAGAATGTTGTCCGTACACGGCTCTTTATTATAACAATGATAGAAAAACTGCTGGTTTCGCGGCTGCCGCATTATGTACGTAAAATGTTTTTGCTGAGAACATTACAGAAAATTTTAAAATTTTTTTGGGCATTAAAATTGTGGGTATATTGTCATTAAGTGGTTATATTAACAGTAAGATTTATCTTCTATAACCTGTCATTGTGAAACATATAAGTTATCAACATATTTATAATTCCCACGCGATATTTATGTATCAATTTATATATACTTCAGTCACCCATAACAAAATCGTATTCTCATAAAATGTTCATAGTAGAAAAAGTTTTTCACCGAACAACTAGCAAAACCAGTTCATAATCGTAAATATTTAATTAACTGGCGGCAAAGTTTTCTAAGTTCCCAAGTTTCGCAAGCAGTCAACACATGCTGAATACACGTCATAAATATACACTCCCTTTATGGATGCACAAGGAAATCTCCAGTTCTTTAGAAGTTGGCAATCTTAGGATCTCCAAACTTTCATCCCGCGTACAAAAGAACACAATTTAAGCAAGCGTGATAAAATTTGACAATTATGAGTTGTAAAGATGTTTAAGCTTAAACGTTTCTTTGGGTGAATTTATGTATCAAAACTTTCGGCTTCTTTTAGTTAAAACGACTCGTAAGTTAAATGAGGTTTAATTCATTTACCGAACAAAGTAAAAACTAAAACAGTAGGGGTGGTGTAAATTGCAACTCCATATTTTAAAAACCAAATTTGATAACTAGAGTATGTAGACAATCAGGCGCACTTCTAGCGAATATGGACAATCAGCTTTCACATGGCGTTTTAGAATATAAAAAGCAGAGATCTTCATAAAAGAATAACTCGTGCATATAAATCGCAAACTCGACCCGCATTCGAAAAACGCGTGACATACCCAACTTATTTGACATTCACATTCACCGTTCTCACAGCAAATGAAAAAAGTCATAACCACGGTTTAGCGTCGTTGTAACAAAAAAAATTACGCGAAGGCAGATAAATAGATCGTATTTATATCGCGTTACCCGATGTATTGTAATGTGGCTTTTATGACATTTTGTACATGCTATAATTTGGACTTCATTCTTATTTTACGCATAGACAATAAAAAAGGATTCCTTGATAGCAATGACAATACGAAACGCGTATTATCATCGTGTTCGTGTTACTCGACTCGACGTGGTAGTTCCCGTGGCTTCTACTCGAGAGGTCCTGCGTAAAGATCCTGGTATGGATAATAAGAATAAATCCCCAAAAAAATACATCAACCGTATGGCCCCAAAGTAAGCCGAGCCGATAACACATTTATGGATGAATACGCAATGAACGTGCGAGTTTGTCTTTTGAGTCTTAAATGTTGTAATGCTTCTCGTCGGTCCAGGTTGGATACGATGTATGGGCTTCAATGATAAAAGCTTGCGTAAAATTGTATTTTAATTGCATAGAAATTTGGAGACAAATAATAAAACACATAATTTCGGCCTCCCACTTACGGGTTGCATTGGTCAAGCGGTTGCAGCGCTAAGTATGTCAAAGTAATCATTTGTGTGACCTGAGTGCGAGCCCTGGCCCCGTACCACGTATGAACGAACTTTTTTAGTTTTAATTTTTTTCATTTTAAGCATTATTAATTTAAGTCCATTAAGTTTTGTGTATGAATTTAAATTTGTTACAGTAATAAGATATAGTACTTCCGATTTATTGAGAGTTATTAGATCATAACCTATTCCTAATATTATTATTATTATTATTATTATAAATACAGGCCTACAGTTTTGGATTTTTTATTTATTATTAGTGTATTGATAAATTCTTAAGCTATATGTTGTAATAGTACAAAGACTTTCGATCAATTTAATCTCAATTTATCTACGCTTTGACATTCATTTTAGTTTAATAAGAGAATTATTGAATGTAAATAGATTTATGTATTGTTTTAGTCAATAATGGTATCTCTGAAAGTACATATAAAATGAGTCACATTTTTTATGTGGCAGTTTAATCATTAATACAGTCTTATTGGCATTATAGACAGGTGTAATTTAATGTTTGTGGTTCAAGTCTGCATGTTAATTGTGTAGTATAGTGTATATGTATAGTATATTATTGCGCTATGGAAGGTGACAATATAACGATTAGGAAAAAACAAAAAGCTGATTCCTTTCATGAGATAAGCAATAATAGTTCGACATTGTTTGAAACTACTATCATGAGTCTACCTAATACATCATTCGATGACAGTATAACAATTTGCGAGCTTCAAGAAAAGAATGACAAGCTGAAAACGGACCTCAACAGCGTTAATCAGGAGATAGAGAACCTGAACATTGAAAATAAACAACTACAAGGTGACCTGGAAAAGTGTCATAAAATTATTGAGTTGTACAAGAAAATTGGAGTGACAAATAAATTTACTAATACAATAAACGATGATAAAATAGATATACCTCTAACTAACTTTATGACACCTCAATTAAAACGAAAAAAAAAATTATTTAAGAAGTTCTACTTCCTGAACATCGAAACGAAACGAAAGCCGAAGAAGCACTAATAATAAGACATCAACTTTTTCAAGCAATAATTATAATTTAAAAAATCTAACTAAAATAAAAATCAATAATAATGACAAAGATAATGCATTAAGCGCAAAGTGTGTGGAAAGTACCGTCACCTCTCAGGTACTTTCGGAGAAAGGAAGAGTGGTAATATTAGCTGATGAACAAGGCAAGAAGCTGCAACCCTTACTTCAAGATTTACTTGGTTCCAAATACACAGTAATTAGTTTCTGGAAACCAGGAGCTAGAATAAAAGATGTTCTTAACTCAGAAAAAGAAACTATTCAAACAATGAATCGTAACGACTATCTTATCATTTTAGGAGGTTTAAATGATGTGAATCCTCATGAATTTCAAGTTAAGTTAAATATTTGGTTAAATGATATTGATAATACAAATGTAATAATTTCTGAGGTACCGTATAATTAATGTTTGAATGAAAAAAAACTTAACCACGACATAAAATTTATTTGTAACCAATATGACAATGTTACATTTGTAGATATGAACTACTCGCGACAACGGCCATACAGAGGAAACTTCTCATTATATGTGTGTAGGACATTACTGAAGGATATTTTGCGCGTTGAATATAAAATTAGATATAACAAATATGCAACTCACCTTAAATCGATTAAAAATAAAACTACAACCACAAATAAAGGTACTCAAACAGAATTCAAATATATTTCTCAGAACCAAGCTGAACAGTTGGATTCTTCTAATAACGGAGATGACAATAATACAAACACAGTAAACAGTAATTTTCGTTATTAATAGTATAAATATTCTACACCAAAATATAAATGGGTTAATGGAAAAGTCAGATTTGTTAACTGTGCATTTACAAGAATTAGAAAATGAAAACAAATTTGTAGATGTTTTATGTATCACAGAACACAACATGCTTAAATCAGACGGTTATCTATTAAATATTAAAAACTTCACGTTGGCGTCCAATTACTCTCGAAATAACAGACACGGTGGGTCATGTATTTTGGTTCGTAAAACACAAAAATTTAGAAAAATTGAAAATTTACAAAATTTAAGCATTAATAACGTTCTTGAATGTTCAGCAATTGAATTGATAATCATAACTTATTAATTATATGCATATATAGACCGCCGAAAGTAAAGAGGGAAACATTTGAAATATATTTGAAAAACTTATACGACATCCTTTGTATTTGCTGTTTTAAGAAGAAAAAAGTGATTTTATGTGGTGACTTTAATATTGACATTTTAGTAAATAATAGACAGTCAAATGAATTCGAGCAATTATTAAAAAGTTTTAACCTAAAATTAACACTCAGAGAGCCAACCAGATTATTAAGTGGTACGTGTCTTGATAACTTTGCACACAACGTACGCGGGAGTAAAAGTAGTGTTTTGGAATTGGCATTATCAGATCATACAGCACAAATGTTTGTATGCCCTGTTAAAGTAACTATAAATTTACCATATTGGTTTAAAATGCGACGTGACTACAGTAATGAAAACGTAATAAGATTCGGGAAATATTTAAAAGCTTTGAAATTCTCGGATGCGTACGAAAATAAAAATCCTAATGAAGTTTTTAATATATTTTTTGATTTATTTAAACTCTTGTATGACTTGTGCTTTCCTTTAATACGCATCAAAATTAATTGTAACTCACGACCCAAGTGGATCTCAAAAGGTATCCTAAAGTGTAGCAAACAAAAAAGACAATTACTGTGGAAATACAGAAAAATACCAAATCATGAAAATAAAACACAATTTAGAAACTATTCACAAAGAGTAAAAAATATAATAAGGTTAACACAAAAGACGCAAAATAATTATTTTATTAATACATCAGACAACAAAATGAAAGCGACTTGGCACTTAATTAATCTACGCAAGAACAATCCTCCCAGAGAATATATAAAAGAAATAATACATGATGAATTAAAATTAATTAATCCTATTGATATAGCTGAATCTTTTAATAACTTTTTTATTGATCAAGCAGAAACTCAAAAAAGTTATAGTAAAAATGTAAGTAACAATTCCAATAAATTAAATAAATCTAATTCATTTTTCATGGGGCCTACAACTGTTGAGGATATCTTGGCCGTCATTAAAAATCTAAAAGATACCAAAAGTACTGGAAATGATGATATTTCAACAAAGATCATTAAAGAAATTGAACCGTATATAGCACCAGTTTTGAACCATATTATAAATTTGTGTATCGAAAATGGCACATTTCCGGAAAAACTCAAAATTACCGTTATAAAACCTATGTTAAAGAAATCTGATCCTCAATATATATTTTCGTACAGACCTATCGAATTATAACAGTGTTTTGTACAATATTTGAAAGGGTTATATATAATTCTCTTAGTGTTTACTTTGAAAAATATCAACTATTGGCTGTCGAACAAGTTGGATTCAGAAAAAATAAGGGAATAAATTTAGCTATATACAATCTCTTTAAAGAAGTATTAAGTAATGTCGATAACAAAGTACCTGTTTGTGCTCTTTTCATGGATCTGACAAAGTCGTTTGACTATGTTGACCATAAAAAATTATTTGACAAATTAAACACATACGGAGTGCGAGGAGTGGCACTTGATCTCATAAAATCATATCTCGATAATAGATTACAAGCCACTCAAATATCTAGATTATGTCCCCAATCCTCTACAGAGAAAAACTACCTTTCACGATTCAGGGCAGTCAAGTGCGGGTTACCGCAAGGTAGTATCTTAGGGCCATTATTATTTTTAATTTATATTAATGACTTTCCAAACATAACTTCGCATTCAATGATTTTATTTGCAGATGACAGTACATTGATCTATAGAAATAAAGACATTGATATATTAAAATCTGACATTAAATCTACATTAAGTAATATTATGGACTGGCTGACAAATAATAATCTAAAAATAAATTTAAGTAAAACTAACATTATGAATTTTAGGAATAGATATGGGGACTTGACTTTCGGTAATATTGATTCTAATGGACATAAAATTAGTGAAGTAATTACAACAAAATTTTTAGGTTTAACACTGGACTCCAACCTCAACTGGAAGGAACACATAAATATCACTTGTAATAAAATAAGTAAATATTCCTACGCCTTACGCATGTTATCAAACTTAGTTAACGAATCAGCAATAATATCAGCGTATTATGCCTACATTGAGTCGATTCTACGCTATGGTGTCATATTTTGGGGGAACTCTACTGACAGATTAAACATTTTCAAAGCTCAAAAGCGCTGTATTAGATCGATTTGTCACCTGAAAAGCAGACAATCTTGTACGCCCTTTTTCAAAAAGTTAGGTATTCTGACTTTTCCCTGTTTATACATTCTAGAAACAGTATTGTTTGTTAAAAAGAACATGAACTTGGTTTGAAGGCTTAAACAGCCAAAGGCTTAAAGGCAAAATCCGGTCTCAACCGCGTAAAACTACTCTATATTCTGAGAGTTTCTTTGGTATAGCTTCCAAAATTTTCAATAAATTGCCGAATTGTATTAAAAATATTAATAATGTTACTGAGTTTAAAAAGAAACTAAAAATGTTTTTAGCAGATAAGGCTTACTACACTATTTTTGAATACTTCAATGACAAGTTGGTACGCATGTAATTATAATTGTTATAATTTAAGATGGTAATGATATTGTAAAATGTTAGATATGACATGTAAATGACGTTTATTTGGTAAATTAATATTTTAAATTTAGTAGCAACATTTTATACAAGTATTGTACATACCTCCTAGGTTAGATATGGTTTGAACTACCTATTATAATCCAACATTTGTAAAAACCCATATTTGTGCAAATAAATTGATTTGATTTGATTTGATTTGAACTATGAGGCGTCAAAGTTGACTTTATTAAAAATATCTTCAAAATTATAAACAAGAAATGGAAAACAAAATTAAACGAAAAGTGCAGATTGCTTATTCCGGAGTAAGTGACGTTTAACCGTCGTCCTAACTATTTTTTAAATCGCGTAACATGCTTCTTACACGCATACGCAATAAAATAAAACAAACCACAACATAACTTTTGTAAAAAGCGGCGGTAACATGTGGGTGGAAGCGGCGGAGTTCTGAACAAACTTCAAGTATCGTTTTTTGTTGTTTCGCCTAGTGTTCATTCACAAAAACTACCCTACATAGCATTAGGTACGGCCTTGTGCGTCGTGTCTTTTTATTTGACCTCAATGTTTTAGTATGAAAGGCGTTAGTAGCGCTGGGGTAAAATATATTACTTTTATTTTTATGGCAAAGCGTTTTTCTACACAGACAATTAAGAAAAACTCATTTTCATAAAAATATTATAACATTTCTATTATCCGTAGCGTTCGAGCTCGCCAATTTCAAGTGTAAATTCTAGAAACAATTAAAATACGTTGCTATATTCACAACGCTGTAAACGTTCATTTACAGCAACATAGCAACAATAGCATCCGCACCCATGGACCTCATTAATCGTAGCTTTCATGATAAACATTTCTTCATTATTATATTGAATAATAACGCTTTGCCAACCGTAGGCTTCAGTTGGAATTGCCTTTGTTCATGTGCTTACACTGTCCTTTTGACCGGAACACAATAGGAAGGACTGTATATGCTGTAACCGCTCCGGACGAGATCTTAACGAAAGAAACTCTACTGCCACTAAATATTGAATAAGCTTTAAATTTAATTTTATTTCATATTAATATTATTTTATTTTATCTCATATGCAAACTTTAAAAAAGCACTAGCCAATCATATAATTTCGTTGGCAGCAATCGTTTTTCATTACTTTCGAGGATCTCCAGAAGCCATATATAACAATTTGCGATGACAAGAATAAGTAGCAGAGTAAAGAATCGCCGGGTCCTACACACTTCGATCAATCTGGGAATTTATTAACCTTCTTAAAAACTTGCTTGGATTAAAAAGTATATTTATAGGCACTATGTAAGTCAATTATTCAAAAGAATAATTATATCTAAATGAAGCCAAAAGACCTTTTAAACTAGATGTTAATAAGTACTTAAAAACTTAAATTTAACTTCAAATAGAACCACATTTATAAATAATTCATAAAGAAAAAATAACATAAACTTCTTAATCTTGAACCTTTAAAATAGGTACATCCTGCGAAGCCTTGAGAGGACTACGATCGATAAGACGCTACGAATGACTACGTACGTAGTCTGCTACAGGGATATTTTTTATTATTTGTTATATTTATTTTATCAATCATTACAATAAATACTAAATTTATATATTAAATTATAATAAAGCTTGTGTTATGGATGACTATACAGCGTACTGGGGGGAACCCAGAATAAACATACGTATATAAATATCAACAACCATGACCCGAGAACAAACGTTAATGTTCATCACACAAATGAATGCCCCGACCAGGACTCGAACCTGGGACCTCCAGCGTGTAAGACAGGGCTACTAACCACTACGTTACTCGGTCGTCATTAAGGCAGCTTTAACACATTTTAAAGATAATGGGCATTAAAACTTCAGATAACGCTTACTAGCAAATGGGATGGGATTCCAATACCGGTGACCGCAAAATGTGCCAAAGGGTCCAGATAGGAAGCCCCGAGATAACCCACATACTTCAGAAATAATTTTCAGGATATGTGCAAAGGTTGTCAACCACAGTAACCTAGGGTAGTGAACTATAAATGCTGTGAAAGCTCTTTTTCATACGATATCCTTTTAGTTATGAAGGAGTAATGCGATGGCTGGAATTATTAGATAAATGAAATCCATAAAAACTCTTTTATATTTAAACTTATTATGACATTTTAACGACCTTTTGTAATGACTGTTTTCTGTGTTAAAAGCTCAAATAGTTACTAAACAAATCGTACAAACTTGTCTCTTATAGTAAAACAAGAAAATATCTTTGTTATCCAACTCTATCTTCCCAGATACGTCCATTTTCCCCCGTATTCCTCTAGTTCACATATTTTATAACATCGTATATGGTTGTGTACACGGTCGCCATGGCGACGGGCAGCCATTAAACCTTGTTGTCACGTAGATACTGCGGAGTTAATTCCTCTGAGCCGCCGCCGCACGGCCAAATGATACCACAGACCTGATACCACGCCGTTATGAATAAAATTATACTTCAAGTTAAATTGTTCACTAATTTAGATGATAGAATTTAGTTTGCCTAAGCCGAGGAGATTAGGTTTTAGATTGTGTGAGCATATGTATGTGTAGTTTAACTGTAATTTTGATGATTCCAGTTCATGTTAACTTTAAATAAACTTAGTTTTTTATATTTGTTACATATTACAATGATCTATTATATACAATTACCTATTACAATGATCAATGTTTAGATTTGGATTGTTGGAAAAGTGGAAAATTTCGAGAGCCTGAGGCGCGATGAAGTTGAAGGAGCACTCTTCCGACAAAACAGGGGTGTGGCATCGAATCCCACCCGCGGCTATTCATTCAATTATTCAAGATCATTTCTCTAAAATATTTTCTCTGAAATAAATTTCACCCTGAATGAAATCTTAATTCCAAACTTGTTGCAAAAATGAAAGAACTGAAAAGAAAAGCCTTCAAATTGATTGTTCAGACCATAGAAGTATAACAGCTTTTTTTAATTCGCTTTAAAATATATTTTGAATGCTTATAAAAGTACATGGAAGTTGTAATACAATTTTTATACTCAAATACGCGCAGCACTTAGTGCATAACAAGATTTACTGAACACGCGCCTAAGTAACTTAATATATTTCTATCCCACGGGATCTGCCTGCACGTGATTTCAACCAACCAACTCTTGAAGACGGATTATTTAAATTGCAATGGCAAATAATTGAATTTCAATGCACTTATGGGTATAAAATGAAAGTTTTATTTATGTATCACTAAGGTAATAAGTTATGTAACCTTAGTGATGCGGAAGGTAAGAAAGATATCGAAGCCCAGAATTTGAGTAATCAGTCTGTAGCGGTGACGCGCTACTCAAACCGACCAATCACAACGCGTGATCTACATCGCAATATCTACTTTACTTGAGCGGTTAGAATATATACGACTTTCCGACAACGATTGTTTCGCGTATCACACCTACGCCCTCCCGGAGGAGCGTAAGATCCGCGCAGTACTACGGGGCGTCCCGTTCGAACTCAGTAACGAGGACATTCTCGAGGACCTTAAGTCTCAGGGTTTCCCGGTCACAGCAGTGCACAAGATGCACTCCAACCGCGGTAGGCGTTTTCCTTTAGCTTTAGTAATCCTTTCAAATACTCCCAACTCGAAGGAGATTTTCAAAGAGGCTCGCACAATTTGCGGACTCTCGAACATCTCCGTCGAGCGTCCCAACCCCCGTGGTCACCCTGGGCAGTGCCACCGCTGCCAGCTATATGGCCACGCAGCGGCTAACTGTTCAGCTCCCCCCAGGTGCGTTAAGTGCCTGGATCCCCACTTCACTAAGGAGTGCACTCGCACTCCCGAATCCACTTCCCCCCCTGCCTGTGTGCTGTGCGGCCAGTCCGGCCACACAGCAAACTACAGGGGTTGCCCGCGCGCTCCGCGCTCCACCGTCAAGAGGGTCGCGCCTAAACCGGCGCCGCCGCTCACCTCCGCTAACTTCCCGCCGCTGCGCAACCGGGGTCCCCCGGAAGCAAAGCCCGTTCAGCCGACGCCTACTCCGGCTCTGTCTTGGAGGCAGCGTCCGGCCGTCCCGCCTGCACCTTCCCGACCCATCCCAGCTCCCGTAGCTTCCGTAGGGCCGCGTCCCGCTCCGTTATCCGTACCTCAGTCGTCGTTGGCTGAGGATATGAAGACCGTATTCGACGTCATCCAAAACGTCGATATTAACGAAATTTCCGTACTCGCACGCAAACTGCGAGCCGCCCGCTCTCCTCAAGAGCGTTTATTCGCGTTAGCCGAGCATCACTCGCTCCTAAGTTCGTTGTAAATTTATTTTTTTATTCTTTTTATTTTTGTATAAAATCGTAAATAAGTAAATTATAATGTCTAGACCCGCGAATCCCGCGTCCAGTCGCATTAAACCCAAGGGCTTATCCCTAGTATCTTTTAACGCTCGTAGTCTTAGCACTAACCTTCCCGAGATTAAACTGTTCCTTCAGAACAAAGAACCTGACCTATTCCTTCTCCAGGAGACATGGCTTACTCCAAACCGCTCCAGGGGATACGCTATTCCTAAGTACGCATTTACTCGCAACGATAGGCCCAACTCCCGACGGTTACGGCGGCACCGCTATATATTACAAAAGAGGCTTCCATTGCTGTCCTCTCCCTACCCCTCCTCTCCTCAACATGGAGGCCACTGTGTGTAGATTGGCTATGACTGGTCATCAGACCATCATCATAGCTTCAATCTACATACCTAGTGGTACCAGACCAATCCGCAGCGACTTTGAGGCCATTCTCGCCCTCGGCCATTCAGTCATTATGTTCGGAGACTTTAACTCCAAACATACTGACTGGACGTGCCTATCGACCAACACCAGCGGTATCGCTCTCCTCGACATCACTAACTCCCTTGACTTAGACGTCATATCCCCCATCACTCCCACTCACTATCCCAACAACCCGACCTATTCTCCTGACATCCTCGACTTTGCAATTATCAAGCGAATCAATCTTGATCTCAGGTCCATCGAACCGCTCGATGACCTAGGCTCCGACCATCGCCCCGTCTCCCTCGTGCTAGGCGCGCCTAACGATAACGTCACATCTCCTAAGACCTTTACCAACTGGAAAGGCTTTAAAAATACGTTAGTTTCAGCTTTAGAGGCACCGAACTCTCCGCTCGCGATTTCGCCCGAACAATTAGACAGCCCGATTAAAATAGATTCAGTAGTCGATACTCTCACTGATGCTATCAACTCAGCCATCAGCGACAACGTAATCATTGCTAAGCAAGGCAAACCCGCGCTTCCCTTAGCCGTTAGCAATCTCATTAAAGCTAAGAACGCGGCTCTCCGGAGAGCCAAGAAATATCCCACGCCCGCATATAGAACAGCTGCGAATCAGCTTCAACGCAAAGTTAGGTCTCGCCTCGCGGAACTCCGTGACACTCAGTTTAACGATCTCATGGAGAATATCTCCCCGTCCCACCAAGCGTATTATCGAATGGCCCGAGCTTTACGCGTAGACACCGCCTCTCACGTTCCTCCTCTCACTCGTCCCGACGGCACCATTGCCTTCGAAGTCGAAGAGAAAGCCGAATGCTTCGCCGACAGCATAGCGGCACAATGTTCGCCCAGCACGCAACCCGTGGATCCCTCCCACATCCAGGCGGTGGAGGACGAAGTTCTCCGCAGAGAATCTCTCCCTATCACCGACAACCCCGTCACAGTCTCTAATGATGAAATCTTGCTTCTCATTAGAAAGCAAAAGTCCAAAAAGGCTCCGGGTGCGGATGGAATTTCCAACCACGCACTTAAGCACCTGCCACAGCAGGTGCTTACCTTGTTAGCTATCATCTTCAATGCCTGCTTCGACCATAGCTACTTTCCAAAAGCCTGGAAAGAAGCGACAGTCATAGGCATTCCCAAGCCGGGTAAACCTCTGAACATCCCGGCTAATCACAGACCCATCAGCCTCCTCAAGGCAATGTCTAAACTTCTCGAAAGAGTCATACTCTCTCGAATGCGGAACCATCTGTTTCCAACGGATGGCAACCCTCTCATTATTCCCCACCAGTTCGGCTTTCGCGCTAAGCACTCCTGCCCTCAGCAAGTCCATCGAATCGTCGAGTACATTCTCGAAGGATTCTATCCGCATCGTAAAAAATCAATCGCGGTTCTCTTTGACGTAGCCAAGGCATTCGACAAAGTCTGGCACAGCGGTCTCGTTTTTAAACTCTATAAAATAGGCTTACCGGTTCGCCTAGTCAGATTAATCGCGTCGTTTCTTAAAGACCATACGTTTCGATTCAAACATGAAGGCACGCTCTCCGCGCCTCGTCCCATAAAGGCTGGAGTCCCGCAAGGCTCAGTCCTCGCCCCTCTGCTGTACACCGTGTACACTAATGACATGCCCATCCCGCCGAAAGGCGTCGAACTCGCCCTCTTTGCAGACGATACCGCCCTTTACACTAAAGGTAAAAGGATCCCGTATAACATCACCAGACTCCAAAAGGCCGTAAACGCCCTCGGTGTTTGGTTTCAAAAATGGCGTATCGATGTCAACCCAGAAAAGAGTTCTGCCATTCTATTCGACCACAAACGTCGTAATCGCCGCAACGATCCCCACATTCGAATGTTAGGTATTCCCATCCCCTGGAAGCGCAGTATCAAATACTTAGGCGTCACCTTAGATCAGACGCTTTCTTTTAAGCCACACGTCGATAGAGTAACGAAACTCGCGCGTTTCTATTTAAGCCGCTTAAATAGTATGATAGGTAGAAAAAGTAAAATGTCTTTTAGAAATAAACGTACGCTTTACAAGGTCTGCGTTAGACCCGTCATGTCATATGCTTCGCCAGTCTTTGCCCACGCCAATCCCTCCGTCCTGTATAAGCTGCAGGTAGTTCAAAATCTCTTCTGCCGCAGGGCCACAGACGCACCTTGGTATGTGCGCAACGCGGACCTGCACAGAGATCTTGAACTACCTACAGTGCAACAGCACCTCAAAACACTCTCAGAATCGTTCTTCAAACGCGCCGAATCCCATCCCAATCATCTTGTTCGAGATTCAGTCTCTTATACTGCTCCTGTGTTAGATTCGAAATTCAAAGTCGCTAGGCCGAGAAACGCGCACACGGGCGAACCTACGCAGTTAACTTTAGCTCTCGAGGCCCTTCAGGCCGCAAATCCTAATTCTAACGTAAATTCTAATTCTAACGTAAATCCGAATTAATGCAATTTTTATTTTTCATTTTTAATGTTTTTATTTTTACTTTTCATTTTTGAGCACCTTCAGTGCTATGTGAATCTCAGCGGGTGACCCCTTAAGGGCCCCGCTGGCGCGGCCTCTTTCTCCAATTGGCCGTCGCTCAGATGAAGGCTGAGTGGCAAAAATGCACGAGCCGACAGGGGGTTTTTTAGTGGGTATGGTTCTGGTAGGCGTCGGGACGAGTTCCACATAACTCCGATCGCGCGCGCGGAGTATGCGTCAGAGCATTTTTTATGTCCTCCTGCCCTTCCCGTGGAGGGGAACCAAAAAAAAAAAAAAAAAAAAACGATTGTTCGACACAGTCTCGGTCTGCGTGCGTTCTCGAGCGCACGTCGATCGCAGACGCCTTCCCGCTCTTTTAGCCCCCGCGCTAATTGAGCACCCAAATTTCACTGGTTGTTGTCGTAATATATAATTTCATAGTTGTATACCATATTAAGTTTCTAACGCCGTTTTCACGGCGGACAGTGGCTCGTTAACCGTACTTCTAATAAGTTTCTAACGCCGTTTTCACGGCGGAAAGTGGGTTTTAACCGTACATCTAATAAGTTTCTAACGCCGTTTTCACGGCGGACAGTGGGCTGTTAACCGTACTTCGTGGAACGTGAGCTTCGTCGACGGAATTTCGTCGTTCCAGGTGCCTCGAGTCTTCGTGTTCGAGTAAGTTATCCGCGTCGTCCTCAACCGCCCTACTGCGTGTAGGGTGGTTTTAGGAAGTTAGTCATCGTTGATAGGTTCATAGTATATATATTTATATATTGTTGTCCCTCCCCAACCCCTCCGCAATGGCTTCCCTAAGCTCTGACGAGATTAGGAAGAAGTTACTTGATAGTACCGGTGCTGAAGGCATGTATATAAATGCTGACAAGTACCGTTTCTTAGATTCTCTCATCCCTCATTTCATGACGATAATGTCCACAATGGCCCCTCAGGCCACCC
Organism: Marasmarcha lunaedactyla; assembly: GCA_923062675.1. Lineage (NCBI taxonomy): Eukaryota > Metazoa > Arthropoda > Insecta > Lepidoptera > Pterophoridae > Marasmarcha > Marasmarcha lunaedactyla. The sequence goes on along the minus strand of OV281346.1, from coordinate 14,170,612 downwards.
CAGTTCCCCAGACCCCTCAGGTCTTAGGCCCTCCCGCGTCCCCTTCCTCCAGTGACATGGAGTGCGAAGTAGACGCCCCTCTGCGCCGCAAGCGCGCACCCGCGACTGAGTCTTCCTCGGACGCCACCCCAACTGGCCCTGAGCCTCTCTCTTTCACCCTTGTTAAGAAGCGCTCTAAGAAGCGCTCGAAACAAGACCCGGCGCCCTCGACGCCCGTCCCTACACCCCCTGCGGCGTCTTCAACGCCAGCTGCCCCGGTGTCTTCAACACCCGCTCCGGCCCCAACTTCTGTCAAGGCCAAGGTCCCACCACCCGTTTTCCTTCGGGAAAAGGGTAAATGGACTGAGGTCTCGACACTGTGCAATGAGCACAAGATCCATTACACCCGAGCGGTAAACTCGGGTGAATCTATTAAAATCACTGTCTCGTCGATAGACGATTTCCAAGCTTTGACTAAGCTCCTCACCGATAAGCAATATGCTTATCACACTTATGCTCTGTCAGAAGAGCGTAAGATCAGAGCGGTACTCAGGGGAGTCCCGTTCGAATTATCGAACGAGGCTATCCTGGAGGATCTGCAGTCCCAAGGCTTCCCGGCACTCGCGGTGCATAAAATGCACAGCAAGTACGGGAGGCAACACCCTCTCGCTTTGGTGATTCTCGCCAACGTCCCCAAGTCCAGAGAGATCCTGAAAGGGGTAAGCTCTATTTGCGGCCTCTCTGGGATCTCGATCGAGGCGCCTCATCGCCGCGGTCATCCCGGCCAGTGCCATCGGTGCCAGTTGTACGGGCACGCGGCGGCCAACTGCCGCGCACCGCCCAGATGCGTCAAGTGCCTGGTCCCGCACTTCACTAAAGAGTGCAATCGCACTCCTGAAACTCCCTCTCCTCCCGATTGCGTGCTTTGTGGCCAGTCCGGCCACACCGCAAATTACAGGGGCTGCCCTCGTGCACCCCGTTGTATGCGTTCCAATCCCAAGAGGTCGGCACCCAAACAGGCCCCGCGCCTTTCTCAAGAAAACTTTCCGCCGCTGCGTAGCCGGGTTCCTCCGGCTGCAAAGCCTACACAGTCTAGGCCTGCCCCAGAAAACTGGAGGCAGCGCCCCGCATCGAATCCCATCCCGGCTCCTCGCCCATACAAACCCACTCCTCAATCCTCCGTAGCAGACGATATGCGTATCGTCTGCGACGCTATAAAAAATGTCGATGTTAGTGAAATCGCAGTCTTAGCCCGTAAACTTAGGGCTTCACGTACTCCGACAGAGCGTTTGCTAGCTCTGGCGGAGCATAGTTCCCTTCTCAATTCATTGTAGGTTCATTTAAATGAATTGATCCCTAAATCATGCTTCGGCCGACCTCTGCCCAGCCCCGGCTTCACCGGAGGCTGCCCAGAACGGCCACCAACTCATGTCCCTTTGAGCACCTTCAGTGCAACTTTCACTACAGGCGGAAGACCCGCTAGCGGGTCTCTGCCAGCGCGCCCAACTTCCCGACGGGTGTCGCTTCCGATGAAGGCTAACGGTAATAACTACAGCCAACAGGTGGTTTTTAGTGGGTAGGTGCCATTCTGGTGAGTCCCACATAACCCCCCGCAGAGGAATTTACCTGCGGGCGGTATGCATGACGCATCTTCCACCTCCCTTCCGCGAGGGTGCCTCGGCAGCAAAAAAAAAAAAACGATTGTCTAAGACCCGATCTGCGTCCGGACCCGTTCGGACGTGTTGAAGGTTGCTCCCGGCTGCCGAGTCACGTTTTCTCACGACTTCTCTCGTAGCAATACTCAAACGCCACTCTCAGATCCGTTCTGCATCCGGCCCCGCTCGGACGCGTTCGCGGTCGCTCCAGCTGTTGAGTCACGATTGTCGTCTCACGACGACAACTCGTTCGCAATACTCATACGCCGGATTCGTACAAATCTCGCTCCGCCCTCGACGAATTGAAATAGCCTCTGCAGGGCTTACGCTGCGGCCGGTTTCGATCGGCTGCAACTAAGTCGGTCTCGCACAGCAACAACAGAGCTGAGCTTACCGCGGTCGATTAAATTCGATAGTGGTTCGCGAGGCTCGGGCTGTTTTTCTGGCTGCGTACTTGACGCTTGGAGCTTGTTACGCAGTCAGAGACTCGCTCTGCGCCAGCCCCGGCCGGTCGTAACGTAGTCAATTCCGCACTCTGTGCACCCCTCGAATTAAAAACCTCATCTCGGTGAGTGCAGCAACAACAGGGTTGAGCTTACCACGGTTGATTAAATTCGATAGTGGTTCGCAAGACTCGGGCTGTCTTTCTGGCTGCGTACTTGACGCTTGGCGCCTGTGCGTAGTCAGAGACTCGCTCTGCGGCCGGCTCCGGCCGGTCGTAACGTAGTCAATCCCGCACTTTTAGTGCAACCCAACTTCGTCAGGTCTACGGCCGGTTTTTGTTGTCAATTTATTGACAACACACTCCGTAGTAGACTCGCGTTTGATTAGGTGGATACTTAACGGTGGCAACTAAGCCTGATAGCGTTGCCCCGGTGCGCTTCCAAGGCCCTTCAGGCCAAGGAGAAACCGGCTGAACCAATCCCATTGCACTTGGGCCTTTCCCAGGGTGACGGTACAGTGCTGTCCGAATTAGGGGCACCACTTCGCGTCGTCCCCAGCCCCCCTACCGCGGGTAGGGAGGTTTAGGTGCTAGGTTTGCTAGGGAACCTAGGCATACACTATATATTTATATATTACATATTATAGTTCCAAGCCCTCCAATGGACCTTGTAAACATTCTTAGGTCGTTCGCCCAGGCGCTCGTTGCGTCCGGCGCCAACTTATCAGATGACGTAATAACGCAGGCCTTACAGGCATCTATCGCGTCCCCGGCCCCTCAGGCCTCAACCCCGGCCCCTCAGGCCTCCAACGTCCAGACCCCTCAGGTCTACAGCTCTCCCGCGTCTCCCGCCTCGTCCGAGATGGACTGCGAATCGGTCGCATCCTCTCACGTCGCGTCGCAAGCGTACCGCTTCCGGGAGCGACTCCGACCCGCGTCTGATACGTCGTCAGATGCCGTCACGTTAACCGGCTCTCCTGAGCCCGCGTTCCAGCTAGTCGCCAAGCGCTCCAAGAAGCACTCTAAGAAAGCCTCGGTATCCTCAATACCCGAGCCCTCCCCGGTGTGTTCAACACCAGCCCCCGCGCCGTTAAAATCGCTCGAAGTAACCGCGTCTCCGTCGGTCCCAACAAAGCCCGTTCAGCCGACGCCTACTTCGGCTCTGTCTTGGAGGCAGCGTCCGGCCGTTCCGCCTGCACCTTCCCGACCCATCCCAGCTCCCGTAGCTTCCGTAGGGCCGCGTCCTGCTCCGTCATCCGCACCTCAGTCGTCGTTGGCTGAGGACATGAAGACCGTGTTCGACGTTATTCAAAACGTCGATATTAACGAAATTTCCGTACTCGCACGCAAACTGCGAGCCGCCCGCTCTCCTCAAGAGCGTTTATTTGCGTTAGCCGAGCATCACTCGCTTTTAAGTTCGTTATAAATTTTATTTTTTGTATAAATTTGTAAATAACTAAATTATAATGTATAGACCCGCAAATCCCGCGTCCGGTCGTATCAAACCCAAGGACTTATCCCTAGTATCTTTTAACGTTCGTAGCCTTAGCACCGATCTTCCCGAGCTCAAACTGTTCCTTCAGAACAACGACCCAGACTTATTACTTCTCCAGGAGACATGGCTCACTCCTAATCGCTCCAGGGTATTCACTATTCCTAAGTACGCGTTTACACGTAATGATAGGCCTAACTCCGACGGTTTCGGCGGCACTGCTATATACTACAAAAGAGGATTCCATTGCTGTCCTCTCCCTACCCCTCCTCTTCTCAACATGGAAGCCACTGTATGTAGATTGGCTATGACTGGTCATCCGACCATCATCATAGCTTCAGTCTACATACCTTGTGGCACCAAACCTATCCGCAGCGACTTTGAGACCATTCTCGCCCTCGGCCATTCTGTCATTATGTTCGGAGACTTTAACTCCAAACATACTGACTGGACGTGCCTATCCACCAACCAAAGTGGTATCGCTCTCCTCGACATCACCAACTCACTCGAATTAGACGTCGTCTCCCCCATCACTCCCACTCACTATCACGACAACCCGAACCACTCTCCTGACATCCTCGACTTTGCAATCGTCAAGCAAATCAACCTCGACCTCAGGTCTATCGAACCGCTCAATGACCTAGGTTCTGACCACCGCCCCGTCTCCCTCGTGGTAGGACCGCCTAACGTTAACGTCACTTCTCCTAAGACCTTTACCAAGTGGAAAGGCTTTAAAAATACGATAGTTTCAGCCTTAGAGGCCCCGAACTCTCCGCTCGCGATCTTGCCCGATCAATTAGATAGCCCGGATAAAATAGGTTCATTATATAATTCGTTATATAATTCGTTATAAAATAGATTAGAAGCTAAGAACGCGGCTCTCCGGATATATCCCACGCCCGCCTATAGAGCAGCTGCAAATCAGCTACAACGCAAAGTTAGATCTCGCCCCGCGGAACTCCGAGACGCCCAGATAAACGATCTCATGGCGAATATCTCCCCGTCCCACCAAGCGTATTATAGTATGGCCCGAGCCTTACGCGTAGACGTCGCCTCTCACGTCCCTTCTCTCACTCGTCCCGATGGCTCTATCGCCTTCGCAGACGAAGAGAAAGCCGAATGCTTCGCTGACAGCGTTGCGTCTCAATGCTCGCCCAGCACGCAACCCGCGAATCCCACTCACATCAAAGCGGTGGAGGAAGAAGTTCTCCGTAGAGACTCTCTCCCCATCACGGCCGACCCCATCACAGTCTCTAATGATGAAATCTCGCTTCTCATCAAAAGTCAAAAGTCCAAAAAGGCTCCGGGTGCGGATGGTATTTCCAACCACGCACTTAAGCACCTGCCTCAACAGGTAAGCACCTGCCTCAACAGGTGCTTACCTTGTTAGCTATCATTTTAAATGCCTGCTTCGACCTTAACTACTTTCCAAAAGCTTGGAAAGAAGTGATAGTCATAGGCATACCCAAGCCGGGTAAACCTCTTAATATCCCGGCTAATCACAGACCCATCAGCCTCCTCAAGGCAATGTCTAAACTTCTCGAGAGAGTCATACTCTCTCGAATGCGGAACCATCTGTTTCCAACGGATGGCGATCCTCTCATAATTCCCCATCAGTTCGGCTTTCGCGCTAAGCACTCCTGCCCTCAGCAAGTCCATCGAATCGTCGAGTACATACTCTAAGGTTTCTACCCGCGGCGTTTTAAAACGATCGCAGTCTTCTTTGACGTAGCCAAGGCTTTCGATAAAGTCTGGCTTCTTCTTCGATATCAACACGAAGGCACGATTTCCGCGCCCCGTCACATAAAGGCTGGAGTCCCTCAAGGCTCAGTCCTCGTCCCTCTATTGTACACCGTGTACACTAACGATATCCCCGTTCCGTCGAAAGGCGTCGAACTCGCCCTCTTTGCCGACGACACTGCCCTTTACACCAAAGGCCACAGAGTCCCGGGTCTCACCACCAGACTCCAAAAGGCTGTAAATGCCCTCGGAGCATGGTTTCAAAAATGGCGTATCGATGTGAACCCAGAGAAGAGCTCTGCAGTTTACTTCGACTACAGACGCAGTCATATCGCCGAAAATCTCCAAGTGAGAATGCAAGGCACTCCTATCCCCTGGAAGCGAACTACCAAATATTTAGGCGTCATCTTAGACCAGACGCTTTCTTTCAACCCCCACGTCGATAGAGTAACGAAACTCGCACTTTTTTACCTAGGCCGGCTTTACAGTATGTTAGGTAGAAAAGGTAAAATGTCCTTCAGAAACAAACGTACGCTTTATAAGGTCTGCGTTAAACCAGTTATGACATATGCCTCGCCAGTCTTTGCCCACGCCAAACCCTCCGTCCTGCACAAACTACAGGTAGTTCAAAACCTCTTCTGCCGCAGGGCCACAAACGCACCTTGGTACGTGCGCAACGCGGACCTGCACAGAGATCTTGAACTACCTACAGTACAACAGCACCTAAAAACACTCTCAGAATCGATCTTCAAACGCGCCGAATCCCATCCCGATCCACTAGTTCGAGATTCAGTCACATATACTGCTCCTGTCTTAGATTCGGTATACAAAGTCGCTAGACCGATAAACGCGCACACGAGCGAACTCACGCAATTAACTTTTGATCTCGAGGCCCTTCAGGCCGCAAATTCTAAATCTAACGAAAATTCTAATTCTAACGTAAATCCGAATTAATGCAATTTTATTTTTCAATTTTTAATGTTTTTATTATTTACTTTTAATTTTGAGCACCTTCAGTGCTATGTAAATCCCAGCAGGTGACCCCTTAAGGGCCCCGCTAGCGCGGCTTCTTTCTCCAATTGGCCGTCGCTCAGATGAAGGCTGAGTGGCAAAAATGCACGAGCCGACAGGGGGTTTTTTAGTGGGTAGTGGTTCTGGTAGGCGACGGGACGAGTCCCACATAACTCTGGATCGCGCGCGCCAGAGTATGCGTCAGAGCATTTTTTATCCTCCTGCCCTTCCCGTGTAAGGGAACGAAAAAAAAAAAAACGATTGTCGGGCCGTGGTTCGCGGTAAAGTTCCATAAAATTCTATTTATTACTAATCTTTATCTATTTCAGTTGACTCCTCAACAATGGGTACAATAAACATTAACTAATAAAAATGTCCTAACCAAGTAAAAAACGCCATGTTTACAAAGGAGGCACAACATGCACTGCAATATGCGCTTCTTACAATACTTTAATGCAGGATTACCGCAAAAACTACTCACCCAATACAAGCCTTCAATAATGTATAAAAAAGCATCGAAATCTTCTAGAAAAACATCGATAAAATGCGTCAACTTACGCACATTACTTTAAGGTTTGATTGTTCAATGCTCCGATAACTTCCGCAGGAAATGACACTTGACAAGACTATTCATGGAAATTATGTCAAGCTTATTTTACTGATAAAATTATCTGAGCATTGAACAATCAGCCCTAGTCTCTCGGAAGACAGAAAAAGAAACTAAATTAATCATGAAATACCTAAATTTGTGACAACTTTCTTGAGCATCAGTGGTATTTATGTACACTTTTACATTTAAAATAAATTTTTATTGTTATTTAAATTTTTAAAAATTCTGCATAAATTTTAAAACTAAAATACTTTTTCTCATATACTCCCAATTATGCAATTGTAATCCCGCAATAAAAATATGAGCTCTTTAATAGCGCCTGTGAAAACTACAAGAAGAATGCAACTTGTTGCTATATTGCTATTAAAAACCGTGAGGGGTAATGCTCTTGGCTGGAACGTTAGGCATTCTGTTCATTTTGTGAACGGCGAATGTTGCACGAATTCCTACGGTACCGGTATAAGTAAATAACTTTGAGAAAATTGCAATATTTTTGAAAACGATCCATGATTTAACGATGTAACGAGATTTGGAGAAAAATTTGGTAAAGTTAAGTTTAAATATTACTGGTCACAGTATTTTATTTTGTATTTAGAAAAACATAACAATGGTAAACTGTATGTAGTAGGTCTTTACTGAAGCAAAACCGTAGTTGTAAATGAAAAAAGGATGTATTGTGTGTAGTGTGGTTATCTTTTTTCATCATAAGGACCATGTCGTCGTCAAACTTTTACCCCAAGTGTTTTATAAAAGATTTTTTTATAAAAGAGTGCCGAGTGGTTTTTTTCCCTCAGTCTACCCATAATGCCTTTTTAAAGCCGAAGTTAAGTTGTATTTACGAAATCCCGATGAAGATGAAGAAGGAAAAAAGACTTTCAACAAGTGTAAAATGTTTACTTATGATGAAATAAAATATTTTGAATTTAAGATAATCCTTATCCTGAAAATATGATAACTGGCATTCTTCAAACATGAGTTATAAAACGAAGGCACCTATTTTACGTGTTTTTCACTGGAGACCTTTACGTCTACGTTTTACGAGGTATGTGATAACAAATTGTCAGTTATGTATCAAAATATAAACGTCAGGTTAAACTGTTGACATTATTTCCTTATGAATGTGGTTTTTGTGAACTTTACAATGAATATTCCAAAGACAATAAATCTCATCTTTGATTTAATGAAAGCAGAACTATCATGATTCCATTAAACTATGAAAGTTCCAAATTCCATAAAGCCATTATAACAATCTATGTACATAAACTTCATCTACAGTATAAAAAGTTTGCGTTACATATACGTGGCCGAAAAAGTTTGACGGAAATAGATAAGTCAAATATAAACTAAATTTCGCTTCCGGTACGCTAATGCTGTTGTATACTAAGTCTTAAATGTCTTGCGCGGTGCTGTTTGTTTGGTTACCCGTCTGATGTCAGAATTGTTTGACAAAATGTCAATGTTTTTGTAAATTTGAATTTTAAAAATCTAGTTGGAAGTCTCTCGGAATGTTTTTCATTACCAAAAATTTTATTATAAACTTATATTACTTTTCTTATACATATATTTTTTTAGACGTATGTCAGGCGTTTGTCTTTCATCGTACTTGATGGAAAGTGAAGATAAAGATGAGGATGTTGCCTGTCCACGAGAATACTATTCACTCTACTTTTGAAAACCCCTGGGTAAAAATTTTCTGGAAAGAAAATTTAAGTAAAGGTCACCTTAAACTATTCGTTGAGCGTTCGTATACTGTTCTATAAGACAATTAAGGTGTCTTTTAGCTCTAAAAATGTGATTTGACCATGATCATTAAATAAAAGTAAAAGCATTGGAGATGCGCCTGTATTGCCTCTAAACGAAGACAAACGATCGTAAATTCAAATGTGGAACAGGACGTGTGAGTAGCGCAACATATTCGCTCTATCTCTGTTGCCACAGACAGTTCAATAAGTTACTGAACCATTATTATTGAGAACAATTTCAGTTCCGATGTCGGAGGCTGAAGTAATCTAGAAGAACTGAATGATGCTCTAGTGCGCCTTGAAGATGAATCGTAAGTGAATGTTTTAAGATAAAAATACTATCTACAATTTGTTTTAAAGCTTAAACCGCTAAACCACTCATTTCATCTTAATAAATTCATACATCTTAATATCGACCTCAGAAGGCAATAGGTCCTATAATGAACAGCAATACTAAACAATCGAACATCATAAACTAAAACAATATTCTAAAGTCGATTTGTTTTTACAACCGTTACAGCATCGAGCTCCAAGGGCGGTACAAAGCGCGATGCTGGCCAAAAATAACAATACTCGCCGGTTACGAACACAGATTCGAATTTGAATATTGTACGTGTGACACGGGATCTGCACGTGCCGACTCATTTGTTTATCAAACTTGAATTTTGGTAAAACATTTACTGGATAATGCATAAATTGGCGATGGCAACAAGAAAACATATGTTGGTGTTAAAATGAAAATTTTTATTATGTATCCTTCAAACGCATATGTAAATTTCGGTAAGTGCAGCATGCCTATAACTTAGTATATTAATTTATAAATAGGACTATCGAATAAGCAGACTGAAACTTGAGATAAAATATGCTGAGTGAGTTCATATCTACGAACGCTGTTGACAAGAGCCAGCCATCTGTCGCGTCTAAATTAATTGTAAGTTTTACCTGTGCTGCGTAATTTTAAGAAACATCGCACAAAACTAAACTTGTAAGAATTTGAAGAAGATAAATGATTTTAGTTACATGTTACATTTAAACCAATTATTTTTGACAGCAATATCCGTTATGGACATTGAGATTTATATAGATTTAGTTGAATTATTTTAAATAATTAACAATCATTTGAAAACTCATAACAATTTAAGATAGTGAAAAGTAATTACAATTATTTTAGATTACAGGATGTTAGCATTTAGCGCTTTTTGGAATTTGCCCAGATGTGTTTTATCACTTTCTGTCATAATCGATAAAAGCTCGGTCTGATCTTGTAAAAGAAAACATATTTCGAATTTTGATTGTCCGTAACCTCGATCTCTTTGCACAACCTAACGTAAATTAGTTAAGAAATTTGCGAAAACTGTAAATATTTATACTAGCAGTCTTTTAGCCGATTCAAACAAACGCTCATTCAGTCTTGATCTATCAGCTGTACTGGGATTTTCGTAAACTATTGTTATTATGTTCACGAGAATAGGTAGCGAATGGTGTACACCTGATAACCAACAAGATCATCATGATGAACGCAGGGCACTTGCTATTGCGTTAATTGCTATCTTGGAAAAACCGGAAGCTTTATTCAATTTGAAAAGGTTGAGGCAAATTCTTCATTGGCCTAGAAAGACCTTTTATACACGTCATGCATCTGTGGCGGACAAAAACAATATCTTACTAATTCATGCATGAAGAGCATCAATTTTATTAATATGCTCATGAATGTGTTATTTGTTCATGTTTAATCGATCGTATTATTTTATTCACTTTTTCCTGATTTTTCCTATTTCCTTAATTCATGTTGGACTGGAAATACCAAAAATGCAATATATAATCATATGTCGACCGGCTTAAGATAAGACACATCATAACAAAATATATATACAACACATTGACATGCTCGATAAAACCACGTCTTTTTAACTTAAAGTTGAAATTTTAACAAATTTTGCTTTCATACAAAAAAACTATAACCTAACAAGTTTGAACCAACCCAAAAACAATTTCGACTGTCATTAGACCGCGTCCTAACTAATCCATTGAAACAAATGGCTACTCTGAGTACAAGGTTCGAATCCTAGTTGGTCTTTACGACCGCACTAATGTCACTAGCGATTGCCTTATTTGTACTAGGTGTATGTTGTATTACGGTGCCAGGTCAAGACCGTTTTAAATCAAATGTGTTTTAGATACCCACAAGTGAACCTAATAAAAATGTACGACGAATTACTATTGAGAATCAGTTAACTAGATTATAAATTGCACTAGTCTTGTGGGTACTGAGTATTCTAGTTTTATCTTCTACATTGAATTAAAGTCTTCATCAAAATTTTAACATTTGACACCATGTATACCAATAGCTCGGAAGCATAAAATCGTATTAACGTATACTTTTGTTATACAAGTAACATTAACACGAGTAAAACTATTTGTTTAGAAATTTGCGTTTTCTTGTTCTTAAAAAGCGATTAGAAATGCGTTTATAAATAGTTTGTTGAATCGATTGAGACTTGTAGGAAAAAATTTACATTTACTTGAGAGAGACAACACGAATTACACGGATATCCTCGTGGATACGCGTGTAACATTTCTGTATTCATGGCTGATTTCCATCAGATCGAAGAAACAAGTGTCCAATTTCCAACAAGAACACAAAATACAATTATTTAGCAGCAATCCAATAACTAGATTTAAGACGGAATCTAACGAAGCTACGTCCTAATTAAACAATGACGATGAAGAAACAAATAATATCAAAGCAAAAGTTCAAAGACATTTGGACACACAAGCTCGCGTGACTTAAAACCTTTGGGACTTTATTGAAAATTTATATTTGATGGTCCAATACAAGAAATGGAAGAAAAATGACATAATTTTTGACATTGACTTAAATGAGATCTAACTAATGTGACATTAAATTTTAGTTTGGTATATTGTTGTAATGCAATTTGCACCAAGGAGCCAATAGTCCATATATGTCGCACCGCCGTTATTCTATACACATATTGTTTGAAAACTTGCGACAAGGGTAAATACTTTAAAATACGCGTGACGTATTATTATTATAAAACTCAAGTTATGTCCGTAGAATAAGAGGTTTCTTCACGGTAGTCCATTGCAATTGTCACAAAACAACACCGCTACTTACCATCACTTTAAATACAGGATATTCATGCATTTAGTTGTGGCATCGCCTTCCCTTTGACAAACATACCATGCGGTATTAATGTCAGAATGCCTCTACAATACACCAAAATACTCTTACGATCGACTCATGTTTAAGGAGAACAAGTCTCGCGGAAGAAGCGAAGAAATTTTAAATCATATACTCAAGAGCTTTTCTAGCCTTTCTAGAGAATTTTCTGTTGTACACGACTTTTTCATCTGGCTTTTTATTAATAAACCTCGAAACAATACTCCAGTAACTACTAATTAAAAGCATAAGTAAATAATAATGGATGAAACCAACTCGCTCGCAGACTGTGTCGCGAACCGCCTCCTGAACTCGTGATGAACACTCATTATCTAAAGAAAAAGCTATTTGAATATCCTATTGGAGTTTCACCGTTCTAAAGCAATAGGGCTGAATTATGTTGTCCCTTAAATTATAAGAACGCCACCTTTGAGGAAATTGCTTTTCCTACTTTAGAAATTAACTTATTAAATATAAGTTATTTGCTAATTTTGACATATGTATTATCTTCTTCTTATTCTACTTCTATTAGTGCATCTTTGACAAGCGAAGATTAGCCGTCAATTTTCTAAATGCGTCCCGGTCTATAGCGATGCGGAATAGTTCAGCAGCACTCGTTATTCCCGATAATTCCCTGATGTTGCGTAACCAAGATTTCTTTCTTCGACCTACTCTTTTTTTCTCGCTACTTTTCCCTCCATGAAAATTATAATAGTCAACAATTCTGTTTGGTTGAAATCAAAAGAGGGTACATTATGATTTTGACGGCCAAGTGGCGTAATGGGTAGAAGCCCTGCCTCATAAACGGAGGTACTAGTCCTGGTCAAGGCATTCATTTTTTGGACATGGTTGTTAATATTTATATATTTACGTTTATTTTCGCCCCCCCCCCATCATGGTCATCAATAAGACAAGCTCTGCTTACTTTGGGTCCATACAGTTGGTATTTGGGGTTATTGTTATTGTACTTCTTAATAATAAAGTAAAGATTTAAGCCAACTGTAGGGCAATTGTCATTCAGAGACAGTATATCTCGAATCGAGATGCAAGTCTATAGACATTTTTATCTCCACCGCTGACCAGCACTCGCTTCATGTCGATCGATATACTTTGCAAATCATTGAGTTTGACATTTCCGGGAAACTAAATTTTAAAACTCAATCAAAAAGCTCTAGGTTCTTGTTTTTGATCGAACTGCGACAATATCTCGAAAAGTCAGAAACACCCAGATAGATAATCAAAAGGCACATTAAAAGAAAAAGAGTGATTACAAACAGGTGAACAATACAATACAGTGAATATAACAAAAATACAACGAAAATTTGCCAAACCCACTCAAAGACAATTTAGCATGTTAAACAAATTTTAGTACCTACAATTTTTATTAGAGCGGCAATTCTCAAGACAATGTCACTACGTTCTTAAATCTCAATTTACAGCCACCAAAAAGAAAAAGATAAAATGAGTGGTCTTTGTTGTGTCTAATTTCTTCACTGCGGATATTAAAATAACAATAAATTTCAAGAGTAGCTATTAATTAGACGTAAATAAAGATAGCTCGATCGCGATAAAGAATCGTTTGAATGCGTGTATTGCGAGGAGTTTTACGATTATTTCATTCAACACCATGAAAAACGGTTAAGCCAAATTGCGTTGAGGTTTTTCGTAGAAATCGTGTGTTGGTGGTCAACTGGAAATTGCTTTTGTATTAATAGGTAATATGTCATGCGTTAAATTATACTGTCTTCGTATATTCGGTAAAATATATTCGATCTACTCTACAGCGACCAATGTGGTTAGATACGATAGCCTTAGTTGGTTTGGATGAAAATTTCCACACGTACCAAGCTGAGTGTGCTAAGTTCAAATCCCGATAATTTTAGTCCCAGTTCATTGACTTCAAATGTTTTATAGTTAAATTCTGATCAAATCCTTCATAATCACAGCGTGAGTCAATTATTCTATGTGATTTTGTTTCATGTTAACATAATTAAGAAATTCCTGATGAAGTCCTTGGTATTTTAATATGTGTCAAGCAGTAATGATGTCACCGTTAACCGATAGAAGTTATTGCCAGAGGCATTTCAAATAAAATACGTAGCGCATACACTTCGCAACAATAGGATCGCGAACTAAATCTGTGACTAAGACTCAAGCATGTTCCCGTGTTATACCATTTTATTTGAGATAGATATAAGTTGTTTTTTCAAAGAACTATCCAGTCTCATTTATTGCTGACAAGTATTCAAAATAATCTTTTTTTTAATTATTAGCTTACTTTATAGAGAGCAGCGTACATCCCACAGTTGATCTTGGTTTAAAGACTTGTCAAGAAACACTTTAAAACTTTTTATTTTAAATGACTAAAAAGTTTAAATGTTCTTAAATGGGCCCCTTTACATATATTCAACACATAATACAAAATATATTGCCTCTTTTCGTTCATCAAATTACGGTATATATCAGAGCACAATATGTTTATAACTACACAAAAAGTGCTAAAACGATAAATCTTTATGAAGTATGACTGATGTACAATCACAAATTCTTACGCAACTTTACTCTTCCCTAGGTCCACTATTAGATTAGAATCTAATCGTCTTGTGTACGAAATGATGTTGCCCGGATAGAAAGGACCGATGCGACCTATTACTTTGGCCGGGGGCCAGGGAATCCACCTGATAGTGTTACTTTACGCTTTACAATTAAAGAAACGGTAATTTATCGCCGATACGAACACATTAGTCAAATTGGCAGCTGTTCGCTAACCGTGTCGACGCTTTTTTAGTCTGGTGACAGTCGAATTTAAACCTCTGCGCACATGTGTCCCATACTGGAAATTAAGAAACTTGTAGACCTCATAATCGTGACGTTTTATTACCTTGAGCTAGGTTTGTACGTAATTTTGCATGTGTACTTTCCTACTTTAACTAACTGTAATCACTGGGATTTCATAACGATAGTCAGTTTGGTTTCGGGACTTAAAAGGGAACGATCGTTTAATTCCTACATAAGCAAGGGAGGCAATGTCATTCATCTAATTTTAGATGATAGAGAACATCGTGTCTAAATAATTACACTAAGATGACGTGAAAGCAGTGAAAAGATAAAAAGAGCAAAGCCTGTATTTTTTAGAAATCTCTAGACAAACATACCAACAGTATGGCCGAAAAATACGAGGAGTTTGTGTTATGGATGATCATAAAACGACCCCAGTTCGAACCTAGAATATACATAAATATAAATAAACAACCATGACTCGAGAACAAACACGGATGATGGTCAACACACAATAGAAGCGTCCACCAGGACTAGAACCTGGGACCCTCGACGTATGAGGCAGAGCTACTAGAACTGAAGCGACACGTGCCTTCGCAAATAATAACAGACTAAAATATTATCCCTAACTAAAAAAACAGCAGCAATTGCAGCTATTTCTTAACAAAGAAAGAAAGAAATAAGAGAAGTGTTAAGGGGTTTGCAATATGAACACTGATGTGGTTTGCATGTCATGCTACGTAGTTAATACCGCTTTAATATAAATAAACTGATCAGGAACAATAACTTTTAATCTGCATACAAGTTAAATACAAAGTGACCTTAAATTAACTAAAACGTATTTTCAATGAACATAACATAAAGATTACTTGAGGCGGTTCGCTTCTTTAGCGCACGTCTGAGAAAAGTAATTGCAAGTAAGTTTAATCCATAATAGCTAAAAATGTTTTTCATCGTTATGTGTATAAATAATCTATCGTAAAATTTAAGTAGCTTACTTTGTATTTTAGCAAATAAATGATTTTGATTTTGATCATCTGATATTTCTTCTGTATCAAGTATATTCGGTTTGTAATTGTATGTAAACTGTATAAATATAAAAAAAGGTTTAATAGTACTAAGTCCTCATGCAAATATCTTCCAGTTTTATTATCCAGCTATAAACTTGGTACCACTGAATGTTCTGTGTAAACATGTCTGCGACCTTTATAACTTTATGTCTGGGATAAAAGTATTTTACTTATTATTAAGTATGCCCATTATTATAAAGTTCCACTTCGTTAGGGATAAGTTTTTCTTTGTTCTTTATCTAGGGCAAAGTAATACCATCGGAAAGTACAACGAATTATATCAGGCGCGTTAAACAAAATTCCATATATTAAAAATTTGTGGATATACTTAATATGCATTAATCATACCTCTCATGAAAATTTAAGGAGGAAGAAAAGAACAAAAACTTTGAAAATAAGATATAATACTGATTGGTCAGTATAAAGTGTCCATGTACGCAGATGGGCGTAGTTATCGTTAATATTTTATTATAAGGTCACATATTCTCGTCGAGGGCGGGGTGTGCTAAAAAATGAAATATTTCGTATAGTGTATTGTGTTGCGGTCGGGTGTCAGACATGCAAGGTTATTCGGGTATTAAATGTTAGGGAATGGTACAATGCACAGGAGGTTTCCTCAAAAGGTTCAACTGGTAACAAGTACCGATAGTTTATACAAGTAAATAAACCACTCATATTTAAACTTGGGGCAAACCCCAAAATGCTTTGCGTACAAGGGCAGCCGTTTAAGGAACAATATGATATTAAATGAAAATCATTACCGAAAGCTCACAGCATGCGGTGGCTGCCAGTCGAACAATGAGCTTTTAACCCAAAAGCTCTGCCAGGAAACGATGCTTTAAGAGCTAAGCCATATTTAGTTTTAGTTTCTGTGGAAAGCTTTTACTAAGTAAATTATGTGATTGTTGTTTGCGTTACTGTTAGATTTGGTTTTAATTTATTGTGAAAAATAAGTATTCGTTTCATTTTGCAACCGAAAAGTACTAAGAGAATGAAATTAATTTTATATAATGGATGATGATTTCAACCAAATGGTTTTATTTAGTTTTTTCAGGTACTCAAAAAATATAATTATTTTAGATAAAAGTTAAAAGTATGGGTCAATAAAAGATTTATTTTTATTTAAAGGACAAATTTATTTCAACTTAATTAGAAATCGTTCAAAATAAATTTCTTCATGAGGTCCCACATTTTATAAAATTTACTGTGAATTCCATTACCTAACAAAGATTTAATAAAAAATGGTTTATCATGAAGCCCTGAGAATTCAATTTCAAGTTATTACCTCGAAATATAACTTAATGAAATTGAACGTTGAAACATTTTTCATTATAAAAGGCATATTATTACCAAAATTGTTTGAATCTTGCAGAATGAGTTGTTCCAAATTGGGGCAATGTAGATAAATCCTATTATTACAAAAAAACTTGTGCTAAAGGTCCTTGGGACTTTGTAATTTGATTTGCAATCTTTTTTTTTAATATTCACAAATAGAGCTATACTTTGCTTTGGCCCTAACTTTGAAATTCGTAAATACATCAAGTTTTTCTTCTAGAACTCCTAGAGTTCTTTTGAACTTGATCAGTATCTGGCTGATAACCTGATCAAAAACTGACTGCTAAAGTTGCTTACGAGGACTTTAAAAGTTTATGATGAGGTAAAAATTGAACTAAGGAACGTGTCTGACACAAAGAAACAGAAAAAAGCAGAGAGATTTTCATATTTTCGATAACTTATATTTCAGTTTGGTTTCATTTAGACGAAGTTTGGTTAAGTGAAAAAGAACGTGAATGTTTTCGCTAGTTTGGAAATGTTTTAAAGAACTTGGCAAAAATCTGAAAATATGTTTGAATTTTCTTTATAATTAAAATAATCTGCCTAAAAATTTAACTAATACACTTTTTAACTGGATTTAAACACGATAAAATTAGGTTAAAAAGTGATTTTTGTAATATAATAAATCGTGAAAACTTAACGAAGCGCTGTAGAACAATACAGTGCACTATGTATAAAATAATTCTTGAATATTCAAAATGTAATTTCAGGAGAAATATTGAAATTGCATACTAAGAAATAAATTAAGTTGAATAAAACCATATCGTAATTTGCAAAATTAACCAATTTATAATTGCAAATATGCACTTAATTTGCTAAATAATACTTTTTCTCAATTGAAAGAGTTACTTATAAAAAAATCGTAAAATCCTAACATTGGATCAGTATAAGGATTTAATAAGTATATTGTAGTATACAATATAAGGGTTATTGCTGAAATCATTTAAATTTGTTTTTGTTAGTAATAAACGTAAAAAGTTAATATTTTTTGTTCCTAGGCAGTTATTATTAATTCGTATTCTACGAATTACTTATTTGTTCCTTATTATAAGGTGCGAAAAAGTAATTTAAATTATACACTAAGACATTGCTCAGATGATGTCTTTTTATAACTTAATAGTATTTATGCAGTTAATCAAAAAACTCACAGGTTTACGCGAACCAAAAAAACCAACATCAGCACTGGAACTGGCTTCGTTCAAAAGAATTAAAAAAAGCAAAAAATGACGTGAAAAGTCAACGACAAAGGGCCGACATTTTTTAACTTTTTTGCATCGGTCTTGCGTGTCGATCAATTTATGCAATCTAAAACAGTGGTTTTGATTTTTTGTGTTAAAATGTCTGGTCTAGTTAAGGTTTATTTGAATTAATACCGCATGTTAAAGGTCCGCGGGGTCGATATAAACGAAAGAACACAGATAGCACTAAGTACGAATTTAATTTCTGAGTAATTAGCAAGTTCACAAAAAATAAGACAAAAGGCGCGCTCGGTCGGCTAAGTTGCCGGGGACGATCTTCCTTACTTACTAACTAAAGTACAAACATTTGAGGCAAAGGATTTATATCTATACATCCTTCATTAATAATATTTTTATAATACAGAATTAATGGTTGAAGATACAATTTTAATAATATATACCTAAACTTGACATTAGCCTCAACAACATTCTCGCTCCGATCGCCGCCCGGTACGGACGTGATAGACCCCGTTCTCCGTTGATCGGTCCCTTTCCGATATTCCGTGGCGCTCAGTCTACTGACGTCACAGTTTTGCGTGTTGGTTCCATGCTACGGTTTTCAAGGTTTTTCTACTCCCTCTGAGTGCTATCGAAGTGTGAATTTTCTTTGTGACTAAACCCCTTAGTCTTCAAAGTGCTGTGCTAAGTTGTGTTGTGCTTGTGCTGAGTGCAGTGTTGTGCCCAGCGTAAGTAGTCTGGTTTCAGTACAAAGGATACTTAACGGCGACAACGAATTTTGAAACGATACCACCCCGGTGCCTTCAACACCCATCCCCGCGCCGCTTATGTCACGCGAAGTGACCGCGTCTCCGTCGAAGCCAGCGACGCGCTGCGCTCCCGTCCCACCGAAGCTCCCTCCGCCCGTCTTCCTCCGCGAAAAAGCGCGCTGGACCGCGGTTTCTAACTTGTGCAAAGAGCACAAAATCAATTATCTCAAGGCAAATAACGCAGGCGATACTATTAAAATCCAAGTCGCGACTATCGACGACTTCCGCGCGATCACTCGTTTACCCTCGCTTAAACAAATCGCGTACCATACTTACGCCCTCCCGGAGGAGCGTAAGATCCGCGCAGTATTACGGGCCGTCCCGTTCGAGCTCGAACGATGATATCCTCGAGGACCTTAAGTCCCAGGGTTTCCCGCCTGAAGCAGTGCACAAGATGCACTCAAACCGCGGTAGGCGTTATCCGTTAGCTTTAGTTATCTTGTCTAATTCTCCCAACTCGAGGGAGATCTTCAGAGAGGCTCGCACAATCTGCGGACTCTCGAATATCTCCGTCCAGCGTCCCAACCCCCGTGGTCACCCTGGGAAGTGCCACCGCTGCCAGCTCTACGGCCACGCAGCGGCTAACTGCTCAGCTCCTCCCAGGTGCGTTAAGTGCCTGGATCCTGATATAACAAAGGAGTGCACTCGCACATCCGAATCCATTTCCCCCCCTGCCTGTGTGCTGTGCGGCCAGTCTAGCCACACAGCTAACTACAGGGGTTGCCCGCGCGCTCCACGCTCCTCAGCCAAGAGGGCTGCACCTAAACAGGCGCCGCCGCTCACTTCTGCCAAGTTCCCGCCGCTGCGCAACCGGGGTCCCCCGGAAGCAAAGCCCGTGCAGCCGACGCCTATTCCGGCTCTGTCCTAGAGACAGCATCCTGCCGCTCCACCTGCACTTTCTCGTCCTATCCCAGCTCCCATAGCTCCCGTAGGCCCGCGTCCCGCTCCGTCGTCTTCACCTCAGTCGTCGTTAGCTGAGGACATGAAGACCGTGTTCGACGTCATTCAAAACGTGTACATTAAGGAAATTTCCGTTCTCGCACGCAAACTGCGAGCCGCCCGCTCTCCTCAAGAGCGTTTATTTGCGTTAGCCGAGCACCACTCGCTTCTAAGTTGGTTATAAATTTTTTTTTTCGTATAAATTCGTATATAATCAAATATAATGTCTAGACCCGCAAATCCCGCGTCCGGTCGTATCAAACCCAAGGGCTTATCCCTAGTTTCTTTTAACGCTCGTAGTCTCAGCACTAACCTTCCTGAGCTCAAACTGTTCCTTCAGAACAACGAGCCAGACTTATTGCTTCTTCAAGAGACGTGGCTCACTCCAAACCGCACCAGGGGATTCGCTGTTCCCAATTACGTGTTCATTCGTAAAAAGGCCCGATGGTTACGGCGGCACAGCTATTTATCACAAAAGAGGTTTCCACTGCACTGCTCTCCCTACCCCTCCTCTTCTCAACATGGAGGCCACTGTGTGTAGATTGGCTATGACTGGTCATCCGACCGTCCCCAACTAGTGACATCCATCATACCAGACCTATCCTTAGCGACTTCGAGGCCATTCTCGCCCTCGGCCATTCAATCATTAGGTTTGGAGATTTTAACTCCAAACATACTGAGTGGAAGTGCCTATCGACCAACCAAAGCGGTAGAGAACTCCCTAAAATCACTCAGCAACTCGACTTAGACGTCATCTCTCCCGTCACTCCCACTCACTATCCCGGCAACCCTAACTACTCTCCTGACATCCTCGATTTTGGGATCGTCAAACAAATCAACCTCGATCTCAGGTCTATCGAACCGCTCGATGACCTTGGCTCTGATGACCGCCCCGTCTCCCTCATGCTAGGACCGCCTAACAATCACGTCACTCCTCCTAAGACCTTTACGAACTGGAAAGGTTTTGAAAATACGTTAGCTTCAGCCTTAGAGGCCCCAAACTCTCCACTCGCGATCTCGCCCGACCAATTAGATAGCCCTGACAAAATAGATTCATTAGTCGACTCCCTCACTGATGCTTTCAACTCAGCCATCAGTGTAAACGAAAAGGTTGCTAAGCGAAGTATACCCAATCTACCCTCTCTACGCGGCTCTCCGGAGAGCCAAGAAATATCCCACGCCCGCCTATAGATCAGCTGCGAACAAACTACAACGTAAAGTTAGGTCTTGCCTCGCGGAACTCCGAGACGCTCAGTTTAACGATCTCATGGAGAATATCTCCCCGTCTTACGCGTAGACGCCGCCTCTCACATTCCTCCTCTCACTCGTCCCGACGGCACTATTGCCTTTGAAGCCGAAGAGAAAGCCGAATGCTTCGCCGACAGCATAGCGGCACAATGTTCGCCCAGCACGCAACCCGCGGATCCCTCCCACATCCAGGCGGTGGAGGACGAAGTTCTCCGCAGAGAATCTCTCCCCATCACCAACAACCCACTCAGTCTCTAATAATGAAATCTTGCTTCTCATTCGAAGTCAATAGTCCAAAAAGGCTCCGGATGCGGATGGTATTTCTAACCACGCACTCAAACACCTTCCTCAACAGGTTCTTACCTTGTTATCCATCATCTTCAATGCCTGCTTCGATCACAGCTACTTTCCAAAAGCTTGGAAAGCGGCAGTCATAGGCATTCCCAAGCCGGGCAAACCTCTGAACGTCCCGGCTAATGACAGACCCATCAGCCTCCTCAAGGCAATGTCTAAACTTCTCGAGAGAGTCATACTCTCTCGAATGCGGAACCATCTGTTTCCAACGGTTGGCGATCCTCTCATTTTTCCCCATCAGTTCGGCTTTCGCGCTAAACACTCCTGCCCTCAGCAAGTCCATCGAATCGTCGAGTACATACTTGACGGCTTCTATCCGAAACGAAAGAAAACGATCGCAGTTTTCTTTGACGTAGCCAAGGCTTTCGACAAAGTCTATCACAGCGGTCTCGTTTATAAACTCTACAAAATAGGCTTACCGGCTCGCATAGTGAGGATAATTGCGTCGTTTCTCAAAGACCGCACGTTTCGTTTCAAACGTGAAAGCCCGCTCTCCGCGCCTCGTCCCATAAAGGCTGGAGTCCCTCACGGCTCAGTCCTCGCCCCTCTGTTGTACACCGTGTACACTAACGACATTCCCATTCCACCAAAAGACGTCGAACTCGCCCTCTTTGCCGACGACACTGCCCTTTACACCAAAGGCGTCAGTGTCCCGGGTCTCACCAACAGACTCCAAAAGGCTGTAGACGCCCTCGGTGCATGGTATCAAAAATGGCGTATCGATGTGAACCCAGACAAGAGTTCTGCGGTTTACTTCGACTGCAAATAACGTCGTGTCGCTGACAATCTGCACGTTCGACTGTTAGGTACTCCCATCCCCTGGATGCGCACTACTTTGAGCACCTTCAGTGCTATGTAAATCCCAGCGGGTGACCCCTTTTGGGCCCCGCTAGCGCGGCCCCTTTCTCCAATTGGCGTCGCTCAGATGAAGGCTTAGTAGCAAAAAATTACACGAGCCGACAGGGGGATTTTTAGTGGGTAGTGGTTCTGGTAGGTGTCGGGACGAGTCCCACATAACACCGATCGCGCGCGCGGAGTATGCGTCAGAGCATTTTTTATCCTACTGCCCTTCCCGTGGAGGGGAACAAAAAAAAAGACATTAGCCTGTGTCGCCTACACCGCACTTGATTATTCGTAGTAGCGTTTATTTTGCTAAGATCCCTTCTATAACACGGTTTAATCAACTTTTCTCTAGCATCAGCCCGAAATTTTTCGAAATGAAGTAAAGAAACTAAAACCTGTCCAGACCCCATTATATTAAAAAAAACTTAGTGGTGTATAAATTTATCGATTGGTTATTGCAATCAAACTTAATATTGATCGTGAGTAGCTGAATATTAATAAAAACGGGAATGGAGTGATATTTAATAAATGACAACTTGTTGTAGACTACTTTATATCGATTATCAAGTTTTTGAACCAATTAATAAGCTTTTCATAAACATCCGAAGATGAAAAATAGATTAACTGCATTAGCACAATAATTGAAGACATTTAATTGATTCGTTCAAATATAGAATAAAAATTTATGCAAAACCTTCTTGAGGTACCGTGGCAAAGCAATTTCGCAAAAAATATTAAACAAATTTGTAAATTGTTATTTAACATTGTTGATTAGTCTAAGATAATAGTAAAATCCAGTGAATATGTCCCAATAAATGAACTAAATTCCATTTTTGAGACCAAAAATAAAGTCATTATATGCAACCTTTCCCCAACTCGAAACCTTATCAGAATACATATCATATCTTTGAGGCATCAACATCTCGGTAACGAAAAAAAAAACAAATTGCAATCAAAATTGATAAACAACAAATCGAATTACAGCAAAAGGGAAACGAAATTTTGACAGACAGTGTAGGCGAGTTCTTCTTACGACGGTTAAAGCGTTATTTTTTGCCAGTGAGTTTTAAATGATTTAATAACAACAGAGGTGATCGTAGTGCTTTTGTTAAAACTGCCAAGAAAACGTAATCCATTCAAATGATTCAGGCGCAGACCTAAATTTGCAGCTAGTTTGAATACGTCACAAAATAAAAGCAATAAAGAAAACCAAGGACCGATGTCGTTTAGCCAGACAGAGAAAAAAATGAGAAGTACGTTTGACCCTTGTCAAAGAATGCAATGTGGTTTGGACGTATGTTGATATATTTTGTGGAAACGACATAAAAAATTTAAATCACGGAGTGGATGATTGGATCGAGTTAAAACGCTATTTTTCGCAAGATTACGAAATAATCAAAGTATTTATAAGTATCAGATTTCATTTTAGATAAATTTAATTAAATTGATTACTTATGTTAGCGACGCAACATGAAACGGATTCGGCATAATAGGGACATAGTCATATAAGTAGTTTTGTAAATAACGCTAGTCCACGCCCTCACTACTTGCGCCCACACTCGAGCACCGGGTCGTTCACATTGTTAGTAAGTCATATGATTCAATGGTAATATTTGCTTGTCAGCGCTATCGCTACTTGTGCCCGTCCTCGGATGGGTGGTCATTTTCGAGTGTGACGTAAGCAAGATCTAAAAAGATTCTTATAGGAAATTAGGATGTTATAGGAACCTAGGTATAGGTATATTTTGAATGCTATTTTGATAACATTGATTGTTAGCGACGCAACATGAAACGGATTCGGCATAATAGGGACATAGTCATATAAGTAGTTTTGTAAATAACGCTAGTCCACGCCCTCACTACTTGCTTCCACACTCGAACATCGGGTTGTTCAAATTGTTAGTAAGTTATATGATTCAATGGTAATTGTCTTTCGCGAAGTCGGACTCGGGGCTGATTTTGTATATCGGTTTCCCCCAACAACTTATATATAATTTTAATATAAGTTGTTTTAATTCAGTATTAAAGGGGTTCTGATTTTTGTTCTTTCTATTATTATCATCTACCTTTGTGCTAATTAATTTATCATATCCATTGTTTATACAGTTCGCTTTTCATTTACCTAAAGTTCCTAAATAGGACCTGAGTAATTAAGAAGGAAAACACTTCTCGTTTTACCTAATACGATGTGGTATGAAAAGAAAGTAAGTAACTAATTCAAAAGAGATTTTTGTTAAAGCCTGTCCTTTTATCACTTTGAATTTCTCCAAATTCAAGTATCGGCGCAACCCCGCCCAAGTTTACATTTGGCAAATCCGATTGATTAATAAAATGTCACTTCCTTTTGAACTCTGATCAAAGGAGCGATTCGTTTCAATTCGAACCGAGTTAGCATTACTAAACTAAGCAATTTGAATTAATCGTATCGGTCGGTCGTCCTTTTTTATCAGCAAATAACAAGATTTTTACAATTAGGACGTGTTTTACTTTTTTCGAAAGTTTACCATACAAATATAGTATGATGCAACATTAATAATAATTAATTTTCATTTCAGATAGATCTTAATTGTACAGCTTTGCGGTAGAACAAAAGTTTAAATGTGTGTACGTCAGAACAAAACAACACTTGATTGCTTTAGCTTCAAGCTTATTATATTAAAGCCATAAACCGTAAAATATGCCATAACGAACAAAGCGAAAGCATGATTTATTTATAACCATACAGACGATAGGTGAAAAATCGTCTACGCTGAGTACCTGGCGCTGCAAAACAAACATTGAACAAACTAGCTTGTTAACCTACATACTGCTCTAAAGTTCCAACTCTTTCAATCGTCCCGGCCTATAGGTGGCGCCACTTGTATTACCATATGAAAAGGCACAGGAAATTGGTTCCGGAGCACATCCACGACGCGCCATGATTTGTATCGATTGACTGAGATAAATTTGCGGTCGACGAGGAAAAAAATGCGTTCAATTCTACGGCTGCGTGACGGATATAGGGCTGGCAATGGACCTTTTATAATAAATATAACGAGCATTCAAGGTCGTTTTAGGGCTATCCTTGCAGACTTGGAATTCACCCCAACTTCAACTTCACAACAACCGTACTCGAAAACTTTCATCTGGACGGAAGAGTGGCAGAGTGGGTAGTAGCCCTACTTCATACGCCAGAGGTACCGATGTTTGTTCTCAGGTTATGGTTGTTGATATTCATATATTATGTATGGTTATTCTGGGATCCCCTCATACAGTTGGCGTGTTTGTCTGGAGATTTATTATTGTTCAATAAAGTGCATTACTACTATTTTGAATATTATATTTAGTGTGCACAAAATCACCTACGAATAACCTATGATTTATAATGTTAGTTATGTTTAATAAAAAATATAAGTATCATATCCCAACAACAAGTGATCTACTAAAATACTTAAAAATTATAATACATAAAACCTAATTGTATATTAACACCAGTAGATATTTTAAATTTATGTTTTAGTAAGAGGCAACCCTGTACTGAATGGCTCTACTTTTGTAAGCGCGTAGAAGCAGATTTGTTAAAGTTGGAGCCAACTGACCATTGATGGACAGTGAATTAGATTATGGCGGGTTAGTGGGCGGAAAAATACTTATTATTCTCGCTGATATAACTAATAGGGAAAATTCTTTGGCTTTTAACATGGCAGTAGTCATAGTCACATACCAGAATTTCTACTCTTATGATATAAGCCTAACAATAAAATAGTAAAATCCAATATTGTTACTGTCATTAATAATAATAGATTTATCCCAAATAAAAACACAATTTTTGTTATATTCACTTCCAGTCAAGGAAGAGAAATCTATATTCAGATTCAAGCCAGGAACGTATGTCCTTTTTTCATACACATTGCAGATTTAAATCCATCCGTCCGTTTATAACCGATATGAAAAATCTGAATACGTAACGAATGAGGTACTGAAAATACAGGCCACACCTAATCTGTCCGTTTTAAATTGTTACACGTCCGCTTATATGCGGCCGGTCGTCCATAGAATATTGAAAGGCCGTGCCCTCTCATAGACGCTATATTTTATTGACTTGTAACTATTAAATGGGCTAGCCTCAATATTGGTAAGGAAGGCCCGTGTAATTGAATCCTTAAATTGGAAGTGTAAATTGAACAAAATTTTTTGTGTTTTTGTTTTTATAAATTTAGACAGCTGGTATTTAAAACTATATAATCATTTTTTTTAATTTTGAACGAAGCATAATGTAAACCTCAATTTATCTGCATGCTTCTGTAAAATGATTGAATAACCATATTGTAGATCGATATAGATGATACAGTAAGTCGGGAAACCAACCTGTCATTTTCAATTAAAAACATGATCACCTTTACTTTGATCCATATATAAGAATCATTGGCGCAGACTTGCCCTAAAAATAGGATCTTGGTGATTCCCTATATGGCGTTCATGTTTATACACGAGTAGTCTGGCTCGAGTGACAGAAAAAAATGATCTCCCGTAAAAAGACAGGATCGCCCGTTGCATTAGTGTTGAAAAAACAACCAGAAAATCAATGAGGCAATTAATAATCCATACACATAGCTGGAGGCTGACTAGGGATATATTGGTCAAGCAGAATTATGTTAAATGTATTACAACGCCTCAAGCAAGATAGAACGACTTGAACCTTAGTGTTACTTCATAAAGACTAACTTTGCAAAGATAAACATTGTATTTGTGTTTTCTGAGAAAAAATATTACAAGTCCTAGAGACACTGTGAGAACCTTGGTTAACTGCATTCAGAAATACAGTTATTTACTCAGGATGTTTGTCTATTTCTCAAATTACTAAAAGAAAAATACGATTGATTTTTGTTTTAAGGGCTTGCAAACGTGTATCAAATGTTAAATGTAGGTACTCGTATGAACAGGCACATTGAGAATGCTAATTAAGGCACATATAACATAAAATATTCTTGGTGAGTTTGCTGAAAATAATCAGATTCGAGTTTGAGGAATATTTTTTGTAATTTTAGTCTCATATTATTTTTCGGGTTTTATCTAATGTACTTATTGATTACATTTACTATACAGGTTTATTATAATATGCAATAAGGTATCTTACTCATAATTGCTCACTCTCAAAATTTAATCGCAACATCAAACTGCAATCTTTACAATCGCTCCGAGGGTTTTATCATGCCACTGCATAAAAAATATTGCAAATCTACACAGGCGAAAAACACAACCAGAGCGACGCTAATTTGAGATCGGTCTAACAAATGATCCCCCAGCCGTAGCCATTGTGATTATAACTTGATTTATGCTACAAAACCAACCACTTATCGAGAATAAATTAAGACATTCGATATATTTTGAAATTTGTTCCAAGCACATCGCTGGTAAAGTTTATGTTTATTGGGCTAAAGTCGTAGCAAAAATGACAATGGATCTAAAGATATATAGTAGACCCTGGAAGCTTGGGGCAAGCGGGCGGGGCATGTTCGGTTAACATGTTCATAATATTAGATTCAAAAATATGAGTGCTATCATTTTGTGAATGAAATATGAATATTTGGAGAGCCATTTTATTTTAAGTGAGATTAAGATTTCCTACAGCTCTTGAGGTATAATTTAATTTATGAAGATTACCAATTTGTAATGAATTTATCTTTGATCAAGGTTAAGAATATATTATACAGATATCATAAAAACGGCTAAATGTGTGTTGTTTTCTTCTTTTGAATACTCTAAAAGTTCCTCGTAGTTATTAAAGTAAGATAATATTTTTACGACTGTCCTAAAGGTCTTTACACCTAATTGATATCAAACCTACCGTATCAAGATAATTTACGAGTATACGCATATAGATAAACAGTACGTCAAAACGTAACGATGATATCTTAAACGTATATCGGCAAGATTATTGAGAAATCGGCAAGTGTTGGCACAGGTTCAGCGCAAACCCCGCCTTGCCACTTCAGTCTGTAGTACGATTCCTGGAAATTAGTGAATTTAGGGACAGTCTCTAACGGATCAAGCATCAAAATTGTTTAATGAAATGCAAGTGGCTCTAGCATGATTTATGACTTCTGATATTATACACAATTTAATATAGAATGTGTTTTTAGAGCTATTAAAATTAGTAAAGCTCAAGAATATTGTGAGTTTTCAGATCACTGGATCACAAACGTGTGCTCTGATTAACCATGTGTGCTTAACACAGTTAATATACAATTTAAGATTTGTTGACGACCGACATATGAGCTTGAATTAATGAAGACGCTTAAAGCTTGTACCCACAAATTCGTTATCTTCGTTCTTAAAATACATTTCTTTTCAACTTTTGGGAAAACAAGTTTTATTTTTGTGTAATTTTAGTTGTGTTAAACTGTATTGAATTCAAATACGTAATTTGTTATCGAAGGTATTTTGAATTGAAAAGGCAATGTTAATTAAGTAGATTATAGTTTAGCCGTGGATTCGCAATTGTGTTTTAAAAATGCCATAAAATGTTAACAATTTTGTATTGCAAGCAAACTTTACAGAGCTTCCTCTCAAACTTTCAAACAAACAGTAGATAAATAAAATACATGAGTTAAAACGTTAACATTGTTTCATGTTTCAGCAAAATCATGGTTAGCCACAAAATATTTCAAAACTGTTACACTATAAAATTATAAATTTTTTCCCTAAATTATTATATTTCTGTTTAAAATGGATAGGTTATTTAACATCTCTGCGTACAATATATTCAAGTAAAATAATTTGTTTATAAAAATTAATTAACTTTTTGAATCTACTAATTTACCTACCAGGAAAAAAAATAGATTACACGACCTTAACCTCTTTTCTCTGTACAACAAAAGTAAAGTTAAGGGATCTCTCAATTTGAACAGGACAAAAGGGCCTGCTTGCAGTAGTCGCATCAACGTAAGTACGGGCTTATTTGCTGAGTAGTTAGCTGAGATACAATCACGAACGAAGGTCTGAAATTAATAGCTTCGCGCCGCCAGAACCTACCGTTATTAAATATCTTGATAAAGGCTTTAAGGAGCTTCCTTAAGTTTTTTAGCTGATTGCTATAAACAATAAAGATTTAGTTTTTAGCTAAAATAAATCTTAAGTTATTACCTTATAATAATTTTTATAAAGCTTTCCAAGAGTTCTACACGACACGACTACAGAGGCACGCCCAAACTATAAATAAAACATGTTATAAAACAAAGTTATTTAACATTATGGACGAAAGAAAAAGTTTTGATTGTTATTATAGCATTTTAACAAATATTTTAACATATAGCAACAACAACAATAACAGTTTGTAAAACATTTTATTGTTTTATGCAACAATGTTGTATAACTTTCAGGCGACGTAAACCACTCTGAAGGCTAGTTCAATCAAGATAAAGTATTGACATGTCAGACACCCACCACTGCAACAATGTTATGTTGCACGGTTGTTATGGACATAACAATGACATAAACGAAGTTACCAGTATGGACGTGTTATTTAACATGATTTGTTAATAGTTTAGACGCGCCTTAACGTAATTTAATCGTAGAATGTGTAATAATACACTGTATATACCATTAATCTTTAAAGCTTGCTTAGACTTGTCTCAAACTTATCTCAAATGTGTTATCAAATAAAAAGCGACTTTTTTTTACTACTAAGTCACACATAGTGGTGAAAATTTCAGAAAAAAATTGGCTACCATTTTGACAAGATTGACGTAACATGTTTTCAGAAAATGTATACTAGATATAAGTATAGATTTCAGCCTAAGTTATTGAAGTTTAACTTTATTAAGTTAACAGTTTCTATATTCCCAATTTCACGAACACTGACCATCTTTCTTTTCCGGTCCTTTTAAGCCGTGGTAAATTAGTCAGAGAATTTCCATAGGCCTTCTCAAAACATACCTTTCTCCCAGTCTGATGTGGCAAAGGTGGTGGGCCAATGAGGCGCAAGGGCGGCGGCGCCTGCGGCAGCGCCGCCAGCAGCGGCGGCACCAGCGGCATCACTCCACCCATCGGCAGCGCCACCGCGAACTTTTGCATGCCCATGGTCCACGGCAAAAACCAGCCGCCTCCCGCCTGCATGGCGCCCCCGCCGCCTGCCCCGTACCACGCCAGTGCGACGAGCTAACTGACACACATCAACACACACCACTATGGATGCGGACGCCGTGGCGTGCGCACGAGTTGAACACTTTCACACATATACCTGTTAACAAGGAAAATGTGTCGTTAGTTAAAGGTGACAATGTGGTGGTGAAAGGTGACAAGGTGGAAATGTAACCAAGAAGTCAAAAAACTAAACCCATAATATGAGGTTTGTCGTAAATGGAAATCGAATCAAAAAATAAAATTTTAGAGCATGTCCTATTCAAATTTAAGAATGCCACTACCAATTACACACAATTAATGCTTAAGAATATTATTTTAAAGAAATTATTGGTAAACGATTATTAAAAATTATGTCTATACTTTAATGCCACATATTTAAAGTAATTCAAGATAAAAAGAATTTTCTAAAATGCTCTAAAAGAAAATAGTTTAGTGTGTTGAACCCAGTAGATATCTATTAATACTAGACGCAAATTGCTTCTAATGCCAAATGACGAATGAACCGATCAACCACGCGCTCCTCAAATAGATCAAAGTATTGCTTCGTGTAGCAAGCAATTTATTGGAGCATAAACTGTAAGAATACTTTACAAAACGTGTATTCTTCGGTATCAAATATGTGACCGTGCATCCACCGTGAAATTGAATGTAGCTTGACTCCCTGATGCGCAATGTTAACTGACACCCTTCGCTCACTTACCGAAAATTCATTAAGTATTGGCAAGGAGACAAAGTATTTTGAAATAAAAATAATTACAGGTATCGCGCCTACAAACATTAACAAGGTGCGTATCTTAAGACATATAAACGACAGTTAAAATTTGAAACATTTGCCCTAGAAACATCATGTCGTGTCATTAACTGTGTTACAAAGTTTAGACAATCGTCCGTTACGCTAATTTTCTTTGTTTAAAAACTTGGACGCTGCTCAAAACCGCAAACTTATTTGAAACGAAATATCCGAAAATAAACCGCGCGAAGATACCTATGCGCTAAGACAGACCGAGGATAAGTCTCGTAAAAGTTAAAATAAATGATTCGGAATTGTCTAACAATTTATGTACTTTCCACACGTTGGTATAGAAGCCAATGCTAAAAATAAATAGCTACGATCCTACGGAATTGAAAAATCATTACGGTCTGTCCTTATGAAACCCAATTGAAAACATATTTAAAGAAAAGTGTGCAAAAGCAGAACGGCGGCAGCTTTACCGAGATGTTTACAGTTTTTATGATGACATTTACGTTATATCGTGCATAAAACGTTTCATCTATTAATATTTTCATCAATAGATAACAAAAATGCCGTTTTTTTAGTATTGCATGATTAATAAAGTAAAACAAGGATCAAAGAGTAACCTTAATAGTATTCGGATAGAATACGATTGTTGTTAACCTTGTGTCTCAATTTAAGAAGTAAAGAAGCTCATTTGCATTTGGCACTATGTATTCGGTTTAAGAGATCTTTGTAATGTTTGTCTTTTTCAGATCACCAATTTTGCTACTAAATAACCGTTATTAGGCTTTTAATAAAAATATATTTTGTTTCAATTTCTACATATAAAATCAGATACAAAAATTACCTTGATAATAGAATTAAATTGTAATAACCACGTAAAAACCCAAAAACGACCCTTTTCAATATTAGGTAACCCAGTTGATTTGAATAACATCGCCGCAACGTTAGGCAGAAACAGCCGTATGCGACCGATTCTGGCAATATTATTGAGTTAGTGGGAACCATTCAATGCAAATGACACTTATCTGGGATCTACCCGTTGTCCCGATTCCAACAGAGGAGAACAAAAACTCGGTCGCGGGTTACCAAGATAGCGATACCTATAAAGCGATTAAGAAAAATAATATATATATTTAAGGTATATTCTGTATTTATTAGTAAGTTAAGTACTCGTAGAAATACATAACAAAACATAAGCAAACAAGTGGTTTCGTAATAAAGAAACGTCCGTCAATATACAAAATGAATTGTAACAATGACACAGTGTAATGCGGACCATCAAATAAATCTCGATAATTATTCTATTGAAATTCAGAAATGGTTAATAGGATACCATCAATCAATTTACAAAAGAACTTACAAGCAACAACGGGGAACATTTTACGATTGAACAAAAGTACGCAACTCACGTTTTAATGTTTGGGAGAAAAAACTTGGCCGGATCAATAAAACAGTTGAATGCACAAAAACCCGATGGAACAATGCCGGTCATAGTTCACTTCATAAATCGGGGGATTCGGACAATTTGTCGGACAAAGGGACCATTATTCGGTTGTTACCGCATGTCACACTACCTGCCGAACCTTGGAGGATATCGTTATGAGCTACGGAAGACAACAATGGCGATCTAAAATGATGCTTTACTGATGACGTCCGCGGATGTCATGGTGTCCACGTACGATTTAATCAAATATTTACATGAAATTGTTATAAAATTTTAATGTCCATATTATTTATTGGTTTTTATTAGATATTACAAACTGTGGTAATATACTTTTTCTTTTTCCAAATACTTTTTACATTTTGGATAAATATTATTATGGTGGTCTACAAAAAATTATAAAAGGTTTTTTCTTTCAAATTAAAAAGATAATTAGGTATATTAGTGTGGAACACCTTAATTATAGTGATTATCTTGAACATCTGAATATACGCTAATTTAATTTAGTTCGTGTTCCAAAGCGCCCATTCCGATTACACCATGAAACATCGCCGCCGGTTCACGCTTCATTTTGAATGCAATTAAAATTTGCCAGAACCAGTTTGTTACTGCAACCAAAAAACCCTTTTATTTTCATTTTGTGACTTTCTTCGTCGGAATGAATAATCGTTTTTTTGCTTTTATAAACATTTTTGTCTTTTTCGAAATGAACTAACGAATTTTGGAAATTACCTTTTTATTGTCACACGGAGAAGCAACTTTTTGATGCAAATAAAAAGTTAAATCATCTTGTTGTTGAGTATGAATTCGATTTGAATTCAGCTAATAATTATGGAAAATGAAAAATAAATCAAATTGAACCGGTTCGTTACGTAGATGATGTAATTGGACTGTAAAAAACTTTTTTTATCTTTTCTTATGAAAACTCGAAGAATGTTCTTTGATGATAGCAAAGGTCTTCCTAAAACGTAATAATCGAATAAAAAGTATCTCGTAAATCGTGAAACGCGGCGGGGAAGGCATAATGCTTGCAAATTGCGACCAGGGCACTGACGCAACCTTACGCGCCCTTTTTCCAACAAACTTATTTCAGAGGCAATAAATTACAACAAAGATACTCCTTGGACCGACTGGAATCAAATAAATTTTGAGCTTTGACATTTCGGTTGTTTTTAAGAGGTCTGCACAATAATTTGGTTATTAGTTAACAAAATAATTGGAAGGCACTGAATTGTAAGCAAAAAGACCGTATTTTGTTCGTTTCGAATTTTGCTTCGAAAATCTCGCTAAGTTAGCAATACAGCTATTTTTTACGGTACAGATGACAACTTAGTGATACATTGAATAAATAAACAAGAACATACCTTTTTAACTCGTAAGAGTAAAACTTGTATTATTTACAAGCCTTAAGAAAACAGCTGGGAGAGGAGACAACCATGTCTGATATAGATTGATGGAACCATCCAGTGACGTCACAGGGAAATTAGTATGTATTAGTTCTGCTTGATCCACTTTCTTGTTTTTGTTCAGTATTATATTGTGTAACTTTTTATTATATTCTTATTAGGTCTACATTAATAATGGATTAGTTCTTGATTAAATAGAATACTTTCTTAGTAAAAAATAAAATCTCGCATCAATAGGGTATTGTCAACTGTGTGGATTGAGAATATATTGTTCAAACCTAAAATACATGTCTTAAATACAAAAATGTATTAAAATAGCCATGAAAACAATGTTAGGATTGAAACGATTGAATTCGTCGTATATTTTGATTAATTTACGTGAGGTAAATTTTCGAAAATCATGTTTGGATAAAGTTTAAATCAAAGTCTTAATAGCAAACATGAAATCAAAATGTTTCTAAAATTTGAAACAAATAATAGATCCAGACATTCCCAGAGGTCCCGTAAAAAGTCAGCTCAATCGAATTCCCCCCAACATAAAGGATATTTTGATATAGAAGAATACATTTTCGATGTCAGTTGTGTATGAAACCTTATCACGTCTGATTAAAGAAAATGAATTTAAGAGGTTAGTTGAGTTCTAAAGAAACTAACTAGGATACTCATATACCATTTAAGTTAATCATCATTCATTTATGCACAATCTTGATCCATTTATAAATAAATAAAGATTATAACGACAAAGGATGTTTAAAGTCAAAAGTGCAGGTATGATTTTTTCTTTCTATTCTAGTGAATAATCACTGTTAGTAAAATTAAAAATAGAACAATAAGTTAAATAATACGTTTGAATAATTCGTCCCAAAGTTGTAACTAAAATGAATCACCTATTAATAAGAAGAAAACTGGCTGGTCCAGGATAATGGGTACACGAGAATTCAATTACCACTTACATTGGACGAAATAATTATTAAACATTAACGCAGTCATAAGAAAGAGAACGTACAAGTTTTAACAAGAAGGCTAATAAACAAAACGAGATTCGTTTGCCATTAAAATTTCATATTAATGACCGAACTGTGAACTATTACTTATGTTACTAATATCAGACAAGTAATTTTGATAAGAAAGAGTAAAGGGTACTCAAATCCTTTCTTAACGAGGAAGGTCCATTCATCTACGAGGATTTCAAGAGAGATCATTAAATAAAGGAATAAAATGTTTATATATTTGTGTCTAAAATGCCAACAAGTGTAGGTAGCAAGATGATTTACGGTTATAATATCCTTGATAGGAAAGGGATCTTTTTGACCGATAATAAAAATTTTGTATTGCTTTTTGTTATTTTATTACAAACTTCCGTAAAGACAACGTTAGGATCTTCGGGTGGTCTGAAATACTGCGCTAATGAGCTGACTAAACAGTTTATAACTTAACATCTATCAAGTTAAATACGTAAACACAAACCCCGAGTGGTCTTTAATTATAAAAATGGAATCCTAAAACTTCGATACGTCTGAACGGCAAACCTCGAATGCCTTTTAAATTTACAAGCGCGCTCCTTGAATTTTGAAAACATTATCTTTTTGCATTCGTTTTTATGGATTCTCATTCTTATCTGATTATGCTTATGGAAACAATGCATGTAAAACCAAGTAAATTGTATGTCATTTTTTAAATAACTGTTTACAAACATTAATTCATCGAAATCTACTTTTATATTGTGGCTCTTAACTAAAAAAAAGTCAATATTACGATTTTTAAATTCGAAAAAAAAAAATGGATTATTTACTTAGAACAACATTTCTTATCAAAGGTTGGCACATAATACATATATAGAGGGTACGAAAACTTCTTTAGACCTTGGTGCAGCAATATGTGATGAAACTTATATAGAAAGGTTTCAAATTGTTTCTGACACGTAAAATATGCAGGATGGACCTCTTCACGTGCCATCGTTTGTGTAACATTAAGTAGAAAGTTAACTGTAGCTACCTTGAGATTGCGATTCCATCAAACAAATTTAAGCATACAATGAAAAAAGCCGATTTTTTCAAATTTTTCTAGTTGTGGTGTTTTGGAGGATGTTTATCATGTTTAAAGGAATGTGTTCGTAACGAATCTTTTAAAACTGAGCTTATAAGAGAATATAAACTAAATATTATTGATATTAGACTATAAAGAGTATTCTAACTGAACCACATCCAAATGTTGTCCGTCTACCTATTATTTTACCATTCTTTGCAATAAAATAGTATTTAGGTAATACTTAAATATGTATGGCCTGCACTATTAGCATATTTGTAGAGTTAAAATTATTTACAAGGTTTCAATGGGGCTAACATAGTCGATTTATGACGAAAGTCCCCTAAAAAAATAGAGAGAAAATAATATATGTAGTGACTTTTTATAGCTTATCACTGGTATTAATTGTTTGCGAGCTGAACGAGATGTCTAAAACATTTGTAGTATGGAAGTAACGTATAGCCATGAATGCTTTTAACAAGAGATCAGACGCTACAAACATTATGAACCTAAATGGAAGGTTCTAACATTAACGTATGCACATTTATAATCTGGCCATATCAATCCATCACCTTTGGTCAGAGACCAGAATAACCTAATGGGCCAGAAGCGACCAAAATATGTAGTGCTAATACCAGGTAGCTACGAACACAAGATAAATGCAAATAGTATTCGCCGTCCGCTTTCAAATTTCCATACAGTTACTGTGAACGTGCTTTTGGATTTGATTTTGATGGCACAAAATGTTGGTGGCTTATGTAAATCCCGTATACAGTAAACCGAACTCAGTGGTCAAAGGCGGTCCAAGGTTGTTCAACATTGCATCAATTCACAATTTTATAGTAAATCACTTAGGAGTAATGTAATACGTCGGGTAATCTGATTAAATGATCGTCGCCGGTTGAGGGCTTACACATTTGCAAAATATGTAGATTTATGCGCATATTGTCAAACTTTAGTTTCGTATATTTGAATTTATGAATAATTAAAAATAATATACCATGTAGCCAATGTGAAAGAATTTCGGTATAACAGTGGAATCTATTATATTATTAAAACATAGTATTTCTGTAATCCAATTTATTTGGTTGAATATCCTGTGTAAAAAATTCAAACTTATTTAAAATCATAAACTGCCTTATAGTCAACGCGCAGCAGTTTTGACTTACACGTCGGAATCTAACACAAACGCCCGCATTTTTAAACGTTTACTCGAGATTTCCTCCCCTCGACCTTAGCTAAGGAAATTTAAAGGAATTTCTCAAATCTCCCTTGGAATTAATATTCATATAAGTTATCTCAACCTTTCCTAAAGTGAGGTTGAGTGGAGATGTGACGTAATTTTTTAATTACAAGGATGGCCGCACTTTATGTAATTCTGGTTATGTTCGTCTAAGACAGGTTTAAAATGTCTATCAGTCAACAAGGCATACAAACATACTTTGAAAAGAATTTGACCAACACTGAGGAAATCTAAAGATACGTTTCGAGGAACCTCGACTTGACTTTAGTTCGTCTCATTACGATAGCGTCGGGTCGGTGGTCGCACACTTCCCTTTAATATGGTTAAGGAGGGCGCTGGCTGGATCCGGCGTTAACCCGTGAACAGGTGCTGTGTGAGGATGTTCGTCGTTTTGATAGTTTGTGGGGACTTGCCGAGCTAACAGATGCATTTAAGAACTATTTTGGATGGAAATATTAAATTATTGTATTCTATTTTTTGGCTATTGTCTCAACTCCAGTGAGAAAATTCCTCAAGTCGAGGATGAATATGTCAAATAAAAATAACAAAATCCTCAACTGAGGATGAATCGAGTGAAGAAAATTTTGAGAAAACTGCTAAGATTACGGTAAAAGATGATCTTTTTAAATCAATCACTAAAAGAATAATAGTGTGACAATATGTATGAAAACTGAATCAAACAAACTCACAGTAATGAGCTATTTGAAAAATAGTATAAGAGTATAATGAATGTGGCGGTAAATTAACAGCAACATGACTTCGACGTCTAAAAATGGGCAACGCTAAAAAATTACCTCACATTCAACATTGAAACTTCTTTAAAAGTGCACGTCGTTTAAGTTCTTGTTGTGAATTAATGAATATAATTACATGAATAGCGCATCGTAAACAATTTTGCTGTCGCAATCCATATAGCTCACAAGTATTGCAGATTGAATTTAAAATTATAAATCGAGAAAAAATAAATGAAAAATACGTAGGCATGGGAATAATAATAATAAATACCTACACGAACACACTGACTGTATGGCCCCAAAGTATGCAGAGCTTGTGTTATGGATGACCTTACAGCGAACTGGGGAACCCAGAATAAACATACATATATGAATATAAAAAACGATGACCCGTGAACAAACAACTGTGTTCACGGGTCTCACACTCACACAAATAAATGCCCCGCAAAACAGGACTCGAACCTAGGACCTCCAGTGTGATTAGTAGCCCCGCCTTATACGTCACTTGGCCCTCAAAATCTTTCTATTTTGTTTGAACATAGAAAAAACCAATTACTTAAACTTAACTTTAAAAATAAACACCAAACGACGACGTATTCGCCGTAGTAATGACAGAAACAATAACCAGAGGACGTGTTAGAGACGATCCACTTAAAGTTTTTTTTTTGCCGCCGAAGCAACACCCTCACGGGAGGGAGGTGGAAGATTCGTCATGAATACCACCGCAGCCGTCTGCGGGGTGATGTGGGACTCACCAAAGTGGCACCTACCCACTAAAAACCACCTTACCGGCTGTAGCATGGGAATGCTGTGCAGCCTTCATCTGAGCGACACCCGGGATGGGAGGTGGGTGCGCAAGCAGGGACCCGCTAGAGGGTCGCTAGGCCGCTGAGAATACTAATCACTTAAGGTGCAAATGACCTGTTATATGATGATTATACGGCCTAGGCAGCCTTAAGCTGGTCCAGATTAGCCGAGAGCTGATGGGGGGGATCCGAGAGTGCATTTCACGGTCTACGGACTTTGTACCTCGACGGCATGGACGGAGCAGTATAAGCTACTGACTCGCGTATTAAGGGGTTAGGGTGCTTGAAAATTGACTTTAATTTGTTATTAAATTAGCTTGCGGTGGCGTAAACTCAAAGCTCTTAAGAGTAAAATAAAATCCTTTTTAACCGGATTTTATTGCGTTTAATTCTATTTTTACACTTTAACCTGACGTTTCGGTATCTTTACAGATACCGCGGTCACGAGTGGCTATGATGACAGGCGTCTTGACAGTTATTAGCATTCAATAGTTTCGTCGCATTTAGTCCACTTCGCACTTAGTCTTTTTCGCATCTGGTCCACTTTGGGTGTTTGAGGTACCATCATTCTGTCTGGTTACCATAACATAAGGCAAAACCTTTCTTTGGCACCAGGACAGTGTATTATGAGATGTTTATTTATT
This sequence comes from Marasmarcha lunaedactyla, assembly GCA_923062675.1. Lineage (NCBI taxonomy): Eukaryota > Metazoa > Arthropoda > Insecta > Lepidoptera > Pterophoridae > Marasmarcha > Marasmarcha lunaedactyla. The sequence continues at coordinate 14,131,026 of OV281346.1, read as the reverse complement.
TGTGTTGTCTTAATTCATTTAGGTATTGGTTTAGGTTAGGTTTGTATGAAGTTAAAACACTGTCCAATTTAAGTACCATTTCCAGCTATTCACGAAAAGCGACTTTCGCGAACATCAAGTGTTTATGTTTAGTTTTATATTCGAAAATCTAAAAAAAACTGCTGCTGAGATGGCGTTAAACATAGCCACGTAAACAAATTTTACTTAACGCTCTCATTGTCAAAAGTGGACCAAATGCGAAATGGACGTTTCGCGAAGTGGACCAAATGCGAAATTGACCAAGTAGACCAAATGCGACGAAACGCATTCAATCATCTCCATTTATATCTCAGTCTCAGTCAGTCAGTTACGCAGTCGAGCGTACAGGATTAACACAAAAAGTGTTGACAGTGTCTTGAGCTTGAGGTTGCAGTTTTTTGGACGTCGTATTTTTTGTTTTTCAGTATAGGATCCCATGTTGGCGACAGCTTCCAACCATGTTCTTTAGTGAATTTGGGGTGTTTCTTAATTTCAAAAGCTTTTCTTAAAAGAAAACTAAAAAAAGAAATTTAAAAAAATGTATATAAATAATTCATATGTTTAATGTAAACCACTAGAAAAAAAAAATTGACAATGTCAAAATCGACAAACGGCTGAATTATAAATAAAAACCATTGAGAACGTCAAAAATAGCGACTATTTTGACGAAAATCTTTAAATTTTTTATAGAAAGACAGAGAATTGGACGTGCATATCATAATTATCGCTACCATTAGCACAAAGCCATACCAAAACAATGTTCTACAGCCTAACTTAGTTTTCCAAAAAAATATTCCAGGTTACTAATTATTTTGTTACAGAGTACGTGTCCCAATAATTTTTCGTATATATTGTGTGTGATTACGGAATAAGATTTAAGCGATGTTCGGTTCGATAACTTTGCATTTTATAATAATTATGTAATGCCAACGTAAGTTGTTTTGAAAAAGGCATAAAAACACACATCGCTTTACAGAATCTCCACGATTTTATTATCACAAATCTGTACAACACAAGAATTATAATCGCTTATTCTTGCAGATGATATCTATGTAAACAAACATTTTATACAGTAATGGAAATGTATATTATTCCTAGCGCTGTTTAAAAAGTACCTACCACTTTGTTCCTTGATTTGATTGAGTATAAATTACAGATTTGTTCTGATTTACTTTTATATTTTTTATTCATAAAAGTTATAGCAGGATTGAATTATATTCTTTGTTAATTTTTTCTGCAATAATACAGTATTTAAATAACTAACTAAAGTAAATATTTAATAAACTAAAAAAATTATTAACTAAAGCCTGAGTTCACATAAAATAAATTGTAAGGAACATTTAATTGTCCAAAGTAAATGATATTTCACAGTACGTATATGAAATTAAATTGCCATATCTAATCAAATAAATGTAAGATTCGATAAACGGTTAAATAAAATTATAATAAATCTCCAGAAAAACACACCAACTTTGTTCGGGATGACCATACAGCGAACTGGGGGGGGGACCCAGAATAAACAAAAATATATAAATACAAACAACCATGACCCGAGAACCAACATCTGTGTTCATCACACAAATAAATGCCCCGGCCAGGACTCGAACCTGGGACCTTCGGCGTATGAGGATAGGCTACTTACCACTACACCACTCGGTCGTCTAACTTTCAAAATAGGTGAAATATAGTATGGAATGGAACTTAAACTACATGTTGAGTACATTTTGTTGCATGTTTACGTTGGGGATCAAATCAATTCAAGTAATGGGACTCATTTATGTATACTCTGTTTTACAAAAATCTATTTAGTGGTATACTCTAATTAAAGGGCTCTTCAATGTCTAAACATATTTTGAAGTAGTAAATGCGACATTACAGTTAACCAAAAACGTTTTAAAATCATACATATATGCATTCATATGGTATGTAAATGTAGGATATACATTTCCTCCTTGTACCCAAGTATGTTTGAAAGCAAAAAAGACTCTCTGTTAACAAGGTAAACATTATTGGATATCTCTATTTGTAAACTAGTGAGTATCCGAAGTTAGGTTTTAGTTTAAGGATCTTTTGGTTCTTGTTTGGTTAATGACCAACTGAGTTAAATGGTATTAATGCATATATATTTTTACTAGTTTTCATCCGCGAATGCGCTCGCATATCCCTCGGGAACAGTACTATTTTTCTGGACGATATGATAATTTTTTGTATCCCTGTAATGGATGTAAAGTTTCATGCTGATCGTTCCTGACAATCGTTCATCAGGTAAACAAAACAAACTCTGAATTACAAAAGTAATATAACAAAAGATTTTTTTTTTATATACCTAATTAACGTGAACACCTATTTTATAAATATGTACGAATCCGGTAGTTTATCTTGGTATTTGGTTTCGGTTTCGGTACTATTTCGATCAAACATTATTAGTGTGTTATTCGATCAGACATTATAAAGTAATTTTGACAGGATATATCCAAATTATTTGCATAATTGCAAGTTCATACACAGCTGCTTTTAGTGTAGGTACAGTACAGTAAATGTTAATTTGGAATCTGTTTAAATGAGGTTATTTGTTTAATGGTTATCCGATTGGTTCGACATTGACTATGTAAATATATTTTATTTATTTTGTAGGTACACAATCACTTCCAGTGAGTCTTAAAATTCAAAACCTATCGAAGAATTTAAACGTTGTACTGTTTGGGAGGATATTACAAGGCAAATTTCAAACACATTATAATGTTATAAAGGTTTTTGCTAAGTTAGCAATACAAAAGTTTCTCTTCCAACAGATCTGATATCAATGACTCATAATCCATGTACAATTTCTATTTATCATTTTGATGTATCATTATTTGACATTTAGAACTTGTTATACTGCTGTGATACCAAAATAAAAGCAAAAACCACGACATTTTTATATGATTTTTGTAAACTACTTAAAGTGTACTTATTGATTTCTCGGGTGTAAAATTATCAAAAAATGTAATAGTCGATATTTTTTCAGTATTTATAAAAACTTTCCAAAACAAAATTCACTAAAAATTCAAAACGTAAAAATCGTCATTTCTAATATTTTTAATTTTCTTGTTTCACAGTTCTAATATTTGTGTAGCTTTTTTTATACAAATACAGAAAAATATAAACAAATATTTAACATACATTCGATTTGTTAACTACATTTCGCTTTATCCTTAAGATTTTCATTTAACTTAGGACTGATTTAAGTTTTTCAATGCTCAGATATTTTTTAACTGGAGAATAACTTTGACACTTTACAAGACTTTCCATAGAAATTATGTCAATTCCTCAAAATTATTCTAGTAAACACTGAATGACCAGCACTTAATTTATACATATTCGGTGGTATTTCCACTACGTAAATCAATACATTTATGTTTTATTTTTGAAATAAACGACAAATATAAACATGGATCTCACGTTATAATAAAGATATATGCATGATCGTGGGCCTAGGTACTCTATAAATATCTCGGAATATAGAGATGCAGCAGTGATGTCATTTATTAAATAAATAGAGGTAATAAGGCGATGTATAAAACGAATCGTGACAAGAAACATCCTTATGCTGTTTGCTGTATTTACATCGCTGCGTAAATCGCCGTCAAATATGTATTGAATAGCTTAACGATGATTTTTTTTCAATGCAAATACACAATTTAAGTACATATAATGGACGCATGTCCAATGCATAAATTCTCACTGGAGACTCTTAATGAATATAAAAGCTTATATAATGCTTATATACTTGCTTGTATGCTTATTCTTATTTTCCCAGACAAGCACACCAACTGTATGGCCCCACAGTAAGCACGGCTTGTGTTTATTTATTTATGTTCGGAAAACTTACAGCTAACATAATAGTTATATAAGTACAAGAATCAGGCTGTGAAGGCCAATTATTCGTTATGGATGACTATACAGCGACCTGGGGGGATCTCAGAATGAACACACATTTATATAAACACAAACAACCTTGACTGGAGAACAAACATCTGTTTTCATCACACAAATGAAATCACCGGCCAGGACACGAACCTGGGACCTTCGGTGTATGAGACACGGTGTATGGAGTAGTAGGCTACTACCTACTACTCCACTCGGCCGTCAATAATACTTCTTTACTTTACGAAGTAATAGCAATAAAACAATAATAAAAATACAAAGGAGTGTCAGGGCCAGGTCGAATTGACGAAAACAATTTTTCACGTTAAAAGTCCATGCACGTAATTCTATGTAATATAAAATCCATAATGCTGGCATTCAAGACGATCTCGTGATACCGAAACACGATTTTTTACAATCGTTTTTTAAATAAACATGTATATTCGATAATATGCAGTAAAAATTGACGCTCATTAAACTTTTAACGACCAAAAGCTGTCAAATAACAGTCAAACACGGCGTGAAATTGACGTGAAATTGTTATTCTAATAGATCAAGTATGCAAATTATTTATTTCATTACAGAAATCGAAATATTACGAACAGTTTTTGTGGATTGACAAATAACTTATCCAAATTGTAACGTAAAAAGGATAATAAAGACACTTCAGTTGAATTGTGAATTAAAAATAATGTTACATTTTAAGTAGTTTTCAATATTAATTTGGATGAGTCTAATTGAAATGGACGAAGATATTACAAACAATAAGAACAAAATGTATACTTTCACGTCCTTTACGAGCGCCCTAATTATTATTGATTACTGCGGGTGAAACCTTTAGACTTCATTTCCATTAGTTTGAATATTGGATCTCACAGGATTTTAGAAATATATGGCATATAATTCAAGTTTTACTATATAAAAAGTAAGGGTTCTGTTCCGGTACAATAAACGAGCGATTTAAAACGGGTTTATCGATTTAAATGCATCTAGCGAGACTCAATAATATAACACCATAATCACTTTTCCAAGCAAGTCGGGTCATCACAAAATATAACTCCTGGTGTCCTTATACTAGTAGAGAATATTACAATTTATAAAAAACAATTGTAATCGTGTCCACATTTTTTCCATACAAATCCAAATCTGCTATAAAAAAAACAGCAGTAATAGATATTCTTAGAATAAAATGAATAAATAACAGCTTGGAGCTGTAGAGTTACAAAAAAAGGTAAAAAATACGAATCATCATTGTTAAGTCCGATGTACTGGCTGAATCATGTACAAATTGTCTAGTTTGGAACGTATCATGGCACTTAATTTTTTTCTCAGCCCTATTGTTCGTCGTGATATGGTATTAATGGCTTCACATCACTCGATAGTTGTTTATAGGGTCGTCTAGCGCTACAGGGGCTATCTTTATAATCTTTATTTTTATAATGAAAAGGATTGCTCTGTTAACATTTCAATTTCAACTTTCAATAAAATAAGTTAAATTTATATATTTTTTATGTGAAACTATACAAATAAATACAATCATAAAAAAAGGTATCATAAATAACCGTCTATAAGAACATGATAACTAACGCTTCAGGGGTTAGTACAGTATAAAGTAAACCTGAATCAAAAATTGAACTGACATTGCTATTGTATTTTTAATAAACTGGAGCTTTTAAAGTTACATATACACAGCCCTATACAGACCAGCACGTTCACAAAAGGTGAAGTGGAAATAAAAATAGATGCATAAAGACCTGAAGTGTTTACAGATCATAAAGACGCTAATGAACCGACATATTTACAATACAACATACATATATTAGAAGAGAATTGTTAGTTATTTATGGATTTGAGGAAGTCATTAGTCTATAAGTTTTAATACGCAAGGAAAAACTAAAAAATACCACACCACAATCACATCTGAAAGTGCTATAGGAATGTATGTGTTTATATCTTGTGTGTTCTAAGATTTCCGATTTTTATACTAATATTACTTTAGCTTTAGTAAACGTGATAATTATTTTCAAAATGGGGCTCAAATAGAACAGAATTATTAAAACATATTTCATAAGATTTTTGAGATTTTAATTATAACCCAATATTGTACACTACGAAATTCTAAACACTTTTATCGACTCCGACAAAATAAACTAAAACCAAACATCGCCGTAACTACTCAAATATAAACAAATGTTGCCAAAAATAACACTAACAAGTCCCCTAAAGATCCTTCGGCAATTAGGGCGCCCTTAAAGTTTGGGACCTTTACTGAAATGACGCTTCACATCGGCTCCATTTGCACCGTCAGCTTTCTCTCTTCAATGGCGTGAAGTGTTGGAAAAACAACGTTAAAAAATCTGAGTTATCGTTTCAATTAAAATGTAGTCACTAAGTTTTTAATAATTACTCTTTATAAAGTAATTGTAATTTTACTTTTATGAAGCTTGTGTGGTGCACAGCCGATGTCATTTTTATGAAAGACATTACCCTGAATGTCTGAAAACACTTGTACCAAAATGAAATTATCTATCCTAAGTTCAATATGAAATGTCGCAGATAGCAATAAACCGCCACGACGAGACGTCTTTGCCTCCGGTTAACAAGTGCCATAACGCGGACTCTGTTCGTCATATAAAAGGCATTGAACATTAGGCTAAAGACAGGCTGTTTGCAGAAGTACAAGGTGAGCTTCAAATGTATTATAAAGTGACATTTTTTATTATTTCATATCTTAAAATTACATACAAATACTCGTCGTTAACTGAGGTTGGCATAACTTGAAGTAACGTCCCAGTATTTCTGTAACAACAATGAGAATATAAAAGGAACCAAGCGTAGTTTATTTCGCACGTCCATAATCATTAACCAATAAAATCGTTGGGGGTCTGTTACGGTTCAATAAACGAACGATTTAAAACCATAGATTTATCCTTAATAATGACTCTTGCGAGATGTCTCCAATAAAACGCTCGAATGTTCTAGAAATTTTGCTCATAAATCGAAATTGTCGCCCGTAAAACAAATTTACACTATATTATTGCTGTTATTATCATGCACTTTGTACTTTATTTTTTTTGTATATTATGATCGATAGCTACGGTCTTCTTTTATTTCATTTGAATTCTCATAAAAGAGATTTAGATACTTTTGGCACAGTTTTACACATTTAGTGATAATTTTGTGTTCATTAATTTTAGAGTTAACTTTGTGATTTTTTACAACATAATGATTGCCAATATTATACTTATCAAAGTATAATTTTTATCACCCAAGCAAGAAAATAAATAATGAAAACACCTTTTGATAATGTTTAATATAACAGTAGACACAAGCTATCCTATCGAGTAAAAGTATGTAGATCGCTTATATGCTATATTGGCTTAAGTCATTTGACATCAAAACCAAAATGTAAAGTAGAACTACACTTTGCATTTTACTTAATTCATGAAAAAAATGTTTTAACAAAAGCCCCTAAACAAATGTTAAATAAAAAAATAAAAAAAAAATTTGGGAAAGCATTTGATTAGAAAAATTAAGAAACCGTTTATCTGGCTTGAGAACCGTTTTCGGGCCCTATGAGGTGAATCGAAATCGTTTTTGATTATGTTTGATTTAATTTTTGTTTGTTTCCCCGCCGGTCATTTAGCCAGTTAACTAAATAACTCCATGACATAGCTACCTAGCTTTAAATTCACATCAAAATATTGCTAGAATTTTACTTACAGAGGCGTACTTGTTAATAATATATTTTGCTTAGCAAATCCTCACTTAGGTAGATGAAGTAAAGTTAAATTATAAACCGCTAAGCGAAATCTATACTTAGGAGTTCCTTCAGTAACGTTAGATACACATCCGATGGGAGAAGCATAATAACTTTAGGCGACATTGTAGCGAGTGACTGCGGGCATGACAGCCACATAAAATTCGCAATAAAACCGTTACTAAGCCAGACGCGAAGATAGCAACACGTTGCTGGAATTGTATTTTAATGTATTGCTTTTTTATGTGTGTCAATAATAAAAATACAAATAACATAGTTTACTCTGCCATATAGTACGATCAAATGTTTATCAACTTAACGTAACGAAGCGGGAACTTTGAAATAAATATGCAATCGAATGAAATATGTGCGTTTGATGATATAATTCGGAATGTAGAATTGTGCTGGGATGCATATTGTTCGTACATACACTTTGTCTTTATATCATTATTTATTGAAATAAATTAAATTTAATGAATTTTAAGAATAAATGATTATTTAAAAATATATGACTGCTTGATTTAACATGCTAGATAAATCAAGATAAAACAGAATAGATGTTCAATTTCTAGTCACATTGATTTTGATATCAAAAACTGAGATAAAAATTCTTCATAGTGTGTTTTTATAATCGTTTGAAAATGTACAAAATGATGTTCAATTATGGAACAATTTGTAAACACAGACGATATAACCTTATATTTTTTAAGGCTCACACAAAATAAAGAAGAATTCTATAAAGCACAAACATTTATCGATACGAAAGTTATTTTAGGCAAAGACAAAAAAGATACCTTAGAATGTCAGGCAGGGCCTAAAAAAGTAACTTGTACGAGTTACAAGTTCAAATATACTGAACCCTTTTTAAATCATAATAGTGTCCTTTCAATCACTAGGAAATTGAAAAGGGTCTTGGCAGATAAAATAACATTTTGAAACTCAAGTTTCAGAAAAAAATTATACGTATATTTTACAAAAATATATATAAAAAGGCTTGTTACTTACTTACACCACAACTATATTAATTTTTATTTTTAACTTTATGCAAAGTAATTTATCTTTAAATATTTTTAATACAAATAATTTCAAATCAATTCCACCGTGTTAATTCTCAGTACGCAGCATTCGAGAAAATTAATAGTGGTCTAAAATTTTTTTTTGAATCATATGCGTCAGTGTACTTAGGAAGATTCAATTAAAAGTTTAAATATACTTAACACTCTTCAACCTTTGAAAAAGTTAATTAACATAAATATACTTACATACTATTTTTCCTCAGAGAATTTAAATATTTTATTACGGGATTTTCGGTGTCAAATAGGCACGCACAGGCTCTTATTCTTTATGACACTGTTATAATAATAATAATAATATATTAAAGATGCGTCATTTTTTTCATTCACAATATTTAATTCAAGTAGGAATTTTTAATAATAAAAGAAAATTTTTCACTCTTTTGTTAATATTCTAGCTAGATTTAGATAGACTATAAGTATCCATCTTCTAAAATTAATTGAAAATATGGAGTGTATCGGCTATTTCATATTATCCACACATTATATTTGTCATAAATTATATTTCTAATTGAATATCAGCATAATTACATTATTAATTTCAAATATTAATTTAAAATATTAATTTCACGTGATCCAAAAGTCTCGCGTCTTGAATTAGCGTCTAAACAGTAGTAATACATAAGACCTCCATATGTTTTATTGCCTGACTCAAGTGGGTACAATTGCTCAATACGTCGTGTCGGAGATCTACCACTTGAACAAGCATCGCGTGATTTGGTGCATTCTGTTTGTATTCTGTACATTGGTCTTATTATTCTTGTAGGGGGTTTGATAAAGATAAGAAGATGTCATATCAGTTAACCTAGAAGTACCTCTTACGACCGCACTCAGAGACATGATAAGTTATGATTACTCAAGGCGATTCTAAGCTTTTGATTTGCGAATTCGTACCTTATCGGTATGTCATCTAAGTCTAGAATAAAGAGTGTCTCTAAGTGTGGCCGATAGATACAGAAATTTTAATTTTATAATGTATATTTTTATTTAAATGCATTAAGTCTATCTGAAGGAATTTGAAGGGTTTCTCGGTTTTCTACAGAAATGTTGTTTCATATTTATTTAACAATGTTTGTTTTATTATGTAGTTAGAGGTGGAGTACACCTTTTATGTATTTAGCTATGAACAGAGTCCTTGATCTCTGAACTGGTTACGATATTGGAGATTGACATATTGTTTTGGTACATTGGTAAAATACTTTAGAATCTTTAATTCTATAGAATAATTAATTAAAGTATTTAATTCAATATAGTATAAAAGTAATGTTCACTAATTAATTTATGATTTATTTTAGTAGCAAAGGTCGTAAAAGTTTATGATCAATATACTTCAGACTCTATTATAATTTATTCATTACAAATTATTTTTATTTATTATACTAAATTTGTTTGTGAGTAAAATACTTACATTCCCTCAGTATTTATATTCGCATGGATGGTCACTTAGATACGAAACGTACCCACACCGCAGATAACATTGAGTACAAAAGATGTTGTGACTTATGTACATAGCCACAGCACGACAGACAATATTTCAAGAAAACTATACCTTGATGTAGGCATGTATTGTTTGTACACTGTTAATAACCTAGCTCCATTTGAATAACCATGAACTTCGTAGCTATTTAAGGCCAGATCTATTACGTACACCTTTTTCTCTTTTTTCTTACATGGAAAATAACTCCGTACTGCCGGTCCTGCAATCGGGATTTAGAAAATCACATAGCACTATCACGGCTCTGCTAGATGTAATAGACAATGTATTGTCGGCACAAGATAGGGGACTGGGAACTTTGATGGTTTTGTTGGATTACTCGAGGGCATTTGACGCAATTAATATTCCACTTTTACTATCCAAAATGACGTACTATGGTTTTAGTCACACCACAGTCAAATGGTTCTCGAGTTATCTCAGCAATCGGTGTCAAATAGTAAGGTTGGCCAGCAGTGACGGAGGTTTTTTGCTATCTACACCCGCTCATATTACGAGAGGCGTACCACAAGGCTCCATATTGGGGCCCCTGCTATTCACCCTATATACTGCGGACATTTGCTCAGTGATACGTCACTCCCAGTACCACATGTATACCGATGACACACAATTATACCTCTCATTCGATTCTAAAGACACAAATACTGCGGTGAAGAATTTAAATGAAGATTTAGCTAGAATCGCGGCGTGGTCGGAGTCCAACACATTAGTACTTAATCCTAAAAAAGCGAAGCTTATAATCTTTGGATCTCCCTACCAGATCCTTACTATATCCGCGCAAAACCCTATCGTGACCATAATGGGTAAACAGGTGGAACGTGTGCCAGAGGCACGCAACTTGGGAATGTTGATGGACGAACAGTTGCGGTTTGAGGGTCACGTGCTAGAGACTGCTAGAAACTGTTTTTACCGGCTTCAAATTTTATACCGTATCCGTGAATTTCTAAACGTAGATCTGCGAATAAAGCTGTGCGATTCGTTGATTTTATCCAAGTTGACGTACGGCAGTTTGGTATATGGGCCGCGTCTACTCGCTCGCACGGACCGTGTCATTCAGAGAGTGCAGAACGCCTGTGCTCGTTTCTGTTTCAAGGTTCCCTACCGCATGCATACCACTCCCTTTCTTAATAATGCTGGGCTGTTAAAGATGACACTTCGAAGGGAACTTCACCTTGCATCCCTTCTATTTGGCGTTATCAATACTCGTAGACCGGAATACTTACTTAAAAAATTAGAATGGCGTTCTAAGTCCAGAGAATGCCGTTCTCTTAGCAGGCCTTTAAGTATGCCGTTGTACCACAGTACTGCTTTCCGTGGTAGTTTTCGGTATTCGGCATCGAAGTGTTGGAACAACATACCGCCTCCACTTCGAAAACTTGGTTCGTTACAAACTTTTAAAACATCCTTAAAAAAATATCTTTTGTCCTATCAAAAAACGATACCGAGTGGGGTCCGAGTTGTTCCAACATACCTGTAGAAGCCGAAACCAACCAACTTCACAAGACTCACGTCACTACAATTATTATATATACAATACAATGTTTATCTACCTATGCTATTTATGTGTTATAACAAATATTTATGAAGTATCACTATTACAATATGTATATTTATATATTTTATTTTAGATTTTCTTTAACTTTTGGATTTATTTATTGTTATAGTTAATTTAATATCTTAGTATCTAGTATATATCTTCTTCGCGACGGTACTCGTGTCACCTAGGGCACATCTGAAAACCAGCGCTGTTGCCTGTGGCTACAGCTTATGCTGAGATGTGTCCTATTTGACAAACGCACTACAGCGCAAAAACCTGATTAACCTAATTAATTTAAACTATTATTATCATCTATTTTTCCCCTCCTTATTGTTATTGTTTCTTGTTTTTGTAAATTGTACATTTTATTTCATTTTATGCTTATGTTTATGTGTTGTAGTTGTTTTGTCAAATAAATGTTTGAATTTGAATTTGAATTTGAATTTTTCTTAACATAAAAAAACTACCTCCATTATCCGATCCATGACTCAATAAATTATAATCTGCAAACATCTTTGCAACGAAGAAAACTAAACAAATTAAAATTCCATTAGTTCTATAGAGATCTAGCATAAAAGTTTTTGTTCAATTTACCAAGTAAGGACAAAAAAGTATCCGGACACAGCGTGTTTTGACTTCAAACAAATTTTAAGTTTGGAAATTGGAAAATAATTCAGCATACTATCATTTTACCATCCATCGATGATGACCACTGAATCTCATTATTTTAACATTTAGTTTTATCGTAATATGCATGAAGCTTAAATGAACTACACATAGCTAATAAATAATATTGTACGCGAATAATATACAAGCGACCGCGACCACACCTTTAACTGATTTTTTTCAGGTAATATTATTTCCTAAGACGACTACACAAAACAAGAAAGTTAATAAACAGCTCAAATTGCTTAAATTTCAGGTACTTTTATCGCATACGGAAGCCGAAGGAAAAGCTAACGTTTTGACGGTGTCTTAAGGAAAGCTAAAGCTAACGTAAATGATTATGATTATGATAACGCATATGAATTTAAAGCAGGTCTCATACTAAAACTTGGATAATAGCGTGAGTACAGTCACGCCCTCAAGTCTCTGAATGTCAAATATTTAAAAACACAATAATGTATAGTACCCACCGCGGTGTACTGAGAAATGTTTTATTTAAAACTACACTAAAATCTACTCGTCTACAATTATCGGGTTTACTCCGACGTCCTTACTATGCTTTAAACATAAAAAGATTCGAAACACGATTATTATGGGTCATTCGAACACCCCATCGGAACACAAATGCATAGTTAAACTGCAGTTTAAATTCAAGGTTATCAGAACAAGACGAACACGATCACTCAAAACAGGCACTAACCTGATTAATTTATAGTATGGGACAAGATAATGAGTCAAGATTACTATACTTTTAAAAATAAATAGCCTAATAAAATATTATGACGACATAAAAGTTAAGTTTAAACCAAGTCGGTGGTTTTACAGATTAAGCTTAAAGTTCTTGGCTTAAACTTTAAGTTTTTAGCCATCCTCAAATGACAAAGTTTGTAAGTGCATTGTAGCTCTTAATGATTTCACATTAAGAGCTCGGATCTAATCAATCGGATGCTTTTTTATCAAACCTAATACTTTAAGGATTTATTTCGCCGTGGTTATTAAAAATCAAATTCAAGAAATTAACTACACTATTATTATTACTAGCCCTTAAAAATTCTCAGTATTTAGTTTAAATAATACATTACACTACAATAAAATACAGTAAATAGATAAAGTAAACCAAGCCAAATAAGCGGAAGTCAACAATAAACAACATGGACGCCGGGTCTAGCGAATCAAATTAAAAGCATTGCTAGCACTTGTTTAAATCCGCATTTCGCCAAGGATTTATTTAATCCTTTAATTATCCGTTTAATGATCATAGTAAAATTAATTACGAACAAGATCTGTCTCTAATTGTCAGTTTAATGGATTTAAGTTCGCGTCGCCGCCGCCCAGCACCGTGGAGAAGCTTTTGTTGACACAAAGGACTTATCATTACGTTTTTAAGTGTATTATAAGAAGTGTTTCACTTAGTTACGTCTGCTGTATTATTTACACGTTGTTTTGTGTATTTGTTTCACAATATTAATACAAATGTAACTGTATGCATTTGCACATTTACAGCACAAGATTAAGTTAAATATCTCTGTTTCAGTGCATTTAGTTGATAGTCTTATAGGTTTCAGAAGTAAATAGTTATATTTTCATCTTATGAAGATAATAATGCAATTCTATATATATGCAATTATTTCAAATTACTTCTTCATACAGTTAATATTTTTAATTGCATTTTGCTGTTATTTAAAAACTGGTAGTAATAAGTTACGTTTTAACGTTTTTACTCATACCTTGAAAACTTACTATTTTTCCTGCGCACTAGCCACTGGCATTTCAATGCTAATGATCATCCACAAGTTTTATTTAAAGAATCTTTAGATTTGATGGTTTCACGTATTTAAGAAATATTTCATGTTTGACAGCCACTCGTGTAAATAGACAATTAGCGACATAGAAGTTTTTCTAAATAAACGTCTTAATATATTTTCATGAGAATATATATTTAGAACAAAGGCTAGGTAAAGTATAGTTTATTTTAGCTTACAATCAAGAAGATCCGGAACCAGCCTTTGCTTTTTATACTCTCTTAAAATTAAAATAAGACCATTTTTTAAAATAAAACCTGCATGAAGACTTCACGAAAGCCATTCTAGTATATTAAAAATGTTTTTAATAGTTTAAAAATAAATACGTTTGAATGAACGTGTAGTATTATTTAAAAAAATCTTAGAAACAACCATTAGATATGAAGGTAAACAATTGTGATGATAATAATGGATTCTAATTCAAGGATTTTTGTACAAGATGCTCGTTGCAAGAGCTCATTAGTTTAAATGCAAGTATTATTATTATAAAATGTAGTTAAGCTTGCAATGTTGCAATCTTTGGTGAACGCTTCTGCATCAACAGGTTGTACATACTTATATACCAGCATAATTTAAAAAAAAATATTTTCTTAGTTTTAAAATTATTTTAGTACTAAATTGTACCATTTAATTGTATTTTAAAAGCAATGTTTCCATTTGTTTGATATATAATAGATTAAACGAACTTCCAAGTGAAGTTCTATCGCTATTATATGAGTCGCTTCATTCTTCAAATAGTATATAATATAATATAATAATAACAGGTAGTCCTTTTAAGGTACTAGGTAACTTCTTTTACTTGATCAATCCCGGTCCTGGCAAGTCTTCATTTTTTAGAGACCAAAACATAACTTTTGTATGGGTTCCGGGAGGGACGGGTCCTTTATTATCCTCGAATGAAGCGACTCATATAATAGCGATAGAACTTCTCTTGGAAGTTCGTTAAATCATCTATTATATTTCGTCACTTCATTCTTTAGATAGTGTATAATAAAACAGGTAGATTTTTAGAGATCAAGTTTTGTTTTCTTTTGTCTTTACAAATTATAATTTATTTAATTATGTTTATTCATTAAATTCCTTACTTTAGTAGATAATTTAAGAATCCAGTAATCTTTAGGCATTTATTATACACTTGGTGATTGCCAAATTAATTAAATCAATAAACAGAATAATTTAATTTTAATTAATCTCTTTATCGAAAGGTATTAAGTGGTTTGTACTTTTATTGAGTACGGACAAGGCAAAGTCGTTTAGTGGGTTTAATATAGGTTTATGGTAAAATTTTGTAAAGGACTGAGAGTTTTAGGTCCACCCAGCCGTTTCTCGGATAACCTACACTGAGCACGTGCCGCGTGCTGAGTGCGCTGAACACACTCAAGTCAACGCCGCTAGTACCTAGCGTCTGCTTTATCCACCGACTTAGCGTCTGACTCGACGCGGCTCTGTGAAGGGCCTTTCATGTTACAAACAAGAAATCCGAGTTCGAAGCTTTAATATTTTTCGTCACCAAAAATATAATCTTTGAGAGTCGATACAGGACATATCATTGTGTTATTTTTAAAGATTTGCAAGGAATACATGATTTGGGGCTGTGGATTGAATGATTTTTATTATAATTATGTGTACGGATGTAAAAACTATATTTTCTAATTTAATGTCTGGACCCTATGTCGGTGCATACGGCTAACGATGTAACGGTAACTTGTTGGTAATTTTTTCTAAAGTTAAAGTAATATAATAATATCACAGAGAAAGCTTATTAAGAACTAAATTTGGATCCCAAGAAAATGTGTACTTTGATTTAGTTGGTATAATTTTATAGGCTTCTTGTTAAATTTGCGATATCATAAGCCCATATCTTCGCCTAACAAAAGAGACAAGGCTGAATGGTGTGAATTTTATGAACCGAATGAACAACCTTTATTAAATTGCTCATTTAAAAAACAACGAACGAATAAAACAGGTTTCGGAACATATCAGTATTACGCAACGTACAAAACTCCCACTATGATGTTCTCATGTGGTGTTGTACTAACAGTCATAGATCCCAGAGAAGCGAGCATCAACGTCAGGGTCTCTGGAACACAGCCACGCCGCGCGAACGCCGGCCGGAGCGTCTCGCGGCACCCAGGGTAAGGCTGGACTGCTTTGCTTTGGTGCTGTTATGGGAGTTAATTAAATCTTTTGTTTCAATTCAAATCAATTATTTTTCTTATACATTACACTACAGGGAAAATGGAGGATATGGTTAAGAATACGTGGAGGCCAGATTAATCCTAAACGCATCGACTGCGACTGCATCCGGTTCAGGATACCTAGTGACAAATGCGTCACATTTGCAAACAAACATTAAAGCAAAAATCCATAAATTACGTTCCTCGCCAAATGCCATAGCCAAATGTGTATACTTAGAGTAATCGTGGAAATTGAATACTACCTATCCTATTGACGTAACTAATAGCGGTGGTATTATCAATTCGTAATAATATTGCACAATTTCTTTCTTCCCCGGCTGAACTTTTGAAGTCTAAGGAAACGGCTAGTAATTCTAGGTAATTGATATGGTATTCGTTTTCACAATAAAATTTATTGTTTTGGAATACTACCCCCCAGTCTTGAATGCATCTGTATATATCTTATAAATTTGTGAAGTAATTGAACAGGAAATACTTACACTTTTCTACCAGATTAAATGTTCTAACAATAATTTAGGGAGTTTGATTTTTGCCTCATAGTTGTACTTATTTTGTAGCTAGACAGGCTGCGACCAGTACTTACATCTACATGTTTGGCAAAATCTCGTATCGAGCATATTTGAAGTTTCATAAATTATTTATTATTATAACGCTTATCGTCAGGTACTGATCGATGTTAAACATAAAGCCAAAAATGTTACCTACTTTGTCGGTTGTAGTCGATTTTTGTCCAAATTCACAAGTGACTAATAACTTCGCGCATAGTTTTTGTAAATACCCCCGGAGCAACGGATAATCCATACGGTATGGCCGTTAACTCGTATGTGATTGGCTTAAACATATCATTTTCTTGGGATTCAAAACGTAGGTATTTTTTGTTATTAACAAATATAGGTACGAGTAGTAGTACTTATCTATGTTAGCTAAGAAACCATTATGGGGAATTAATTTAGAAGCTGTTTTATAAGATTCCATTTTAAAGTGTACTTTTTCAACAAAATTGTATAATTTTATTTATTTTGTCATTTTTTTGTTTAGTACGAACCGTTTTGCGCCCTCGAGTTTCGGCGCCAAAAATATTTATTTATTATATTTATTTGACATAAACTGGTCACTTGAGGTATAACGAGGTTTTATAGCCTTTTTTTTTTTTTTTTTTTTTGCTGCCGAGGCACCCTCGCGGGAGGGAGGTGGAAGATGCGTCATGCATACCCGCCCGCAGGTAAATTCCTCTGCGGGGGGGTTATGTGGGACTCACCAGAATGGCACCTACCCACTAAAAACCACCTGTTGGCTGTAGTTATTACCGTTAGCCTTCATCGGAAGCGACACCCGTCGGGAAGTTGGGCGCGCTGGCGGAGACCCGCTAGCGGGTCTTCCGCCTGTAGTGAAAGTTGCACTGAAGGTGCTCAAAGGGACATGAGTTGGTGGCCGTTCTGGGCAGCCTCCGGTGAAGCCGGGGCTGGGCAGAGGTCGGCCGAAGCATGATTTAGGGATCATTTCATTTAAATGAACCTATAATGAATTGAGAAGGGAACTATGCTCCGCCAGAGCTAGCAAACGCTCTGTCGGAGTACGTGAAGCCCTAAGTTTACGGGCTAAGACTGCGATTTCACTAACATCGACATTTTTTATAGCGTCGCAGACGATACGCATATCGTCTGCTACGGAGGATTGAGGAGTGGGTTTGTATGGGCGAGGAGCCGGGATGGGATTCGATGCGGGGCGCTGCCTCCAGTTTTCTGGGGCAGGCCTGGATTGTGTAGGCTTAGCAGCCAGAAGAACCCGGCTACGCAGCGGCGGAAAGTTTTCTTGGGAAAGGCGCGGAGCCTGTTTGGGTGCCGCCCTCTTGGAATTGGAGCGCATACAACGGGGTGCACGAGGGCAGCCCCTGTAATTTGCGGTGTGGCCGGACTGGCCACAAAGCACGCAATCGGGAGGAGAGGGAGTTTCAGGAGTGCGATTGCACTCCTTAGTGAAGTGCGGGACCAGGCACTTGACGCACCTGGGCGGTGCGCGGCAGTTGGCCGCCGCGTGCCCGTACAACTGGCACCGGTGGCACTGGCCGGGATGACCGCGGCGATGAGGTGCCTCGATTGAGATCCCAGAGAGGCCGCAAATAGAGCTAACCCCTTTCAGGATTTCTCTGGACTTGGGGACGTTGGCGAGAATCACCAAAGCGAGAGGGTGTTGCCTCCCGTACTTGCTGTGCATTTTATGCACCGCGAGTGCCGGGAAGCCTTGGGACTGCAGATCCTCCAGGATAGCCTCGTTCGATAATTCGAACGGGACTCCCCTGAGTACCGCTCTGATCTTACGCTCTTCTGACAGAGCATAAGTGTGATAAGCATATTGCTTATCGGTGAGGAGCTTAGTCAAAGCTCGGAAATCGTCTATCGACGAGACAGTGATTTTAATAGATTCACCCGAGTTTACCGCTCGGGTGTAATGGATCTTGTGCTCATTGCACAATGTCGAGACCTCAGTCCATTTACCCTTTTCCCGAAGGAAAACGGGTGGTGGGACCTTGGCCTTGACAGAAGTTGGGGCCGGAGCGGGTGTTGAAGACACCGGGGCAGCTGGCGTTGAAGACGCCGCAATGGGTGTGGGGACGGGCGTTGAGGGCGCCGGGTCTTGTTTCGAACGCTTCTTAGAGCGCTTCTTAACAAGCGTGAAAGAGGGAGACTCAGGGCCAGTTGGGGTGGCGTCCGAGGATGACTCGGTCGCAGGTGCGCGCTTGCGGCGCAGAGGGGCGTCTACTTCACACTCCATGTCACTGGAGGAAGGGGACGCGGGAGGGCCTAAGACCTGAGGGGTCTGGGGAACTGGGGTGGCCTGAGGGGCCATTGTGGACATTATCGTCATGAAGTGAGGGATGAGAGAATCTAAGAAACGGAACTTGTCAGCATTTATATATATGCCTTCAGCACCGGTACTATCAACTAACTTCTTCCTAATCTCATCAGAGCTTAGGGAAGCCATTGCGGAGGGGTTGGGGAGGGACAATATATGAACCTAACAACGATGACTAACTTCCTAAAACCACCCTACACGCAGTAGGGCGGTTGAGAACGACGCGGATAACTTACTCGAACACGGCACTTGAAGTCCTGGAACAACGAATTCCCGTCGACGAAGCTCACGTTCCACGAAGTACGGTTAACAAGCCACTGTCCGCCGTGAAAACGGCGTTAGCAACTTATTAGAAGTACGGTTAACGAGCCACTGTCCGCCGTGAAAACGGCGTTAGAAACTTAATACGGTATACAACTATGAAATTATATATTACGACAACAACCAATGAAATTTGGGTGCTCAATTAGCGCGGGGGCTAAAAGAGCGGGAAGGCGTCTGCGATCGACGTGCGCTCGAGAACGCACGCAGACCGAGACTGTCGGTTTTATAGCCTCTAAGTGTAACAATTTATTCATTGCTATTATCATATTTCGTTTTTCACTATGCGACAAAATATGTTTGGGAGTAAATACTGGTGTAATTTTAACATGAAATGGAATTAAAATTATCATAATTATTATTTTACATTTTAAAATCGTTTTATTATTTGTTATTTTAGGCCAATAACGGTCAAAGTAATGGATTCAACCAGCGTGTACCTGAATTATGGTTGATTCGGTGCACGAGCCCCGGAATGGTTGAATTTTGCGTTGAACGCCGAATTCAAATGTGGACGCCGAAGTGGAGGCACTGGCACTTTCCATTGACGTCCCCCCCCTGTTTGACGGGTAACGAGGAGGTCCCATCCAGTTTCCCGACTGGGTTTACCGGTTGCCTGTCGATGTTTGGGAAGTAGTTAGATAGCTTCGGGGTACTTTTTTATTATTATTCCATAACTGGAGCCCCTTAAGCCCCTTAAACCTCTGGATCCATGTCGCAAATAATTTTCCCGACTGACCCGGTTCAGTCGACGATTCCAGATTAGGGAGCGTATAGAGGACTCAGGTATTGTGGTAACCGAAATGGCTAGCCAGTGATTTGTCCACTGGGTTCATCATTATATTTAAATAATTTTAATGACGACTTACAGATTTGAAAAAAAATAGAAATAATAGAATATTACGTAATACATATATCGCGTTAAATCTCTTTCAGACTACACGCATTTTCTCTATTCGTATTAAAATATTTAAACATTATTGAAAAAAAAGTCAAAAATAATAATACGAGTGCTATACATCATTAATCGGAATAGGAAACATCAGGTAGAAGACTACCAGGAATTGTTTGCAGATAGCGTGATATAATTATAGATTACACGTATTTTCTGCATCTTTTCGACAAATCGAAATTTTAGTTTTTAGGAATAAACATCAGGTTGAAGACTACCAGGATTTTTTGCAGATAGCGTGAATTATCTATTATAGATTACATGTGTTTTTGCATCTTTTCGACAAAGCGAAATTATAGTTTATAATAATTAACATCAGGTAGAAGACTACCAGGAATTTTTGCAGATAGCGTGATATATCTATTATAGATTACACGTATTTTCTGCATCTTTTCGACAAAGCGTAATTATAGTTTATAATAATAAACATATAAACATAGGTAGAAGACTACCAGTAATTTATGCGGATACGTGATATATCTATTATAGATTACACGTATTTTCTGCATCTTTTCGACAAAGCGAATATTTTGTTTATAATAAAATACATCAGGTAGAAGACAACCAGGAATTTATGCGGATAACGAGATATATATTTATTATAGATAACACGTGCGTTCTGCATCTTTTCGATAAAGCAAAATTTTAGTTTATAATAAAAAAAAACATCAGGTAGAAGTCTACCAGTAATTTAAGGGGATAGTATGATATATCTATTATAGATAACACGAATTTCTGCATCTTTATGATAAAACGAAATTGAAGTTTATAGATACCCACGATCACTTATGAAAAAATATAAAATGGCTTACCTCATCGGAAGAAATAATGAGTCACTTTCGTTTATTCTGTATTTTTTGTTCTAATTTTCAAACTTGTAGTACATGTTTAAGAACATTTCTTACAACATTTTTAATATTAAACTATTAAGTTACTGGTTGGTATAAGACGTGTGCTTGGTACCATGCACGAAAAAAGAATGAAGACTTGCCGGGACCGGGGTTGATTAAGTAAAAGACGTGAAGTTTTTTGAATAAGTCAAATGACATACTCTAAAACTGTGCGAAGTTACCTAGTACCTTAAAAGGACTACCTGTTTAATTATATACTATCTGAAGAAAGAAACGACCAAATATAATATATAACGACTGTCTTGTGGTTGGGCGATAGCCCTGATTAACACGGCAGAAATATCGGAATTGAGTCAACCTATTGTCTTAAAGTAAGTCATATGTATTTTCTAATACATAAATAACTAACTACTTGTGTTTATTCTAGATACCCCCACAGTTATGTATATGTTTATTCCAGTCACACAAGCTTTGGTATCATAATTTCAATTGGTGTTTAATTTATTTAACAACGGACATTATCTATGATTATTGTAACAAAAAATGCAATATTGAAAACATCTCAACAATGTAAATAAAAAATAAAACTTTTCTTTGCTGCCGCCGTAACCAGTTTAAAATCCTTTGATTATTTACGCTTGGTAAGAGCAACGTCCAATTAATTCAAAGAAACAATTTAACTCCGTAATAAAAATAGTCAATACGAAGTATCCATTCATCAAAGGAGGTCCTGCAATAGTACCTCCAGACGGAGCCTTAAGGGCACGAATACTAAGTAAAGGGAAACTGAATTCTTCGCGTCCTGCAGGAATCCCGACCGATCATTAAAAGCCTAAGTACTTACGAACAAGTCTGGAAAGCTAAGCAAGACGGGTCTGGACTTGACTTACCTGCAAAAAAATGCATCTATTAATAAACGAGTTAAGTTTAAAAACGGTTGAATTTTATTCAAACCGTGAGGTGCTGGCACTTGGTGATTCTTCGGCAAAGGGGTTACCGTTTCGTGGTGTATAGTCTAAGATCTAATGTCAACAATATCTTTGACAAAATGTAGGAGTATATCTCTTTAACTTAATACACATTTTGTACAGGGCTAAAAACTAGAAAAAAGCAACAAACAATATAGTATCTATATACATTGATTTTTACATTTACATTCCCTTTATTTAAATATTCATAAAATGTTTGGGTTGAAAATCTTTTATTGCTCAAGTAATGCTATTTTTATGTAGTGTGGACCGTAACGGAACTATTGGTAAAAATAAGTTACTATTTACTTGAATTAATATTACTTGAATGAAACATAAAACTGGATTTCCCTATGTAATAAGGTAGAATTAGATCAGTATGTGTGCCAAATTTAAGACAATTACATTCAACCGATAAAGGATAACAGTGACAAACAACCACAAAGTTTCACTTTCATGCTACATTGATACATTCACATGATCGAAATAACTGTGCAGTTCCTTAGTTTTTCAAGATTCATAATATTATATAACACTATTTATCAATAAACATTGTTAAATAATTGTTGTTGTCGTTACCTACCTTATGTTGTACCTTAGTTTATGTTGAGGTGGTCAACTCGAGTTGAAATGTAGAAATATAATTAAACATGATAAAATCCGTTTAAAATGTGTTTTATTTAGTTGTGTAGTATATATTTAGAATATGTTCGTCATACCCATAAACAATGTATAACAGAAGACAACGAACGCCAACTACTTTAAAGGTAATCAGTAATTTTAATTACTTGCTAATTTAAATGAAATGAAGCATGAAACGAAAATTGTAATTTATTATTGAAGTATTATTATTATTATACTATTATCATTTTCATGCTACCTCCAAGAACTCAGCGTGATAGACTTAATATATTTTTCTTTAAGGTATTTATTACTTACCCGTACATAATTTTAAAATAAACAAATGTACTTATTTAATGATCGTATGTAATTTAACGAATTGTAGCTGCGATATTCATTATGTTTTATAGTTATAGTTAATTTAAAACTAATAAAAAGAAATAGGCACAACAGTACTACATGTTGATGACATGACAGATACGCAAGAGAAGGAACGAGGAAGGAACTAACAATTCCTTTCACCTAACACTTAATTTTTTTTTTTTGAATTACTGGAAGGAAATAATTTTAACACGCATTAGAAACAGAAAAAGGCAAAGGCTGCCAGCTCGATTACACTTAAAAGGGCAATTAAGTTAAATTAAAAGTCGCCGACGCATGTAACTAATCAAGTAATCTTGGTCTTAGTAGAACCGGGTTCAAATTCTTTGATGGTATGCTACTGGAGTTCAAGCCCCCTTCAGCTAACTATAGTACAATTATTTAGTTTGCTTTTGAAATAAATACGCAGTAGCTGCGCCTGATTAGCAGAATAAATGGCAGAGCTATAAAACATAATTGATAAGTAATACGCATGTGATTTGTATTTTAGGCGGCAATTCGCTTTGGTTATTATCAAAAACGAATCTTAACCAGTAATTGAGAGGATACATTTCAACAAACCAATGAAGTTCTAATTGGAAATACCAATAATTGATCAAATATCAGGGAATATTATGACCATTGATTATTTTATAACCGCAATTTTAAATCAAAAAAGAAAAATTATTAATACTGAATTTGTCTTCATCATTCACTGCAGGTACGAAAAGTTACGATAATAGCGTGTTATGTTAATTAAAAAATTTCTCAATTTATTAACCTTGAACATCGCAGCGAACCCAATAGCTTTTAAAGTTCAAATACCTTAAATTATAATTATAATTTTATAAAGTATTTCCAAATTGTATAATCTCGTAACATCAACACGTTTATTTGGTGTCTGTCTCGGTGACTGGTTCTGCAAGGTTCATTACATACTCCGAGGCACATCTTTTGATTGGCATTGTCCAGCAGAAACAGCCTGGGGATACAGACAGTGCGCATTTTTGTACATTCATTACTTCGGGGGTGCCTAATTGGTTAAATTACCCTTTATGGCCGGTGTAGTTCAAGTACTTTTTAACTTAAAAAGTAATTTCAAGCGCATCTGAGCAACTAAAACATTATAATTCAACCCATACTCTCACCATCTAGTTATAAACCTGCCTGGTGTATAAATACAAAAAAAAAATCGAAAAGTTTTATAATCCATAAATTTGTTGAAGAAACGCACCTGCTAAGTAGTTTACTAGTGTTCAAGTAATACACTAGATAAAATAATCTTACGTTTGTGCATATTTAACAGAATATGTACTTTTATTTAAATTACTTAAGACAGTAACAAAACACATTTATATATTTAGTGCTTTTTTTATGTTACGTAGAGTCAGCTATAAGGCGCAAGAGACTGGGTATCAATACCCAGGAATATCAAAGCAAAGGAAAAGGAGATTCTTTTTCATTTCATTGCTCAATAAAACTTCAGCGTGTCATTTAAAAAGAATCAATGTAAGATTCAGTTTGAAAATGGACATTGAAACATTTTTTTTATTCAAAATAGATTTCAATCACGGTTGGGTAAACAGTATTTACATTTAAGGGTTCAAAACTTAGCTAGCATACATTCACTAGGCGACAAGTTGATGCTATCTACAGTTGTAGTGTGAATGTACTTTGACCCAATAATAGATAACAATACAGATTTTACTTCGGCATTCGCAAAGCATCGACAGGCATTGAGCCAAATCGACTTGTTTCTAGATGTCGTAACCGCACCGACTGTAAAATAGGTAATAAACGATTGTTACACAAATATAACCGCTTCCCTTCACACAAAATGCTGTCTCTGAGAGTGGGCTTCGGCTTTGTTCAATCCGAATTATCTTCATTACTGAGTACCTCGATAAATCTCTGTGATAGTTTACTCAGACCATTTGATTTATATCTTTAGGTTAAACAATCCTTCAAAAGAAAAACATTTACGGGTTCTATTTTCGAATAGCATCTGTAAATGTTTCTAGTGACTGTATGAATCAGAATTCTCGCGTATTATTAGTATATCTTTTATATCGTAATTGTTTATACATATGATGTACGCTAAATTATTTTTATAAACTTGCTCTCACTGGAAACAGAACATTAAATGTTCATATTAATTGCCCTATCCAAACATGAAAGCTCTACAATACCTACCGTACCAAAAATGAAACCACACAATAACATATTGTTGGGAAATTATCTGGCTAAGGCCGATAATTCACTTAATTACCAAAACAAAATATGAGATCATAACACACGGAGCGTAAACACAAAAAGCGCAAAACCGGAAAAACTGTGACCTTCCTTCGAACCAAAGACAACTTACGACTAAGTTACCACAATCATAAAACTGTACGACCACAAAATGACTAACAAAAGAAGCCACAGGCTTTGAACAATGAATTGACGACTGTAAACAAGAATTAATTTACTGCTGGAGAGAATATTTTTATTCTTTCTCGTAACAGGTTCAAAGCGAATGGAGCGGCAGATGTTTTCCGACGTAAAACTAGTTTTTAGCAAGCAAGCGTTGGATTTGAATTTGCAGGTGGTTGTAATATACATCGCTATGTAGTAGCCTGTTTATTGTTGTTAGGCGGTTTGTAGCTGTGAATCTGCATATTCGTTCTAAATAACCTCTCATTGATTACTTTATACCAGTTTAATATATTACGATTTTTATTATAAACAAAATCTAGTAAATTGGCTAGAGATGGAAATGATGTAGCTTACAAAATAATATTTTTATAAATGAAAATGGAAATTTACCAAACAGATCTTTGTGTTAAGGTAATGTTTACCAAAACCGAGTGGTGATTAGAAAACAATCAAACCATACAATCAATGGTGCATTGGGTTTTGTACTAATAGAATTATATGTCATTTTCTTAGAGATTATTAATAGTAGTAGGTACGAGTTTACTTTACTTTTAGAGACCCATAATTCCAATGTATGCAGGTCCAATTTGTTTACAGTGGCCTACAATAGCCCCAAAATAAGAGAAAACAAAATGAAAAACATAGCACGCCAAAAGTACCAGGCAGTTATAAATCGGCAGCAGTAATCTGTTGATCGCTGACAGTCGACACATTTCTCTTGACCTCGTGATTGTGGAACGCGCCGCTAGGTCACTTGTTAGACCAGTTACTATGACATGGCTACTATGATACTAGAAGTGCTAAATTAAGTGATATTTTTGTATGTCCAACAAAATTTTTTATTTTGATGAATGCATACTTTAATTTCGTAATTATGTAAAATTAATGAAGACATGTGGAATGGAAATAACTTTAGAATTTTCTGACAGTAACCATAAAAATCGTCATTTGTGACTGAAACATTTTCCTAGAAATAACATGAAATGATTTAAAAAGCAAGACAAAACATCAAAACAAACAAAATGTAAATATTTTAATAGAAAAACATTCAAGAAAAAGAAAGGAAGCTTCACAGCCACTTCCAGACAGCTATACACGACGATGCCCGCAGTGAAAGTGACGTATACGCACGCTCGTTCAAGGACGCGGGGGAAATGATCGGGCGCGGGAGGGGTCGTGCTCTTGCGCATTTTGCGTAACGACCTGTAATCGATGACGGCACTTTATTGTATTCGGGTCGCATCTTCAGTTTGCACAGTTGGCATATTGATTTTAAGTGGCTTCAGATCAAATGTGTTAAGTGTAAAGTGGCTTGTTGCAAAGGTTGTCATGGCTAGAAAAACAATGTAGTTATTTTACTTATGAATTATAGCTTTTCCATACTAATGCTAAGATCGCCTTTGCTCAGTAATAAATACATTGCATTAAATCATTTATTTCATTACGCTTATTCAATTATCATTCGTAAATCACACAGTTCAACAAACACAAAAAGCAAACTATCACCGTCCTTATTTCGCAACTATATTCTGCGCAATAAAACAAATTCCAGAACAACATACACTGACCTAGCAATAAAAAAAATCTTTCAATGGGCGAATTAATTGGGCCACTTACGAGTAGGTATAGCTTACGTCATAACATTAGAATCTTCAAATGGATCTTTTTCTCGATTGGCTGCACAGCGGAGGCCGCGGCCGACTCCGAGCCTGTACATTGCCACTTGACGGCTAAATGGCTCTTGGCTGTATGGAGTAGACTTGAGCTTGTAAGAATTAGGGATTTTGTGGAGAGCTAATGTTTCAAGTTAAAGCTGTTCTGTAGAGGTATACTGTAGAGTTATATAGGTTTGGTGAGATGTATTTTAATAAAAGGTAAAAGTTTTGTAAATCATATTTTAAAAGTTGTTGGATGGCTCTTGAAAAAAAAAATCAAAAGTAAATTTGAATGACTTTGGCTAGCGACATTAAAATTGCTGATTTAATCGGTTTTATGCTGTGGTGAAGTCTGATTATTTTATGACTACTTGATCTTAAATATTATTCCGTAAATTACGACAAAATACGATTAGGTATTTTATCTAAATAACCATAAAAATGCAATTTGTAGCCACTATCTACAAAAAAAGTTGCCTTATGTAGAACAAAATGAAGGAATTATGCAGCACGTACTTGCAACCCATTTTAAAACGTTCCAAAAACTCTAATATCCTAGATAATGCGGATAAAAACTCCACCGGAGAGCATTAGTGACCAAAGGTTGCACTTTCCTGACGTTAACAAATCTATCCAACAGTTCGGAATAAAAACATTTTACTAGACAAAGATAATGCTAATAAAAAGCGTTTCTACTATCTACATACGTCTGAATAAAGGCCAGAATTGATGCCGCAGTTAAATGTTTGGAATTGATCGATTTTTTATCTTAATGGTGACGATCAATAATCGAATACGATTTTAAAGCTTTTTATTTCAATCGAGTTATGGGATATGGTATGCATGAATGTATCTCAAATTTGTAAGGTAAATATAAACATTTACATTTTTGAAAAATACCAACATATTATGAAGTAAATTTATAAATGGTAAATTTTGAATATTTTACTTCACAATGACACAAATTAGATCAAAGTAGGGAAACCATTTGTAAAATTCAAGTAATCTAAGAGTACATACCTATTTGCAAAATTCCTAACTAATATTCTAAATGCAAAAGTTTGTTTGTGTGTCAAGCTTTAACATCTTAACTTCGCAACCAAAATTTGCATACATTTGCTAGGTATACAGAAAAGGACGTAGGTGTGATCTAAATAGATATTGTTACCGACGCAAAGCTAAGCAAGAGATTTTTTTTAAGATTATGTCTATATTCTTAAAATTAAATTATTGAAGAATGTTGTAAGAGAGTTAGCTAAAATGCGTGTTGTTTATGTAGTTTTTTAATGAAAACGTTCTGAAAGAGCCTGTATTAAGTATTGGCATTATTTAATAGTGATCAAATCGACTGAATTGTATAGAATTATTTTAAAGCATAATTTGTTCACTATTTATGACTTGCTACTAGCTTCGAACGTTACGGGTAAGTATGAAATAAAAGATATCTCAATGTTGTTTACAAAAATACATTTTCAATAAACAGGTTTAGCACATTTACGGCGAGGCTTTTTATTTCACAGAAGCTCTTTATTCAATCTGAAGGTTAAAAAATATAAATTGTCATTTTTTTGAGTAATTTAGAGATATAAAATTTTTCGCAACTGCTAATATTTAGCAATTCAGGATTCAGTGTTTACAAAACACTAAGGGATTTTTTTTATCAGACTTGTTATTTAGTACCCTTTCAAGTTCAAGCTCACCAAAAGACGTAATGCAAAGTTGAGCCCAAAACACTTACATCAAGATTCAAGACCACCGATCTTGGTAAATAGGCAATGCTTGGCAGGCTTACAATGCGTCCCAATGCATTTCCATAACATGGGTGAGCATTTCGGTTGTAAAATATTCAAGGGTATAAACTTAACATGTTTCTTCTTTGACTTAACAATCGTGTGAACAAGTTTCAAATTCCTACTCTACAGTATTGACACATCTGTAATGGACATATCGCGTGCTAGCAAAGAAAATCACTACAAAGTAAAGCGAAAAAACTCCAACAAATTACTTGAACTCTATGTGAAGGAGCATAAGATTGATAATTCTACTTTACTGAAGATGTTGATGGTGTTATTAGACAAGTTACTTGTTGTACATCTGTACGGTTTACGACTTGTTCGTTATGTATGATGACTGTACAATGGTGCTGGTAACGATTGATGATGGATGTGGTCATTGGAAGTGAATTCATTTTTTAATGACAAACGGCTGGGCTATTGAAGGTGTTGGGACGTTTGACGTGTGGAATAATACTAGAAAGCAAGGTCTGGATAACGATGGACCGGCGAAAACCAACCTTATTAAACTTTTATTAACTTATACAAAAATAACAATCTAACAATGTTACACTTGGTGATAATTTTGAAATAATGAAATAAAAAAAGGTTTTTCTTAATATAACCCCTACTTTAGGAAGCTTTGATTGCTACTTTCCTAAATCAAAATTGCTACTTCTAAGTATCAAAATATCAAATACATACAAACATTTCATATCAATAAAATTTTTCTCAAATTAAAAATAACATTGACTTTGTTTTTTGGAGATACTGATGTTAAGTTGCTATTACAAATGCACATTTCGATGCATTTTAGTACCGATATTTCAAACAGAAGCAGGTCATTGGTTGTAACAACAACCAGCTATTCGATGATTACCTCAAGAATCGATTTCCAACTAAGCTGCAAAACATGTATGGTAATAACTAATACAGGGAATTAGCTTTCAGCCTACATGCGATTCACATTACGAATACAAATGTAAAGTAGACCCTTTCAATAAATAATAGAGTCAATTTTAATGTAACACAAGTATGATTAATGTAATATAAAGGTATTCATAACAGTGCTCATTATAATTCTTTAAATAAAAGAAAAAAACAAAGGAATAGTTTGCGTTAAAAAAGAAGAGAATTTACAATTACATCACAGTATTTAGACATATCTTCGTATTTCAAAAGAGCTATTATATTATGGATGAATGCATGTTTATTATTTTTTATCTTTGCAGAATCAATTATTCCCATAAGATGTTATTTAAACATTTATTAGAATTAGAACAGAGTTCTTGTTAGATTCTTAAAGTTTTTTTTACAGCTGAAACCAAGTCGTATTCTGTCTCTTGCTTGCCGCTTGCATTTTTTATAGAAATATTGTGAGCACTTTAGTCTTGAGTGGGAAATCAGTTTCAAACAGCAGACGTTCTTAAGTATATATTGACGTATCCCAAAGGCTTATAACTGAACTGACTCCCCGGCCATAAAACGAGATCGTCTGTAGGCAATCTTCTTTCAACTTTTTTTTGAGAACGTCTAGGTTTCAAAAAAAATATTTATGAATGGGCTGCCAGTGTGCATTATGCAGAAAGGCACAGGGTACAATGAGGCTCGAGCCATCATGGTTGCCAGCACTGCTCCCGTGACCTAAATACTACAATGTCGCGAAATGGCCACCCCTAACGAGTTAGTGTAAAGGTTGACGCACATTGAAAGCAAGGGACGGCAGCTCAGGAAATAGATAAGGGCATTATGATAAGAATTAATTAGAAATGTCCAAGTCCTGAAACAATCATATATAAACTTTAATAATGTTTATTTATTTTTAGATATATATCGTTATTTAAAAAATGTAATACGATGAATATTTTGAAGAACGTCGAGTATCAACATATCCCCAACAAATTTTCAGTTGACTTATTTTTTCATGCACAATGATGAAACTTCACGCACAATTTCATTGCACACCTCGCCTTACTTACCCAGAGGCATGTAAAAATACGACCGGGCCACTTTATGAGAGCAGTAAATTTCGTAAGGCAGTAACAAAGTTCAGGCCGCATCGATATTTTAAGGCTATTACCGGTAATAGACACACGGACGAGTAATTGACTTAGTTAAAGGGCTGGATAAAAAATACGCACAGTTTATTGATTGTGAAGTAAACGAGACAATCATGCTGGTCGCAGTTAAGCTCTACAAATTTGGAGTATTAAATATTTGAAGTAAGTAGGTCGCTGTTAATGTTACTTGGGATATAAAAATTGTATCAAATTAGTGTATGAATTCACGAGTTCATTTTCATGCCAATAAGGTATTGTAAAAATAATCTACTCCTTTCATCGTTTCAAACTGTCACTTTATCGGAAGGCAATACAACAATCAAATTGAAAAAGACTTCTTCCAAATTAAATTATGATATATACCGAGCCTAAAAATTTTATAGATTCAACACACCCAAACCCGCAAATGCTAAAATTTTAGATAGAGTTATCCTAAGTTACTGTAGTTTTACCTTTTAACTCGTAGTTATTATCTTATAGCTTATAATGAAATTAGGAAACAAAAAATAGCTAGCTATACCTACTCACTAACAATCGCAGTTGACAGGATATCTAAACAAAATACATCCGTCCCCTGACATTTTGAGGCAATCACCGGATATTTCAAAAGCATGTTTGATTGGTTCTACCGCCTTGTAATTACGAAAAGATTGCAAAATAAATCAAATTTTGCCATCCCTTAGGTCATATGAGACAAATTAATTCGGAGGTTTTTTGTATTTACTACCGAGTAGCGTAGTGGTTAGACTGCCTCATACGCCGAAGGTCCCAGGTTCGAGTCCTGGCCGGGGCATTCATTTGTGTGATGAACACAAATGTTTGTTTCTCGGGTCATGGTTGTTGATATTTTTTTACGTATGTTTATTCTGGGTTCCCCCCCCCCCCAGTTCGCTGTATGGTCATCCATAACACAAGCTCTGCTTACTGTGGGGCCACGCAGTTTGTGTGATTGTCTGGGGATTAATTATTTATCATTATTATTACCTATTTGAAATTTGAAAAATTTTGTATATTTTTTTAAATGTTATAAGGAAAGTAAGCTTTCGGTGTTTCTCCACTTGACAATTATTGTATTGATCTATAGTATAGATTTATAGTATTGATCTTTTATCCAACAACCAAGATGACTTCAAATACCTTGATTTCCAACAAACCCGAAGTAAACACAAATAGGATCACTTGAAAACTGATATTTACATTGTATTCCCATTCAGAACCCATTGTTGGTCAATAGTTAGTAGTTGTATTATAATACGAATGTGTTGTTTCCAACTCGTGCGTCCCAAGATAAGGCAGGTGCGCGCCTAGTATGGAAAATATAAACGTGGCGAGATTTTAACTGTGTATAAAATTCTGTGTCTATCTTTAATGTGATGCACCATTTTAAATTTGTTTTTGTTTTAATATATATATACTACGAGTGATGCTTGTTGAAATTAAAACAAAGTTAGATGACAAGAATAAGTTAAATTAACAATTTTAATGAATAATTTTGTGGGGTTGAATGAAAAAGCTGCTATTAGAGTCGACTACATATTTATTATTATAAATTTGATAGGTTTGTTTAATACTTACTAAAAGCTCAGAATAAAAAAAAACAAATAAATGTATTTTTAATACCGAAAAATTTGTTGATACCGAACGAAAAAGTCATTCAAAGTTGAATGAATGCAAACACTGTATGTAACTCACTTCCAATCCTTGATTACTCGACCTTGTTTCGACATTGTACCGAATATGTCAAGTTTAAAAAAATTATTTAAATAAACAGCCACCTAGACCTTAAATAAAACTCATACTCATTCATTTGAAAACCTGTAATCAAGGTTTAAATGTTATTCAAAATTAAAACCAATCAACGTAACAGCACCTTTTTAAACCCAAACATATGATTACGTTTAAGTAAAATCAGCCTCAAGGCTAAGGTTTGATACTACCTGTATATTCATGAATAAAAATAAAAAAAAAATCAAATAAAAACTGATTGTACATTCAGCTTCTGCGATGTGGTATTTATAAAAATAAGTGCATAACTAAAGTTGTAATATCGACAAAACTCAAAACCCCTGTTAGTTTTTTGTGTATTCATAAATATTATTACTGTAGCTATTGAAGTTTACTTTGTCTAGCAGTGGACGTGTTCCAGTAGAAAATATAAAAGTATCTTAAAGTTTACCTGCAATTTAAACAGAACCCATTTGATTAGTTATCAGAGAGATAAAGCTTTATCACTAAAAAAGGAAATAAACGACAAAACTAATATCTTTACAAAGGAAACTGCCAAAATCAAACATAACGAGTGCGTTGGTGACATGTTAATGTTAATTGTACTAATAAATTGACATGTCTAATAAGTCAGCATAATTATTGTTCATCTGTCAATCTGCGCGGTTCACACAGCATTTGACAATCGAAACGGATATTGTGTCAACTGGTTTTTACATTGTTATAATAAGCAAATTTCTCTGATTGATTTATGTTATAACTAATATTTAGTACAATAGGATTTACATAGGAATATAATAATTGTCTTCAAGTATATTATTAAGTTCAAATTGTATAATTTAACAGCACAATTCGAAATAATGGAGTTCTTTAAAAACCTTTAATTACCTATCTGGGTCAAAAATATGAATGATAATTATACGTCTGACACGTGAACTGGACTGTATAAAACACCCATGAATATTTTTAACTTCTTATGACGACACTAAAACTATATGGCATAATAAATGTCGCCCCTTAGTCCACCCTGTATAATATTCATATAATGCCGTCTTAAAATGCACCCTAGATTTATTAGCATAAACCCACTTTTTACGCAAATCATTCTAATAAAGCGTCTTATATGTAAGTAATTTACATTTATATGTAATTTACGTGTTGTAACATAATGTGATGATAATATTTGGCGTAAATGTGTTTGAAATATTTGTTCAAATTTTGGAATTCATATATGAGGAGTGACTTTACAAAAGGGGATATCTACATCTTATCATTTTTTTTTCAGAAAATTAAGAAAACCGGCAAAGACAAGACACATATATCTACACAAAGTCTGCATAGCTATGTAGGTACTATGTAATAAGATCAATAGAAGGGCATATAAAAAAAAACATTTGGCTTTCTAATTTAGTGGTACAAAATAAACAAAAAATTAAATATCCCCTTTTGCAATGATAAGATGTAGATATCCCCTTTTGTAAAGTCACTCCTTATATTTTCTTCACCAATATAGTTCTAAGTAAGTATAAAGTTTTAATAGTGCGATAAATCGAGACTGATGAGTACCTCAGTAATTGTAGGCTTCAGCTTGATACTACAGTTACTACAGTTCATAAGAATTATCACTGTGTACCGATAAACATCAGAATTTATCGGATTTTTTAACCGAACCTTCCTATTATAAGTATAACAGGTTCACGGACTGGGATAAATTAAGTACCACTTCAGCCTTTCCAGTCTAGCTTTACTACATGAGTTTATTCAAAACAATAATACATTTTATGACGTAACTTACATAAACTAGTAAATCCTTCTAACGTAGACGTCTCAGTTTGTAAATATTATGGATGTTTTTATTAATATGATGATTTCCAAACAAACACACTTACTTTTATTTATGTTATAGGTGACCATAATATGGTGAACTGGGAAAGAACCGGAACTAACATCTGTGTTTATCAAACAAATGGAAGCCACGACCAGGATTTGAAACTGGTAACTCCGGCGTATGAAGCAGCGCTAGTACCAGAGACGCTACGTGTCCGTCGAACTGCGTTTTGCTAACTGGGGCTAAGCCAGGTGTAGGATAGACTCCTTCTGAATTCAGTACTAAATTGTCATTATTCAAGTATTTTAAAACGTCTGATTGAATATTGCTAACCCATTTACTTGCTTACTTTTTAAATAGTAATTACGGTGACACAAACAAACGAAATATCGTGAATACAAACAACTTCTGAAATTTATGGTTAGTCGTGGAAACACTCAGATCATGTATTCTGCGTTATATAATTTAAAACAAAAGAAACATACCTTAACCTTAAAGTTAAATAAAAATTAAACTACAACGAAAAGCTCTAACTTAATTAAACGTTTCTAAACTAGGGTTACTGAATGAAACCCATTTCAAATAAAAAAATGTTATGAGTTTCTTGTGATGACTCAAATTTACGAATAACATTTTTGTAAAGAATCTTTTGTTGTGATATATCGAAATTCTATTAATTTTACTGTTAGAAAAATCACAAAAAGCACTATTTGTAATATTGCAAACAAAGTAAAATACCAAAACACAAGCACCAGAGACACAAACTTAAAGATATTCGGTCGCATCGGCCACAGCTCAGGTATAACATATGAAAATGGCTGTAAGTCGGATAAATGTGTAGCCATATCAAAATACTACTACCGTTTAAACTAATTTTAGCGCGGAGTCTTGCAATATGTCACAATCAAAATAGAATTATTCAATTAGAATGTACCGAAGTTACTAAAAATAATAGCGTTAACTTAATTTATGTTCACTGTAACATTTAATAGAACCCTTTCAACGAGAAGCAGAGAAATTATTATATTAATTATACAGTCACACTGAAAATGTTTTAAGACGAACATTTACAGCGACTTTATATTTGAAGAGCTACTTCAAGTTATTAAGAAGGAACATCATTATTTATGCATTTCTACATTACCTTGCTAGTCGCTAAGCGGTTTCATCTTTTTGCTACAAGATCTATTTACATGCTGAATAATTATTAAAGTTCGTTTCTTTAAATAAAACTAGGGTTGGAAATCTTTTTATATTGTTATATTTCTTCTCGAGAACATAGTCAAATTTACAACACCAACAATAAACAATTGTTATTAGATTAGGTATAAAGTATTTATCAAAGTTGGACATATTTTATATTGTACATTAACACAAATGAAATTAATATACACGTTACTAATTATCGTAACCATATTATCTACAAACGTATGTAGTTAAATTATTTGTATAATATTGAAACTCATAAGCAGTTATATAGAATTTGCACGCACTCTACAGCAAATGAAGGTTTCCGTTTAAGTGCAAAGGATTTACGGACACTTATTAAAGTAACATTCTAAAAAGCCTGATACAACAAACTTATGTAAGTAAATGTTTCATTGTTAATTTGCACTGCACCACAACTATCTAGATGTATTTTAATGATTTTAATTTTAAAATTAGTCAGTTGGGTTTTTAAATTTGAGGAGCAGTTTTACAATAGACCATGATGATAAAATATCACTAAAATTTTATAACGGTGCTTGCAGTGCACCAGCGATATTTAGTATATATTTCTAAAATACCTATAGAAATATTTCTAGTCTATGCAAGAATCTACAAAAAACAATACTTATCTATGATACATAATAATTGTCACGTAAAGTTTACATCACATTTGCAAACAATTTGGTATTTTTTGATAACGATCGACATCACAATACGGAATAGTGCCCCAGGGATATGTAACACAAAATTTGGTCTCGAATCTTTGGATTCGATCTTAGCTTTAACAAAGCGATCAATGATTAATTATATACCCTCCATCCTGCATATTGGGTAGCGATAACTTTTGTAATGTTTTAAAGGTATGGTATTAGCCGAAATAATTGTGAAGTTCAATAATAACCTTGGTCAAAATTGACCGTTAGCTTCTGGGTTTTATCAAAATAAAATTATTTTAATAACGTGATAGTCTGCGGTTTACAATTTTATCGTTGCTGTCTTTTAACTGTTGAACAACTGAATATAAACTGTCTGCTGGACAGTAATGTTTCGATTGAGATAGGTAACTAAGACTTCAAGAAGGATTTACAACTTAGAAAAATGTTTGATATCATGAAACAAATGAAACAGTAACTTAATAAAAAAACAGAGTGTACAAGATAATACTGGCCATGATTGTATGTTATATGCACTTCAAGACCAAATACAAAAACTAAATTACGCTAATGAAGATAACTTATATCGCATTAAGAGGAAAAGAAAAATCATTATATCAAGCTGATTTGAAGTTTTATATACTTAGTTAGAAGAAAGATTTCGCCTATATTTTTAGCGGATGGATTCTTTAAAAATGGTTTCATCATTTTTTTACATAGACTATAGATCGCGTTTAGTTGTACATAGACTTTATTGCATCTGAAAAATAAAAATATATTTTTTTTAAAAGAGAATACTCCCAACTGAAAAATATTATTTGAACAAATGGTTTAAACCCAAGAAACAATTGAACAGTTTTAAGTTTTTGTTTCTTATTTGACTACAGTAGAATTTAAAAAATAATTAATAACTGAAATTGTAATTTATTTCACATAATTGTTTTCTTACAGCCATAAAACCCAACGCCTTGAAGAAAACTTCAAGCGAATTTATATTTAGGCAGTGTCGTATCATTTATGTTTAATTTTATTACAGTTTGCAATCGTGCAGTCATTTCCTGTAATGAAACAACGTGTATGTTCATGTGATTTTGTTTGGAATACTACAAGATAGTTATTACAGACTAAGATAGACACTGTGTAACATCGCCAATTTGACAGATATCTTTAGCTACATTTGTACCGACTATATTAAATTATTGATATTACGATCCATAATGTGAAATTATACAACGTCTACAGGTTTGATAACTTTAAACTCAATTAAGTACATTTTAAATGGCTGTTAACTTAAGGTTAGGATTTAATATTCGAATTATGGATATATATTTCCTTTTATCGTAGACAAACCGCAAGAAAAAATCTTGAAACAAATTTAACAACGAGCCTTATCATCGACGTTGTGTTGCAAAAAAATGTTCTTCATTACTACTTCTAGGCCTATCGTAATTGCTATTAAAGCACCCGATACAAAGAAACAAAAAGCAATAAATACTACATCCTGAGTAGAAAAAAACATCAAACGGAAATCTGTGATTCCGAAAGACTTATTAAGTTCGATATCCAGTGCGCTTACAAAGATAAATCCCGTATAATTACGTGCCCGCATAAACATTACTTAGTCGATAAAAGAATTGTGTGCGACCAGCTTTACTGCTAGCGATAGCCTGAAACGCCAGAAAATATTGCGTGTAAGCAATGCTATCAATGGATTTATAATTATTGAGAAAAGCTCGTATACTGTATAAGATTTTGATCCTTATATGTAAGTAAAAATGGAGAAATATATCGAACAAAAGACGTCAAATTTTATAGCCAACATAAATTCACATTGTAACACCTGATAATATTTGATAAATGTTTTATGTGTTTATTTGCATGGTTGATTCTATTTGAAATAAGATTAAATTAACATACAACACATACAAACGTCTAGAAACATTATGCTGACTTCATTACGGATAAAAAATAAACGAAAATAACAAAAGCATTTTCATGAAAAAGGATTTACAAAATACAACGGAAGCTTATTTAAGCGGTCTTTTAAACTGCATTTTAAAATAACGTGCAATTTGTAAACCAATGAGTATTTTAAAACCTCATCGGCATTGAACATTGACACGAAGTCAATGTCCACGTCACCAATTAAGTAAATGAGTGTCCAATAAAGGTACTTAACGAGGTAGAGGAGGATACTGGATGCAGCAGGGGGAATATTCGGAATTGTTAAGTTTCTTTCATGGATGCCTGGGTGGAGCTGTGGTAATTCGACAGCTGCTTAAATAGCTGCGCTTGCGACGATGACAGGAATTGAAAGGAATTGGGTATATTGGGAAATATTGGATATTTGGAATACTCTCCTGGTAGTAACACGATGCGATAAGGTAAAGACACCCAGAAAAAAGCCACATGAATGGCCAAAAAAATAGGTTTCTCTACGATTTTGGAAATAAAAAAAAATTTGATTACAATCTTTGAATTAAATACAATTTAAAGCCATTCTTTTAATGATTTTAAATGATTAAAACAGTATACAAAAAGTTTTGCTACTGGTACAAAGATAGAACTTATATTTGTAATAAAGTATAGAGATGCACAAGACTTCGCAGCTCTACAATCCACATTAAGTTCACATTTATTATTATTATTATTATTATTATTATTAAAATCATTCTTTCTTTCGCACCTACACGTCGTATTATCAGAGTATTAAGTAACATAATCTTGATATTATCTGTAAAACTGTACAAATGACATGAAACATAAATTTAATGGATAAATGCTGTAATGTTAACATTATTAACTTTGTAGAAGCGATTGTGAGCGTCACACAGCAAACATGTACACGAACGTGTCGATAAGTTCGCGGGTATCCTCGAATTGTCATATAATTTAATCCGAACCGATCAAGGTCATTTTTTTACGGACAAAAGCTTTAATCTTGACTTTTTTATTACTGCACGGCGTAATCAGAACATCAAACAGTTTTATTACAGTTTAATCTATAATAAGTTTGATTCTCTATCATTTATGGACGCAATAAAAATAAAAAGACCAGACTATCGTTTTAATAGATTAAAATTCCACGTAATTTGTATTTTCTATTTACTTTAAACATATTTTAACTCATATTTTGGAATTTCTTTGGCGATCTTCATGAGATATGTACTACTATGCTTCGACGTAAAATAACTATCAAATAAGGCAATTTAAATCCAGAAAATATAAGATAAACATATATTCTTTTTACTTGAAGTGTCAGTAACAATTTTTTTGCACTACTCGACATAATATGTAGTTATACAACACAAATATCTTTACATTTAAAGAGTTGCGTGTATTGCAGCCGCACAATAATATTATTATATTTATAGAAATCATGTAATTTATTTTTATTTCCATGTTATCATTCTTTATAAATATATCCAGTTTTGATTTGTGGAAAAGTCTCTCCTTATGGTCCGTACACCGTGTGATATACTACGGTATATTTCCAGCGTTATTAATGTTGCAAAGACTTTTTGTTTGTTTGTATTTTTTTTTCTTTTTGTAATCGAAATCTTTGAACTGAAACGAAAATCTTGCATAATGAGAAAGACACACAACTACAAGTGATACAGGCTCTATTTTATCCTGATGTTTTACGGGACCCGAAGTTACGAGTTTGAAACTGCGCAGTGACCTCTAATTTTAACTACGCGTACCTTTTATTTTACTACGAAAGTTGGACAGTATTAACTGTTTACCGGGTAATATTACCAGAAACATCTTCTAACCGTCTTACATGCAGTATGATATTAAACAAAATATGTAGAACAGAACGTAATTTACATTACAGCGCAAGTTCAGTTTACAAGCAATCTGCAGAATACCCAAACAAACTTATGTTTGTAATTTCTACTCGCCCTTTCTATCAAAACACATTTTATTAATTACGTTTAGTTATAATGCAATTAATCATTAATTCTTCATATTTGTTGAGTTTTTATTAAATATGTATTAGCGGAAATATTTTTTACAAATTGTTATTTACATTAATAATTTTATATTTAATCACGGTAACATAATGGGCTAAATTCAAGTAATTTAATAAAATGCGTGCTCTTATGAAAAGGCCAGCTGCTATGGTTATCAACAATCATACAAAACTGTAGCGATACTGAAATTACGTTGATATCCCATTATCGCGAATTGAAATTAGAAAAACAGTCTTGATATTTTTTTGTAAAACTCATTACCCGCATTGAACAAATGATTATGTTATCTTAAAACAAAACTCGACCTTAAATCTGCGTAGCACAATTAACATTAAACTAGTATAAACGAACTATCAGCAGCTGATCTTCAAATAAATCTTATTCCACGAGACAATTTAGAATTCAATAACTTGGCAACTCTAAATTTAAATTCTTCATGCTGTGAAACAAAGAGATCCTAGATAAAAAGAATGTCTTACAGAAATATAACAGCACACGGGAAGATCGGCAGAAGCCAACTATCTGTCGCGTTCACTTCTAAGAGGTATGAAAATAGATACGGTTTCTAGTCCAACTTATAGGCAAAGCGACAATGGTACGGCCGGAATTATTAGTTTCATTTGATGGTGTTCACGAGTTGATTTATCGCCTCGTCTTGATTTATACCTCGCGACGTCTATGATGTGATACGAGTCTAATGCACTATGTTAACAAACGTGTTTATAGATTGAGGCTGCTATAATTGCTTTTCTGATTGCGTTTTTATAGTTTTATTGAAATTTTTGGATTTACAGTTCAGCCAGTTTTTTTATATATGCTTGAAAAAAATCTGTTTTAAATGTTTCTGTGAACGTTAGAAATTCAGTCATTATTAAAATATACGTTTATTTAAACTCTTATCAAGATTGTTATAAAAATGTAGCAGTAGTTCCACTGAAATTTATACGAAAATAAACGATACAAGCCAGGATGGAAGAGTCGCTACCGACGACCTAACCTGAAAGTTTTATCCGCCCCAGTTATTTAAGTAGATCCTCAACTTCAACTTCCACTGAACCTTAATACTTTATGAATCAAACAGATATAAAGGCTGCCCTAAAATGCGATGACATAAATAAAGAGAACACATTCCCTCCAGAAAACCCTCTAGACGAACGAGGGTAGGGCCGATCTTGCGTCCGAAATATAAATTCAATATTACGAATACTCACTTTTAAAAATTCCGATGAAATCGTTACAATCCGAACTCCAACCCTTAAAATTCAAAAACGAAGTATTACAACACTAAAAGCTCCTTCGAACACCTCAGGAATACATCAATGAGTTAAGCACATTTACATAAACATTGAGAAAAGTGTAACGTTTCTGATAAAATAAATGTTTGTTCGGATGCACGAAGTTTTCGCGGGAATAGTAGAAAAGTGAGGGCACGTCCCACCCACGCGACGTCTTGGCGGCGACTGTTGGAAAAGCGGATCCACCGAATCACCTGCAATGCGTGCGCTGCGCGGCGAGTGAGCGAGCGCCGCTTACGTCTTCGTGCTCGGGTGCGAGAGAGATGGAGCACAACACACGTGGTTTCTGGCAGTTCTGCCACCACAGGGGGAAAACGAAAAGCCGCTTTCAGGAAAGGGGCGCGTTATTACAAAGCTGAGAATGAAAAGGTATGTATTTTGCATTATGATGTCGCGGACAAAAGCTAGGCGAAGTTATGCCCTTTGTTGACTGTTAAATTCGACGAGACACTTCGCAGGTTCTATCTTCCTATTGTTTCGCTGATAACCCGAGTTCTTTGAGATCATTATAATGTTCTAAACCAAAAATTTAATCATTTAAATTTTTGGTTTAGAATATTATTCTTATGATTTCTTCCTAAAACTTTCCATTCGACATTTCCTTATATTGTTATTTCTATAAAATATATTTTACATTCACACTAAAACAAGTCAAGGTTCAGCGCGGACTATTGTTAAATAAATTGTATTTTTATTACAAATTCTAATTTTAATAATTCAAGGCCAGATATGAAAATATCAACTTTTGTTAAAAAAAATGTTTTCCAATAAAATATTATTTTTTAAAATAGGTAAGCGGTAGTGAACTTAATATAGCTATGAAGTGAAACAAACGATTCAGGATTTATTTGTTAAAAATCTCTTTAAGATTTGCGGTTATTTTTGTTATTTATACAAAACAACAATATACGAGATGCAGAAATAAACCAAGAACTTTGCATATCCAAACGTACTTTATAGACTTGTGTACCCAATCGGTTTATTACCTGATTGATATCAGAAGAAACAGAACAAAGCAAGGTCGACATTGAAGATGCAATAATTACAGGAACCACAATCATCGTTCAAGGGGCACTTAGAATTAAGAAAAAATAAGATCGTGATCATATTCTACTGACGAGGTCACCAGTTATTGTTGCGGGAGCTCCGAACACATTGAAATTTTCAAGGGTGTTTTAAAATGAACGAATTTTATTTAATATAATATTAAAGCATTTACAGTCTTCATCATTTGTAATTAATTTTATTTTCCAGACAATCACACCAACTGTATGGCCCCAAAGTAAACGGAGCTTGTGTTATGGATGACCATACAGCGATATAATAATAACAACTTCTTAAAAAACACACCAACTTTATTTGGCGAGAGTAAACAAAGCGCATGGCACAGAAAAATATGGACTATGAGCGCGCAGATTCTCTTTCTTGTTGGTTTTCTCGAGAATTGAGAAATAATATATTTAGGCCCACTTGCGCAGGTCTGCGTTAGGAAGCACTAAAAATTGCGTTATGTGTCTATCAGTTGCAATAGAAATAGAATGTGACTCAAATCTGCGTACGCGGCCCTTAATGACTATATATAATGGTTTTTAAATTAACAGCATTGAAACGAAACCTAAACAGGATAAGTATAAAATTGCGTGTCTATAAACTTCGAAGAAAAACAACAGATTAAGAATTTTACAACATTCAAACCCAGTTCCCGACAAAGTTAAAGTCGTTTCTGAAAAATTATTTAAGGTACTTATTTAAAATTAAGTTCTGATCCAACTACATAAATTTTTTGGTTCATTCGGTTCATTGATTAAATTAACTACATCCTAAAACAAATTTTTCATTCGTCATGCAAATAAATCTAGTAATGAAACAAAATGTTTCCCATAAAACAGAACAAATTTGATCGACATCAGTATAATTAAATTAATTATATTTACTAACCTATTATAGCCATGCCGCGTGACGTGTAGGTCCTTCGCGTGATAGAAGCTAATCGTGACGAGGTGACTGACGTCAGCAAGTCTAAGTCAACTTTACGGACGAATTGTTTGAGTCAGTAATGTTATTCGAATATGGTACTGTGCATGAATTATTCGAAATAATTTTTTGTTTATCTAAACTTACCTTTTCCATTCGTGCATACCAAAGGTAATTACTCGATTTCCTCATCGATTGGAATATGAGATTATTTAAAATAGTTGAATTTTGGTTATAGTAATTATTACATATCTAACACTTCTATTATGAGTGTTATTGCGATACAAGAACCTGATACCTACCATAAAAATAGCAGCATTTTTCCTATAGGACATAATAAATCACCCAAACTAATATTTTGACTCAAATATCAGACATGCAGAGAACGTGG
Source organism: Marasmarcha lunaedactyla (assembly GCA_923062675.1). Taxonomy (NCBI): domain Eukaryota; kingdom Metazoa; phylum Arthropoda; class Insecta; order Lepidoptera; family Pterophoridae; genus Marasmarcha; species Marasmarcha lunaedactyla. The sequence goes on along the minus strand of OV281346.1, from coordinate 14,086,691 downwards.
AAGCGTCAAATCAGTCTTGATATTGGAAGCTTTAGTAACATTGATGGATCGTGTTACGGACACTACACGCTAGTTCGAGTATAAAATCTTTATGGGAATTTCACTGGTTTTCGGCTATAAATGTCGCTATGTTTAAAGTCATATAAAGAGGGACTATGGCTACATTCTTTTATGTGCCTATGGCTTTTAATTGTGGTTTTTATTGTATGGTAAAATTTTATGATATAAGTTAACCTATAAATCCCCAGACAAACACACCGCGCTCCACTGCTAAGAGGGTCGCACCTGAACAGGCTCCGCCGCTCATTCCCGCCAACTTCCCGCCGCTGCGCAACCAGGCTCCCCCGGAAGCAAAGCCCGTACAGCCGACGCCAACTCCGGCTCTCTCCTGGAGACAGCGTCCGACCGCTCCACCTTCCCGTCCTATCCCAGCTCCCGCGGAAGAGATGAAGACCGTGTTCGACGTTATTCAAAACGTCGACATTAAAAAAATCTCCATACTCGCACGCAAACTGCGAGCCGCCCGTTCTCCTCAAGAGCATTTCTTCGCACTACCCGAGCATCACTCGCTTCTTAGTTCCTTGTAATTTTTATATTTAGTATAAATTCTTTAAATAAATAGTTAATAAAATGTCTAGACCTGCAAATCCCGCGTCCTATCGTATGTCCTTCGTTGTCGCCTTGTCCCTCGTTTCATTTAACATTCGTAGCCTTAGTACTAATCTTCCTGAGCTCAAACTGTTCCTTCAGAACAACCAGCCAGACTTATTGCTTCTCCAAGAGACGTGGCTCACTTCGAACCGCTCCAGGGGATTCGCTATTCCCAAGTACGCGTTCACTCGTAACGATAGGCCCAACTCCGACGGTTTCGGCGGCACAGACATCTACTACAAAAGTGGTTTCCACTGCATTCCTCCTCTGCTCAACATGGAAGCCACTGCGTGTGGATTAACTATGACTGGTCATCTGACCATCATCATAGCTTCAATCTACATACCTAGAGGCACCAGACCAATCCGCAGCGATTTTGAGGCCATTCTCACCCTCGGCCATTCAGTCATTACGTTCGGAGATTTTAACTCCAAACATACTAACTGGACATGCCTATCGACCAACAACAGCGGTATCGCTCTCCTTGACATCACTGAGCAACTCGACTTAGACGTCATTTCTCCCGTTACTCCCACTTACTATCCCGACAACCCGAAACATTCTCCCGACATCCTCGACTTTGCGGTAGTAAAGAATATCAACCTTGATTTCAGGTCTATCGAACCGCTCGGTGACCTAGGCTCTGATCACCACCGTCTCCTTCGTGCTAGGACCGCCTTACGATAACGTCACCTCTCCTAAGACCTTTACCAACTGAAAAGGCTTTAAAAATACGTTAGTTTCAGCCTTAGAGGTCCCGAACTTTCACTCGCGATCTCGCCCGAATCTCTAGATAGCCAGGAAAAAATAGATTCATTAGTCGATTCTCTCGCTGATGCTATCAACTCAGCCATCAGTGTTAACGAAAAGGTTGCTAAGCAAGGCAAACCCACGCTTCCCTTAGCCGTTAGCAATCTTATTAATGCTAAGAACGCGGCTCTCCAAGCCAAGCTCTATTCCAGGCCCGCCTATAGATTAGCTGCGAATCAGCTACAACGTAAAGTTAGGTCTTGCCTCGCGGAACTCCGAGACGCTCAGATGATGAACGATCTCATGGAGTATATCTCCCAGTCCCACCAAGCGTATTGACACACAATGCTCGCCCAGCACACGAGCCGCAGATCCCTCCCACATCCAGGCGCACGAGGACGAAGTCCTCCGCAGGGACTCTCTCCCCATCACCGCCGACTCCATCACAGTCTCTAATGATGAAATCTCGCTTCTCATTAGAAGTCAAAAGTCCAAAAGGTGCGGATGGTATTTCCAACCACGCACTTAAACATCTGCCTCAACAGGTGCTTACCTTGTTCGACCTTTGCTACTTTCCAAAAGCTTGGAAAGAAGCGACAGTCATAGGCATTTCCAAGCCGGGTAAACCTCTGAATATCCCGGCTAATCACAGACCCATCAACCTCCTCAAGGCCATGTCTAAACTTCGCGAGAGAGTCATACTCTCTCGAATGTGGAACCATCTGTTTCCAAGGGATGGCGATCCCCTCATTATACCCCATCAGTTCGGTTTCGCGCTAAGTACTCCTGCCCTCAGCAAGTCCATTAAATAGTCGAGTACATACTCGACGGCTCCTATCCGCGGCGTAAGAAAATGGTCGCAGTTTTCTTTGACATAGCCAAGGCTTTCGATAAAGGCACAGCGGTCTCGTTTATAAACTTTATAAAATAGTCTTACCGGATCGCAAAGTTAGAATAATAGCGTCCTTTCTCAAAGACCGTACGTTTCATTTTAGACACGAAGGCACGCTTTCGCTCGCTCGCGAGTCCCTCAAGGCTTAGTCCTTGCCCCTCTATTGTACACCGTGTACACAAATGACATTCCCATTCCGCCGAAAGGCGTCGATCTCGCCCTCTTTGCCGACGACACCGCCCTTTACACCAAAGGCCTGTGTCCCGGGTCTCGTCACCAGACTCCAAAAGGCCGTTAACGCCCTCGGTGCATGGTTCGAAAACGGCGTATCGACGGGAACCCAGACAAAAGTTCTGCGGTTTACTTCAACTGCAAACACCGTCGTATAGCCGACAATCTCCACGTTAAAATGCTAGGCACTCCCATCCCCTGGAAGCACACTACCAAATATTTAAGCGTCACCTTAGACTAGACGCTTTCTTTCCAACCTCACGTCAATAGAGTAACGAAACTCGCACGTTTTTACTTAGGCTGTCTTTATAGTATGTTAGGTAGTAAAAGTAAAATGTCTTTCAGAAACAAACGTACGCTTTATAAGACCTGCGTTAGACCCGTCATGACATATGCCTCGCCAATCTTTGCCCACGCCAAACCTTCCGTCCTGCACAAACTGCAGGTAGTTCAAATCTCTTCTGCCGCAGGGCCTTAAACGCACCTTGGTACGTGCGTAACGCGGACCTGCACAGAGATCTTGAACTACCTACAGTGCAACAGCACTTCAAAACACTCTCTGAAGCGTTCTTCAAACGCTCCGATACCCACTCCAATCCTCTAGTTCGAGATTCAGTCTCGTATACTACCCCTGTCATAGATTCGAGTACAAAGTCGCTGGACCGAGAAACGCGCACACGAACGTAGCCGAGCATCTAACACTAGATCTCGAAGCCCTTCAGGCCGCAACTTCTAATTCTAATTTAAATCCGAATTATTTCAATTTTTAATTTTTTCATTTTGAGCACCTTCAGTGCTATGTATTCATCTTCAGTGCTTTGAGCACCTTCAGTGCTTTGAGCACCTTCAGTGCTATGTAATTCCCAGCGGGTGACCCCTTCTGGGCTCCGCTAGCGCGGCCTCTTTCTCCAATTGGTCGTCGCTCAGATGAAGGCTGTGTGGCAAAAAAAAAATTTGCACGAGTCATTCAGGGGGTTTTTTAGTGGGTAGAGGCTCTGGTAGGCTCGGAGTGACGAGTCCCACAAACCCTCGACCGCGCGCGGTGAGGTATGCGTAATAGCATTTTTTAGATCCTCCTGCCATCTCCGTGGAGAAGAACAAAAAAAAAACAAAAACCTAAGAACGAACATCTGTGTTCATCACACAAATGAATGCCCTGGCCAGGACTCGAACCTGGGACCTTTGGCGTACGAGGCAGGGCTGCTTACCACTACACCACTCGATCGTCAGTTGTATAAGTGTATATTAAATTGAAATGTTCGGAGTCCGCTCGACTTGCTACGCTACGTTTAACTGAAGTGCCAGTGTCCGCTAACACAACCGCGCTCATCTAACTCTTTTCCGACTAGTTTCCGTTGACCAGATCAAATAAAACTCTTTCTTAAAGGCGACAGAATAAGTCTGAATAAGTGCTGAAATTATAATAGAAATACTGCGTTTTCGAAGCAAATGATTGATCTAAAAGTGCTCAGGTCATTAAACTTCAGTATTGTTTGGGAACTGAAGAGAGGATTAAGATTATTATAATCATTTAGCGTAGCTTATCGATAGGATAGACTTAGTTTAGATAATCAATTTAAGAAATATACCAAATCTTAAATAGTGTACTAAATGCGACAGTGAGTTTGTTTGTTTTATTTACTTATTAAGAAACAAACGGTCACAAATTCAGAAAGGTTTAGTAAGATTTTTACAGTTAAAAAGACCTATAGTTTCCTTTATTAGAATTAAGTAAAAATTATGAATAAAACAGCCCAATTTACAAATAATATTTAAATTTTTAAACAAATTACATATATTTTAGTTACAATTACAAACTTAAAAAATTAAAATTAGATTTAATGTGAAATTTGGTACGCACTCGTAACCACTCAACCGATCATCATGAAACGTGGCATACATATTTTAATTAAAGAGAAAAAAACAATTGTAGGTACTCAAGGCATACGCGAGCAAAGTTGCGAACAAAATTTTGTCAATCATATTTCCAAATGTACAAATAGGTCTAACAATAGGTTCGACGGAAATGTAAATCGACCACATGCCTGAACGGTTCTGTCATACCGGGGTTAGAAATTAACAGATGCAGTTTGAAGCACGCCTCGAAGTATTTAGACTATGAATTAAACTATGCACTAGTGCCTAATTTATATATTATTATTTTTTATTTAATATTATATATATGATAAATGGCCGTCATTACAATATTAGCAAAAATATTAATTGTAAAAACTAGTATATTTGATACTACAGTCTAGCACAATTACCTCAAATATTCTATCATGTCTCTGATACACACAAACAAATAGGAATATACTTTTATGATCGAAACAATAGAAGGTTTGACTTAGTTTATTATTCGTAGTTAATAAAGAATCATTTTCTTTTTGTCAGCACTATAATAGCCATATTGCTGCATAAATGCTGAACATTCTTTCTTTTCTGAAAAGAAAAAAATATTATTGTTTACAATTTATATTTTTTTATTTATATAAAAAAGTTGTTTTAAGACGTTTGGTATTTAAAGTTGATGAAATCTAAGACTTGTCCCATGTCATCTAAATATAACTTTTAATGTTTTACTACAAATCTTAGATTACGAGCATAACAAGAGATTTACTTTACTTAAATTCTGTTGTAAAATCAACTATCTATTATAAACGTAAAATCTGTTGAGTATAATCACAGAAAATACTTAAATACAGTGCTTTATAGTCAACTAAAGTCCCGTGTGGTGTCACCCGCACTATTCTCGACCACGTGGGAATTTCTGGATAAAATATAACCCCAAATATATCAACACAAAAAAGTTACGTCTATCCGTTACTCTGTTTCAAATAGAAACCAGGACAAAGAAACTAACAAACACACTTAGACATTTAAATTATCAGTATGGACTCAATAAAAAACATTTACGAAGGTTGAAAACTGCTAGAAACATTTCGCCTTATCAATGTAAATTCTCACCTACTTCCTGACTCTTAATCCAGCAATAATTAAAGCTATTGCAGCCCATCCGACTTCAGCAGTAAATTATTGACTGTTCCACTGCAGCCGTGTTTTATGACGTAGATTGAAATTTAGCAATGTATGAGCAGCGTAAGAATTGGATTGGATAGAGCTTCCAGGTTCGACACCCAGCACAACTTAGTCATATGTTTATGACCGTTCTTTCCGGTAGCTTGCAACTTTATGAAAATTATCGATTTGAGTAAAATAACGTAAAATATTATTTCATGTGCAGTGAAATTTTAATTGGTTGGAGTCATAGTGAAAGATCGAACAGTACTGAGGACCTTTGAAGGATTCGTTATAAGGGACTTACATATTGTTTACTAATAGCTTTTCAAGTAGACAAACAAGCATAGAGATATATTTTTAATACATTCTTAATTATTTTGATGCCACTGTTTCAGAGACTGCGCCAGGTCTGCTTTTTAGAAACACCTTAAGGTCGCTTTCAATTAAGACATTTTATGTCGGACCGCTACGGAGCCCGGGTGGTACGGTAGTCGTCCTGCGCACGGGCAATGGTCTCTGACAAAGCGCGCGGAGCGGCAACACGGTGTGGCGTCAGTGCCGCACACGCACGACATCACTGCGTAAAGTAGCGCCAGCGTCCGACACGAAACGTCTAAAGTATATTGGCAAATCCTTATTTAAGTAAACAGTGAGCGGTTAGAAAAGTAACTCGTACTTTTGTTTATTCAGTATTTTTATGTGAATTTCCATAATATTAGCTTCATGTGTAGAAGTCTCCAAAAAAATAGATGATTTATAAAGCTTGATTTGACTTGATCAGTTTGTTTTAGCTCCTGTCATTTTTTATTACGATACAAAGGATTGATTGTGACCAAGCACAAGTATTTGATTTTGTAATATAGATTTTAAATATAGGAAAATATAGTCACTTCAGAATGTAAAGACAAAGTTTTATGAAAGAGTATATATATTTTTTTATATTCCTCATAGTAAAAATGATTTATTAGTCACTGGAGTCGTTATACTTGGCTGTATACATTTTGCCTTAGCCGATGAGTTTGAGATAAAAAACATAACTTGAAAACGAAACCGTTTCGTTACTTTTCGACTTGTCACTTGTGTGTGTGTGTGAGTGCCTTGGTTTCGATCTGACGATTTGCGATTCTTGTAGTTATTTTATACAACTTGAATTTATAAGCCTTTGTGCCTAAGGATTCCGATAGATTGCGCTTACGACGACTTATTGCTGTTATTTTTGGACTAGTTGATTAAGTTACAGATATTGATGAACATTTACGTGTCATTATTATGGTGGTTGGTTGGTGATAGTAGTAATTACCTATGTAAATGTAGGTAATTTGAAATCATAACCTCAAAATTAGTACCTAATGAAAATGCAATTTTATTATTGTTCCTGGATCCAGATTTTATGTCCTATAGTTTTAGATACTTTTGACTTCTAAACGCTCCATTTTAACTCCAACTAAAACTATGTATGGCGATCTGCCAATGTCCTTTGAAAGCGTCCTTACAGTGTATACTAACAGTTTATTCATTTGCCCATTCTCCTGTAATAATGAAGATATGACGTTTAAAGAATATAGATTAAGGCGGACAGATATTTCTACATAAATAACCTTTGTCTTTTAAAAGTTAGCTAAACTATTATTATAACTCAATAGATTTCTGATGTCGTCTACTATTACGAATAATTCCGTTCTCATAATGCGTCAACATTTATTTTGATACAAGTTACATTAAATGTAAGACATGGATAATCCCTGTAACAAAATTAAATAGATATTAAAATGCAATCATACTCACAAACCATTAATCATAAATCTGTTCTTTCGATTTTAAAAGAAATGGCTAATCCCGTCATCATAAAAAACCTTTATTATTCAAAACTAAAACAAGCTAAATGTTACCTAAGCTAAAACATCACCCTTAAGGTATATCCAAATATAAGCTGCCATTGTGGCCACCACAAAGGAATAACAGAGATGCCTTCTACACTCCGACGAAGGTTTCGAAATAAAAACCTCCATCGGCCATTGTTTCTGTCAAAGGGAACATTCCAGGGATCAACGTGGCAATATTTTCGGACGAAATTACTTTTCGACAAACTGAGAGTTTTAATCTTAAAGTCGACCGCCGAGATGTGGTCTTTTTCTTATTGACTCCGTCGCGAGCCTCTTAGAATGTGAAGTTATTTTCGAATAGTAAATGACTTTGTTTCGTTTTATTTTTAGATTTGTTTAGATTTTTCTGTGAGAGTATTGTTATATCACAAAAAATAGTTTACCATAAAAAGCTAACTTTAAGGTTTCATGCGTGAATTACAAAACGTCGCTCTCTGTTCTAAGATAACTTATCGTATAATTGCTCTTCGTCTCAATATGGGGAAGTGGCCGGGGACATAACCATTAAGAGACATTCCTCTGGTTGAAAATCTTTTATAGTTATTAAAAAATTTAATGTATTTTTATCAAGAACGTATTTAAATCAGAATGCTACTTATAAAAAGTACCTACGGAAGCCACTGTCAAGTGGTCCGTCTATTCCTTTACATTTATCTTTATTTACCTCCATACCTTGTAAGGACGTTCGGTTAGTTTCCCGGGAATATTTAAAAATTACTATAAATAGCAAAGTGCCAACTTAAAGTGCTTTGCACAAAGGTTTGAATCAGTGTGAAATAACAATGATAAGTAAAATTCATAAGCGCCAAACTATGTCATAAAGTAAAAAAACATAACAATCAAGAGTTAACCTTTTGACCGCTACGCCACTAACTCAGTACCGTGTCCTGTACGCCAAGGCACATAAGAAACAAAAATACCTACAAAAAAATAGTGTTGGGAAGCGTCGGTGTATCGGTAATACACTTATTTTGTTGTTTTTCTACGCAATAAACGACTGCTTATACTCGAAGATATTTTATTTATATTGTTCTAGGCCTATGCTATACCTTCTACTCTGTATGTATATGTACATAGTACGTAAATAAGAAACAAACATTACATATAACACAAGTGTAAAGCACAACCCTATTCGCCATCGTGATGACGTCACTGTCAAAAATAGAAGACAACGGCGCAGCTGACCGGTTTCGGTACTTAATTAGAGATGTAACCGTACTGCAAACTGTATCGATTTCAAAATCGTTACAAAATAATAGTAATCGATTCAAATTATTTATTTTTATTATGTAATATTATAATTTGTGATCTATTTACTTACAATAACTTAAAAAGTGCACTACTTGTTGCATTGTAAAAAAATTTGATAAGTACTACTCGTTTGCCTCTGGCGATGAGACGTCACCAAACATATGAAAGAAAATATATTTTTTTTTATTAAACTGAACTATAATATATTCCGTTTTTTACTTAATTTCACTTTTATAAAAATATCTCTAAAATACCAATAATACATAGCAAGCAACGTTACATTTTCGACGCCAACACCAGATATTAATTTATGTAGTATTCCACGGACTAGCAAACTTAGCCAATGGGTTGTAATAATTATGTAAATTATTAAAGTCTCGGAACAAAAACTTAAACAAACAGCGAGAAAGAAAAAAATGTTTAATTATTAAAATTTGAAGATACTTTGCCCTAAATTTTCTTCAAACAATGATTCAAAGTCCGAAAAATCTTCATCATAATCGACGCCTTCTAAAATACGAAGGAGTTCCGATACATCGCTCGTTGCATTTCACTATTTTTGCTGAATTCGCTTAAGACGTCATCACGTTGTCTTCTATCCTAGACGACGGCGCACAGTGAACTAATTGTCGATGAAGAATAAGGGCTCCGCTAAAGTATAAATATTAGATTGATCGTGCGAACTTATTTTGATGGTATTTTTTATTCATGTAGCCAATGATTATTTTATATTTCGAACGTTTTGTATGAACACATTTTTGAATTTTAAATAGTTTTCAAGAAATCTACGCCTATTGCGTGCATCACTAGCGGTCTATTATAAAAGACTTTGGCGTGCTGGACATAGTTTTTGCTTGAATAAAAATACATACTTTTCATTTAAATATTTTTTAGTCCTATTGGACTACTGAACTAAGACTAAATTATTTTATTAATTAATTTAACAAAGACCAAATTTTTACACTCGTATGTTACTGGGATATTTTATTTTGAGGAATGTCGAAGTAAAATGCCAGTAGTAATTTTTGAATATTTTATTAAATTTTTTGTGGGTCGAGTTTTTGTCTTCTATTAGGTCTTTACCTATGAAATTGCCGTTTTTCACGAAATAAATGAAGCGTAATTTTTTTATATATTTTTTATTTCTATTAATCAAAATAATCACCCATGCAATCAATGCATCTTTGCCAACGCATTGGTAGCTTATTGATGCCTTTCTTGAAGAAATCAGCTGGACGGGAGGCAACAAATTCTTCAAAGGCATTTTGTACTGCCTCTCGGGTATTGAATTTTTTCCCGCCAAGAAGTTATCCAAATTCTGGAAAAAGTAGAAGTCTGAAGGCGCAAGGTCTGGTGAGTACGGCGGATGACGGAGAACTTCCAACCCCAACTCTTGTAGCTTGGAGACCGTCTGCTGTGCAGTATGAGGTCGCGCGTTGTCGTGCAGGAGCAGTGGAGCCGAACGATTGACCAAAGCTGGTTGGAGACGTGCGCGCTTCTCCATCATTGTGTTCAGTTCTTCACAGTACACATCTGCAATAATGCTTGTCCCGTTTGGCAAGAAGCTGTGATGAATTACACCCGCGTTAGACCACCAAACAGTGACCATCACTTTTCTAGGGGTAAGTTTTCGTTTAGGGCATTGTTTGGGTGCTGAACCAGGGTCCAACCAACTTGCTGAGCGCTTACGATGGTCAAACAGGATCCATTTCTCGTCACAAGTAACAATGCGGTTCAGAATACCTTCATTTGTATGCCTGCTGAGCAGTGCAAGGCACGTCTCCATGCGTACTTCGCGCTGGCGGTCATTGAGTTCGTGGGGTACCCATTTGTCAAGCTTTTTTTACCTTGCCAATTTGACGCAAATGGACCAATATTGTTTTGATGCTAACGTCGAAAGCTGCTGCTAATTCAGCCGTGGATTGAGTTTCATCAGCTTCCACAATTGCCTTTAATTCATCATTGTCGACCAAAGTTTTCGGACGACCACGGGGTTCATTTTTCAGGTCGAAATTTCCAGAACGGAAGCGGGTAAACCAATAACGGGTGGTGCGTTCGTTTGTAGTGTTCGCTCCGTAAACGTCGTTGATGTTGCGTGCCGCTTGTGCCGCTTTGCTGCCACGACGGTACTCATACTCCATAATTACTCGAATTTTTAACTTATCCATGATGACGAAAAATGTTCGAATGCGTTGAAAACAAAACACTAACTATTAAACAAATGACGATTTTAGAAAAATAATTCCATGTTTGTCAAATAAAATTAATTTGAAATTAGAATTATCAGTCAAAAAAAAAAATATTTTCATTTGAAATGGCCAGTACGGCAAAACGGCAGTTTCATAGGTAAAGACCTATTATTAACGTCGTTGGCGCACAGGGCCCGGAAGTGCTTGTCTTCTACACGTGACTTTCTACGCGTTCAAAAGGTTAATAACGATTTTTGTTTTCGCATAACATTTAAAAAGATCTGTCGCCGTTCTATGTGCAGCTTTACCACTTAAGCTACCGAGATAGACAGGATGACATAACTACAGTTTTATTCCATGTTAAGATAAGTTTACGCATCAATTAAAGTTTCCCATTGCTTAAACGTCGATTGACTACGTCGCATAGATAAAAGATTACGTCATAAACACCGAAAACATTTTTATAATTTAGAAACATTGTTCGATTTTCAATTAAGATGCTGCTACCATGCAATTAAATATATTTGAAAAACATTTTAATCTTACAATGCCCAACTTTTGAAAGATGATATTAAAATAAACATGAATATTTTCTTTAACAATTCTTTAAAAATTAATCATCTATACCGAATGTGTAATAATAAATGAAAAGGCTTCAAAGGCTCTGAGTAGTAAATTTTAAAATATTGAAGTTTCAAAACATAGCCATACAAGTTCGTTTAAATTTACATGAAATATGAACTACATACTGAAGAGATATTTTTTGTGCGATTATAAAAAGGCCCTTTGATAATAATCACGCTTTCAAAATAATGAATCACGTGATCAAATTTCACTGGAAAAGGTTTTATACTTTTGGTCAAATTAGAATAATTGAGGAAAACCTTTCGTGCTGCAGAGACCGAGCGTCGGTCCGATCAGATTCAAAAGTTTACTCATCATTAGGGGTAGACCAATGGAATTGGTAGAGATTTTCAAAAAGCATTTTAAGATTCTTTTAATATAAATAAATAATTTATTTAATTTATGTTACATAATCATGTAAATAAACAATTTTACCGGCAGCAGTAAAGCTTTGTGCCTTTTAATATGAAGTGCGAGATGAATTATCCACCGTGTGTTTGTATGTTAGATTAGTGTTTGGATAGCTGCGTAAAAAACTGCTTGGACCACATTATGATATAAATAAATAAATTAGGATATTCCTCGACTATAGCTGTTCTAGATACTATAACCAATGATCACAAAGCTGGTTTTCTTTGAATATCTACATAATTCATTTCTAAACAGAACTAAAATAAAAATTGACTTCGAAAATGCCCTCTCAGATTCAATAAAATAGTGATATATCTAAATTATTAAATGTAAATGATCCCACTGAATTGGCCAAAAACTTAATAAATAAAGTTTATGAAACCTTACAATGAAACACTAGTCGTATAAAAGATCCAAAATCAAAACCAATCATTAAACCTTGGATCACTCTAGGATTACTAAGATGCATTAGAAATCGAAACAAATTATAAAAAATTTCCAAAAATGTACCTCATAACAAATGTAAGTCGCAAAGTAAACGATTTGTGTGATACCCTTATAAAAAAAGTTAAAACGGAAGTATGAGCAAGACCTACTAACAAAATCTTAGGATATTAATAAACTACCGTAGAAAAACATATAAAATATTGCATATACTAAAAACGGTAATACTGATAACTCTGAATTGTTAAATATCAAATATTCAAATCTAGAATAGGTAAAACTTGGCTTTACAGGCACAAACTATAGTATAAGGAAAATATCGTATACTATATACCAAGTCAACCAAATACATTCTTGCTACTGACAAACCGATTGTAATTATATAAATAGTGTTTTGATGGGGCTTTAATCAGACAATGCTGCAACATCGCAACATGCTTTCTTAAAATGGCTAAAAATGAAGTCATTCCTAATTCAACCAATTTTGTTAATCTTTGCTTTTATAAAGATATACTTCCGACACCGGTATATTTATACAGATATGTGGCACTGGGTCTATTGAGAGACGATAGAGAGATAGAGAGACGTAGGAGTAATAACTCCTACGACTTATTAGTCTCAAAAAAATAATACCCTAAATTACATTTACATTTCTCTAGTCCAATCAGTTTTAATATTCGTATAAGGTCGTCGTTAATATACAATAAAACAAACAAGGACATTCACATTTATAACAAATCACGCTATGAATGCAAAAAGATACTTACACTCTAGCTGAAAACCAAAACGTATGACGAAACGGAGTCATTGCTAAGAACTATACAATAATTTATAACTTCAACATAAGCGTGGCTGCAAAATAACAAATACAATTGTATACACTCAAACGACACTCACAAGCACACATTCAAACCACATACACGCAAAAGTATACTGAACTACGGAGAAAAAAGTATAAAAAAGATAGATTTGTTAAAATTTAAATTAATAATTTGTTCACTTTAAAACATATATAGCAAGAATTAAATAATAAAAAATCAAAAATGTTAACTTTTGCTACAACTTTATGTTGTAAATTAGCCCGGACAAATTAGAGCGGATCCCCCCAGCACAGTTAAATTGAGGCTCCAATCACTGAACTTTTGTATTCTGACTTCTAGTAAATAAAACAGTTAACAGCTATTTTTCACATACAAAGCACACATAGCGTTGCGTGAACATATGTGAATATTGAAGCATATGTTCAATAATAGTATTTTTACCTCCACAAATCTGGCATACTTACCTTTACCTTAAATTGGCAAACAGCTACACTAGATTTGCGTAATCAAGCATAAAGATAAACCACAAATTATTCTTCAAATAAATCAGAATAACAATTCTTTATACATCTAGACATCATGTTAGCAACAAAACGCCTAGTTATTTATAAGCAGCCAACCATGCCAGTCAAAAATTTTGAATGACGCCGCGCCAATGTCGTGTTTGCGGAATAATGTAAAAATACGAACACTCCACCGAAGCTGGAACCGGCCTTAACCAGTTTGCGCAAAATGTACAAAAGTTTTTTGGAAAGTAATTTTTATATTAATGTATGAAAACTTTTAAATGGTTTATGTTCACTTGTTGACTGAAGTATAAAACGACATAAGTTTGAGGAAAAGCCAACTTCAAAACCAACGTAACAATTAAAAAAAAACAAGCGCTCAGTGAAGATGATTCAATACTAATAATCAAAAGTTAAACTGTTCTGAGAGTGTTGACGTACAGCTGATGTTTATGTTATTATTTTAAACGCTAATTGTCTTAACTTAACTTTCTTGTAACTAATAGTTAAATTTGTTCATTTTTAATGTATTCGTTACAGCGAGAGTTTCATTAAAATATACCAAGTTAGCGTCTCAAGTAGTAGTTTCGTATAAAATAATAGAAACAATATTTTATAGTATGTGATTGAGAACAGACCGTTTCAGCGATGGTATCGCGTCAGTGTCGGAATAACATTACCATAGTATTAAAGATGACACAAATCTGTATAATATTTGCGGATAATTGTATTCTTGGTGCCTTTATTACGAAGAGCATTTTATTGTGAAAACCAGTAAAATTTAAATAAATATTCAATTTCAACCTCTGAACATTAAAATTTGTTTCTTAATAAATAAAAATATCGTAAATTGAAAATATCGTTGTCGAATAAAAGCTACACAATCAGGTTAAGAAATTGATAAAGCGGCAAACAGAGTTAACATTTTGGTAATTCTAATAACCATATTCATATTATTTGTAATGAACTTAAATTTCGATAAACAATATTATTATGTATCTATAAGTGTATACCTTAGCAAATACAATTATCTTTTATAAACGAGTCATATTTAATAGTGATCTCACTCTCCCATATCATTCGTTTTCATTTCACCCCACACACATAAAGTCAATACAATAGAAAATGAAAAGATACAATATCATAAGTGGCATCTTTAATTTTCTAAAAACGTTTTAGGTACAAAGAAACGTATCAAATTTACTTCAATACAATTGTACAAAGTTTGCCGCTGGATAAACCCAGCCCAATTTGATATTTATTGCTTGTTCGATAATTTTAATGCGATAATCTGTAATCACAATACCAAGAATTAGATACAATAAAATATTTAAAAGTGCAAATTATTTATTTGTAAGGAGACGCTTTTAATTTCATTTTTCTTAAAAAAAATTTATGGTTATTATTTTTACGCAGGTGAAACCCAAACGTTAATTGCTTTGTAGATTACGTATTACAAGAAGTTAACAGAGGTCATATACTCCAAAATCGACCCCACAAGATCGAAATTACACATATACGTTTAACGTTAAAATTATTCCATAAGTACATAGTTTACTTAATTATTTTTATAAAAATTATAACCTGAATCGCGATACAAACAATTTCAAAATGTTTCAGTCGAACAAACTGTTCAATAAATAGAGCTAGAAATAGAAAATTTATATTTTTTGGTTAATTTCAGTGGATTAAGGTATATAAAAGGAATGATTCCAGTTTATAAAAGATATCATTTTCGATCAAAAATGATCACCAAACATGAACGGACAGCGTTATGAATAGGACAAATATTTAACAATAAAAACCTAGGAAATATGTGAAAGCATGAATGTTGTTTGTTAAGTCGTGATATGTTAAGAAATATAAAAATAAATACGTTAAGAACTGACGCGCTAAATTTACACCACGCAAATAAAAATATATGTTTAGTTATGACTTTCCAAATGTGTATCCTCACGATGGAGTCAGATGAACTTCGGTCTCCATATTGCTATTTAGTCATATCAGTTAGTCTTGGAGATATCTTTGATCTTAATTAGGTAATAAACAAAAATAAAATAAGATGCAACCTCCAAAAACCAGCACATCAACTTTTAAATTATTAACCCGGAAATGTGGGGATTTATTCATATCGGGGAATAAACAAGAACACCTTCACATGTAATAAGGTATCTCGAAACCTTAATTACTTGAAAATATTCATTTTCGTAGCGCAAATATCTACAAAACAGAGCTCAAGACAAAGACCACCGACTGCGCTACCATACGAACCAATGGCGCGAACACAGATTCCTCTGAATCGCGGTCGCCTCAATGGAACCTTACTGTCACTTCAGTTCTGCAATTCTTGGGGCTGAGTTGGTTTTGGTTAGCTTGCGATCTATATTTATCTCTTTCTCTGCCTGGTAATCGGGTTGTAATTCATTATTAGCATCACACGTGTGCTGGGAACTCGCCTTTACACGAAATTTTTATCCAGTAATGTACTTAAAACGAAATATATATTATTTTTAAACTTGGGCCACACTAAATCCAACACTAGTAATTATTAAAGAAACTTCGTCTATCGGCTGCAGAGGTAACGGGATTTAATTAAAAGTTGAACTGTCTATCCATGCCTCCTTATCGTTTGTTTGATTTTTCTACCTCTTAATTAACCATTAAGAACTTTGTTGTTCTATTTTTGATTTGTGTCGGAATATACGTTCTATTGCTTACATTGGACAGTGAATAAAAAAATCCTGTTAATGTGTTTAATGTCTAGTAAGAATTACTTTTAAATTTTATTTCTTTTAAATAATGCTAGGTGCTGGTAAAGTTTATAGAATTAGTTTCATATTTAAAAACATATAATTAATAAAATAACGATTTGGAATAAGGTTATGAAAAAAACTTTTATACTATTAACTTTTAAAACACCTATTTTAATAATAATATTATAGTCGTTATCTTCATAATAATATTGTGGATAACTCCTCGGCCAACATGTGGAAATTCCTCAAATCACTTGGTTTAGGCTCGCAACCTGTAATTTCAGTTTTTCTAACTTCACTCCCGATGATTTAAATAAACATTTTGTTCCAACCCCCTTTCTCGATAATGGCACCAAATCAAGTACTGTATCTCAATTGGCATCTTCACCGAAATTAACACAGGATACCTTCGAATTTTCGCCAATTATCATAGACGATGTGAAAAAAGTACTCAAATCTTTGAAGTCTAAAGCTGTCGGTATAGACGGAATAGGACGTACAATGATACTTCTAATGCTTGAATGGATTCTTCCAATCTTTACTCACATTATCCATTTCTCACTTACATCAGGTACCTTTCCTGCCATGTGGAGTAAAACTCTGGTAATACCTTTACCTAAAACCAATAGTCCCTCTTTGATGAGCCACTTTAGACCAATATCTATTCTGCCATATCTTTCTAAAGTTGTTGAAGCAGTAGTGCACAAGCAACTATCAGACTTTACATTAGCACACAACTTATGGAATCAGTATCAATCCGGATTTCGGCCCGGACACAGTACTTGTACAGCTCTTCTAAAAGTTCTAGAAGATGTAAGAGCAGGAATGGATAAATCAAAGATTACACTGCTGGTTTTAGTTGACTTCTCAAACGCATTTAACGCTGTAGACCATGACATTCTTCTTGTTGCTCTTGAGAAGCTCAATATTTCCCCAGTGGTATCGAAGTGGTTTTCCTCCTACCTCCATGGTCGTCAACAGGCTATAAAAATAAGTCCTGATAATCGTAGCACATCTGACTGGCTGAATCTTGATGCTGGCGTTACCCAAGGTGGCATACTTTCTCCACTGTTATTCTCTATTTTTATAAACCTTGTCACCCTAAATCTCAAATGTTCGTATCATCTTTATGCCGATGATTTACAACTGTACACGCAAACCAGTACATATGATATCGATATCGCTGTTGACTTGCTTAACGCTGACCTTGCACATATCAACCAGTGGTCACAGCAGTTCGGTATCAGAGTTAATCAGAGCAAGTGTAAGGCCATAATATTAGGTAGCTCACGACAGATTAATAAAATTGATATTTCCTGTGCGCCGTCTCTTTCTTTAAACTCATCCGTTATTGCCTACTATTCCTCCGTCAAAGATCTCGGCTTACACATTGATGCTACTCTCAGCTGGAACAAGCATATAGAGGAAGACAGTCGAAAGGTAACAGCTTCACTGCGTTCTTTGTACCGTTTGAAATATTTTCTTCCTAGGCAGACCAAGATTCTACTTGTGAACGCGTTGGTATTGCCAATAATAGATTACGCGGATGTGTGCTACACAGATCTCAACGAAGATCACCTCAACAAGTTGGACCGTCTTCTGAACAACTGCATTCGGTTCATGTATGGGCTGCGCAAATATGATCACATATCAAACTTTCGCAAACAACTTGGTTGGCTGCCTATTAGGCAACGCAGGCACGTTAGGATACTTTGTACACTCTTTTCAATCCTCAATGATCCTCACGCTCCGGAATACTTAAAGTGTAAATTCCAGTTTCTAAGCTCTACACATGATAGATGTCTCCGGTCTTCCTATAATCTGAGCTTTCATATTCCTATGCATCATTCCGGATTTATCTCTTATTCTTTTGTTATCCAGGCTACACGTTTATGGGATACTCTACCGGTGGAGTTAAGGAAAGCTTCCAGTAAACTCTTTTTTAAGCAGCTAATTAGAGCTCATTTTTTAACGTCACTCAGGGAATCATGAAAAATAATATATGTGTATTTATGATTAATGTGATAAGTTATAATAAAATGTCTGTTTACTTATCTATTTTATTATATATATATTTATTATAATTTTTTAAATATCGTTTATGACGTTTATATATTATTATATTAAAAGTCAATCTTATAGTATATAAGTATTAGTATATAAGTATGTAGGCATATGTATTCTGTAGGCACCCCTTATTTTAAAAACCTCTCCATTGCTGCGGTAGACTGGTAGAGAATGCCAAATGGCATTAAGTCCGCCGTTTGTTCATTACAAATAATTTTATTCTGTGCAATAAAGTTTTAAATAAATAAATAAATAAAATATCTGACCTAAAAAAGGATTTTCCTTTTTAATAATAGTAACGAGTTAAACTCGTCTTTGGATAAATTACTTCACTAAAGTTATGACAATATCTAAGGCACTGCGCAACATTTTACTACTGGCACACCGTCACAGGACACCGTTCTTGCTGCGTCCGGTGGCGGCAACGGAGACGGTCACAGGTTGCCTGTTAAAGACACGACACACAACAAGATAGCATAGTTTGCGCAGTATAATTGTTTGTCAAGTTAATGTTGTTCAACAGACAACTTTTAGTTTCCAGTTACCTGCACCAAAGACTGGTCAAAAATCTTGTTATCGTCTGCATATGAGCGTCTGATCTCGTACTGTTGAAAGAAACAAAATTTATAAAAAAATAGTATTTCACAAGAAAAAAAGTCTGTGTAGCGTCTTAAAAAGGCGGCACATAAACGAAAGAAAAACTAGCTTAATTTGGTTTTCGGATTGATGTTCAGTAAAAAACCTCGTTAATTTGATACATGAATAAAAATAATAGAAGAAGTTGCAAAACCACGACCAGAGTACCTTAAACGTATCTTATGAATTTCTAAAATATTCTTTAATAATATATCTGATAATTAACAACTCTAACATTCAGCAGAAAACTAAGACTTTTTTAAAGGAGGAAGAAAGTTGTGGGCTTGGCGGTTAACAAAATGAAATGTATGCTAAAAAATGCATAAAATTATTCTGTATTTGCATAAAAAAAGCTATAAAAATATTAGATCTGTGAAACAAAATAAATTAAAATGAATGTTCTATGATTACGGCGTCTTCACATTTTTATGATTATTGTTTTGGAAATATTAAGAATTAATCAAAAAAAAATATGCTTAAACTCTTTTGATTATTTTACACGAATATTAAAACATTTTTACACATTTTATGAAGTTATCAATAAAAAAATATTTGAAAAATATGCAGGAATTTCCAATGTTTATTTTGGCACCACAGCAGTATGTCATATACCATATGTCAAATCTCCAACGGTCATTCGTTTCGTTTCTTTTCGTGCGTCACGAGTGCTCTCTCTAAAGAAGTGAAATAAGTGTTTCAATTGGGTCTCCACTATGATAAGTCCGGTGAAATTTAAAGGGCTAATAGGGCCATAAATAAACCTAATTTAAACTATTAGTTTAAATATACAATATAGCCAATATGTAGCCTTAGTACAACCGCTACTGTTAATTTTTCTTACCATATTTCAAGTATTGTCGAGTGTCTGTGTTAATACAATTTTGATGTAACAACTGTCACTTTTATATTTGTTTTACTAAAAACTTGTTACATAGTTATAGGTACGAATTTAGTCTTAACAATTAATTTGTTATTTTTAGTGTAAAAACGAATTTTGTAACTTATAGTTTTACGTTTTTGGCAAATAAAGATATTATATTATATTGACAAATAAAGATATTATATATTATTCATAACTCTGTTTTCAGATTGCAAAATGTTCTGAAAATTCTGTTTGTGTTCTTTGGTATGTTGTTGATATTACATCTATCTGTAGCTTTAAATTTCATAATGTTAATTCAACAAAAGCCCTGAGCCCATGCATATATGGGAAGGTGGGTTTCTCCTTTTAGATGAATGTTTTGATCGATATTAGATAACTATGTTTGTCCATGACTTCACCCGCGTATTCGTCGAGAATAGTTATTTTTCTGGACGAAATGTAGGGTACATTTCAGTTGTTAGGCGTTAAAGCATACCATGCAACAAACAAACAAATATACAATTTACAAAATATACAAACCAAAAAATATAACAGATACAATTTTAATACAGAAAAGATTTGACACAAACACATTCCCTTAAAGTCAACCAGAAAATTCATATTTAAATTCAATGTACGGCTAACCGTATCTTAAAGAGATATCAACAGAGGAAATATAATAATAAAAAACTGGGTGTTCTATATAAACAAATAAAGAACAAAGTTCTTGCAAAAAACAAATACGTCTTGTTTAATAGGATCGTTAGGGCAAATCATTTAGGCGTCGTTTTTATGCAAATCGGAAGATTATGCGCAACGAGAATGCATCATTAATTTTATTGTTCCCGACCTGAAAATATTAAGAACGGTCGTTTGCCTGTGATATTTCATATACTGTTGTTAAAAACGTAATCGTTACTGTTTAGTTTCTTGGGTTATTGCATAAAAATTTTTTTATTTTTTTTTATTTAAGGAAACAAACAGTACAATAAGACAATAAATAATACATTTTACAAACACATCAACCAATAAAGTTTCCACTATAAAAGTAAACAATTAGAAATATCGATCGGTGCGAATACACTTACTAAAGGTGGAAAATAAAATGTAAGTAATAATTAAAAGTTGAAAATATTGTACAGAACTAAAATAATACGTGACATTAAATACATCTTAACATGCTTAATTGTTAGAAATTGGAAACTACACTGATGATATCCTATCGGAACCTTTGCGAAGACACGTAAAAGATGTCAATATTTGCGAATAAATAATTATTATTATACAGGTTACATGCTCTAATAAGGAAGTTATTTTTATTATAGTTTATTTTGGAGTTCGGGGTCCAAAAAGTTTTCTTTTTCCGAGAAGAGAAGCGAGGGCACAACAGATATATGTTTTCTAACAGAACTGGTGAATCAATTTCATTTTTTAAAATCCTTTGTAGAAACATTAAGTCTCTAATATGACGACGGTTCTGCAGACTGATAATTTCACTAGTTGAGGCTGAGGGGAAACGGTATCTAAAGCACTTGATGAATTTATTTTGTATTCGCTCCAATTCTTGAATGTGGACGTTATACTGGGGGTTCCATACTGTAGAGGCGTATTCAAGAACTGAACGAACAAAACTATTGTATAGCAATATAAGAGTTTTAGGGATAGTAAATTCTTTGCTAATTCTCAAAACAAATCCAAGCATGCGGAAAGCTTTGGTAGACGTTATGCTAACGTGAGAGTTAAAGGTAAGTTTACTATACAGGTGAACACCCAAATCCCTCAAGCCATTGGACCTATTGATTATTAATTTATTTAATTTATAATCGAAACAGATTGGTTTTGATTTTCTTGTAAAAGAGATAACGTTGCACTTATTAACGTTTCGAGATAGCGAGTTAATTTCACAATAAGTCACTAGTCTATTCAGGTCCTCCTGTAACAAATAACAATCTGAAATTGACTTAATTTTTTTAAAGATCTTCATGTCATCAGCATAAATCAAGCATCTACAGTTGCAAAAAATCTTTACTACGTCATTGATAAAAACTAGGAAAAGTAAAGGTCCAAGATGGGAACCTTGAGGCACGCCAGATGAAATGGGCATGAAAGAGGACGTATAACCTTTGATCGTGACAGCCTGACTCCGGTCCCGAAGATAGGATTTGAGCCACCTCAATAAATCCCCATGAATACCAGTCTCATAGAGCTTACAAATCAACTTCGAATGGGAAATCTTGTCGAACGCTTTGGAGTAGTCGGTATATACCGTATCAGTCTGGAATCCATCGTCCATACCCTTAGATACGAACTGGATAAATTCGCAGAGATTTGTTTCCGTTGAACGCTTACTTATGAATCCATGTTGTTCGGTAACTATGGATGGTCTCAAAATTGGGAGCAGCGAGTCGTACACTATTTTCTCGAACATTTTAGCTACCGTGCAAAGTTTGGAAATAGGGCGATAGTTTTTAACATCGTGTTTATTACCCGATTTAAAGATAGGAATAACAAGTGACTCTTTCCACTTATTAGGCAAGCGCCCTGTTTGAAGTGATAGATTAAATAAAATATATAGGGGACAACACAGGGAATCAGAATATTTCTTTAAAAATTGTGGTGGTAAGCCGTCGGGACCGCAGCCCTTATTTATATTGAGATTGTTTAAATATTTTTTAACAGTATCCATAGACAAAGCGACGGAACCCACACTGACACTACTGTTGCTGTTTTGAGATGTATCAACATAAATATTATTTGACGTTATATTTGACGTTATATTACCATCCGAAGGCTCGAACACGGAGTGGAAGTACAAATTAAACATTTCACAAACATCCTCAAAATTCGAGCTACTGTGAATATCGTAATGCATAGTGCCTGGGATATCGTCAGATTTCTTTTTGGATTTTATAAAGGACCAAAAGTGCTTGCAATCTATGTTAATTTTACGTTCAGCTCTGTAAATGAATGCTTTGTAACATTCCGCTTCTATTAACTTTTGCCTTTCCCTAAGTATTTTAAATATGTCATAATCTGAGCTATTTTTATATATTTTCCATTTTTTATGGAATTTAAGCTTCTCTTTAATTATTTTAATTAGGGGTTTGGTATACCATATAGGATATCGATCATTAGGCTTTATATATTTTTTAGGAACATGCTGTTCTATTATTTTATTTACGGTATCGTAAAAAACTTTTTTAAGTCATCATCACAAGCAATATGAACTACAGGGCTAGTGTCCGACATGCGAGCCATTATAGAGCAATTTTTTACCCAGACATATTTATATTTTTTTCTAAGCAAAGCTTTTGACACGCTGTAAGAGAGCTTTATTGTTTTTAGTCAGGTGATCATTAAAGTAGATAGGGGAAGTCTTGCCCACAAATCCAAGGTCGGAAGCTTTGAGACCTTTTAACTTTCTAAGAGCGGCCAAAAACTCATCTTTTCTATAGCGGCAGAGCATGCGGATGATTATAGGCTTTAGTCTATTTAAACTATTAGATGATGGTGCTACCCGAGTTACAAAGTCTATGTCTGCAGGAAGTAAGTCAAACTTAGACAGCTTAGCAACGAACTGCACCGTGTCCAATAGATTTTCCCCCTTTTTATCGGGAATACCAAAAACCTCGATGTTAGATCTTCTGGCCCATTGGTTTTTATCATTATTATCTTTTTCTATTTGATGAAGTTGTTTCTTTAACTGCTCATTAACCACTACGACAGCTTCGAATTGTTTGAATTTAGTTTCAATCTTGTCCATTCTCTTGTTAATTTTATTATATTCAAGGTTAATAAATTCCATCGATGACTTTATCTCCTTTAACTCCTGCTTCAAAGATGAAATTTCGGAATGGAATAACTCTCTTACAGTAACGCTCAACTCGTTCTTAATTTTGCTCACCTCTTCTCGTATAGACTCAATAATATCAGGGGAGCAGCAACGTGAGTTTATCTGTAGTAAAGGCGAGTTTTGAGATGACTTTTTGTTCGCACTTTTCACGTCCAAAGATAAACCCACAGATTCCTCGACAATATCACTCCGAGTCACTCCAGATCTAACAGGGGTACTATCTGATTTAATACGCCTTGTTTTAGATTGACAAGTAGGACAAACCCAGGTAGACTTAAAATCTTTGGAAGGTTTTTTACTTTTGTCAGGCAATACGCACTGCGTGTGATGTAAAGAATCGCAAATTTTACATCGCAAGGTACTTGACAAGTCACCCTCAACGGAGGTACAGCAGCTGTAACTAGACATTGTCGATATTGCAGTTGTGCGTGCGTCCTTATCTTATTTTGTGTTATGGCAACACTAAGATCAATCGGTTGATTGATTGTCAGATTGTGAGTGATGGCCTGTTTGTTTACTTTACGAAGGTTATGACGAAATACACGTTGAGCAGTGTTATTGGTTAAACGGTGAAATTTTAAAACAACAAGTAAACAAGTAAAGATGCATTCACTAACCGTCGAATTCCGTTTAAGTGCTAGTTCACAATTCCTTGTAGAATGCCAGCAATACAGTTGAAACTGTGCACGATTAAACTCCCAATAGCCTTGCACACGATGTCGATCACCGGTTTCAGCGTTTTAGGTATTTCTTTCTGTGAT
Organism: Marasmarcha lunaedactyla; assembly: GCA_923062675.1. Classification (NCBI taxonomy): domain Eukaryota; kingdom Metazoa; phylum Arthropoda; class Insecta; order Lepidoptera; family Pterophoridae; genus Marasmarcha; species Marasmarcha lunaedactyla. The sequence continues at coordinate 14,062,085 of OV281346.1, read as the reverse complement.
GTAGAATTAATTCAGTAGGAGCTCAAAAAGTAAGTGTTTACAAGATGGAACCGGAAATGGAAAAAAAATGATAAATAAATAAAATACACCGGTTATTGCCTATGCTTTAAGCACTTACATGTAAGAGGCAATTGTGTGCATAAAGCCTGACTGGACAATCCAATAAAAATTAACCGAATATGTTTGGTAATTGTTTTGAGCCAGGCATGGTTGAGACGGGCGATGGCTGGATGCCGCGTTAACTTTTGAACGGGTGCCGTTTGAGGGTATTCGTCGTTTGGATATTTGGGGGAGGGAGACTTGCCGAGCTAACAGATGCAGATAAGAATCATTTTGTATAGACATAAAGCGACACTGTAAATTTCTTTAAAAAAAAAAAAACCCATGTAATTTCTTGCCAGTTTTTCTTCACGAAGGTTTAAACGAACTAGTGGTAGAGTCATGTTTTATTTGACGTCAATAAGAACAAGTAATTGTCAATGTTGAGAAATAAATATTTGACTTTATTTCAATTTGAAATATCGTGAAAGAAATACTACGGATCCGAATGTGCCGGCCCAAACATTTGGGTAGCGCTCCTAATACAGCAATCTCATGCTTACTCATGTTACTCATGAGTAAGCATGAGCAAGCATGTTACTTCATAACATGATTGTACGAAGTATACTAAATGTTTTGAACCTGTTCAGTATTTAAAGTAATACAAGCAAGACAACATAATCTATTTCACTGTCCATGCAGCGTTGGTCGTCATCCAAACGTCTACGTCGTGTCTGCCCGATCAGCCAGAGCAAGTACGATTACGACGCTCTATTTATAAGCAGCTTTTCCTGAATAACAAAGAATATAAGGAAAATGTACATGGTAACTTGATGAATATCTAAATGATAATAGCTAGCATGGGTATCTGTACTTTTTGCTTTTGAATTTTTAATGATTTTTTTTTTTAAACTACAGAAGCATATTCCAACAGATTATCTCTTCTTTCGTTATTTACTTTTAATTTGGCTTAAGCCATTAGTTTATGTAACACCAAATTGATAAAAGGAATCGTATTCAGAATCTGATTACGACAGGCTGTTTAATGTTTTTCTTTTTTTTATATCAGTATAAATTCTCTACTATCGCACAAACTGCCATGTGGCAAACGCATGAAATAACATTTATAAAATAAAAACGTAAACGATGCCAAATTTCTACGCCTATGACGTCGTTATGACGAAGAGCTTTTTAAAAGACCGTATATCAAAACGCGACACGCCGCCGCCGCACCGCCGTGACATCATGACGTCGATCTAACTCTACATGAATCTATTTGGAAAAAGTAAAATTCTCAGCTTAAACTGTTGTATGTGATTCAGGTAATTGTAAAAAGGTCAACTAATAATTTTACCAAAACTAAGTTTAAAAGCAAAGTCGAAACCATGATGTATTTCTTGATGAAAGTTGCGCAGGTTCTAAAAGTTTTTGTAAAAAAATTATAAAAAACTATTTGTAAAAAAATCTAGATGATGAATTAATTCTCCAAAATTATATCCAATGTAATCTGCCACAAATAAATATAGCTTTAAAGTAAATATTTACAAAACATCTTTGATGCAAAAAAAACGCCAAAAGAACGATTTATTTCTACCATACACGGACAAAAAACACCAGGTACTCAAAAACCTGCCAGTCTCGCGAATACAGGTCGTGCGGTTGGAGTAATTCCTTCTTTTAAAACTGTGTTAATCCCGGTGGCTTTACAATAGAAAACCTTGCTGATTTCCCGTCAGCCACGGCTTAGTAACACAATATCGGGCCGCTGCCGCCGCGTTAATCACTTTTGTACAGGTTCTAAGGTAATCTGCCTTACAGAGCTGCCTTCACTTTACTCTACGATTTATTGATTTGATAAATTAAATCTTAAAATTTATATGTGATGTGTGAAAGGTTTTATTTTATTATTTCGAACTTAGTTTAAGGGTTGAAATAAAGTTAACATTAAACAAAAAAATCAAGCTTATTTTTCATGAAGAATACGAAAATACATTTAAATAGATATATATATCTAGATACGCAAGAATCTTTTCTACCTACGACTTCTACCAATTAACAGGTTGACATGAATGATAATCGTCTGAAGTATACATGTCCCAAAGTGAAAAGTTGTTCTATCAAATATTAAATAATGAACTTACGCCGAAAATCAGACGTAGACCAAAATTTTGAGTTGATTTACTCCTGAATTGGGTCACCGGTTAAAACGCCTATTACAAATACGTAGACAATTCAAACAGCGATGGTAACCACGCCAAGAATGGATTGCTACCTCCTGTCTTTTCAAATAAATAAGACGTCTTTCTTTGAGAAATGACGAAAAGGGCGCTCCGGTAATGATGCACGCTACGTCTTGTTCGGTGTAGGTGATTTCCATCAGCTTACTTAGAAGTATATTTATTTTATTGAGAAAACCAACAGCATAATTATACATGGTAAATTATAAAACATTGTTTAACTAATCATAATGCCAATAACAGGTTTCTCTACATCTTTAAAAATAGCAATAGAATAACAAACATTTTTGAAGCAAATGTTAGTATTATAAAAATAAATAAATATATTTTGTGATTATATATAATACTTAAACAGATACAAAGGATAGAAGTTTAGTTATAATAATGATAATAATAATAATAATAAAGTAAAGTAAGGGAAAACAAATGTACATACACATATACATATACATAAACATACACACATATAATTCACACAAGTTGCAACTATTTCGTTAAGATTTCAGGAACCTCCTTTCTGAATTTAGGTTTACTACAAGCAAAGATGTCTATTTGACTGAAGTGTTTATTGTATGTGTGTGTAATGCGGGAAATGACAGTGTTTTTAGTGTAGTTTGTGTAGTGTAATTGTTCATGGAGTGAACCTGTGTGCCTCGTACGGTAGGATGGTGAACGGTAATGTATTTTAGAAACAAGTTCAGGGCAATCAATTCAGCTATGAACAATGTTCTACAAGAGGCTCATATCAAGCATAATACGTCTCTGTTCCAAAGATAAGAGTCCGTGCTCCCTGCAGCTATCTTGATAAGAGTCAGGGTTTAAACGAAAGCGATAATTAAGATGTTTAACAAATTTCTTTTGTTTTCTTTCTAATCGGTTTTTGTATATAATATACTGTGGCGCCCAAACTGCACTAGAATATTCCAGAATACTTCTGACATACGAAAAATACACCACCTTAATTGATTTTCTATTGGAGAATGGTTTACAAGTGCGAAGGACAAAACATAGACTACGGAAAGCTTTCTTGATAACATAATCTATGTGATCGGAAAGCATCATCTTCTGGTCAAAATATAACCCCAAGTCGCGGACTGTTTCACTTTTATTAACAGGAGTGCCGTTAAAGTTATAAGTGTGTATAATTGGGGATTTTTTACGCGGGAAAGTGATTTGTTCGCATTTACTTATATTAACAGTGATTTTGTTATTGCTGTTATATTGGAAAAGAGTGTTGTATTAATTTCTTCTTGTATTAATTTGCAATCACTAATAAAATTTATTTTGCGAAATATCTTTTTATCATCGGCATATAAGAGAAATTTAGTGTTATTGAAGCAGGTTTCAATGTCATAAAGGTAAGCATTGTAAAATAGCGGTCACATTTATTTATCTTTGCTGAGTATAATGTAGCCATGCTTTAGAAATTTATTGAATACATAAATTTGAGTTCTGCTTTAGGGTTGTGATTAGTTACTTGTAGAGTCGACAAAGGGTTAATATATATATATATATATATATACTTTAAATGACCCAGTAGCCAGACAAATCTGAACTATACCAGAGGATACAATCTATCTCGGTTCAGTATGTTAGCATAATATTTTATTATTTTTCTCATTAAAATGTTATTTCATATTAAAGGATGTCCTAAGTAATCTATGTTGTAGATGACAACATTGAATTTGATTTAAAGCCTATGGACCAATATATATTTCATGGAAACGAGAATACCAGTACATAAAAATGGCAGAGATAATCTTTAAGTAAGTTAGAAAAAGCTGATTTTTCAAAAGTCACTGAAGCGGGTAATCCTGTCTAAGAAGACTGCCTAACCGAAACTGCAGAACCGATATAGAAATCTGTAATTTTTAGATAAAAAAAGTTTGGTTCGCCAGCATTTACCCTAAAATGAAAGATCCGGACGAGGTATTTCGATGTTTTTGAGAACTAAACAAAATTCTATAGATAACCCACCAAAACTGACCAAAACTCTAGAATACATTCTTGTAAATAAGTTTTGCATAAATATCACCGGGCAGTTTAAATCATTTGACTTCATTGTATAGTTGGGGGAGACCTATGAATAAACCAAACTACGTTCGTTAAATAAAATAATTGCCTGCTTACGCAATGGCAAGCTTGTTATTAGACGTATATCTTTAGTATAACAAATAAATGTAATATTAGTGCAACGTATTCTATCTACTGATCTTTATTTTTATGGGAGTTTTTGTTTTTCTCTAAAGATTCAAAATATTTTGTCAAACCCCAAAAGTCTATAAAATCTATATTTGAATATTTGTACAATAATCGGCGGATGTAGTCGTGTGCAACCGCGCCATTACTCGCGCGGCGCACTCCGGGTCACACTCAGTGCACAACGAGTGCCCATTGATAGCTCGATGGTAACTAGGGGTGTTTTGGTTTTGAGATGTTAAATTATAGGTGGGTGAAAGCGAATGAAGGAAAGCAAGCAAATGAAAATTAAACTCTTAAAGACATGTAGCGCTTTGTCTTATAATATTCATATTTTTAAAGTTTAAGGAACCACTTTTGTTCAAAACTATTTTTGTATTTTATAAATAAATTTTAACAATTTCTACGCGTTGTTAAAGCGTGTAGCGTCCCATGGTGAAATAACACGACTAAATATTGCATGCATACATATTCATGCCAAATTTGACAGCTATCGCTTTACCAAGATGACCGCTATGCGCTGACAAGTTCGGGCGTCCCTATTGAAAAACCCTTATAACAATTGTCAACGCGAAAAAAATCTTTGAATGAATGAGTGAAAAGAAGACAAAGTTTGTACTGAAGAAACATATCCGAAGTTGATTGGTTGTTGATTTTTCTTACCTGCCATATCAATAAAATTAGTGATATCAAATAAATTCGGCAAGGCGATGTCGGGTGATATCGTGGTGACATTTTGTAATTTACTCTTATTTTCAATTTTTTTCTTTTCATTACTTACAATACTAGACCAAATAAAAAGCAATGATATGTTGGTAAGTTAAACATAGATTTCAAAATATTACAAATCAGCATTGCTGCGTTCATGGGAATGTTTTCGACTAACAGTTAACTGCCACATTATAAGTAACAACAAACAAAAACAAACATTACATAAAACACTTGCTGATAAATTTAGTAGACAAATATAGCTCTAACAAAGCATCGTCCCAACAATAAATTCATGTCAATCGTCAGCTTCATACATTTTATGGATGGTAATGTGGCAAGGTAGAAAATGATTTATTTCTGTGCAAATAAACATTTGCAATGGTGTTCTACATAGCGTAACAACTATAACATACTTAAGTCTAAACAACAAGTAAGAGAATCTATTAACGATTTTAACAGAAACATAATTTATAAGAAAATAACTATAATACGTAAAACAAATTTTATAAGTGTACATAAAGCATAAAGGTTTGGTTTAAATACTTGTCCTCCTTCAATTTATTTTCAAGTTACGGAAAACAAAATAGTATCTAAAAGGTTTATGAGCTGTTTGTCAACTCTACCCATGCAAAAAAATTTTTGACCAACCGAGTATGTTTGCTGCCTACCCGCTTTAAATAGAGCCATTTCTTTATAGCAAACTCGCATTTGACCTCAATCGCATTTGAGAAAAAAATTAAAACGGAGCGGAGGTCGTAATTTAAATGCGTCTGAAAGGCGTTTAGCATTATAAAAATCCTTTGAAAGCTAAGTTTAATACAGTTGTACCTACTCACAGCAAAATTAAATGCAGTTATGCCTCAACATAAAAATCTAGTTAAACCAACTGGAATATTTTTTGCATAAATAGCATTTTAAGAAAGTAAAAAATCGATATCTATTTCCAGTAGCTTTTTGTACATAGAAAAAATTAAAATTGATTAAAAACATTTTTTCATTTTTATTTTTTCCTTTGATAACATTACATCTCATTCTGAATTGTTATTTTGAATAAATGCAATAAAAATGGCTTCTTCATAACAGTATTATTTATTATACAACTCATTTGACGGTGAATGTAACAGAAAACCTGATTAGTTTTTACTCTTTATCGCCGAGTGCCCTGAATATTCGCATCAGTTGAGTTTTTCGCATATGATGTATGGAGCGCCGAGATCAAATATTAGAATGTTGTGATGAACGAAATTCACCTTGTTGGTCACTTTAGCCGCTACATATCGTAGTAATGGAACTCGATGTAGATATATGAGTTTACGAAAACTATTGCTAGTCAAATTTAGCTGTTTTGCAGACGCAATACAGCGTCTAATATTACGGAATTGCTAAATCTCGTCTAATGGATTTCGAATGCAAACGCCTATCGTAAACTATACGAGTTTTAACCAAGTTCGCGGCTTCAAATGTCCATTAAAATATTTTCGAGTAAAGTGTTCCTTTATACAATATCCATTGATTTATGACATGTAAAAACGACGTCTCTTCGGTACGTCACTAACATTTTCCGCTGCGCGAATCGATACATGACTTGTCGATCTTTTGTTATAGAACATCAGACCAACATTATGGTCTATTTTTTTACCAAAAACCGTTTGGACGATGTCCAATCCCTGGTGAAATTATTAGAAAAATCGGTTTATGTGAAGCTATTATTGTATTGGAAATTGAAAGAGGTATTCGGTTTTATTTATCGTTTTGTGAAATAGTTTACATTACGAACGGATTTGTTAATTGCTTTTTGGTCGGATATCCAATATGTAGACTAAATAAAACCGCAGTAGGTACATTATGTTTTATAAATTTAGGCAATACGCATGGTAAGCTTTGAAAAAATTATAGAAAAATTTAAGCGAAAATAAATTCAGATTTCTCAGGCTCAATTCGTTATTTACAATAATATTTTATAATAACAGTTACTCAATATTGATATAATACAATTCATTTATGAATTAAAATTATCGTAACAGAGACAAATATGACTCAACTGTTCATAATATACGCGAGTATTTTTACTCATAAATGTAAAATACAAGGCGAAAATATCTCATCTGCTAAAAAAATTTATCTCGTTAAGATATAAAATGACGTAAAAGATCCAATATAAAGCTTGCAGTTTTACGATCCCAAGTTTATGCTCATACTCGAGCTCAACGAGCTCAATTTTAGCAGCTTGGGACAAACAAGAACTGCGCTTGCCCAGCACCTTTCTGATAAACAAATTTGAAGAAAACACAAGATCAGAGTAATAGTTTGGAATTTTGTAATTGAAACTTCTTAAAGTATTGCCAAACGAGGTTTTAGGAATTACCATCCTGAAATAGAAAATGATAAATATTTAAGACTACGTGTTCTGAAAAACTAAACCGCTTAGTATAGCTTTACGAATTCAAATAGCAACTAGATAACTTATTAAAATCAAAATAAAGACCTGTTTATTTATGATTTCCAGTTTGAAACTGAAAAATTACCGTCCTTTCGATTCCTAGATATCTACAACTACGATAATACTGAAAACTTTATACACACTACAAACTAGATACCGAGTAGTCCCAAAAAAATCTGAAGGGATTATCCCTTTCACGCATATGTGGGGAGAAAATAAGAGCACAAATGTTGCATACCAAATCGACTCGAAACGAGACGCAATACCAACTGTAGCCAGCTCCTCATCTACATAACAAAGGTTTATTTGGGCGTGAAGAAAATTTCTGGTGTGCTAACGTTATTTACCAGTCGCTGAGAAAATTCTTGAGCAATCGGATCATTAGAGATTTGAATAATTTTTAACTGAATTTGAAATACGGTTAATAAATTGGAGTTTGAAGCGTTGTTGGGTTGAGGTTAGGTTTAAATAAAAATAACTTTCTTTTACGTTTTCGCAAGAGCTAGAGGTTTTTTAATGCTATTGACTAACTTTTGAGTGTGAATGTGTACTTACTAAAGTTTACACACACCTTTACAAGTAAATTAAAAGTGAATGTATGAAATGTTTTCCGTATGAAGCTGTGTGTAGGTGAAAAAGCACGCAAAAACTAATATTCATGAAATTAATTAAAGTAGTATAATTTATTGACGTACTCAGATCAAAAAACAAATAAAAAATTATTAAATAGATTTTTTTTAATTCACGGAAACGTTGGAATTCACGGAATTTCGTTGAACTAAACTTTCTATTTGTATTGATGTGCGGACGGCACCTGGGCCAAAAGATTCCCACCCCTTTGTTCTATTGGTTCTATAAGACACAAAAGCTACATTATACAACCCACATTAAGTAAATCCAATCTCTCCACTACATCAAATCCTTAGCTACAGATTTCTTTTCAAACGTAAATAGATGTTCGGGATTCTGATTCAAACGTAGCCAACATTACATCGCTCAGATTTTTAGAGAAATTTATCCACTTGAGTACAATCAGTGCAGACCGTTCCAAAATTGATGAAACTTTATTCGTGGCGGTGAGACGCGTTTTTCGTCCCACTTTTACAAATAATTGTTAATGGCTTCAGGGCTAGACTAGTAGTCCAATGTTTCTTATGCGCTAATAAGGTATTCAAATATTGTCATAGTAAGAATAGCTTTGTGAATCATTATCATTACATTTAAAAACATAGTAAAAGGTGGCACTTATTAAAATGTACTATGTGCAATAGGTTTTGAAACTAACATAAAAAAGACACAGCTAATAAGTTAACCTTAGTCAAACAATAACAACACAACACTAAAAAAACTTCAAAATTATAACACATTAAATCCATACTTATTTGTACAGACCTACCAAGTACAGCATCCATTAGTTCCACATTTATTAAATACAAAATACATAAAGTACCACAAAATCTTAGTCTCCCTAATCTAATCCGCGCAAGCAGCGCCTTAACACTTAAGGCGCAGTCTCCTGACGGAATAAGCCCCAAGTCGCTCGTGTAGCAATAATAACTCCATGTTTGTGTTGCTTCGTATGATTGAGAGTTATAGACTTCGCTTTTCGGATTAAATTCATAAACGCTAGCGTGGATTTTATGGAAAACCATTCGTGGAGCCAGTGTCTTGAGGCGCTATTGTTCTGATAAATACCTTAACAAAACATTAGAAGCAGCTATGAGTGAGTTTGTTTAAGTTTGATTATTATTGTGGAAGTCGTTTTATGTTCAATATGAGCGTATTATTTATTAGTAGATAAAATGTAATTACTCTTTATCAGACACCATATTAGATTACTTTGGCCTTTTCGACTTTGGTGTGATCATAAAAATTTCTGAAATACATGCGGTGTAAGACTGCCAATCCGAAGTTATTAATGCCTCCATTATATTTCATTGCTAAATTTGCAAATTCAATACAACGCAGAATAAAACGAGTAGAAAATATTATAACAAGCATCAAAATCAAAGATATTTTAAAAAACCAAACCTCAACAATACCAACTTCGTGCAACATTTACCAACTTACAGAAAATAAAACAAAAAATTTTTTATAATCGGCCAGCACGTGTGAAACCGTGGAATTGTGCCAGCATTCAGTTGTCCGAGTGAATAAACGGGAATAGCTTCGAACTAGGTAATGGCCGATATGGATGTATAGATAAACCTGTGCTATAGGGAAAACTCGAACGTATTGGGGTGGCACTCTGTAGTGTTTGCCATTAGGTGGCTAGTAAGTGCCTATTGTGGCGGCAAATGTACTTTGCCTTTATATTTTTACAAAAAAAATGGCTTAGTTACGAAAATTATAAGCATAAATCAATACACCTAAATACACAAATATCTGATATTCAGCAAATAAATACCGATGATACCTTATCAAAAAAAAAAAATTGTCTCGCTAACTTGAAATAAACTTTCAAAGAAAGCTCGCTGTGTTTGATAGTACAAAAGTTTTATTCCGCAAATAGTAACTTCCACATTAAGATTTGAGCATTCCTTCGGAATCGACTAGGAACAACTCGGAAAAACTTAGTTTGTAGTCGTCGTTTATGCAATAAGATATCGTCAATTAATTTTGAGATTTCAATTTGTCAACAGAATTTTTAAGTTAGCAAAGAACCGTCACAAAGTACCGGGTAAATCAAAAGCAGGCTATTTGGGTAAAATGTAAGATGTACCTATGTGAGTATGTAGTAAGTCAATAGCTGTGAGTAAACAACGGTACAACCATGTCCTAAGCTCCGATGATCGTACCTGTCCCAGCAGCGGTTGACGACAAATCGCTCGGTACGCCAAACTGCATTAGTGATTTGTAGTGTGAGTATGTATGTTCCATGTTTAAAGAATGTAGTATTCAATTATTAATTGATCACTTGATAGTATTTTTAAATGTTTCATCACGCGTGTATCATTTTGTTTGTTTTAAACTGTTATTTTAACAAAAAGTCCAGATGTGAATGTGAAATTAAAATCATATGTCGACAACTTACTCAAGTATCTACTTGTACTTCTGTTGTACTTGTACGACGGCCTGTTTGGTGTGGGGGTAAGTAGCCTTGCCTTCCATGCCAGAGGTTCCGGGTTCGAATCATGGTAGGTGCAGATATTTCAATATATTTGCTTTCTAGTCATGGATGTGTATGTACGTTTATTTAAGTTTATTTCTAATATTTATTATTAAAAAAAATCTATGTGTGTTTATATATTTTTTAAGTTTATTTATCCGTTATCTAGTATCCATAACACAAGCTCTTAATTATACTTAATTTGGGCAAGATAATGTAGTGTGATTGTTAGAAAGATTTATTTATTTACTTCTATTTTGAAATCGACTTTCGGGACAACCCAAAAAGTAACAATCAATTGTTACAATAGCCCTTCTAAAACTTAAACTGTTTGCTTATTAATGATAAGTATTAAGTTAAGACAGTTTCGTTCCGATACCTGAAAACAAATAGCTGCAGATCGATCTGGCGCTGTCGGGGACAGTCGTACCTGGGAATTGGAACTCAGAGAGTTTACTGCAAATCGTCGGTTTGCCAAAGTGCATTTGTGATTTGTAGGGTGCCCTTCAATTGGAACTTTTGTTTGTTTTTGCACTAATTATAAGTATGCTAAAAATTGCGTGTGATTTTTAAATACAGGGATGGCGGATCTTTAGTATTAAAATGCGCATTGCAGATTTGTTTACTTTTTTTTATTATATAATTTGATTGGTAGTTGATATGCTGTGTTTTAAATATACCGAAAATTACATCGGTGTTCACATCAGAAAATAATGGATCGAGAGGTTAAGCGTAGATTAGTTTCCATTACTATATTTTCCTTCAAAACTTAATTCGACCTTGAAACTGTAAAACATTTGCAGGCAATTCCAACTCGGACCATATATTTACTGTACTCCCTACGCGAGGTAGCTACGGGACACGAGCGTAGCACAGCGCGTCTGGAATCTATCGCTCGTCCAGCGCGGTCATTTAGTCGCTTGTTTAATAGAAACATTACGAGAAAATGGCGACCGGCGACTTTTATGATTCTCGCGGTATTACAGAAAAACGAAGTACAAGTTTACTTTAAAAACGTGAAATGATGGTTCGTATTTTTTGTGGCCTGGTTGTCAATAAATTTGATTTATCTTATATTTTGGGTTAAATATGTGATAAAGTGCACATTCACTTTATTAAAATTAAAATTCACATTAGTAAAATGAGATAAACAAAGCAATTGTTTTTCTGATTTTCTTCTTATTTAGTTGTTTAAAAAAATCAATCCGACTAAATCATCAATCCGGCACATATCCCACTGAAAGCAGCCGGGAATCTATTGTGCGAGTTCGTTGCGATTTATAATAAACTTGATACTTGAACAATGTGAATGGTTCTTGCTGGTGGCTTATTTTTTTTTCAATATCGCTCATATAAAAAATCATTCAAAAGATGTTTTGAAAAAAAATATTATAGTAAATAAATATTACAGAAGTAACAGTATGTTTACAATCAATAATTTTCTAGATACTCATATCGCTATGTTTGCTGCTGCAAAATACTGCATACAGCTGTGACGTCAGCTGTGACGTCACAACCTGTAAATCACACAAAAATTGTCTAGGCGTTTGGATAAAATATTATATAATAGCTACGTAGATAATGCAAACACATGCACTCTCATTCTAAAAATAGTTATTATTAAATGTCAGTAAGCCTAATGATATGAAAAAATTTACATATAAAATATGTTATTAGTTTTCTGGTTCCTTTTTAAGTTTTCTAATCAATATAATTTCCATATTATATTCAAAAGATTTTTTTTATGTCAAAATAACTTAAATTTTAAAATGTAGTTAAATAGAAGAGAGGACTTTGGGAATATGGTACAAATTATATTAAACCTCAATAAACTGCCAACACTGACTTTCCTTTCTACTGAGAGCTTTTCATAAAACTTCAATCAACATCCCCGCAGATTTTCTGTACTTGTAAATCAATCGTAAGTAGGATTTTCCTGGAATCGAAGTTTCAAAGAACTCGAGAATCAACAGTTAGTAGGGCCGCTCCAAACATAACAAACTTTAATACGGTTTTAGTCTCTTGTAAAGATAAAGGGCGTTAAAGAAAAGTTTGTTTCAAATGAAAGAAGAGTTGTAAAATACAGGAATAATCTTAGTAATGAATTTCATCTTACATTTGAGTTCTGATTTTCACCTGAATTGTTTCTAAGAAGATAAGGTTATTACACAAATTTCTCTCGAATACGATAAGACGACACAAAACCAAATAGATACTGCGACTTTACAATTAAATGGCAAGTCAAAGCCGTAGTAATTAGGAATGAAAGGAACTTTAACACATAAATATATATTTAAGTTTGGTATACCTACCTAAAGTACAATTTTAAACACTGTGGTTTCAAAAAATTCACTATTGTTAACCTCGTTGTCGTAATCAAATTAATACGAAATCTTTCATCTTATTAACTTAATAAACAAGCGGTTTTAACGCGTATTTACAGTATAATTGGTACCTACGATAAAAAAATATGGACATTTTAGATAAATTGTCATCACTATCTTTATACTTTCTGTTAACAAAACACTTAAGACTTAAGCTTAACAGGAACTTACTTTAACTCAGAAACTTGGCGTATTAACGTGAAGTTCTGCCAATTTCTCGTTTACCACCGCGGCGAAATAAAAAGTTTACCTGTAAAAAAGAAAAAAAATACATTTTCGATAAGTTGATTAAAGATTTATCGATTACAAAGTTAAAAGAATCACAACTTTAGACAAAGTGGAAAGTTTTCTCTTCCTGTGCGAGATATCTGATCAAGAGAAAATTAGCTACGGTGTAATTGTATTAGTCGTTGTAAGACAATAAATTACTACAAGCAAGACATGAACTTTTTACGGCAGCGTTTTCTACAAAGCTCTCCTCAGCTCTGGTGGACAGAGGCTTAGCGGAGCGACTTTTTCGCGTATACAAAATTCCCATGCGTGCGAGGCCTGTATGCGAGCCCGTGTAGAGAGTTAGAACTTGGCAATCATATAATTCTTAAGAGTTCGATACGCATCGTTTCACACATCGCATCGCACACCTCAGATTCTTCGCACATTTCACAGATTCAGTGTTATTTACGCATCTAGGAACGGATATAGCTGCTGAAATAAATTATTTTCTTATAAAATATGCGAAACAATAACAAAGTAAGTAATTGAAAAATGGATTGAACGAATACCATCAAACAATGCCTTTACAATAAACAAATGAAACAATTTATTAATTGAAAAAATACCTCTACATTTTTTCCATACTACTCTAGATTAAAAATATACCGACGACAGACAAAAGTCACGTAAACATAGCCTATGAAAACAAGTTTTCATTAAACTGAGTGGTCCGTCGCCTTCATTGGAAACAAAACTCAAGAGAGCAAGATAAATCCTGGCAGACCTCGCCAATTCAATATTTCAATTGTCCAATACCGAAATCCTTGTGGTACAGCCGGCTCAGCACAGCGCAGTGTGATTAGTTTTGAACTCTTCGGTTTTATGAGTCGCCCCTCGGTGGTCGTTGTACATTTTCCAAAGATGCGAAACAGAAGCGGTCAGTGACGCGGTGCTAATAATAAATGATTGCAACTGTATAGAGTAATCGAAACAGAGTTATCATACATTTTAAAATTAAAGCTGTTCAATACTATAGTTGAAAGTCAAACAGTTAAACATTTAGTCGACAGTGCGAATTTGTCAATTTCATATCCGGCAAACGAGCACGCGACCCACCATCAGGTGTCTGTGTGTGTCACTAAAAGTGGCATTCGCACCCATGGCCGTCGCTATTCGTAGGAGTTTTATTTATTAACAGTAATTGTGATCATTATATCAACCACTGATGCGTTGCCGACCGTAGGTTTAAGTAGGAGTTGCCTTTGTTCCAGTAATTGCACTGGCTGTTCTTTCCCTTTAACCGGAACACAGCCACGTTAACGTGATTATTGTGACGGCCACAATAGGAACAACTGTAGTACCGCCCGAGACGAGATCTTAACAGAAGAAACTCTACTACCACTAATAGAAGGCCTTCGTTGATTTACTGTGATAATTCAATATAAATACTAATATGAAGCTATCTATTTATAAGAATTGAAATCAGGAAATTGAAGCAAATAAGCTGGTTATAAAGATAAATTTAAATTTTGAGTTTTACCAGGAGAACCCGCATCTGGTCGTATTCTCATATTACATCGATATTCTCAGTAGGTACTATAACATTTATACTTTAAATCATGGCAATGATTTATGCCTCTACTGGAACGGCTACCCTGTGGCCCAAACAATGCGGCTAGCAACTATGACATAACTGAGCATCTGTTCCGAACTTACACTGGAATATACGATAGTTCCAGCCGAACATTGCATGAAGAATGAGCCTGCTTATAACTTTACAAATCTTGTAGGATTACTGTGAGGAGTTTAACTTTGGGCACTCTGTTTCAATATTTCTTAGAAAACGAATTAGCACAAATCTTTAGGCAAAAGTCAATTATTTTCCAATGAGTCAATACTACTGCCGGAAGAGAATACTTAATTTCTGAATGACAATCTAGGCTGCATCAGTATCTGATTTTAAAACTGAACTTAGAGGAAGATATAAGGCTTATTTATATTAGTGATTAGACAAAGTGGGCTAGGTGTTATCAACAGTCTCATTAATTTTTTGAGTAATATTAAATAGTAGAGAGTGCAATAATTCGACTAAACGTGCTCACTTATAAAAGTTAGCACTTCCAAAGTACGAACTATTGAAGAATCATTGTTTAACTAAACTTAGTGAGTGATATGCATTACTTTGAACTTCAATAAAATTGCCAGGTACAACTACGACGCGTGTTTGTGCTCAAGCCAATTTATCACAAAGATAGTAAAAGTAATAATGTTAACTAATTTAAACAGCATTTAATATTGCTCGGCTTTTACGATTCTAAATCAGATATTTAACGATAGATAGAATATCCTTCTTATATTATAAATGTGATAGTATGTATAAATGTGATAGTATCACGCAAAAGCTGCTGAACGGATTTGAACGATTTTAGATTAAAGATATAATTTTATTTTCCTTTTTTCATTTCATGTCTAAGAACCACAACTAGGGAGGACTGTCAAAAAAGCCACAATTCTAACTGGAGCTGCTCTATGAGATACGACTTTGATTCCGCTAACCCCAATTATACCAAATATTTTTCCGTTTCAATTGAAAAGACTACTATTTCTCGTAAGGTTGCTATTTACAATGACCATCAAAAAGTCTAAAGGCCCAATGCTGAAAGTAGCGGGAATTCGTTTGAGCACTTCTTGCTTCTCACGTCACATACTATAACGGATTCAAGAAAATGTTTAATCGTACTATGTCGTCTGTACTCGCGTCAATAATGAAATCTAATTTCATTTGTCAGATATTTAAATTAGTTAAGTCAAAGAACCATATATGATGATACCCATCTGTTAATGTAAATATTTATATGTTTTTAATAATTTGCTATTACACCAATTTTTTTCATAAACATTTTTAAGAATTACTTCGAAGGACCATATCTTTCCACCAGAAAAAATATTGTCCTCAATGGATAGGCGAGCGAAGTCACAGGCAGAATTTATCCACAAAATATACGCTTTACTGATTGGAATATTGTTACGATTATAAAACTTATGGCCTACATATATATTTAATTATCTATAAAGGTATAATTTTATCGGTAAAATTTGAATGAATAATACATTTCCCCAATTCTATTGAATGTGATTCCCAGGCTAGCAGTCTAATTCTATTAATTCTTTAGAAAAATATATGTCCAAGCTAAATAAACAAAGTTAACAAATATAAACAGAGCAATTTAAAAACACTCTTTGCTTACTATAAATTAGCAACAAGCGCAGCTTGAATTTTCACATTAACAACAAAACTAAATCTCACCGACTTTGTTTTCAATTATCTTGCCGACAATAAAAATCCACTATACGTCGTTATATTAGGGGTTAAAATGTACTCTACTCGAGGGTTAAGTAGTTTCGAGTATTACTCGGTCGAGGGAATCGCTGCGGTTGGTTCAGGGTTGATACTTTATTCTGTAAGTGTGAAATATAAGATGACACTAAGTAATTTGAAGTGTACCTACATTTTTGTGCTGAAATGGCCGTAATTTGGAATTGGTTTGGTTTGGATTAATATTTTAGACAATTAGTCTTGAGTATTTAAAAATGATGAAAAAGCATTTTTCCCGTAAACATGTTGCTGGGTAAAGAATTAAGAATTTAAAAAGGCGATTATAAATTTTAACAATTTAGCTATTTAAAATGTTTTTATAATATAATTAGGGATGCAACCCTGAAGGAAATCATAAAATGGAACTAACTTTAAAACCCCATGTGTTGCTTAGCTCAGTAACAAAGAGTTCTAAAATTCAAGCTTTGCATTTTATAGGAGTTTTAGGCCTTATGACGACGACTTTGAGGGCTAGTTGCAAATAACGCAAATATTTTTCTTGTGACTTTTAATTTGTATGAAGATTTTGCATTTTTTTTCATGTGGTTTGTACTAAATTTATTAGTAGAACCAGTTTTTTTTTAATAGCAACTACCAAACGGAGTGGTGTAATCGTTGGGTGCTAAGTCACTACCCAAATGGCATTGGTAGTCAGTACGCCAATCTGAACCAAACCAAAATTAATATAATTACATCAAATTGTCTCAAAATCTGTGAAGAACTGAAGAGTTGTTTATTTCACTTGGAGATCGCCTTTTATTATTTCAATGACACAAAAGAAAAAACAATTTCCACAAACAAACAATTCAAATTAAAACAAGCGTTTCTGAAATCATTTGAAATAATTCATTTGCTAATTACCGAAGTGAATTTCAAGAAAGAACATAAAACTGAGAAACTGAGACAAAATACCAATTTAAAGATTGACGGCAGCGCACTGCTGGCTAGGCGATATAATATTAATGTTAAGATATTTTTAAGAATCAAATCAAAATCTTTTACAGAGTAACACTAAACGCTTACTTTGGCCTATTTAATTATTTGGTTTAATTTTCAGAACTTATTGAAGATAATTTTAAAATGCAATTACAGATAGACTAAATATAAAAAGTCTCGCTTCTATTTTAATCCATCTTCTAACCCTGTATCAGAACAAGCAAACAGTCAAAGTTTGTTCTTATCCACTACAGCACAAGCTTTACCAGTCCTGACGTCATCACTCAAGAACCAGAGTTTCGCAGACGACCGCAATGATTTACTGCCAGTACGCCTGTTACGATTAACGTAAAACAGTTTTTATGATTACGGTGCATTTAAAAAGAAACCATTACGGGATTGTGAGATTCGCATTCGCACATGTGACCTTTTTTGTGCGGATTCTAAATTTAAATGGCCTGTAAACCACACGCGTTGTGAAGAAAACGTTGAGCGATTGTTTCTTTTTTTACTTTTTAGGATGATAAAGTATATCAATTCCCGTTTGATTATTGTTAAATAATGTGAAATGTATTTTTCTAGGTGGTCATGGAGGTTACCTCTGATTTCCAGTTTTTTAATCCAAATACCCGGCTGAATGATTTAATATTATATATAAACCATATTGACAAAGTTATTTTAATCAATAATATTACTGTAAGCTTAAGAGATAATTTATTAATTCAACAAGAATAAACAAAAGTTTATGTATTAGACAGACGTTATAACGCCTCCGAACTTCAATTTCCTCCATTTTTAACTGCACAGAAGAATAGAACCCTAAACACATATAAACAAGATTACCATAATAAAACTAGACACATAAATAAACCACTAAGGAGCCTCGGTGAAGTACCAGGAGCACAATAAAGCCTCAGAGTTCTTGAATTACAATCCATATTGCATCCTTCACAAGCTGCGGAGAAAATTCTTGAAAAGTTCAAATCGAAATTTTTAAGGAAAAAACATAAAAGTAAAATGTTATTCATTCCGCAATAGAATAGTTGAATTCGGTAAAAGTGAAGAAGCAATATTAATCAAAAGTATTAATATTATAAATAGTAGTAAACCGTTGCAGGCTAACAAGAAATTAACCATTTAAATACATACAGTAACTGCCTCAAACTGTAAAGATTTTTGTACAATAAAAATTATCGACACAATTTACCAACAGCTGTATCTGTTAACACATAAATTAGAGAGTTGTTTTCTTCATGAAAATAACACTCAATTACTTGAGGTAGGAAAATAAATATATTTTGACTAATGTGTTTGTATTCATTAATACATTTTCAGTATAATAATAATAATTAATCCCTAGACAACGCCCCAACTGTAAGCAGTACTGCCCCAAAATAAGCAGAGCTTGTGTTATGGATGACCGTACAACCTAAAATAAACATGCATATATAAATATCAAGAACCATGACTCGAGAACAAACATCTGTGTTCATCACACAATGTCCCGGCCAGGACTCGAACCTAGGACCTCCGGCGTATGAGACAGGGCTACTAACCACTACGCCACTCAGCCGTCGAAGAATAGTTATTGAGTCTGTTGCACTGTATAGAATTCATTCTCGCTCCGATCGCCGCCCGGTACGGACGTGCAAGACCCCGTTCTCCGTTGATCGGACTCTTCCCGATATTCCGTGGCGCTCAGTCTACTGACGTCACAGTTTAGCGTGTTGGTTCCGTGCTACGGTTTTCAAGGTTTTTCTACTCCCTCTGAGTGCTATCGAAGTGTGATTTTTCTTTGTGACTAAGCCCCTTAGTCTTCAAAGTGCTGTGCTAAGTTGTGTTGTGCTTGTGCTGAGTGCAGTGTTGGGCGCAGCGTAAGTAGTCTGGTTTCAGTACAAAGGATACTTAACGGTGACAACGAATTTGTACTGAACCAGTCCTTTTATTTTTATTTTATTTCTCTTCTCTATTTTAAATTATTTTTCTCCTATTTTCATATTTATTTTTAATCATATCTGTGTATATTCGTGTGTATTTGTCCTTTCTGTCGGTTAAGGTTGACCCTAACGCGGTCAAATCTTTACCTGGGTACCCTTTTTTTTTAGGTTAGGCGTCCTTCGGCGAACAACGGTTAGTTTTAAGTTATTTTCCCCAGCCCCCCTACCACAGGTAGGGAGGTTAGCCACTAGGGTTCGCCAGGTTTATTTTAGGGAACTCTAGGCATCTTTTATTTACTTAAATATACATTCCTTAGTATTCATACCAACCCCTCCCATGGATTCGCAAAGCGTAATTAACTTCGCGAAAGCGTTCGCCCAGGCGCTAGCCGTGTCGGGCGTCTCAATCTCTGACGAGGTATTCACGCAGGCCTTATCTGCGCTAGACGCGTCGCCGGCCTCTCAGGCCCCAAACCCGACCCCTCAGGCCACCAACTCCCAGACCCCTCAGGTCTTTACCAGCCCTCCCGCGTCTCCCATTCCATCCGACATGGACATGGCGTACCGCTCCCGGGAGCGACTCCGATTCCGACTCCACGTCCGAACCGTCGTCGGGCGCCGCTACTTTAACCGGCTTTCCTGAGCCCGCGTTTCAATTAGTCGCCAAACGCTCTAAAAAGCGTTCGAAGAAAGTAACGGTATCTTCAACACCCAAGCCCACTCCGGTGTCTTCAACACCCGCCCCCGCGCCGTTAATGTCACTAGAAGAAACCGCGAATACGACGGCTCCGTCCAAGCCAGCAACGCGCTGCGCTCCCGTCCCACCTAAGCCTCAGCTTCCTCCGCCTGTCTTCCTCCGCGAGAAAGCGCGCTGGACCACGGTTTCTAACTTGTGCAAAGAGCACAAAATCAATTATCTCAAGGCAAATAACGCAGGCGATACTATTAAAATCCAAGTCGCAACTATCGACGACTTCCGCGCGTTTACTCGTTTACTCTCGCTTAAACAAATCGCGTACCATACTTACGCCCTCCCAGAGGTGCGTAAGATCCGCGCAGTATTACGGGGCGTCCCGTTTGAGCTCGAAAACGATGAAATCCTCGAGGACCTTAAGTCCCAGGGTTTCCCGGCTGAAGCAGTGCACAAGATGCACTCCAACCGCGGTAGGCATTTTCCGTTAGCATTAGTTATTTTATCTCATGCTCCCAACTCGAGGGAAATCTTCAGAGAGGCTCGCACAATCTGCGGACTCACGAATATCTCTGTCGAGCGTCCCAATCCTCGCAGGCACCCCGGGCAATGCCACCGCTGCCAGCTGTATGGCCACGCAGCGGCCAATTGCTCAGCCCCTCTCAGATGCGTTAAGTGCCTAGATCCCCATATAACGAAGGAGTGCACTCGCTCTCCCGACTCCACTTCCCCCCCTGCATGTGTGCTGTGCGGCCAGTCTGGCCATACAGCTACCTACAGGGGCTGTCCGCGCGCTCCGCGCTCCGCTTCAAAGAGGGTCGCGCCTAAACCGGCGCCGCCGCTCACTCCTGCCAACTTCCCGCCGCTGCGCAACCGGGGTCCCCCGGAAGCTAAGCCAGTGCAGCCGACACCTACTCCGGCTCTGTCCTAGAGACAGCATCCGACCGCTCCACCTGCACCTTCCCGTCTTATCCCAGCTCCCGTAGCTCCCGTAGGCCCGCGTCCAGCTCCGTCGTCTCCACCACAGTCGTCGTTGGCTGAGGACATTAAGACCGTGTTCGATTTTTCGTATAAACTTAATAAATAATTATAATGTCTAGACCCGCAAATCTCACGTCCTGTCGTATCAAACCCAAGGGCTTATCCCTAGTTTCCTTTAACGTTCGTAGCCTTAATACTAACCTTCCTGAGCTCAAACTGTTCCTTCAGAACAACGAGCCAGACTTATTGCTACTTCAAGAGACGTGGCTAACTCCTAACCGCTCCAGGGGATTCGCTATTCCCAAGTACGCGTTTATTCGTAACGACAGGCTCAACTCCGACGGTTTCGGCTATATACTACTGCTATATACTACAAAAGAGAATTCCATTGCTGTCCTCTCCCTAAACCTCCTCTGCTCAACATGGAAGCCACTGTGTGTAGATTGGCTATGACTGGTCATCCGACCATCATCATAGCTTCAATCTAAATACCTAGTGGCACCAGACCAATCCGAAGTGACTTTGAGGCCATTCTCGCCCTCAGCCATTCAGTCATTATGTTCGGAGACTTTAACTCCAAACATACTGACTGGACGTGCCTATCAACCAACACCAGCGGTATTGCTCTCCTCGACATCACAAACTCACTCGACTTAGATGTCATCTCTCCCATCACTCCCACTCACTATCCCGAACACCCAAACCACTCTCCTGACATCCTCGATTTTGCAATTCTCAAGCGAATCAACCTCGACCTCAGGTCTATCGAACCGCTCGATGACCTAGGCTCTGACCACCGCCCCGTCTCCCTCGTGCTAGGACCGCCTAACGATAACGTCACCTCTCCTTAGACCTTTACCGATTGGAAAAGCTTTAAAAATACGTTAGTTTCAGCCTTAGAGGCCCCAAAGTCTCCGCTCGCGATCTCGCCCGTTCAAATAGATAGTCCGGATAAAATAGATTAATTAGTCAATTCTCTCACTGATGCTACCAACTCGGCCATCAATGACAACGAAAAGGTTGCTAAGCAAGGTAAGCCCACGCTTCCCGTAGCCGTTAGCAATCGTATTAAAGCTAAGATCGCGGCTCTCCGGAGAGCCAAGAAATATCCCAAGCCCGCCTATTGATTAGCTGCGAATCAGCTACAACGTAAAGTTAGGTCTTGCCTCGCAGAACTCCGAGACGCTCAGATGAACGATCTCATGGCGAATATCTCTCCGTCCCACCAAGCGTACTATAGTATGGCCCGAGCCTTACGCGTAGACACCGCCTCTCACGTCCCTCCTCTCACTCGTCCCGATGGCACTACTGCCTTCGAAGTCGAAGAGAAAGCCGAATGCTTCGCTGACAGCATTGCCACACAATGCTCGCCCAGCACGCAACCTGCTGATCCCTCACATATCCAGGCGGTGGAGGACGAAGTCCATCGCAGAGACTCTCTCCCCATCACCGCCGACCCCGTCACAGTCTCTAAAGACGAAATCTCGCTTCTCATTAGAAATCAAAAGTCCAAAAAGGCTCCGGGTGCGGATGGAATTTCCAACCACGCACTTAAGCACCTGCCTCAACAGGTGCTTACCTTGTTAGCTATCATTTTCAATGCCTGCTTCGACCATAGCTACTTTCCAAAAGCTTGGAAAGAAGCAATAGTCATAGGCATTCCCAAGCCAGGTAAAACTCTGAATATCCCGGCTAATCACAGACCCATCAGCTTCCTCAAGGCAATGTCTAAACTTCTCGAGAGAGTCATACTCTCTCGAATGCGGAACCATCTGTTTCCTACGGATGGCGATCCTCAAATTATTCCCCATCAGTTCGGCTTTCGCGCTAAGCACTCCTGCCCTCAGCAAGTCCATCGAATCGTCGAGTACATACTTGACGGATTCTATCCGCGTCGTTATAAAATAGTCGCGGTTTTCTTTGACGTAGCCAAGGCTTTAGATATAGTCTGGCACAGTGGTCTCGTTTATAAACTCTACAAAATAGGCTTACCGGATCGCCTAGTCAGTTTAATAGCGTCGTTTCTCAAAGACCGTACGTTTCGATTTAAACATGAAGGCACGCTTTCTGCGCCTCGTCCCATAAAGGCTGGAGTCCCTCAAGGCTCAGTCCTCGCCCCTCTGTTGTACACCGTGTACACCAACGACATTCCCATCCCGCCGAAAGGCGTCGCACTCGCCCTCTTTGCCGACGACACCGCACTCTATACCAAAGGCCACAGTGTTCCGCACCTTGTAACCAGACTCCAAAAGGCCATAAACGCCCTTGGTGTATGGTATCAAAAATGGCGCATCGATGTGAACCCTGAAAAGAGTTCTGCGATGCGCTTCGACGACAAACGCCGTCGTCCCGCTGGCGATCCCCACGTTCGAATGTTAGCCATTATAGTCTGCGTTAGACCCGTCATGACATATGCCTCGCCAATCTTTGCCCACGCCAAACCCTCCCTCCTGCACAAACTGCAGGTAGTTCAAAACCTCTTTTGCCACAGGGCCACAAACGCACCGTGGTACGTGCGTAACGCGGACTTGCATAGAGATCTTGAACTGCCTACAGTACAACAACACCTCAAAACACTCTCTGAAGCGTTCTTCAAACGCTCCGAAACCCATCCCAATCCTCTAGTTCGTGATTCAGTCTCATATACTACTCCTGTCTCAGATTCGAAGTTCAAAGTCGCTAGGCCTAGGAATGCGCAAAAGTCACCAGACTGTCATCCGATCTCAAAGCCCTTCTGGCCGCAAATTCTAATTCTAATGTAAATTCTAATTCTAACGTAAATCCTAATTCTAACGTAAATCCGAATTAATTCAATTTTATTTTGCAATTTTCAATTTTTTTTAATTATATACTTTTCATTTTGAGCACCTTCAGTGCTATGTAATTCCTTCTGGGCCCCGCTAGCGCGGCCTCTTTCTCCAATTGGCCGTCGCTCAGATGAAGGCTGAGTGGCAAAAAATTGCACGAGCCGACAGGGTGTTTTTAGTGGGTAGTGCTCATTAGGAGCTAGTCCGGGATGCCTTGTAACGCGCGCGAGAGGCATGCGGAAATGCATTTTTTGCCTCCTGCCCAAACAGGGAACAAAAAAAAAACTGTATAGAATTCCTAACATGCTACCAATGAATACTTTGTTTTGTAAAATTTTACAGTAAAACTCAGATAACTTCATAAACTGAATATTTCAAAACTTAATGAACTGTTACATATGAAGATTTCACATAATTCCTTCCAAACAGCTGCTATTTTATATTTTTCACGCAAATTGACAAATGTGATTTGGTTGTTTACTTTTCATACGTCGAATGGAAACCTAAGTGTGCTCGTATTATTAAATTTGCTTACCGAAGTCAATATGATTCAATACGCAGGTGGAGTAGAGCGTTCTGGCAATTTGTTTGCTTTCGGGTTTATAATGTTTATTATATCACAACAAGGAATGTAATGAAATAGTACGGTTTTTATTTAAAGCGTTTCATATTCTTAGTGAAAACGCAATTATAATGTAAAATGTTGTAAATAATGTTACTGTGTGTGTTTTGTTCACTTTTAATGTTTAAGTAGGCCACAATTCGCTGCATATGCTAGTGCCACAGCTAGTTACACCAAAGATGATGAAGTCTACCATATCTAAACTGATTTTACTCACTTTGTGCTATATAGACGGACAAAAATACAATGGCGTACTTAATATAATGCATTCTACATGAGCTCAGCCACATTGCTTCAAGATATTATTAATTTTGTTTGATATTTTATTACACAAAACTTAACACTTACATCAGAGCACAATTTTGTTACTCATCCCAACAAACTACTTTGTAACATTATAAATTTGATATGAATAACAAACACACATTAACATATATATTAATTAGAAATAATTTACGATAACAAATTGTTATTTAAATGTTTATCATCTGAAATAATTTCGGATTTAACATATTTGTTTATAGAGTAACCAAATTAAATGATACTTTAATTTAATATCTCTAACTGACTAACTTTATTTTCCATCAATTTTATTCCAAATAAATAGACGTATAAACTATTTTTTTATAGTCATCAAAAATGACTCGACAAAATTATTAAGTACTCAATAATTTACTTTTCAATACAATTCTTCAAATGAATGAGATACAAGCCTTCATCATTTATTTAATCAAGCTAGAAGACAACAGCTTAATTTTCCTGGAAGGCAACAAACAAGGCGCCAAGAAACAGATATTTTAAGATTAAGTGTCACTTTTCATAGAACACACTCAAAGTCTTGTCAAAGAGTTAATCCAAAAACATTCCTTGAATTCATTAACAGCCCTAAGGTAAAATACGAGAATAACATGAGAAGAGAATTTTTCGAATTACGTTACCTAATATTCTCTTATTTTTTTAACTATTTCTTATCTATATATCTCTATATCTATATCTTAAATATCTTATTCTTTAGAATCTTTTAAATATTTTCCTTAACAAAGGTTTTTATCAATATTATTAAACGCTAGATAAATTTACACAAAAACACAAAGCGTTGCAGTAATACATCGTGAATATTCCATGAAGTTGTTAAGAAACATTGTAAATGTGAAGCAAACTCTTGTAATAATGTTCGTGCTGAAAACAGATGACATATGTCTGTCAGGGTTGTCACTTCTTAGGACTCTGACGACAGTATTTATAACATTATCAAACTTTTTGATTTACTCTTCTGTTTTATTTAAAAAAAAAAAGGAAAATTTTTATAGATAGATTATCCAGAAATAAATAAAGAAATAAAATAGGCCATCTTCTATCCTGAAATCCCCATGCAATACGGAGGCAAGCAGATGAAAACGCGCAGAGAAATCTACTTCGCAGTAATTTCAGTCCTACCTCTCTAGATAATAATAATAATACTCTTTATTGTACTCCATAGATACAATTTGGTATGTTACTTAATTTTGGGGTAGATATTTGTTTAAATTGAAAGTATTAGATATATCTGTGCAGTATTTAATTTTAAATTATTTTGAAAGAAATTCGTATAGCGACGTACAGAGTACTTTTCTTTTTAAAATCGCATTGCAAAGTTTACGATATTATCTGAAATGAACAACTCTAAAATTTCTATGGATTCTTTATGACAGATATATATTGAAAACATTAACATAACAGTTTAACCAAAAATAAGTTAGAAAATGATGCTACTTTATGTCGTCAAATAGACGTTAACTGTAAGTCAAGTAATTTTACTTATTTTCGTTAAAATAAGCTTTTTACTAACAAAATATATTTTAGCAAAGTGAAATGGTTTTTAATTGGAATCAGATTTCTTTTTTTTATATACTGAATTACAAGATGGTACAAAAAAGTCAAAATTATAAAAAGTGGAAATTTATACAGTATATACAAAAAGTGGTCTTATCCCTTCAAGGTGATCTTCAGGATAATCTTAGGTATGTACTATATGTACTACTATGATTGAAACGATTATAAAATTTAAAAAAAGCAAAAACTTGTCTCCTTAGCTAGAGCTCGAGTTCAATACCTGGCAGGATTTGTGTAACAAATACAAAAATCATTATATTTTCTATTTATATGTGTATGTACTCGGTTCTTCCGTTACGAGCTGGAGCTTTATAACACAGACTTTGTTTACTCCGGGCAAATACATGTTTGGTTAGATTCCATTTATTAAAGTTACGCATTATTTTACTGTTGAATTTATTTCGTTATTCTTTTTCTTAATTTTTTTGATAAATAAGGTTACAACATCAGGAATTAATCGAAAGATCAGAGGCTTGAAATATTTTTTTAAATAAAAGTCCATACGTAGTCGACCCTGACGTATTTTAAACTCGGCGCAATGAAGTGAAATTGTACTAAAATTAGTACCAACGGCGGGAACAAGATTTGAATATGACATAACTTTATCTTAGCTGAGATAGCTATAACTCATTGTTTTATGATCCAAGGAAGCTATACAGATGTTCACTACGATGGCAATTAATCTTATAAAAAGTATGCAGTTTTTAAATCAGAACATATTATATTTTACTTTGTATATTTTTTAAATCTATTAGTTTGATGAAATTACGATTAAGTTATCAAATCTTAGAAAACTTCAGTCGCAACATTTTATTAACCATAGATTACAATTAGTTATGACGTTGGAATTAGGAATCACCGTTCAGTTCCTTAGAGTAATTCAGTATCTTACACGCCAATTTAGACTCCCCTTTACACGTCTAAAATTAATATATAATTCCAACTCAGATATAAACTTGTTATCCCAAAAACTATATTTTACTCAAAACAGCATTCATTATGCATACCTCGTTACCTGACATGGGTCAGGTTTAACCCCATTAGGTAGATAAGCAAGAAACAGCAAGTCAAATCGCATACAAAAATTAACCAGAACAAATCCTTCTAAAAATATCATAGAAAAGCCGCATAAAATTGTGAAAACGCTTCTATTCACTAGTAAAAAATTAATGGTCAGAAATATCGAGAGATTTAATATTCAGAGCGACGTCATCAGGTAGCGCAAACTACGCCGCGATTCGCAAAGTAACAAAGAAAAATACAAATTGGGCTGACTGCTCAGAACTTGGTTGGCTAAAGTAATGTTATGTTGGGTGATTCCCGTTGAGTATGGGTTTTAATTTATTTGAAATTAAGATATTACAAATAATTTCTTCGTTGCTAGGACGATTCCATTTTCATAAAATTTCATATGAGTTTTCTACCAGTGTGTTTTTCTTTCGTAAGCGTTTAAAGTAATTATTACTAACCTAGAACAACGGCGTGCGTTATGATCGACATGTGTTAAAAATGAGTCAAGGTGTACCTATACAAAAACACAGCATGTACAAAAAGAGTAATGTAGATAATAAATTATAAGACTTTGTGCATTTTTTATAAAAAAAAGATTTTTCTCACGGGGCAAAACCCTTGTTAACTCTTTCCCCACCGCTGGTGTTTTGCACATTCAAGAGCGGGGCTTGGTCTGGCAGACTCTAGGTTAATGAGGGCTAAGCTTGACTTTATATTTCAACAAAACTTACTAAGAAGCTTCATGAACGTGTTCGTTATTGTTTATATTGCAGTTTCATAAGCGGTGTACTATAATTTTCAGTGAGAAAGGAATAAATTTTAACACCTCTGTCATTAAGTTTACTTAAAATTTATAATAGGTTCCACCTATTTAAGAGTGTTAAATACTTTCTTTGTGCATTGATAGCGAGGATAATCCCTGTGATTGCTATATATTCACGTCAAACCGGCTGTGTTACATTATGCAGTGTACATTATTATCTTTTTTATTATCACCCATATCCTTATTCCGCTTAAGAGAAATATTCCAAAACACAAACAACTCTGCAGTGTCATGTTTTGACAAAAAGGAAACACGTGAAATAATTCAACATATCTCGTGTGACCCCACTTCTTAGTCATTTGAACATCAAAAAAGTAAATTGTGCACGTTTACCTGAGAACGGAGTCGTTGTTTCCAAAAATAGTATAAACGAAGAACGGGCAGTCTAAGTGTTTTCCCCTTTGGTGGCAAATTACATGTGAGGAGCGCCGGGAAGAAAATCAGGCTCGTTAACTGTAAGCGGTGGAGCGTGGCTAATGTTACTTGAATGGCTCGAGGCAGAAGGTCTAGAGGTGAGCGAGCTAAGACTTTCGGCCGACATCTTGATGTAACTTCTAAAACAATACCCAATGATTCAGATAATCTAAATTAAATAATATAAATGGGAAAATGTTTTAGTATATATGAGTAAGCTTTGTTGATAAGCCTTTAATTAAATTACTTAATAAATATTCCATATAGCATTTATAAAACTTAAAAATCGGCTAAAAGAGTTCTTCCTAAAGTATTATATAATATTTTACCAAAATTCATACAGTACTAAAATCATTTGCTCAGTATTGTAACAGTTAGCATATTTACATCTTTGCGGGAGTTGAAGGTGTAAAATGACAGATTTTTGTGATTTTGAAATAGACCAGTTTTTGGTGACACAATTTATCAAAACCACTTTAAAAATGAAGTTTTTTTTGTCCCGCCTAATAATAGTAAATCTTTGTCTGGAGTAGACGACTTTTAACAGAGACAGAGATGCATGAAACGTTTTAAAAGCCCTTTGCAAATTCAAAATTTTCTTTTTGTTACTTCTGGTACTCAGAACCACCTAAAAACCTTTAAAACGCAGGTACACTAGACTGTACATAGTTTTTAACCGCTTGTATCCTACGACTTGGCTCAGCTCTCGTAGGATCCTCAGCGCAAACCTTCTGTACAGAGTCTTGTGTTTTAATGAAGCAGACTAGCTGAAAGAACCGGCCGACTTAAGAATGCTGATAATGTATTTTTTTTCACTTTGTAAACTTCAGAGGATCTGTTACTTTAAAATATACGTGAAATTGACGGATATTTTTCATGAAGAACTGAATGACAAAATTTCGTAACGAGTTACCTTTTTGAGTTATGAGCTTCCAAAGATGTACAAGTGGTGCCACAGTTTTTTTTTTGTTTTTGATAAGTGATACTACATTTAGTAACTATTAGTTTTTGCGACCTTCTTTAGTTTTGTACATATTCGTCCCGGTTACAATATACAGCTACAACTTACTACCTATTTAATTTCAGATCAAGTTTTTGCGCACTTTTAAAATGTAATGTTATTGCAAATGTTGTTGGCCTCAAGCTTTCCTGGTAATTAATTGCCGTCCCTCAAGGAGCGGCGTTCGTGGTATTCTTTTTCATCAAGATAACGCGCCCGCTCACCCAGAGGAACCATAGACTATCTGACTAGTTCTGGATTTCAAATGTCACCCCATCCACTGTACAGCCAAGATTTTAGGTTTAAAATTGAACAACGCAGTCAAGGCGGTCAAAGATTTTTTGACCTCCAAGATATGTTTTTAACTGTTTTGAAAACTGTAACACCCAAAAGCATAAGTACATAGAGGTTTAAAATGTAATAATTTTTTTTAGAAATTTCGTAATTTTGCATTTCAATTACTATTTTTGTAGGAGACTACGTAGATACAAACATTTTTGTTTCATTTATAATTGCAAAAAGCTTATTTATAGTCTCTCCACCTGCACTGCATACTAACAAAAGGCAACAGTTCGTATGAGCAAGCTTAGAGTGATTTAATTATTTTTGCTATGTAATTCATCCAAAATTTTAATACATATTGTCCATACAAACTATTGAATAAACGACAAATTATAAATTATTTGGCAGTAGACGGTAAATATAACCACGTAAACTACCTTATAAAAATATTTTCACTAAGATGCCTTCATAATCATAAAAAGCTTTATTATAAAAATATATATAAAACGCTATTTTTCGCAAACAGGAAACCAATCTTTACACTAATTAAAAAATCCTGGAAAAAGCTTATTAATTACTTTAATTTGGGCTCCGGATACTTTTTTCTTCAATTATGAATCTGATGTAAAAGCAATTTTAATTGGAAGAGGTTATAATATTCCTGAGAAATCCTGAAATATTTCCCAAACGATTGGAGCATATAAAATAAATTAGGTAAGTAAGTTCCGTCTTCAACAGTTGAATTATTTTATGATAAATGACATCATTACTGAAAAACTACCTAGAAGGCAAATCATTTAAAGTCATAATCATAATACAAAATGGTTACACATTTGATGCGTTAATAACGAGTCCACACATCAACACAACAAAACAGAATGCATACAATGTTGGACGAACTAAATCAATTGTGAACCACAGTGCGCGTATACTACTGAACACAGCCTGGATATTGAATACCCTCGTCTGCATTCGGATCAACCCGCCAGATTGTAATAAATGCATTCGAGAGGTTAAGCCGACAAAATTAGTCGTGACTCTGTGCACTAATTAGAATATGGTTGAACTTAGTTCTGTAGCAGTGAATTGAAAGTTACGGTGCAGTTGATGTTATCAGGTTTTTGCAAAATCAATAAGCTTCAAAGTTTCGGAACTTATTTCAAAAATTGCTTCACCATTACGAAGTAAAAGAGGGGTCCAGACGGGGGATATACTGCGTATTCCGAAATCCCAACGGAATCAGGAGAAACGTATGTTTGACGCGGTTTAAGAATAACGTTTTCTGACACATAAATTTTTCTATTGTAGTTATCATTCATAATAATAATACATCAATGACTTTCAAAGATAAATACAACCAGTATTATTGTATTTTTTTTTTTTACTATTTTGATAGCTTTGCGCGTTGCTGGCCACAGGCGTCAGTTGGAATTGCCTTTGTTCCTGTAAAAGTTCTGGCTGTTCTTGCCCTGTAACCGGAACAAAACCACGTATCTACACAACTTGTGACTATTGTGGCGGTTAAAATGGGAAAAACTGTAGTAACGCCTCAGACGAGATAAGAAAATATATTACCACTCTATATTTTAATCTTGAAATAAATCGATTACATTTATAACTAAAACAGTCAGTAAAAAGAACCTATAAAATTCCAACAAATGTTGAAAAACTAATCAATACAATCCACAAAGAATCAAAGAGCTTAGATACACAACAAAAGTAATAATTTAAATAATCATTGTCGGTGCAAGCATCGTGCAACATGCTGGGTAGTTTAATATTAATAGTCTGCTGAGAGACAAAGTTAAATTGCGATGTAACGGCATCTGAGGCTTCATCTAAATCATTAATGGCGGCGGAATTGGGATTTTCGGATTGGGACATGTATGCAACGCAATCTATTATTACGGATGCCATCAAAAACTGGAAATACGGTAATTTAATATGAATAGATATACTAGCGGTTCCGTCAGCATTTTGTTATAAAATGGCCTTTCGTAAAGTTCGTTATTAATAATACCTTCAAAGAATTTTGTCAGGTGTTCATATACCTTTATATTATACATATTTCATGTAATTTACCATGAATAATGTGCAACTTTTGAATTTTCATAGCCACCCAAGAATCACGTAAATTAAAATGAAAGAAAAGTTATGTTTAATATGGAACTTATAAATGTAAGAAATAACAGTAATTTTAACTTTAGATATCAAAACAAACATCATAAAACTGAAAACCGTATCGTTAACTCTCTATTGAGTGTCGTGTAACGTGGCATTAATATTTCTTGCTGGGTAAACTGGGCCCTTGTATTTGTCTCAGCGCGATTGGGTTCTGCTCAAAGGTTTATGCCTCTCTGTTTTGAGTGGAGCTTTTGTCTAAACCATCATTTCACGGAACTGGATCTGGAAAGCCGGTTAGATTGCGCTGGAGCGAATTTTAGATATAACGTAGCTATATTAATAATGAATTAATTCATTAAGAAAGTTTTATCATTTGCTTCTGCGGCTGATTTTGGATTTAAATATCGTTACGCTTGGATTTATGGTGATAACGCCATAAATCATCATATAATGTGAAATTGATCAAAAATTAATAAAAAATATGAACGATCAGATTAAAAAGAGACTCATTCTTTCAGCATAAATTTACAATGTACTTCATATCTATACAAAATCATTATTCTTATCTTTATCTGTTAGCTCGTCAAGACTCCGGTACTATGGCACTCGTTCACGAATAGGTAGGTATAACGCGGGAGCCAACCATCGTTCTCCTCAACCATATAAAGGGAGCGAGCGAACAGTCTCGCAACGTAGCGTAAGAAGACGTCTTTCAGTGACAGTGACGTTTTAGACATTAACCATCGTTAATTAAATATAACTTGGTTGGTATGTAAAAAACATTACGACAATCGAATTTGAACAAAAACCTTACCGAATTAAGGAGGTGAACAGATAGGTATGTATTTTGGTAAGCTATATCATTAAAATTATTAAAACCCGCATTCCTGACGTTGTTGCCCATACTGCGTATTGCTTGGACCTTCTGCTGACAACCGATCCAGACAGATACTCGGTGTCCGTATCTCCGCCATTAGGGACATCCGACCACTGTCTGGTAAAATCTGTGTCGCAATACACGCCAACCGATACCAGCCCAAAAGGCAATAGGCGAGTATGGCAGTTCAATTCAGCAGATTGGGATGAGATGCGTCACTTTTTCGCCTCTTATCCTTGGCGGCAAGCTTGCTTTACTTCCGATGATCCATCATGCTGTGCTGATGCTGTCTCCAGCGTGATATGTCAAGGTATGGAGTACTTTATACCGTTCTCTGATGTATCCCTGGAGTCCAAAGCCCGCCCATGGTTTAATGCTGATTGCCTCCTAGCTGAAAAGCGTAAGCATGCAGCATACCAAGCCTGGGTTAGCGTTCGCAGAAGCAAAGCTATGGATCTCCCAGCTAAGAAGCAGGCGAACAAGATGGAGGCCGCCCAAATTCACCAGAAAGAGGTGTTTGTACTCAAATGCTTACTAAATCTAGACGTGAACAAAGCCAGTGGTCCAGATGGCATTCCCGCAGTGGTTCTAAAGCAGTGTGCACCCAAGTTGTCTCCTGTTTTGACACGCCTATATCGACTTACAGACGTACAGCCCGTACCAAAAAAGGGCAGTCGAGCCGACCCAGTCAACTATAGATCTATTGCAATCACTTCCATAATTTGCAATTATGGAACGTGTATTGAACCATCGTCTTCTGACGTACCTAGAGACCAATGAGCTCCTCAGTGACAACCAATATGGTTTCCGCGGAGGACGCTCAACAGAAGACCTTCTAGTGTACGTCACGCATCTATGGAACATGGCCTTGGAAGGGAACGGAGAAGCAATAGCCGTATCCTTAGATATCTCCAAGGCCTTTGACCGGGTATGGCACGAAGCCCTCTTGAGCAAGCTTCCTGCGTATGGCATACCATCTGGACTCTGCGACTGGATTTCTGATTGCCTGAGGGAACGGTCAATTCGAGTTGTCGTCGATGGCTTCTCATCGGACCTAATGGCGATCAACGCCGGCGTACCTCAGGGATCTGTTCTCTCTGCAACATTATTCCTGCTGCACATTAATGACCTTCTTTTATCGGAAGGCATTATTGGTTACGCTGATGACAGCACTGTTGTAGTCCATATGTCCATATGTGTCCAATGCGCGAGCGAGTCCAAACCAGATCCAATTTCAGAGAGAGTCGATGATCGAACGGGTTGATTTGACACTATGCAGGGTGTCCGATTGGGGTGAAGCCAATCTTGTCAATTTCAACCCTTCCAAAACCCAGGCGTGTCTCTACTCCAGTAAAAAGAGCACATTCAACTTGAAGCCCACTTTTCAAGGTGTATCTGTACCGATCACAAACCATCTAGGGCTTCTTGGCATGACCATCACGTCGAAACTTAATTTCGGTAAGTAGATTGAAACCATGGCACAGTCAGCTTCCAAAAAATTTGGAGTCATCGCAAAGGTCCGGCGGTACTTCAACTCCGAACAATTGCTCAACCTGTACACAGCCCAGGTTCGATCCTGTATGGAGTACTGCATCCATCTTTGGCATGATTCCGCCAAGTACCATCTTGAAGCGTTGGATTCTGTCGACCGAAGGGCCCGTAGACTCATAAGTGACGACAAACTTACTTCTTCGAGACTGCAAAGTCTCGAACATCGTCGAAAAGTTGCTAGTCTATCGGTTTTTTACAGATTGCACTTTGGAGAGTGTGCAAATGCTCTTTTTCAGCTGATCCAACTTTCCCCCTTTCTCCACCGATCAACCAGACGCAGACAGAAGTTTCACCCGTTTGTGGTTAGCGTGCCGAAGAGCCGAACTAAACGGTTCGATAGCTCATTTTTGGTTCGTGTTGCCAAAGAGTGGAACGATTTGCCTGGGTCTGTTTTTCCAGACAAATATAACCCTGGATCTTTCAAGTGTAGAGTGAATAGGTACCTCTTGGACAGGCGTGTATGATCCTCGTCTTCATCGTCACTTTTCATCAGGTGAGATGGAAGACAAACGCCTGCTAATTATTAATAAAAAAAATAAAAAGCACGACAAAAAATACATAAACTTATTATAAAGTAACTTCTGCCAAGTAACTTTTTAATGTGAAATATAATTAGATAATGTTTAATAAACAAGGATTTGAAATTTGAATTCAGTAACAAATAACCAAACGTCAGATCTGTAATTCATTAAAAAAAGATGACATACAGTACACGGGAGATATATACAACTTTCAATTAAACCTACCCAACATGCAATGAACATGGTTTTCAATTACCTCGGTGATGTTTGTTAACCGAGATTAAAACTGTTGTTATGTAATACGGTACTGCGCCAAATAGAGATATTGCTATTATTAAATAATACATAAATCCCCAGACTTTCACACCAACTGTACGGAACCAAAGTAAGCAGAGCTCGTGTTATGGATGACCATGCAGCGAAATGGGGGGAAACCAGATTAAATATACATATATAAATACAAACATGACCCGAGAACAAACGTCTGTGTTCATCACACAAATGTATGCTTCGGCCAGGACTCAAACCTGGGACCTTCGGCGTATGCGGCAGGGCTACTTACCACTACACCATTCGGTCATCCGTATAAATATAAATAAATTTTATTTGCAATAAAATTGTATGTATTTAATTAACTAATTCAATATTTTAAAAAAAAAGCTGCTTAGCTCTCAAAAATAGCATAACTGATATAATACCGATACCGAAATGAATGCGAAAGAGCGACCTTGTTTTTGTTGGTTTCTGACGCTTTCACGTCTAAACAACGCATTATGAAATATGTTATACACATTGTCAAGGGTCAAAAGAAGTACTGTTTCTGCGGGCAAAATCTTTTATATTCGATCCCATCTTTGCTGATTATCTGAAACATTACTTATTAAATATCTCATCCATCCAATTAAAGATCTAACGACAGTTAACATGGTCAGTAAAATTACTCTTTTCATTTGTTTCAAAGTCGTATTATGCTCTTCAATGTCTCTCTCATATTATGACTAAATCTCTACCAGGTGACATTTATTACCGTTCGGACAACAGCAACACCAAGATACCTGAAAATTCTCTACAGTTAGAAACTATAATACTTTCATATTAGAACAGAAATGTCACAAAATCATGTTTTCGTTGTTGCTGACACAATGTTCGGTATAAAACGACTATTACAAATCGACTATGACGTTAAAATGACTACTCAGCTTGCAGCCATTTGTATTGGCAAATCATGTCTAGTTATTCAGTCCCAAATACAGCGCAGGATCCAGACTGCATAGGTATTCTACGTAGCTTGTTCACTTCAGTGAGTAATAAAGATTAATTTCCATTTCTTTACATCAATATTGGATCGGTGCCAAAAAATCGATGGGTTTTGGCAGTAAGCCACGCCATCTGTTGGTAGTACAAGTGATGTGTTAAAAAAACTACACTGAATGAGCACGTGAATTTTTTGCCACGGAAATGATAACTATTATATTATTTATTTACATAATTGTATTGAAACTTATCCAAACCTGCATTAATCTTGTTAATTTTGAATACGCATCGAACACATTACACCAATATCGCAGTCACCCCCAGACTTTCCATATTTTTTAACTATCAAAATTATGTGGAAATTGCAAGCCAATCCTCAGATTACAGAAAAAAAAATATTTGACATAAAAGAGGTCTTAAACTACAATTATTCATTCGGTACTCCCTGAAAGGAAGAAAAAGTTTTACTTTAATACAATTAGCGAGAATTTGCACGACAAGCTTAAAGAAAGCCGCTTATTTTTTTTTTTTACTGAAGGATATGTACTTTATCAGTCTCTTTAATAATTCACACTTTTTATTTCTATTTCAATTACATTGACTAACTCAACACAGCATAATGTACAAGTATGGGTAACTTATGTTACCCGAACCTTCGCTGGGTACGCTTCACTTTTTTTCTGGTTTAATGGTACAACTTTAAAGTAAAGACCTGACATCTACTGAGTACACGTAAGGCGTGAAATTTACCGAACAAACTCACCTTCGTATTTACAATATAATATTATTATTAGAATACACAAGCAATGAACGCTTAATAAAACATTTACTATCTAGATAATATGCACGGAGAAAGAGCTATAAAAACGTTTTAGAAATATGAATAGGCTTCAAGACATGCAAACTCAGAGCGAGAGCGAGTTCCTAAGGGTAAACGATATATGTTTATGTAGATAAGCGTTCCGAATTGTTGACATGATATTATGACTAAGAAAAACTTACGTACACGAAATATATAAAAGAGATCCTATATCCCGAATAAAAAGAGTCCCTTGCTTATCCCTGAACGAAAGGTAAATTTTTCTGGTATCATCAAAGTGTATTTTGAAACATAAAGTACCTGATAATGTTTTGCCTGAACTAGACGTACTTGACTTAGTGTCCTTTGTCTCCAAGATGGGGCAGAGGGACGGGAACCCTCCCTTGCGTACGGGTTTTTGCTAATTTACTTAATATTTTACCCAGTTTCACATAGTTTCCCACATGTGTCCCGTCGTCTGCTCCAATTAGAATATTTCTCTTTATTAAAGTCGTAGTTTTGTAGCATACTCGTTCAGGCCAAAAGAACAGTGACAAGGAATGAGGAAGGGCCGTCTCGTAAGCTGACAGCTGTCACTTTTTGTTTCCATTTAGCTTTGAGTGTCAACGATCCCAATCCTGGTTCATTTAGATGGCATATATTTTTTTCGTTTTATGAAAGATACGTACACAAACCAAGTTTTGAAGCAAACATGTATGTAATTATATTTGCAGTTTTTATTACATATTTAATAATGTTACGCAAAAACCAGGACGGGTTACGTGTGCAAGGGCTACGTTGAAAATTAAAACTAAAACTGACTACAAAAATCCTTTTAAAGAAAATTGTATGCATTCGTAACGGTAATTATAGGTTTTCAATGTTTGACTACAAAAAAAAGTCGATGAAAAAATACCTAAAAATTTGTAATGCAGCATCCATAAACCTCAAAAGCATTATATCTTCTATGATCGCCTTTATTACATTTATTTTACAAAACGCGCTCGAAACTAAATATATAGCTAGTTCTTTGATTGACGATCTTCTAGACCTTGGTAAATTTTGTTTAATTTATTTTAGTGGAACGACCCGGTGCGACGTGTTGGCAATCTAAAAACTAAACTAGCGGTTTTAGGTTCGCATCTATTTAAATCTCGAGATTAAATGGGTCGCCTAAATCTTTCTATATCAGCGTTTAGGTATACTAAGAAGGTATTTATAACTTTATTAATTTTAACTTAAAATATTACATGTCACCCTTTTCTAATTAAAACTACAAACTACTTAGTATAACAAGGTACCTATATTGTTAAGATAAAGTAAAATGAACAACTTGTAAACGTGGTTAGAATGTTTACCGAAAGGGTCGAATCAAGAAACCCTTTATTAATGGGCTAATGAGTAAGATTATGCAAAATAGTATTTATATTAGATTTTCCGAAACAGATAAAATCCCATTTTACTACTCGTCCGATTTTATCGGAAAATTAATATAATTTTCATTGGTGGTAATAATTCCATGAACTATAATTACATAATTACTGCATATGTGTCTTGTTTTTCTACTTTCGGTTTTAAAGCTCCGTTTGAAACTAAAAAAGTGTTGATGTATACTGATACACTAGATATAAAGAATGAAATTACATAGCAATGAGCACAGAGAGCTAGATATTGTCTCTGATCCACGCAAACGGAATTTCGTGCAATGTGAACAAATCGTACTTGTATCAGTACAACCGAGTTGTTTTAAAAACATACCAATAACTTCTACTACATAATATTCTAGTGGCCACCACGGTGAACAATGATCAAAACAGAGAATTAATGTTTCGCTTACTGCGATTTGTAATCCCCTAGCACACGAACATCCGGAACTATGTCTTTCAACTGGATGTAACCGGTTAGATGCGGTAGTTTATTGTCTCAGTTCTAAACTAGGTCGCTCTACGTATCGACTGTAAAACAGTTGGCATACGCCTGATGTCTTTGAATTCTATAGACATCAAGGCATTCTGAGGATCAAAATAGTGCACAAGATACACTCAAACCGCGGTAGGCGTTTTCCGTTAGTTTTAGTTATCTTGTCTAATACTCCCAACTCGAGAGAGATCTTCAGAGAGGCTCGCACAATCTGCGGAATTTGGATTTCTCCGTCGAGCGTCCCAAGCCCCGTGGTCACCCTGGGCAGTGCCACCGCTGCCAGCTCTACGGCCACGCAGCGGCTAACTGCTCAGCTCCTCCTAGGTGCGTCAAGTGCCTGGACCCACATATAACAAAGGAGTGCACTCGCACTCCCGAATCCACTTCCCCCCCTGCCTGTGTGCTGTGCGGCCAGTTTGGCCACACAGCTAACTACAGGGGTCGACCGCGCGCTCCGCGCTCCTCAGCCAAGAAGACTACGCCTAAACCGGCACCGCCGCTCACTTCTGTCAACTTCCCGCCGCTGCGCAACCGGGGTCCCCCGGAAGCAAAGCCCGTGCAGCCGACACCTACTCCGGCTCTGTCCTGGAGGCAGCGTCCGGCCGTACCACATGCACCTTCCCGTCCTATCCCAGCTCCCGTAGTTCCCGTAGGGCCGCGTCCTGCTCCGTCGTCTTCACCTCAGTCGTCGTTGGCTGAGGACATGAAGACCGTGTTCGACGTCATTCAAAACGTCGACGCAAACTGCGAGCCGCCCGCTCTTCTCAAGAGCGTTTATTTGCGTTAGCCAAGCATCACTCGCTTCTAAGTTCGTTAAAAATTTTATTTTATTTTATTATTATTTTTTTTTTGTATAAATTCGTATATAAGCAAATACAATGTCTAGACCCGCAAATCCCGCGTCCGGTCGTATCACACCCAAGGGCTTATCCCTAGTTTCTTTTAACGCTCGTAGTCTCAGCGCTAATCTTCCTGAGCTAAAAACTGTTCCTTCAGAACAACGAGCCAGACTTATTGCTTCTTCAAGAGACGTGGCTCACTCCAAACCACACCAGGGGATTCGCTGTTCCCAATTACGTGTTCATTCGTAACGATAGGCCCGACGGTTACGGCGGCACAGCTATTTATCAAAAAAGAGGTTTCCACTGCGCTCCTCTCCCTAGCCCTCATCTCCTCAACATGGAGGCCACTGTGTGTAGATTGGCTATGACTGGTCATCCGACCGTCATCATAGCTTCAGTCTACATACCTAGTGACATCCATCATACCAGACCTATCCTTAGCGACTTCGAGGCCATTCTCGCCCTCGGCCATTCAGTCATTATGTTTGGAGATTTTAACTCCAAACATATTGACTGGAAGTGCCTATCGACCAACCAAAGCGGTAGAGAACTCCTTAAAATCACTCAGCAACTCGACTCAGACGTCATCTCTCCCGTCACTCCCACTCACTATCCCGGCAACCCTAACTACTCTACTGACATCCTCGATTTTGCGATCGTCAAACAAATCAACCTCGATCTGAGGTCTATCGAACAGCTCGATGACCATGGCTCTGATTACCGCCCCGTCTCCCTCGTGCTAGGACCGCCTAACAATCACGTCACTCCTCCTAAGACCTTTACCAACTGGAAAGGTTTTAAAAATACGTAAGCTTCAGCCCTAGAGGCCCCAAACTCTCCGCTCGCGATCTCGCCCGACCAATTAGATAGCCCGGACAAAATAGATTCATTAGTCGACTCCCTCACTGATGCTATCAACTCAGCCATCAGTGTAAACGAAAAGGTAGCTAAGCGAAGTATACCCAATCTACCCTTAGCCGTTAGCAATCTCATTAAAGCTAAGAACGCGGCTCTATGTAGAGCCAAGAAATATCCCACGCCCGCCT
This sequence comes from Marasmarcha lunaedactyla, assembly GCA_923062675.1. Classification (NCBI taxonomy): domain Eukaryota; kingdom Metazoa; phylum Arthropoda; class Insecta; order Lepidoptera; family Pterophoridae; genus Marasmarcha; species Marasmarcha lunaedactyla. The sequence continues at coordinate 14,021,067 of OV281346.1, read as the reverse complement.
ATAGATCAGCTGCGAACGAACTACAACGTAAAGTTAGGTCTTGCCTCGCGGTACTCCGAGACGCTCAGTTTAACGATCTCATGGAGAATATATCCCCGTCCCACCAAGTATGGCCCAAACCTTACGCGTAGACGCCGCTTCTCAAATTCCTCCTCTCACTCGTCCCGACGGTACTATTGCCTTTGAAGCCGAAGAGAAAGCCGAATGCTTCGCCGACAGCATAGCGGCACAATGTACGGGCAGCACGCAACCCGCGGATCCCTCCCACATCTAGGCGGTGGAGGACGAAGTTTTCCGCAGAGAATCTCTCCCCATCACCGACGACCCCGTCACAGTCTCTAATGATGAAATCTTGCTTCTCATTAGAAGTCAAAAGTCCAAAAAGGCTCCGGGTGCGGATGGTATTACTAACCACGCACTCAAACACCTGCCTCAACAGGTTCTTACCTTGTTAGCCATCATCTTCAATGCCTGCTTCGACCACAGCTACTTTCCAAAAGCCTGGAAAGAAGCGACAGTCATAGGCATTCCCAAGCCGGGTAAAACTCTGAATATCCCGGCTAATCACAATCCCACCAGCCTCCTCAAGGCCATGTCTAAACTTCTCGAAAGAGTCATACTCTCTCGAATGCGGAACCATCTGTTTCCAACAGATGGCGATCCCCTCATCATTTCCCACCAGTGCGGCTTCCGCGCTAAGCACTCCTGCCCTCAGCAAGTCCATCGAATCGTCGAGTACATACTCGACGGCTTCTATCCGAAACGAAAGCAAACGATCGCAGTTTTCTTTGACGTAGCCAAGGCTTTCGACAAAGTCTGCTACAGCGGTCTCGTTTATAAACTCTACAAAATAGGCTTACCGGCTCGCCTAGTTAGGATAATCGCGTCGTTCCTCAAAGACCGCACGTTTCGTTTCAAACATGAAGGCACGCTTTCCGCGCCTCGTCCCATAAAGGCTGGAGTCCCTCAAGGCTCAGTCCTCGCCCCTCTGTTGTATACCGTGTACACAAACGACATTCCCATTCCGCCGAAAGACGTCGAACTCGCCCTCTTTGCCGACGACACAGCCCTTTACACCAAAGGCCAAAGTGTCCCGGGTCTCACCACCAGACTCCAAAAGGATGTAGACGCCCTCGGTGCATGGTTTCAAAAATGGCGTATCGATGTGAACCCAGACAAGAGTTCTGCGGTTTACTTCGACTGCAAACAACGTCATGTCGCTGACAGTCTGCACGTTCGAATGTTAGGTACTCCCATCCCCTGGAAGCGCACTACCAAATACTTAGGCGTCACCTTAGACCAGACGCTTTCTTTCAAGCCACACGTCGATACAGTAACGAAACTCGCCCGTTTTTACTTAGGCCGCTTATATAGTATGTTAGGTAGAAAAAGTAAAATGTCGTTCAGAAACAAACGTACGCTTTATAAGGTCTGCGTTAGACCAGTCATGACATATGCCTCGCCAGTCTTTGCCCACGCCAAACCCTCCGTCCTGCAAAAACTGCAGGTAGTTCAAAATCTCTTCTGCCGCAGGGCCACAGACGCACCGTGGTACGTGCGTAACGCGGACCTGCACAGAGATCTTGAACTACCTACAGTGCAACAGCACCTCAAAACACTCTCAGAATCGTTCTTCGAACGCGCCGAATCCCATCCCAATCCTCTAGTTCGAGATTCAGTTTCATATACTGTTCCTATCTTAGATTCGAAATTCAAAGTCACTAGACCGAGAAACGTGCACACGAACGTAGCGACGCAGCTGACGCTAGATCTCTTAGCCCTTCAGGCCGCAACTTCTAATTCTAACGTAAATTCGAATTAATTTAACTTCTTTAATATCTATTTAATGTAACTTTAAATTCTATTTTTTACTTTTCATTTTTGAGCACCTTCAGTGCTATGAATTCACCTTCAGTGCTTTGAGCACCTTCAGCGCTATGTAAATCCCAGCGGGTGACCCCTTCTGGGCCCCGCTAGCGCGGCACTTTCTCCAATTGGCCGTAGCTCAGATGAAGGCTGAGTAGCAAAAAATTGCACGAGCCGACAGGGAGCTTTTTAGTGGGTATGGTTCTGGTAGACTTCGGGACGAGTCCCACATAATTCCGATCGCGCGCGCGGTGTATGCGTCAGAGCATTTTATCCCCCTGCCCTTCCCGTGGAGGGTAACAAAAAAAAAGGGGGATCAAAAAGGTAACTCATTCTGGAAACTATCGTTCAGGTCAACTGACGTTATTTTTAGATAAAAAAACTATAATGCCAACATTCCAGGTTGATAATTTACCGTTACAAAAAATGGTACATGCACTCAGGAATCAATTCTGAGCAACTTTTTCAAATACACCATATAGCAAAAATTACAAAAAAATCTAATCTTATAATAATAAATAAATAGTAAAAAAGTTTATTTTTAGACTAATAAGAAAACAAAATTACATAAAGGTAAAAAAGTGGCATACATGAAGGTGTTAAAAAAGGCCTCCTTCTCAGCATTAAGCTAACGGGCACTCTAAAAGAGTGCACTTTATCGCTGATTTTCAGAAGGAGCCCGAGCAAAATATCATTACTAAACAAAGCAAAGCAAGCAATACAAGTATACTAAAATAACACGAATAACAGATACTAAATTCTGAATCAAAATACAAGCAATAGAAAAAGAATAGGACAAATAACAAACATTATACAACCATAAATAATAAACATTTAACAAAAAGAAGAGAAGTGAAAAGAAAAAATAAAATATGCAAAGCCACAATAAACATATAAAACATAATACTAGCCAATCATCATAAATACAAGCATAATAAAATAACACGAATAACAAATTTTGAATCATCATTGAATAAGCAATAAAAATGTAATAGGCAAATGACCCATGGCAGTTGGTAAATAAGTAGTAAATTTTGTTCGATGTTTGTTTACGTGTAATACCGGTAGAAAAACTTGTTACTATTTTTTTAGATTTAAAGGTGAATTACTAAAAAAGTTGTCTCGTTAATACTATCATCGTGTAAAAAAATTTGAAATCTTTTGAAAGTCGCTTTTTCCTAACAAAATCAAACCGTACCATACTCGTTATTTATTATTTTATTCAAACAAAAGACTAATAAATGCCAGAAGCTAGATTAATGAATACTCACCGTTCCATCAAGGTTCCGTGAAAAATTAATTCACTTTGTTTTATTTGCAGAAAATGAATTGATCTTTCAATTTTATTGTTATACACACTTACCGTAGACATTTAGATAATCGATTAATTAATGATAAACCAAGTGATTGTCATATTTAATACTTATTTACGTTGTAAATTGAATTACCTACTATTCTACAAAGATGAAAGACCATTCCTGACCTCTCAACATTTTGAAAACTCGTATTATGTATAGAGAAGTAATATAGTACGAAAAATTACTAATTTTTAACTGAACCATAAAACCTATTTCATGTCAAAAACTACAATCCATTGAGTTTTCTTTTATAGTCATTTATTGACATTTACTTTGCCGCGAACGCGCCTAGTAAATATGTGGTCTATGACACGTTTCGTTCCAAATAAAGCTTGAACTTTACAATATTTCAAATTTGCTTCTAAATTAATAGAAATATATGACTTTTTTAAATAAGATAATTTGTTTATTTGTTTATTTGTCATTCACAAAATTAACAAATATTCTATTTGTTAATTTATTTAAATTAATGCGCATAAAAATGAAATAATCAATTATTTTTCTTAAATGTGCAATACAGCTTCACTTAACTGTCACATTGACACTGTCAAAAATTACAACGTCAGTTCAGATTTGAATTAAACGATGTTCAGATTTGAAACGTTGAATTCAACATTCCATCGTTTGCATTTGCGGCAGTGTACTGTGCGATACTACTCTGGATTTTTCTAACTTTTGATCACATTGGCATTCCTTCCGGTTAACGTTTCTGGCTTCTGCTTCAACGATTACATGCGCTAGTTTTAGACGGATCTCGCATTTTGCTGAACTATTGGACTTACGTAGTGTGTTCCTGTTCGTTAAAATGTTGGCTACATCTACGAGACTAGGGATGGCGCAACGTATGCTGTGTATTAACTGTAACATATGTGCTAATACTTGTAACGCAGTTCGTCATCACCTTGTTATCGGTTTTGTATGTATATTCTAGGATCCTCGTAGTTCGCTACATGGTAACCCATAACACAAGCCTTTGCTTACTTTAGGGCCATGTTGTCTGAGGACTCTTATTTTAAAATCTACACATACCTTTTTATTTGTGTAAAAATCAATAATCTAACTGGATAAAATGAACAGGTGTTTCACTATCTACATTACAATGCCGAGGCTTACTAAACATCAATGAACTAATTTGAAATCGACATCTTTCATGTAATTTTATGACAGCGATAGAGGTATGTCTACATATTAACCAAATATGAGTTTTCATACATGAATTTCAACAAAATTATTCAGAATACTTAGTAATTTGAGGTTTTGAAAGGCTTTTTACTTCTTTTGCTTGAAAAAAATAACATATCCGTGAGAATCTGAAACCAAAATCCTGAAATGAGCTGTACTTTCGTTTGTTAAAAATTGCGAAGATGTGTCATGAAAATTGATTGAATTTGACATATAACCTCGAAATATTTTTTTAATGTAACTTTTTTTCTGAATTGCTAAATTGCATTAAGTTGTTACCTTAAGTTTAGGAATATAACACTATTTTTTCCGCATCGTTTTTATATTTATACATTAGATCAATAAAAAAACAGGCTGACAGGTCATTGCATATATGAAACATGGGCATTGTTCTTTAGATTCGTTTATAATTTAAGTAATGGAATCAAAAAACACTGTAGCTATTATTTGCTATATGTTAGACAATTGCTTCGCATTTAACACAATGTATACGGAACCAAAAGTATTTTAAACGGCTGTTAATAAGATTTAAAAGATTTCACTATGTCAACGATAAAAGGGTAGAGATAAAAACGTCTAAATAAATTATATAGCTTTCGAATAGTTTCGGCTCCGCTCAATTTATAGACTTCAGCGGTTACATTTTTTAACAGCATAGGTACATGAGACTAGACTGCATCAGTTATATGTATATGCATATTTTACACACGTTTGACAAACAAGTAAATTCTATTTAAATTTTGAAAAATATTCCGATTTGTTGAGACATGAATTATGGATTATATAAACGGAGTTTTGCAACTAGCTTTATATAAAACGTATTTTTCAGGAGGGTTTTCCATATTCTTGGTTACAAAACATGCAGTCGAGTACGGTAGGTATACACCCGTCATATGGTGTATGTTCCTAGACCGGTCTGCGTTATGAGAAAACTATTAACTATTCGCCGCAAACTTTTCTAGATATGCTCCATACAGTTTATGCATTTTCTACAGCGTTAGCGAGCATAGATTATTAGTTGACTAATGCCCCAGGTATGGGGTAAACCATATCAGAATCAAATTATTATTTTCGGAACTCAAAAACGATGTCTCTCAGATATAGTCTTATATATTGTATGTACAACAGACAAAAATATGATTTTAATATGAACTTAATGTATGACGTAGGCATTTTTAACTCGTTGGTATTTAAATATAAATGGATGTTCCAAACTTGGACCACAATCAACGTCTATTTTCGCAAAATACGCTACACAGTTGCGCTCGAGATTTAGGTTGCAATGCGGCTGTAAGACTCAGCAAATATTTATTTAGGTACTTAAATACTTGTTGTATTATGTATGACATATTTTAAAACAGGTACCTTTCGTTTTGGATAACTTTGCCTGATGTAGACATATTCAACTAACTTGAATTTATATGGGTTCTAATATGTCTTTGAACACAGCTGAATATGTTGTAATATAAAAATGTTTTTGTATAATGGTTCATGGTTTTGTATAATATTTCTATAAAATATGGAATAAACATCATATAATCATCATACATATCAACTTAATACATTATTATTTATATTAAGTTATAAGAAAATTTAAAATATAATTGTATTTTACTATGTTTTGAACTCTTATTTTCACGTTAGCGAAGAAATATCATCATAACGTTACTAAGAGTTTTTTAGACCAAAAGTACAACACCAAAAACGACCGTTTTACAAGTGTACGAAAGTAAGACTAAACAGTGCCATTCATTTTATTTTTATAGTGTTTTGCATTACATAACAAAAATTTAACTGCCATTAATACCAGAACAATATTTAAGTATACCTACTTTTACATTATTATTATATTTAAATATATTAAAAAGCAGAGCTAGGTCTAAACTCACTATTAATTAAAATATTACCTCCGTAATATACTATTGAAGCTGTATTGGCAATACGAGGTAATGTAATTACTCTAAACCAACAATCAAAATACCCTATAATAAGCTGAATCAGTTAGTTATTCCAAATTAAGCAAGGAAATTCAATATCCGTAGATAGAAGTGTAGATATAATTCTTACTAATTTGTTTTTAATTGAGATATATTAGGGATAATTTAAGAAGGTTTTTAGCGCTGCTAGTTCTGTATTTAAATAGAATTATTTTTGAAGTTGAAATGAAGTTTGTTAACACTTGTTTATATCAACAACAAAAACCTGTTTTTTTTTTCGATATATCGACAGCACTCAAATTTGTTGATGAATCCGTAACAGAAACTTTTATTATTATTGCTTCTAAGAAAAATAACAACGATATTTCTTCCTTTTTTCCTATAAAAAGAAAATCTTCTCAATGACAGAAATATTTACAAACAAGTAGGATCAGTCCAATTAAAATAAATATATATTTTCTTACAAAGCCGGAACTTGAGACGACACAATTCTACGTACCTGAAACCAAAGATAAATAATAAGTTAAGAATTACACGAAGAGACGAATAAAATAATATACAAATTCGAATATGATACACATTACCTACAACTTGCTTAGGCAGATGCCGAAAAGAATAATGAATAGTTATTTAAATTACGTATAAAAGACGCAATTAATTTATGTCTGCCTAGTTTTGTTTTCTTTTAAGTAGCTCAACAAAAGTATGTAGCTGTTCGTAACGAGTATTTTGCGCGAATATTCAGAGAACGTGCACAATACGGAACAGTTGTACAGCTGTTGATATGGTTATAATGGGGAAGCATACGTTGTTGCAGGCTTTTGTAACTTGTAATATCTGTAATTTGACAGACGTTTACTAGGTTAATTAAAATATAATTTAGGTGTCCTATTTATGAACGTCGTCAAGACGTAGTTTCCCTTTCTACAGGATTTCAGTGAATTAGTATTTCTAGAATAAGCGTGTAGTAAGTACCAACCTATTATAGATTATTTAATTTTCATAAAAAATATAGAAAAAAATATGGCGCAATGATTTGGTTTTGTCATGAAACATACGTTTTTAAACTTATATATCGTTGATTTTACAGCATATTTTATATGATAAACTATAGATACCTAAAAAAAAATAAAATAAAATAAAATTTTCAATAATTATTTAAGAAATATTCTTTTTCAGCAGACTAAATTGTTCTGATCAACAGCAACGCAAATATATTCTGTATTGACAAATAAATCGCCGCCGAAATAGAACTACCAGACGCTGTCTTCAATTTTAATTACAAGCATTTGGCAGATGAACAATGGGTGTAAATTAGCTGAAATGTCAACGAGCGTGGACAATATACTCCTACGCATCGGCAGACTATCCTGTTCGGTGATTGGCTGGGGCGATAAGAAGCTCCGCCTTTTACCTGTTTAGGGAAAGTAAACGCCTGTTTCCAAGGCCTAAATTAAACACCTTTCCAAATAAAATAACATGTTTTGTATTTAAGAGAACAAAAAAGGCAATATATTTTGAATTTAAATTGGTATCCATAGTTTAAAGTCGGTCCGTCACAAGACCAGAAAAGGGCAATTTCTGAAGTAGGCTTGCATATCTATAGGTAAGGTATATAATACAGATAAAGTGAATCCGCATTTGTTTTGGCCGTTTTGTTTTCCTTTGTACAATTTTGAATAATTCCCTGAACCTTTGTGGAGGCGCTTCGCCTGCGTAAAACGAAACGCAGAATTTTGAATTTGACGCGTACTTCACGCAGCGCGCAACGGTGACGGTTGTGTGCTAACAAAATAATTCCCTTCCTACTTGTTGGAACTATACATGTGCTGTGATGAGAAAGTGATTTATTGAACTTATTGAACATTATCTACAGTTTATTCGTACTAGTGTCGACAGTCTAAACGCTACGTATAAGTGTGACTCGCCAGCCAAGAGTCGTAACCGGGACCCGAAACAAGAAAGGCTGAATCCTCAAGTAAGTGTCTCCACTTCTTCTTGGTGAAGGGTTGATTTCGGGGTTGTGCTGGGGACGACAAAGCGGCCTACAACAGGGTTTAATATTATTCAATACCATCTCGTAGTTGTGCTGATACGGATTTTATACTATCGTGCTACCCGCTCGCTTAAAGGCTCTGAAGATTTCTGGAGCTTAGTACGCCCAGTATGTGGCGCGTACAACCCTGTGATGGTCCTTCGACCCTAGGATAGGATTAGCCTGTGAGATACCTAGATTTGTTTAGTCATTTACGCTAGAACTTGCCGTCGTGGTCAAGTACTTACTTTTATTTCGCTGCGAATAAAACTGTATTAGCCTAAACCAACATCAGTTGTTACCTAGTAACTAGTTTTTTAACAGTTCTAGTAACATAATTTAATATTGTCGCACCATAATTTCTAGAAATTTTCGTCTATTTTACGCAAAGGTTCTTCTACCAAGGTCACTTTACCTTGCCATTAAAAATTATATTACTAACTGACTTTTTCTCTTTGTTTTCTCGTTTGTTTTACGTATATTTCGCTATGAGATCATTTTAATCCTAATAACAGTGATACAATTTCAATTTACGCTATATAAATACGTACAATCGCATTTGGTCAGTATTCCATATTTCATATTACGAATACCTACGTATAGGCCATTTTATTTGTAGAACTGTAATATTGTTTCTAGAACGCTCGAACGCTCGCTCGCAGCACATTTTCGATAGACTTATTTAGTTCCACCCGCATACGCATTTTATAACCACTTGGTTAGTTATATAAACGCATTCATACGCATTTATTTTTTTTGTTTGTTTATTCGCTGCAATTTAAGTAAACAGATTTTACCCATTATTCTTTGAAAATGTCGAAGTCAATTCAAACTAGAAGTAAGGGAGATGGTGATATTGTTACGCCTCAAATTAAATTATTAGAAGCTCGCATTCAAATATTTTTTGCTAGATTACAGAGTATTTATGATTTATCGCAGGATGTTTCGACTGTTGCATTACGTAAACAGTTTTTGAATTCGTCCACTTGTATTGAACAATTACGCACTGATATTATGAAGTCCATAGATGATTTAAACTTGTCCAAACTCGAGTTAGATCCAAATTATGTGCCAGACTATAATTCTTTTATTGCTTTTGACGAACTGTATTGTTCTATATTAAATACGTTAAATAGTTTAAAGAATAATGTCGCAGAACAATTACATTCCCAAAAACCTAAATTAAAACTCCCGCCGATCAATTTGCAAACCTTTGATGGCGATTTTAAGTCGTGGCCTTCGTTTTTTGAGTGTTATAATAACGCTGTACACAACAACACTGGGTTAAGTAATTCAGAAAAGGTATTTTATTTGTGCGGTATTCTTTCGAAGAACGCTTTATCTACTATTGCTGGTGTTCCGCCTACCGGAGATAATTACGATCTTATTTACAATACATTGGTGAACAAATACCAAGACCGCCGAACTTTAGGTACTTCTTATTTACAACATATTATGAATATTAAACCGTTAACGGTTCAGTCAGCTGATGGTTTAAACACTTTTATTGATAAGTTTACAACTTCGGTATCATCGTTTGAACAATTGAAAATAACAGATGAGAAGGATTTTATTTTTTTGTTTTTAGCATTACAAAAATTAGATCGCGAAACCGCTCGTATGTTTGAAAATTCAGTTCGTTCCGAACAAATACCAACGTACGAAAGTCTTGTAAAATTTTTGCGTGAACAAACTAAAATTCTTGAACGCACCAACAGTCATACTTTTAATTACGCCCCCACAAATAAGATAACCTATTCAACTCAAAATAATAAATCATTTAAACCCCCAATACCAAAAAATACAAAGTCGTTTTTAACTGCGCATGATTCTAAAGGCTTATGTGTTTTGTGTAACAAGCCCGGGCACGAACAATTTTACCGTTGTCCTAAGTTTTTGAAAATGACACCTACAGATCGCTATTCTATTATTAAAACCAAAGGTGGTTGTTTTACTTGTTTAAGTTTTTATCATCGGACATTTGCTTGTAATTCGAATAAAAATTGTAACATTTGTGGTTTGAAAACGCATCACACGTTACTTCATTTCCCGCGCCCGTCGGATAATGCTTCTCGATCGGAACTCGAACCTCCACCCGGCAGCGTCCGCGCGTCTATACCGCCAGCTGCTACGCCCGCCGCGTCGTCAGCGCGTGACGTCACACCGCCGCCACCGCCGACTAGTGTTGTGCAGTTTAGGGATGCGCACCATAATTCAACGCTTTGCTCGCATACTTCGCTTACGATTACTAAACCTAATGCTACAACGGTGTTATTGGCGACCGCGCGTGTTATTATTAAGAACGCTCAAGGTTATGAATTTTCAGTTCGCGCTTTAATTGATAACGGTTCGATGAATGACTTTGTTACTTCTCGGCTGTGTAAACGTTTGTCTTTAAATATAGATACACTGCCCGAGCAGGTTACTGTAAATGGTTTCGGTGGTTCGTCAAAGACTGTGAAAGGTACCACAAGTGTAAAAATTTATTCTCGTTTTAACCGTAATGTTTCCTTTGACTCGAATCCACTCGTTGTGGATACCATTACGGATCACTTACCGACATCCTCGATTAATACGTCGATGTTAGGTTACCTCTCTCGCACGCCTCTTGCCGACGATACGTTTTCCGAACCCGGAGAGGTGGAGATGCTTATCGGCGCGCAACTGTTCCCTCGTTTACTTTTGAAAGGTCACATTCAGGGTCCACCTGGAACTCCTGATGCGATTCAGACCACGCTCGGATTTATTTTAATGGGGACCGCTCCCATTTCAAACGCTTCGATTAGTTCAAACGCTCGTGCGTCTTCGCGCGCGATGTCGCATACTTTATGCGCTATTACTGCTCAACCACTTGATTCTCTTTTGAAGAAATTTTGGGAGGTAGAAGAAGTTTCTACTCCACGCAACGCTGTGCTCTCAGAAGATGAGCAAAACTGTGAGCTTATTTATAAATCCACAACAACTCGTGAACCCGATGGTTCTTTTGTACTCGCACTTCCATTTAAAATCGATCCTTCAGTTTTAGGTGATTCGCGCAAGGCTGCTCATAAAAGGTTCCTTGCTTTGGAGAAGCGTCTTACAAACGCTCCCAAATTACGTTCTGCATATGATGATATCGTAGTGGATTACTGTGAGAAAGATTATCTTGCTCCCGTCTTATCCGATGACAACTCATCCGGTTACATCATACCTCACCATGGCGTTATACGTGATGATAAGTTAACCACCAAGGTCAGGCTTGTTCTGGACGCAAGTGCTCGCACGGATACTGGTATTTCACTTAACGAAGTGTTACATTCAGGTCCAAACCTGCAATCAGACTTATTCGTCGTTCTTTTAAATTTTCGACTCCTTCCCATCGCTGTCTGTGGTGATGTGGAACAGATGTATTTGAGAATTAAATTGTATCCTGAATTTCACAAGTATCAGAAAATTTTATATCGTTTTAACAGTTCTGATCCTTTACAAATTTTTGAGTTTAAACGAGTCTGTTTTGGCTTATCTTGTAGTCCATACTTGGCTTTACGCACACTACGATATCTCGCTGAGCTTGAACGTTCTAGATATCCACTCGCCGCCGACGTCATTGAGCGTGGTGATTATTTCATGGATGACGTACTCTTCTCTGTAGAGTCTTTATCATCTGCTAAAGAGATAACTTCGCAACTTATTAATATGTTTGCTGCTGGAGCTTTCAAACTCCATAAATGGTCTAGTAACTCGCAAGACTTAATTAAATCTTTACCACAAGACCATTTACATCCTCAAATTGTTAATTTCGATTCAAACTCGACGCAAAAGGTATTAGGAGTCACTTGGGATCCCCCAAATGATAATTTCAAATTTACTATTTCTATAAATGACGTTGCTTGCACAAAGCGCAATATACTTTCGGTAATTGCACGATTGTGGGACGTCATGGGGTTTGCTGCTCCGCTGATTTTATTCGCCAAGCTTCTAATAAAGGAGCTCTGGTTGCTCAAGATGGACTGGGATGATGAGCCGCCTCCGCACATTGTTGCTAAATGGTCGAAGTTTCAAAGTGAACTTCCTATTATATCCAAACTCGCTGTACCTCGTCATATTGGTGTGGTACCATCTTGCAGTGCTAGTCTGATGGCGTTCTCTGATGCGTCTGAGAGGGGCTATGGAGCAGTAATATACATACGCGCGCAGCATGAAAACAAGGTAACTGTAAGATTATTGTGTGCAAAGTCAAAGGTAGCTCCTGTTCAGACTGTTAGTCTTGCTCGCCTAGAACTCATGGCAGTTCATCTAATGACAAAATTAATTAAAATCGTTGTTTCAACTTATTCAAACCGCTTTACACTTACCAATATTTTTGCCTTTTGTGATTCAACCATCGCTTTGAGCTGGGTTCATTCTAGCCCACATCGCCTTAAGACTTTCGTTGCAAACCGTGTTTCAAAAATTCAAGAAAACATCGATCCGCAACATCTTTACCACATTTCGGGCAAGGATAATCCAAGTGACTGTTTGTCTCGAGGTCTTACACCGGCGCAACTCATCGCCCATCCCATGTGGATGAATGGCCCACCATGGTCATATCTTGAATCAGACGCTTGGCCAATCAAGCATTTTAACGCTCTAAGTTCGAAGGAGTTGCCAGAACTTAAAACTATAACTTTGTCTACATCTCAGAATAAAGGTGAATCTTTTATCTGTAGATTGTCCTCTCGTGTTTCTCGCTGGACAAAGTTATTGCGCATTGTAGTTTACGTTTTACGCTTTACAAAAACGCTCACTTCTCGTGCTGATATAAACGCTGCTGACTTAAACAAAGCCGAGTCAGTAATTGTTAACGCTGTTCAACAAGAACATTTCGCATCTTTTATTAAGTTAATTGAAACCGGTAAACAACACCCAAAATTAATTCGTAAGTTGCGGCCGTTTATGCTTAACGGCATTCTTCGTGTGGGTGGCCGCCTGGAAAATAGTGACTTAACATATGATCACAAACATCCGGTGCTGCTGCCAAGCAAGGACCGAGTTGTCAATCTTATCGTCGATCATGTTCACCGCACTGCTTGTCATGCAGGGCCCCAACTTCTTCTCGCTCTGTTAAGACAAAAATATTGGATCTTAGCAGCTCGTCGTCTAGTTCGCGCGCGCGTACATTCATGCTTTCAATGTTTTAAGGTACGCCCTAAAACAAATCAACCTCCGATAATGTCAGATCTTCCTTTATGTAGACTACAAATTTCGAAGCCGTTCACACATACCGGCGTAGATTACGCAGGACCTCTGTCAATAACATTTTCTCGTCAACGTGGCATAAGAACTCACAAGGCTTACTTATGTATTTTTATATGTTTAACTACAAGGGCAGTGCACGTTGAAATAGCGCCTGATTTGAGTACTGATTCCTTTTTAAACGCATTTAAACGCTTAATTTCCCGACGAGGTCCGGTCGAGAAGCTTTATTCAGACAACGGTACGAATTTTGTAGGCGCGAAGGCATATTTAGACGAACTTCATCAATTTTTAACTTCTGAAGCCTTTATTAATAATTTTAAATTCGAATTATCCACTAAACGCATCGATTGGGTTATGATACCACCCAACGCTCCCCACTTTGGTGGTGGATGGGAAGCAGCAGTCAAGTGTTTCAAGACACATTTATCGCGCGTCATAGGATCGCAGATTTTAACCTATGAAGAGCTGTTAACGGTGCTCTGCCAAATTGAGGCAATTTTAAATTCGAGACCGTTAGGTATTTTAAGTGAGGATCCCGCGGAACCTTTACCATTAACTCCATCTCATTTTTTGAACACAGCGCCTTTAGCCTCCCTTCCCTCGGTGGACGTTCCAGAGCAGAGCCAACAGTTACTTTCGCGCTATATGCTACTCGATAGGCTCGTTCATTCATACTGGAGTAGATGGCGTGACGAGTACTTACATACGTTACAAACCCGTGAAAAATGGAACACTGACTCGCGTCCGGTTAGAATAGGTGAAGTGGTTTTAATCATGAAAGATAATTCACCTCCACTTCATTGGCCCTTAGGCATTATTGAAAAGGTTTATCAAGGAGTTGACGGTCATGTTAGAGTCGCCTTGGTAAGAACTAAAACTGGTACTTTAAAACGTCCAATTATTCGTCTTTGTCCGTTACCTAAATTAGATTAGCTATAGCTACGTATACATTTTAGTTATAGTTTAATTAGTAGTTACTCCAGATAGCGCTATAAAAATATTTCGTTAATTTTCACGCTCTTAAGGTGTAACTTTAAGATATTTTTTTTTGTTTGTGAGATTATCATGGCAACGCTCTAAGTTTAAATTTAGAATTTATTCTCGCTTTTTTACGCATTGCTCTATCTAGGACTTGTTCTAGAATCAGATTAATCTTGTTGCGCGTTTCCACTAGGTAGTTGAAAGGGAGCCTTTCAAGGCGGGGAGGATGTTTTGGCCGTTTTGTTTTCCTTTGTACAATTTTGAATAATTCCCTGAACCTTTGTGGAGGCGCTTCGCCTGCGTAAAACGAAACGCAGAATTTTGAATTTGACGCGTACTTCACGCAGCGCGCAACGGTGACGGTTGTGTGCTAACAAAATAATTCCCTTCCTACTTGTTGGAACTATACATGTGCTGTGATGAGAAAGTGATTTATTGAACTTATTGAACATTATCTACAGTTTATTCGTACTAGTGTCGACAGTCTAAACGCTACGTATAAGTGTGACTCGCCAGCCAAGAGTCGTAACCGGGACCCGAAACAAGAAAGGCTGAATCCTCAAGTAAGTGTCTCCACTTCTTCTTGGTGAAGGGTTGATTTCGGGGTTGTGCTGGGGACGACAAAGCGGCCTACAACAGGGTTTAATATTATTCAATACCATCTCGTAGTTGTGCTGATACGGATTTTATACTATCGTGCTACCCGCTCGCTTAAAGGCTCTGAAGATTTCTGGAGCTTAGTACGCCCAGTATGTGGCGCGTACAGCATTGATTCATTTTGTATTAATGCGATTACGCATTTACACTCCACCAAAAACTAAGATTTTCACTTAGCTCAGGATATGGTTATAATGTCAGCACCAATAAAATGTTTTATTCTGCTCCAGAATAAAACAGCGCATAAGAAATATACCAAGACAATATATGTATCTTACATATTATTACTTTATCAAATATAACTAACAAGCTTCATATTCTGTCGCTTACATATATTCTTAGAGAATAGCGTCATAAAGATATAATTAATAGTTAACTATCAGACGTTCAATATTGTTTATTTCGAAAGCAATTTACTCTGCAAACAAGAGTTTCAGACAAGGCCTATTTATTCACACCAAACATTAATAACGGCGTCTAGCTGGTTACCATTTGCACGTGCGTACCATTTGTTCAATACAAGTAATATCAATATAATTAATTATAATGAATTTCTAACGACATACATATTTTATATAATATAAACGTAAACTTTACAGTGAACTTGGCATCATTCGCGTTATTTAAAATAAGTTTAGCGACTGTTATCATAATAATTCTGTTTTGGTCTAAGCAGGGCTCGGAAACCGGTTTATTATTTTTAACCAGTTCGACCTCAGCAGATGTAGCACTATATATAAAGGTTTAGCTCCGGCGAACCGGTATTTTTTAAAGGATGCAGTAGTGACAGTTTTTCAGAAAACCGCTTTGACTTTAAACTCCTGGCAATGATTTTACTATAAGACTTGGTAATAAGCAATTTGCGACTTGAAGTTTGTTAGATGCGTGCACTTTGCAGCGGCTTTTATTCGATGTCATCACTTCCTCATAGATCATTTTCTAAGAAATAGCATTTTAATATTTTTTGCTGTTTTTGTTCTGAAATCTATTATGTATCAATTTAATTTTGGTAAAAAACAACGGCTTTAAAAAGTAAATTTAACTGTTTAGGTTTAAAGTATGTTTCCTTATCGAGTTTTAAAATATTTACTTTTACTCGCAGCCCTTGCAAGAATGTCATGATTAAGCAGTAGATGAAACAAACTTAGACCAAAAAAGCTCTTAAAATTTAAATCTTTTTGTTTAACGATAATACCTTAATCCTTAAAGCTTAATTTTTAAATCTTGTTATGAATATTGTAAGAACTATCTACATAATCAACCATTGTATACATAAGCAACGTCTATACATAATTAATTTAGGTGAATGAAATATCATTATTATGTGGCTATACTAAAAAGTTGGTTTGTTCGCTATTGGAACCCCTTAATATTTTAATATATGGGATCGAGTGCCCGGCAGATGGCACATGACCATAGCTCTGCAACTATTGATATAGTTATCAATATAATTCCCGAGCTATAAGGAATGCAAGCGCCACTGCCCTGGCGTGCTTCCAGCGAGCACCTGTTGCACTAACTTATCCTTTTAACGGCACGGCGACTAGTTTATCAGAAACCGATCTTGCTTCCCGAGTCTTTTATTGATAGTCTGATAGTTTATTGGCTGGACTGCCAGTTTTTATTTGCGATCGCTTTTGTTGTATGCGAGAAGTTGTAGTAGGACCAACATGTTAAAACTAACGTTGTGGCATGAACGATAAAATTATGTTGTTATAAACCAGATGTTTGCAGATTCTTTTGCATAATGGCATGGCGGAAGCCAATAAGCCAAAATTGTAATATTGTTAAAATGTTTACGCCTCCAGTTAATTTGTTTGGTTTGTAGCGACTCATTAAGAATGATATAGGTAAGACGGCTAAAAATAAACAATTCGTTGAAACAAATCCATTGCGCCTAATTCCTGTACAATATAACACTCAGACCGAGGACACAAATGCACGTTTACAATCTATCGTAAAACTTTGATTTAACTTATAAATACAGATAATATATGTTTCATGACTTTTGACTTAAAACAACGTGCTTCCTGCTGTATATTACCTTTGGAGCGCCAAATTTGGTCCAGATATTAATGCACAAAATTGTTGCTAGGTTTTTTCAGGATGCATGCTTCGAGGCAGCTCCATGTAAATGGGCCTCTCTACATGGCTAGAAGAACCGATTAACAGGTCTTCAATGCTAACAGAGCACACTACATCTTTTTAATATAAACACGCATAAGGTAAAACACGTTTTATGTAGTTGAAAGTAGATGATTATAACCTATGATGATTTATCATCGAGATATATTTACCTCGTACTGTTGGAACATATTTTTTCTGACACCTGAAACTACTGTAACTGTATGAATAATCATGTTGCTATAATTTTCTCAGACAGTCAGATGCATGTTTTTGTTTCAATTGTATTATCAAATAACTAAATCTACATTTTGAAGGTAGCCAGCGGTTTTTGTAAGATTTGTTCCTTTTTTCTTTCCAGCTAAAACTGGGATCCCTGTGATATTCTATGATATTATTCAGATTGTGAGAGAGGTTTTCCCGGAGAACCTAATATGTGTCTACAATAAGCAACATAATAAAGCTGAATTTATTTTGGCAGGCGTGTATCTTCCATCTCACCTGATGGAAAATGATGATTAAGACTGGGATGGCGCACGCCTGTACAAGAGGTACCCATTCACTCAACACTTAAAAGCTCCAGAGTTCAAATTTAAAGACGCTGATCGTTCCCCTCTTCGATGCGAACCAAAAACAAGCCGTCGGAACGATTTGTTCGGCTTTTCGGCACGTCTACCGTAAACGGACCGAATTTCTGTCTGCGCCTGGACCGTTGGAGAAGGTTCGATCAAATCAAAAAGAGCATATTTTCGTAGTTTTAGAGATAAATACTTGTGAGAATTATGACTGCAATGTATAATTTTAATGATGCCATGTTATTAAATTGTTACCGCCGTCAAAAAATGCGTTATTCATCTGATGATGTGTGGCATGAGGATGACCTCATAGACATGATAAAATTGCCACAGAATTTATATGTAGAATTATGGCAAAATCATGACTATAAATGTTGTCAGACATTTTTTTTTTGACATAAATTACTATGTTGGTATTAACTATACCGTAGAATCCTTTGTAAACATATGATTTTTCTGCTGGCTCTGCCTCTCCGAGTGGTAGAGCAGTCCTGAGCTCAGTCGATTTAAGTACTGACCACTGTTACAGTTACTTCTATTTTTGAGTTTATTCCTAGCCAGATAAAACGTTTTTGATTACATATAACAATTTATTTTTTTCTGTTAATATAACCTTTTCTACAGAATACTTCTTTACTTGAAAAAAAACTGTTTAAAAATTATAATAACATCGAAAACATACATTTGAGTCATTACAAAAAATGTTTTGGCCAAAGTATCCATGGTGATACCACACTTACGCAATGACATCAATTTTAGATTATTAGCAAAGGATATCATCTATTGGTAACTATTGTCCTATACAACTACATCATAATGAAACTTTCACGAAGGCCCAACTTTAAAACGATGTATGAAAAGTAACTGAATATGTAAATAAATAATACTTTCAAAGTCGAGAAACATCAAGCGTTGTCAATAGGTAGTAGGTGCACTCTGTGGTGTGTATAACCCAACAACCTTAAACATTTCACAGCGAATGACCACGACATCAGTTTGATGCGCTTGTGTTAAATATATATTTTATTAAGACTAACAGACAAGTCAAGGACTCAAAAAATGTACCTAACGAAAGAAAAGTGAATACGCTATCTAAATAATCTTGAAGGCCCTTGCAAAAATCAGCCTAGAATAACCATTTTATTTCTTTCTTGGTCCAAAACCCTTTGAGCAGCACCTGCACCCATCAAAACAAGCTCGTTAATATTTATAGGAACTCCGCCTTTTTCGATAGAAAATATTGATTGATTCTCCTTCTAGTAGGTGAGAGGTAAAGATGTTTTGACCACAGTGTATAAAATGAGCTATTTTTATAGAGTATTATTCGTTTTTGGCGTTTAAATTACAAAATAATAAAAAATAAAAATATAAATAACTTAATAACTTAATAAAAAAACATTAAACTTCCTAAAAAAGTAATCTCATATTTCATAAACAATACCGATCATGTTTTTTTTTCAAAACTGCTGCTTTTTGTGGCGTTATCTGCACTGGGTCAACTTCATCGTTAGAATTGTTTTATCCTGCTTCTCTTCAGATTGAGTTTGCTGTTTTGGAGCCTCATACTGTGCTTATTCATTCTTTGCTAAATCGCTATCTAATACTAATTTCTTTTACTAAGGGTTCATCTATTTGCATCGGATCTATTTAAAAAAATCAAGGTTTCTTAGTGTTCGTTAGAGATACAAGTAATAAAAATTAATATTGATGCATGACGGGATTATTGGAATCCACACACAAAATAAAACATTATACAAATCAAATTAAAACAAACTGGCTCAAGCATCAAAAACGTCGACATTACAAAAAACAACTTATAATAGTGTCTATACCACCACTGACAGCGTATTGTGCCACAAATTAAACTCCATCGCACAGCGTTACAGCTTTACGTTAGAACACTTTGAAATTGGCCAATATTTTTTAGTTGAATAGTAAATGGTTCATATTTAAATTATAAAATCTAAAAAGTTTAATTGATTTTAGACCTTATACGATAAGGCTCACTTGCACGCTGACTAGGATAAACAAATGGATAGAGCCTCAAAATACCCAAAAAATATTACACAACTGCATCCATACTCTGTGCACAATATAGGCGCGGTGTGGAGCGAACTATTAATTATTTTCCGATATTGCCTTAAAGTCGAGACGCGAGCTACCTGAAGCTTTCATGTACAAGCTTAGCGCGACTTCGAGAAAGCTTTTATTTCACCAATACTTAACGTAATGGCATGTTGGCGAAAGCGAAACAATGTGAGGAGCACATTTACTGTTTGATGGAATTTTAGGTTATGTTATGTTTTTTAGGAAAGGATAGTTTTTTGGTTTGTTGTGTTTTATAATTTCCTGATTTAACCTGATTAAAAGTGGACTCCATGACAATGGCTTAAGATGCTTTTCTTTATCACCTTTGTTTAACCGAAACACAAACACGTAAACACAGTCACAAAGGCGGCCAAAATAGGTAAGACTTAGATTACTTTTTCGCGAACTACAATATATTACGCAGGTATAGTGACTACGTTAGTGTGTTTAAGTAAAATCACACTTAAAATAAATAGGTATATTAAAATTATAATTTTTTTTTTACAATCCAAACACCTTGATACAAATACCTTCAAATAAATCCTAAACCTATAAGATATCTCACACAAACAATAAAGTGCGCAATGCTTGAATCTCCTAAAAAAACAAAGAGAGACAATAAGCCGAATAAAGTCCAATTTATGTCATTAGGGATTATTTGATTTCAATCTCGTTCAGTCAGCGAACGTGCGTAGTCCTGAGGAAACTAACGTCACAGCGCGTCGTCTTCGTGGCGACATTGTTTTAAGACCATGTTTACATGGTGTCGTGGAAATATTTAGTACAAGGTGGTTGTTACTAAACGTATTTTTTATGGTGTGTATGTTTGTATAAATTTGCGTTGCGTCGGATAATATAGAAAGTGAAGATGAAAACGAGGATGTTGCTTACCTATTCAAGAGATACATACTCATTTAAGCCGTAAAGTTTGTTTTGTCTAAAAGTAGCCAAAGTATTTTTATACCATCGTGGTAAAATAAATAATAAATGTGTGAAACTTAATAAGTCATTACTGTTCTGTGTATAAGAACATTTGTCTTCCATTTTACCTAGAAAAAAGTGAAAGTTAAAACGAAGATGATACTTAAACATCCAAGAGAATTCTTTTCATTCGATACATCAAATCCAGTTTTGATGAAAAACTGTAAAATATAAGGAAAAGTAGTTTTATTGCAATACAGAGGCTGGTAGTGCGTCCCTCTTCTTGACTATATTTTGACTACTTATAATTAGGTTTCGAAACCCGACGATTTTGATGCCTTCGGTATACATAGTATTATTATACATTTTATGAAAACAACAACTTTCCTATAAAATATAGGATTCCAAGCTAATATGTTACAACATTTAAGTCGCAGCACATTATGTGTGTGCAGATATTCGAGAAGAGTAGCCTAAGCTGAATTCTAAAGATAAGCTCCAACACTGGACCTAGAATTTCATTCTAACTGAGAATGTTAACGTATGCACAATGCAAGGACACGGTCTACGAACCTCGGCAAACTCACCAACAATTTAAATATATTTTATTATAAGTCACGAGTATATAAAAATACTCTGAAATGCTGAATAATAAAAATACTGGATATTTTCAGATCAGTTGTTGTAATGGGCTTTATAGTGGGCCATATTCATTTTTATAATATAAAAACAAAGGTAACACAAAGTTTAAGTAAACGAAATAACTTTGTGCCCGATTTCTAAATCTTTGATTGATTAATAATAACAAAATAATTACATTGATTATTATTAACTGGACATTAATTAGCAAAACATAACTTGTTTTATTTACAACACAAAATACATGTACACGATTAAAGGACATTCTTACTTATCTCTGTAAGAAGCTAGTTGTCTACAATTTCTTACAAATCTTCATATTTCTTTGTGTAACATCAAAAGTAAATAAAGTTTTTTTCCTACATTTAATATATTAAACGGCAACTTCATGCAACAAAATTCCTGAACATACACAAGAGTTGAATTACGTCATAGACACTATCTTTAGCCGTCGAGGTTTCTCATTAATTTGATTATATGCCATCTTCAAACAGAACCCGAACAAATGCACAATCAACTCTATGACAAGACCAATAAGAAACAAATTCCTGCGTTACGTGGAGATAGAGCTTTCTAAGTACAGAGTTTCGCTTCAGGGGGTTATAGTCTTTCAGCGCGTGGATTAAGACTGTTTTTTCTTGGAAGTTTCAAACTGTAATTTTGTACGTCCAAAGTTATGAGTAAAAATTGAAGAGGCTGAAGGTTGATTGCCTAGTAGGGCTTTTCATTTACATACATGTGTCGTGTTAACAAAATGACTGTGTCTGATGTTGTGGTGACGTTGCTTTTATACCAATCAATTTGTGTTATGCAGGGTGTTTCCAGTTTGAGATAGTTAGATCACGATTTTTAATATTTTGACTTGTTCTTAAACCAGTCTGTTATTGAACAATTAAACTGGCAGACAGACATTTCCTTTGGCGTTATGTCGAAGGTGTTATGCGTTATGATGAAGGTGTTATGTCGGACCTATTTTATAAAACAAGATTTTCTGCAAAGGTTGTTTTTTAATATCAAGCTGCATGAAATGATTTCAATTTTGGAATTAAATGTATCAACTAAAATATATAATTTGTTATATTTATATTGAAAAGTTTGATTAAGTTTTAGTAAGCAGAACTAAAACATAATTGAACCTTTCAGAAATATTCAACACGTATTAATTACCAAAACAACCCGCACATGCATATTCAACATTCACACCCTTAAGATAAGCTCATTTGCCCATGAATAGCAAAATACCAAATTACCACAATTCATTCATTCGTAAACATTTTCCTCATAACGGCGCTTCCATAACAATAACCGGCATTCTTGTAGGCGTATAGAGGGAAAAATATAATAAATATCAGGGTGCGAAGACATTCTTCCAAGGTGGTGGGATTCTTGCACGTTTTCAATTCACAGTGTCAACAGGGGAGGTGCGTGACCCAATTTAATGGTAGGCGATTGGCAGAATGCAGCCGGCCGTAGCTCGTCTCGTAGTTGCTGGGTATTCGTAGTCGAACGTAGTACAGTATTAAATGAGAAGCGGTGGCAGTAGATGTAATCCAGTTTGGAATACAGATGAAATACAGAAGGTCGTTTTAAGGGACAATTTGAACTGTGTTTTAATACGGGACACACATTTTTTAATTAACTTTGAATTTACGACGTATACTAAATAGGATTGGTTGATAATTTTTCCACAAAGCAATAATATACCAAGTAATGTTAATTTTGCTAGTAAAATGGTGTGATGATTAGTTTATAATTTATATTACGCCTTATTTAAAGATGATACATTTTATTGCATGCAATCTAAAAATTTTTTACATAGCCATGAAGTTTGCAAAAAATCTAAAGCAATCATAATATTTGGCAGCACATCAGAAATATAAAAGAATAAATTTGTTCGAACGCCAAGGCAATCAAAACTTTGTGAAAGAAATTTAAATAAAAAAACATTTATTATTTCTTTATTTAGGTTTTCAAATAGATATCAATACAGTAGATGACGACAAATAACTTCCTGTTTGATAAAAGTCTCGAATGCAAACAGATTGCGTCTGCCGTTGAAAGTTTCACTACAATCTGACGGCTTTTGTAGTCAACTATTTTTTGTGCAATTGGTAGCAACACGATCGATAAACATCTGGTCGAAAATACTGTTTTTAATTTGATTGAATGCGATATAGTAGTTACTGTTGCTAAGATCTCGTCTGAGGCATTATTACAGTATTTTTTATAACAACCACAATCACGTTTACTAATTAGGGAAATTGTGTTCCGGTTAACGGGACAGCCAGTGCAAATACAGGAACCAAGGTTAAAGGACAACGCACAATTAATCGCTAAATCAATCAATAACAAAATATAAATCTAATATAATCTTCTGCAGCTACAACTGGGTATTTGACAGAATGTTTTTATTACATATTTCAATAGTTTATCATCTGTAAAGAAGTTTTGCAGAAGTAACAGTATGTTTACAATCAATAATTTTCTAGATACAGCGCTATGTTTGGGGAGCTGCTGCGAGTCGCCGAAAAACGTTCCATAACAAACGGTACCTAGTTGAGATATCACAACCTGTAAATCATATTAAAAGTTGTATTGGTGTTTGCATTAAGTATACAGGGTGTTTTTTTATTAGAGCATATTCCTTTAAGGGGTTATAGTACAGGTCATTTGCAAAATTTTTTTGTATCGACACTAGTATGCGAAAGTGACTTATTATTGAGATATTTTAATTTTAGTGATTATTTGTTGCAACATACAATCCGGAGAAACAAATTAAAATTCAGATTTAAAATATCTTAATTTTATTTATTTATGACATATACATATCCAGACCATAAAATCTACAATTACGACGTTTTTTTAAACACAATGCTCCCACATTCAAGAACAAAAGAAAATTTTTGTTAGTGTTTTACGCAAATTTGCTCCTTTAACATAAAAAGTTACTATTACATTTGTTGCGCATATTGTAAAAAAAAATCTACATTTCCTAAACTATCCAATGAGGTAAACAACTTTTACACAAGTGTTCAAACACTAAAAATATCACACAAACAATGAAGCAGGGAGCAGGTAGAAAAAATAAAAGATTAATTGTAAGTTCCCTTTTAACCTGAATAAAAACAAACCTAGCCATGTTGAAAATGAAAGTAAATATTAATTTAGAAAAAAAAATATCAACTCATTTTCAAAATGACTACCTTGGTTTCTCACACAAATTTGCATCCTGTTCGTTAATTCCGATTTTACCACTCGTGACCTTAAATTTAGTTTAATTTAAATTTTTAAGTGCATTGGTTCAGCTATCAATTCTAGGATAAACTTTGACTCTTATTAAGCCTTACTGGGCTTATTACTTTTTGGTAATAATGTAGCATTTTAACAGTACGGCAGTTTATAAAACCCGTCCAGTTGAAATAAATTATTTAAACTCAAGCTACTGGACTGGTTACCGTGTGCTCATCCGAAGACTTGGCGTATATTAAGGACTATGGCTGGAAGACAACAACGAGATTTCACCAAAGAAGGATATGCTGATATTCTGTTTACGTATGGCGTAGCTAGAGCCCCCTGTATATGTAGCTTCATATATAATGCGTTTACATGCATAATGTGTTGATAAAAATAGTTATATTCAATGTCAGTAAGCTAATAATAAAAAAAATATTTATTTTTGAAGACGTTATGTGAATATTTTTTAGGTTTTTTAATGTATATAATTTCGAAACGATACTCTTAACTTTATTTTTCAAAAAAATTTTTTGGTTAAAAGAAGTTATATTATCTTAATAAAAATTATATAAACTTGCCTTTCCAAATGGTATCAAGTAACCAATTAATGATGTCATGCACGTGCCAGTTTGCGCGATATGACACAGTAAAGAAAATACAATGAACTAAAGATGGTGGAATTCATTTGTGCGCGCGGCCCTATAAATACGCAACTTAATTTTAAGTGGCAATCGCTTTCAAAGCGATGTTTTGATGTGCGAAAAATGTATTTTCTCATTTAAAGCCAGTCAAACTCGGCGTAACAAAAACATTTTACTGAAAGTTCCCAAATTTAAATAAATATCAACAAAAAATATTTTTTTATTACAGATTCGAGGAACCAAGGCGCATTATTTATAGCACGTTTGTTAACCAAGATCAATCGGAGAAAAATAGGAAACGGTGCTTTTGTGTAAAAGGGCTTTTGGGACAAAGAGTCCCAAAATATAAACATACCTTTATTTCTGAATCGCCTCAATACCTTTTCTTAAAAAATACCACTTGAGTCAAGATCGACGAAGTTAAGAGAAATAAAAGAACAGCACCTACGTACAGTAACGACTTTGTTCTTTTATTTGCTTTTCCAAAAAATATTTGCACACGTCCCACTTAAAAAAAATTTGATTTCCGAACAAACGAAACAGTAAGAAAAAGTTTATTGAAAAACAGTACATAACAGTCAATATGAGGCAAAGTGAGCGTCTTGATGGTACCTACGGAGAAAAACGCTTTTTGCGTAAATACTCTTTAAAGTTGTGAAACTTTTTTACAAAAATGATTATGGTGGTCAAATGACAAAGAAAATACTCGTTGACGAGAAACTCTTAGAAACCAGGAACAAAAAAATCAACTAAAGAATAATTCAAAATATTAATTGTTTAAATATATTCAAAAGTGAGCGTATACTTTATTAGGAACAATACCAGTAAAATGTAGTACCAATGAAATAATTCAAGAAAGGGTTTGCAAAATTCCAAGGATCTCTAAAATAGATTGTCAGTTTCTCTCGAAGGGCGGGCCTGAATGGGCCAAAAGCCATTGAATTCGTCGACGTACCCACGTTATAGAAATTCGTAATTATCATTTGTCAAGAGAAAAGGGTTGGGGCTTCCAGGCTACTAGGAAAGTATTCGAGTAGGAAGCGATCCTTGGAGAAATAATGACATCCTCATACATGCCAGCCTATTGGAAATAGCATTTTGATCGGGGATTCAACAATTTTAAATCAAGTTTTAATATAATTAATAGAGCTACTTTATGAGATCTTTACGCCGTAGAAAGCAATCTTTACTAAGATTAAAAAAATATAGCTGATAGATATTCTCCAGTCGTGGGCACAACGGATAAGACGGTATCATGATCTTGAACTCCTGTATTGAACATTTTTTTATAAAAGTGTGACGAGAGGATTTTTTTCGCCGCCTTTTTTACTCTCAGTCTAAATATAGATACTTAATGTACTAAATTGTAAAAGCCAAAGTTAAGGTGTATTTACTAAATCTCGATGAATATGAAGAAAAAGAAGACAAAGTCAAGTGTAAGTTTTTTACCTTTGAGAAAATAAAGTACTATGAATTTGAATTTAGGTTTAATCGTATTGGCATCTAATGCCATATGAACGGACGAATGAGTTCGTACAACGTATGTACATCAAGCTGAATGCTTTAACTGTGACAGAACACACCGTAAATAACAAACCACCGAATTGAAGATCTAAGAATCTAGATAATGAGAAGCTAGATCGAATTAATTGTCAAGTCTGCCAACGCAGAGTAGGCCAGTACACTATAAGCTGCCTGAAACTATCCCTATTTGGGTGATTTTCCTGCAGTGTTAAGACTACCGTGGATATCATTTTCTGCTTTATGAAGGGATATAAAGAAAATCATCATGTAAATATATAATTTTACCCAGTTATGAATTATGTTTTTCGCGTAATTATTCTACCCATCTTGTCCACTACCACTTAGTACTATGTGAAGTAAAAAGTAAAAATGTTATTTTTAAATTATATTTAAGGTTGTGCAAAATAAGAAATGCTTTTGGTAAACAAAACCGTGCAAAAGTACCTAATTATTGTTTATTACACCTGGTCATGAAAAGTATGAAGCGGTTAATTCGATGTTACCATTTACGAACAACATTACTATCCAAAAACTTTAACATAATTTTATCTATAAATTTTAAGCCCTTATCTTGTTAAAACTTTAAACGAAGATGACTTTGTAAATTAAAAGCGTATTAAAGATAGATATAGAAATAATATTAACCATTACGTCAATAAAATAATTGGA
Source organism: Marasmarcha lunaedactyla (assembly GCA_923062675.1). Classification (NCBI taxonomy): domain Eukaryota; kingdom Metazoa; phylum Arthropoda; class Insecta; order Lepidoptera; family Pterophoridae; genus Marasmarcha; species Marasmarcha lunaedactyla. The sequence goes on along the minus strand of OV281346.1, from coordinate 13,993,419 downwards.
AATGAACGCTACAGCCCCTCCCATGACGCAAGTAAATTACGATGCACGGCCTGCCCCGGGGGCCTTAGATTTGTGGCCCAAAAGCTTGGTCCATTACGACTGCCCCGTGGTCATCCGTTTAGGATGTTTTCGTTTATTTAGTCACTCACAGAATAAGAAGTACTTTTTAGTTATAATGTAATTCTATACTTTAAATATATATACTCTTTTTATGGAGTACTTTGATCTCTTAGAATGGGAAAACGAAAAAGATAGATATAGCTTACTAAGTAATTACGAGGTCATATACGTCATTGTATATGACGGAGCAAATTTTCCTAAAGTAGCCACCATATCTTCATGAATCTGCTTTGGAGTTAAGTGTTTCCTGTGGAGGTATTTGATCACGGCACGGTGCTCTATACTATCCATTTTCAAAATTAATGAAACTTACTCTCACTTAATGTTCAATAAAATAAATAATAACGCATGTATCTCAGAGAAAAATTGCACAGAGACTGACAAAGAGTCTAGGTTTTGATATGAGGGCAGTTTTATAACAATATGACAAAGCTATCTATGTTAGGCCGCGAACTTTTCAATCCACCCTCGTATTATTTTTGAACTAGAAAACAATTCACTTTTCATTTTTTATATTATAAAGAGTGTTGACCCAAAACCGTCCCGTACATGAAATTTATCTCAGCATAATAAATAAAACGTAAGACAACCGAAATATTCCTTTTTAAATTGTCTGTATACATCCCTTAATTGAGTTATTATAAGTGTCTCATTATAAGTAAGATAGGAGGATCTCTAAAGAGTGCACCGAGTTTTATATGGTATATGCAATATGCAATTAATCGCAAATGTTAAATAAATTTTAATCATTTACTTTGAAAGTGACTAAACAAAGGCCTCTAAGACGTAAAAATAAATTGATATGAACGATAGCGACCAAAGGAAAAAAACAGAAAAGCATGTACCGCGGAGGGTATTATGTTCTAAAATGCTGCGAAAACGATTATGAATCTCTAGAAGATTTCATTTTGCGTTTGAGATATACTTAAAACAGAAAGCGACAAGAATATTCTTTACACTGTATTCCATCAATATACATATCCTCACAGGGACAGACAATTCAAAATATTACAGCAATTTTAAAGCAATTTCACGTTTTATTTATTTCTATTTTTCTTTATACAACTATGAACTTTACTATCAAGGGAGTTTAATGCTGAACTTTTGCAGCTTTGTAAATTATTAACAAATAAAATTATTAGGTAAATTTCGGGTTATTTGACTCTAAATTTTAGTTTGTGCTATTTCTACGACTGGAGTTCAATTGATGCAGAAGTACGAAGGAGTTTAATGCAAGTATAAATACAAAAAATGGGAATAGTTTTATAATTCAATACATTTACATACTCAAAGTTACAGTTGTAACAAGAAAATACGAGCGTTTCATAGTTTAAGTTCATAGTAAAATTAAAGCGAACTTCATACATTACTTCTGATATATATACATGACTAAACCAACATTTTTACGAACATAATTTTGTACTTATACAAAAGCAAAGAAAATGTAATAATTAGTTCCACAATAAACAATTTTGTTGCCCCAACAGCTTCTCACAGAAAAATATTGCACACACAGACACGGCAGGGATAATTCCTTATAGCAACCGGGTTTGAATACAAAAGCGGGCAGATCGAAAATCACGTCCTTACGTTGGTCGCGCGATTCCCCAGGGACCCCGATGTAAGGTTACGGTGGAAGCTTTTTCAGTTTGTCTTCCATTACCCTTAATTATAAATGCAATTTGTAAATGCATTTTAAATAAAATGTTCTCTTGTTAATATATCACTTTTTTAAATGCACACTCTTTAGTACACTATCAGGTTTTATATTAAATAACTTAAAATAATAAAAATACAATTCGTGTAATGCAATTATATGTTTTACTGCAAGTACTTTCGAAAAAATGGTGAACTCATTGTAAAATTGAAAATTAAGTCGCAAATCTAATATCAAACGAATCAGGTCTTTAAACTTGTTTCAAAGCTTATGACTACAATTTCCGTAGTGCCCTTTCACCGTAGACTAAACTTCAAGGTCTAAGGATTCACGAATATTTCTTCTTCTGACTAGTTAATTTATTAACTCTAGTTAATAAATCGTCTCCGCATACCTTAGTCTAGAAACATACCAAAAAAGGACCATTAATTGTAACTATTTACAATATGCCTGGACACGAATCGAATAAATCAGACGCCAGTAGATTTATTATTGCTATAAGTTTATTTACAGCATATTTAGCTACATATTTTCACACAATGTCACCAAATAACACGCAAAACAAAGGAGGTTTATCATAACAAAATGTGTAGTGACGTAAGGAAAGCTATTAACAGAAGTTTTCCTAATTCCTTCGTGGTGCGTGATTTGATTTAATTGACTTTTATATATTGTTGCTGTTGTATTATTATTAATTTAATGCTCGCAAATGGATTTTACATAATTTAACTTTGATCAAAGTTTCCTTTTTTGATGGAGATGTATTTTCTGATAACAGTTTATAAAATGAAATACTTGTATTGTGTGTGTACGCTGAATGTGTTAGCTGGGTCTTAATACCGCAGACTGAAGTGGAAATGGCATAAAGCTATCGTATTTGTAAAGAAATAGCTTTTTATACAGATTAAAAATACAAATATAATAAAAGCAAACGAAAATAATATAAATCCAAAGATTTCACCGCAACTGCCGAAGAGCATTTTCGCCATCAGCTCGTTTTTCGTTAGGAAACAATTCTCATACAGCTTTTGTCAACAAAACTTATACTATCAAATGTACAGAAAGTGGTTAAGCACTGAAAAGACTGTAGAAACTCGGCGACTCGCCTCGATTTAATCGCATTATGAAACAGACGGCCGGCCGTAAATTGCCATTATTCTTATTTCCGAGAATTTCTTCCTGCTTTTTATAGAATTTTCTAATACGCAGTGTGAACCTTGTTACTACCCAAATTAAATTTACTTTTGTAACTTTTTGCTCGTACACCCAAAAACCTATATTGACATTTAAGCAGCGCTATGTGGGTACATATGGGGTCCGGCATCAATCTGCACTGCCGGGCAGCAAAGTCGAATGTGAGTAGATGAATGTTCGGGAAGAATGCCACCCGGAAAATTCCATTCGGGTTTTGGTGCGAGAGGCGAATGAGCCGACCTGTAGATAAACCGAATCCAATACCCGGTTGTCACTTGCGGAATATGTGTAATAGTTGGTTTGGGCCGGCATTGCCGTTCAATAAACCCCGAATATGTAGGTAGCGCCCCTTACCTAATATGAGCTGTACTTGATTGATTTTGTGAAATATAGGAACTTACAATCTTAAAAATCTCAGTTGTGGTTGTGATCACATCTTGACTTTCGGAGGCATGATTGATAATTTCCTCATTAAACATATCAAATATATAGAAATCACATGAAATCCTTGTATTGGTATAAGGTAATTTATGTAAATGGCACTTATGTGTTCACTTAGCCCTCTACAACATTAGCCTGGGATCCCTATTATTTAATCAAGTAATGTCAAAATAACAAACTCCTCTTAGCCTACTAAATATAAACAATCATTAATCAACTTTGAAGGTCAGACAGACGGTACAGAAATTGTTGATTCAATGAATTTGTATTTACCAATATTTGATCAAAAGAAATAATAAATAAAACTAAGATTCAATAATTTGTGTTGACCAGTGTTTTCTAAGTGTCTATAGTTTGAAGCGACGGTTTTCTATTTTCCAAATAAATAAGTTAGAACCCATTGAGAAAGTAGCATTATACATAAATTTACTAAATAAAAATAACATTATATTTGTCACATATAGACATATATGTAGGTACTAATAGGTTTCTTTCGTTGCGATCTCGTCAGTTGCGGTACTAGAGCTTTTCCTATTTGAATCGCAATAATGACCACAATAACATATTTTGTTATAAAATTATAGTACAACATGAGGAATGTATTTATGTCCAACGCTTAGGACTTGTAATATCCATTGGCTGGAAATTCATTTACAATCAGGGAGATAGCGTACTTGTTCATGGACTATATAAATAAAGAAACATGTTTGCCTAGTAAATAAACAAAAAGAGCTCGAATTCTGGTTCGCTAGCCGGCCTATCTACAAGTTACATACAATATATACGAAAACAAACGATAAAATATCCAATATTAACAATACTTTCAAACAAAGAACAGTCAAGGTTCATTTTCAAATAAATTTTACAAAAGGGAACACTAGTTCTTCCGACGCACAAGAGATATTACATTCACCCTGCAACCTCAAAAGTCAAATGCTGGTTGGAGAATTTTCCTCAAACGAAATACGAGAGCCGCCGTACACCGCACAGCAGACAGACTTCTCTACAATAAAAGAATAAAAGAAACTCACCATCCAATAAACATCGACGTTGCTAACTGTTCCTTACTTAAAAAGAATAAAAATGTCACGGAATAAAAGTTCGACGTTTTAATCCTCCCAAGTTCGCGCATACTTTTTTGGTTTGCAAACTGCTCGTCGAGTTTCCAAACTTATTATTGCATTGCTTTGTACTCGCTCGAGAGTTCTGTTTCTTTTTAAAAGAAACTCGAAACTTGTTAACCACGACAACTAAGTTAGGAATTGTTACGAAGTGGCCCGAATACTGGACCAAGGTGTTGACCTTCGACTCGACCGGCGTAAAATATAAAAAATTTTAAAAAGGAAAATTTGACTTTCAGATAACAGTTTAGAAATTTTTTTACAGGCTTAAATATTGAACAAAAGCTATCTAAATATTGTTATTAAATTTTTTTGAACTTTTTAATTAGGAACTCCAATTAACAGTCTAGTCTTCAGCATGATAATTACTGCGGTGAACAACGGTTTTATGATTGAGAACAAAATAAAATGTTTTTATTATACAGTTTATTACAACTTGGTACACAACGTTCTAAAATGTTGCATACTATCCACCGTTATTACCACAAATGACATAGATACTTGCTTATAATAAAGAATTCAACTTGCAACTCCCATATTAAGACGGATTTCATATTTTAATTCTTACACGAACAAAACTAATTAAACCTCGAAGCCAAAACCAAGCCGAAGATAAACAAACGAAGCCATAAACAAACACAAATTTTGAAATTTAAAAAGCATTCGTAGATGTGTTTGCATTAAGAACACAGAGGTTCGATCAAAACAAAAGAATAACGCCGACATAACCTTACCGTTGAGGAGTAGATCGAGGGATGACAAGCACTCCAATCTAGCTCGAGCGGCGTTTACGAATAAAACAAAACATGCACAGTCCAGACAACACGACGAGAGATCAGGCTTAGTAAAGTCACAGCGCCAGGTGACGTGTGCAAGCCGTCGCGGTCGGGACTCAACTGATAGGGCGGGCGGGAAGGCTCTATCTAGTGTCTAGTCAACGGAGGCTATTCAGAAAACTTTGCAGGATCGATTGGTGTCTGGAATCGATTATTATTTTATTGAGGTTTTTAATTTTTACAGGACGTCTAAATTACAAAGTCAAACTGTCATTTACAAGTGCTATCTTGTGACAAATTTATTCACTTCATCAAAATATTAGTTTTCATAATATACTAAATACCGTTGGCGGTTCAAAACTTGGTGAGAGCTAAATGTACCAATGAACTTCCCAACGGAGAGGGAAAAAAATTTAAGAAAAATCACATACCATAGGAATTATTTCGCAGGTATTTGTATAGTATAAGATACCACCCCTTAGTTGGTTGGGTCTGTCTGTCGTAAATAAAATAGCGACGAAGATAGTAAATTAATGAATTTAAAAAAGGTGGTTTTGCATGGTACATTTTTGTCTTCAGTGTTGCAAATGTAGTTAACAGAATTTATAAGATAGAGATACTTAATTGTTTTAGGCGAAATTCCAGTGATGGCCGGAAACAACAATAACTGGGTATTTCAGATTATTCGTAAATGGATCCTAATGGATTACACTTGCGAACAACCTTCTAAAACAGATACTTTGGAAGAGTCCTTGAAAGTGCCAATCACAGTTAATCACAAAGGAGTCGGATATAACTTTCCATTATTAATACAGATTTAATAAGTATCGGTCGTTTGAGTAAATCAATTTGTATTCCGTATTAGGATATATCTCAACTGAACAACTTTTATCAAAAAGAACTTATGGAACTTACAAAAAATCAGAAGCTCATTTAAAACTAATTTTAAAGAAGAAAATTAGCATCCACGACACAACTCAACTTCGGACCAGCAGCACTTCAACAGCTTGAAGCCGCTAAACGAAGGAAGAAAAGCGTGCAATTAAAGTTGAAAGTTGAATAATAAAAAACACTACTCGGTACATCTACTTCAAAACAATGCCTTTCTAAAGAAGCCATTATCAGGGTTCTTCAAAGCTGTCATTTACAGCATAACCTGCCCTGGCGCAGCTTCATGGTTTGAATAGCAACATCCTGCTAATGTTCCCATTGGTTGGAAACATCATTTTAATATCGTTAACTAGCATAACCTGATAGTTTACTTTGTTGACTTTCATAAATAATCAAAAGATAACAAATTGAATAAAGTTAATAAAATGGCGAAACATTATTATAGCCGAATTTTTTGTCTTTCGGTCTACCTATAATATCTTGTAAAAGCTTAGGTTCTAAGCTGTTCGCGTCCGTTTGACGTTCATTAAGTGTTCCTGTTGTAAACCAATAATGTCTTACAATATAATTTATTTTTTAAAGTATATAAAACAAATCTGACAAAAGTGTGAATAAATAATTTCCAAGTCCAAGTCATAGAAGTATCTACGAGTGCAAAATAATATAAAGGTTAACGCACAGCGTTACAAGGCTTGATAACACTAGAGATTGCTAATGGCTGATAAAAAATTCAACAACTCGAAACTAAAGATCATCATCTAGCATAAAGCAATAGGGAGATTGCTATTGATAGAGAACTACGTTATAAATATACATATAACTCGTCTGCCGAAAAAAGTTTGATATTTGTTAATAACAAATTCAAAAAATATTTAGGCGCTTTTGGTAACAATATTAATTATGCATTTAATTAATAAGTCATACAATAATTTGTTAAATAAAATCTAAATATCCAATATTTTTTAATTCACTCATATATTTTGATAATGCTTGTCAAACTGCGCTAGAAGACGAAGAACGTACTAGACACATTTGACGAAAATTCGACAAAACATTCAGAACCATAGAAAATCTACATTTTTGAATACATGTACGCATTTAATAGTAGTGTGCAGTTTCCATCGCTGCAAGTCAAATTAACGTCGGCACCACCACTCCCAGGGACGCTGCTTCAGTTTGTGCGGCTTAACTAGTGCTACAACAGACCTTGTAGCCAGTCAATTGCAAAATATTAAAAATGCTTTATATTTATTTATTATGAGTAACCTTTTAACACCACCTTCATTAAATGCCTTACCTAATGATACCTAAATGATTACATGCCATTAATACAATTTCTAATTGCAATATTTCAAATATATTTGAAACTACATGACCGATAACGATAGGCAAACCGAGAAGCTTAAGAGGAAACCAGGACAGAAATTATGCAGGGTTTGATTTATAGCAAAATTTATTTAATAAAATATTATAGCACACAAGATTTATGTATAACATGGTTGTCCAAAAATAAATAATATTAATGGACGTTTACGACTTATAAATATATATTAGAATAATATTCATGAATATATTTTCACTTAAAGTTTACTCATGTGTTGGTGAATAAAAGGAGCAATGGCTTAAAAACTAGGGATGAATGTATTAATTATTTATAAGTAGTTATCCATTAAGTGCTGCAGAAAAGTTCAGACAACAACAGGGAACGGGTTTGCACAAGGCTAGTAGGTAAGTAGGTATTTAAGGGGCGCTATATACCCACATATTCGGGCCTTACCACGTAATGACCTTATAAACTCATACAAATTAAGTGAGAAATAATAAAATCTTGAAACAATGAACTTTTATTACTACTAGAGGCCTAAATGGAACCTACCCTGAAAATCATAACTGTACTGTTCATTGATTAATAATTTGTATCAGTGTAGGGTTTTTGTACTCTTAATGAAAATATAATGTTTTGATGTCACCATGTCTAATTTTTTTTCATTTTTATATTTTTGTTTGGTGATCATAGTACATTCAAAATTTGATATAAGTTTTCGTGTAAGAAAAAGTTAAAATATTCTAGACTTGTGTTACGAGTGTAATTTTTATTGAAAAATACTACCTAAAACCTCCACAATAACTTATAACATATTCACAAAGTGAAATGGTGAGCCGCGCGTGTGACAGACTACGAAGTACATGCAAACTATAAGCTATACTCGCATTTAGCAACTAATCATTAAGTAACAACTTTACATAGGTGTCTTGTAAGAAACAAACTAAACTAAGTTGCGGATTATATGTTTTAGGAACATAACTAAGTTTGCCAGAAGTTAGTAGTTGACAGGAACTTACCATAAATTTGTGACTGAATTTGAAAACTTACTTCAAAAATTTTTATTTTAATTATTGAGTATCCTCGCTAGTTTCACATACTTCTCTTTGGAATATATCTAAATACAAATTTATTTATCACAGTATTTTGTATACTAAGCTACATTATCTTTCTATAAACAAGATAATATGGCAGAATGTCATCAATGATTCCAATATTTAAGTTAAAGAATGTAACATTCAGTAGCAACTATAAAATGCGTCCAGGTGACGATTATATAATGTACTTTACTGTATATTATTTTAATTTTTTATTTATTTAATAAAACAATTGATATAAAGTAACAATCAACGTGATTCGAAAACAGCTATATTAGTCAAGACTGTGTCGCAGCTGTAAAACATTATAACCTTATTTTAACATTATAACTAACATATAACATTATAAATCCGCATAACATATGTGATCAAAACCCAAACTCCTCGATATGGCAGCCATTTTTAGTTTTTAATTCTTTTAAGTTAAATTTAAAGCATTGTCTTCATATAAAAGGGCAGGAATAAGAGGGGTTCATTAAAACGAACTTGTAATTGCCAAACATTTTTTTACGTGATTATTAATGTTTTTAGTTTTGTGTACTACATTTTGATTCAGTCCGCAACCTTCGCTTTAAAACAATTACTAGTCTAGGTCACAAATCACAACCAGCGCAGTTTGACATTATTTGTATAGACATAAGAGTTTCAAAGTAGGGTAGCTAGTAGCCACACGGATAGCTGTGTGGGCTACCACTCTCCGATACAAACACGCAAGTAGGCAATAAAATTTGATTGATCACCTAAGTCCACAATATTTTACGTTTTATTGCGCTTTTGAGGTGTTGATTATACGTCGCTTATTGTATTCTAGATGTGATTTGTCCATTATGGTTATTTTATTTGTTCGCATAGAATATGTTGACAGCACTAAAATGGCGTAGGCTTTGTTAGAAAATGTTAAGCGATCTGTCAAAAACTTTTGAAAATCGAACTATAAAGAAGTTAGTTACAGACATTGATGTAACGCGTCTTTTGTTACTTATTTTTTAATGGGAAAAAACACCATAAAATCACAGCAGTGGCTTCAACGTATCTGCTCCGTCTAAACAAATACTACCAAACCGAATGTGCCGGCCCGAACATGACGACAGCGCTCTTTACTGTAGGTAGCGCTCTTTTGACAAACGTTTGCTTTTTTGCACGAACTAGTGGTATTGATAAACAATGTGAAATAGTTAGGTTTCAGTTGTATATACAAAATTAAGATTCAGATATAAATAATAACATTTATGAGTTATAAAATTTAAATTGGCTCATGATATAGTAATAATTTCCAACCACATTCAGAGCCGTTATCAAAGCGAAACGAGATTCTCCTTTTAAGAAGTTCTAATCTAATTTACCATTTCATATTGGATAGGCGAAACCAAAATCTCAGTCTAGTCCCAGAGGGATCGAAACCAGGACGTCAAGAAACTCAAAAATGAAACATAAAAGCAACCTTAAGGGTATAGGGGAACGAACTATATTTGTTTTTGGTTTGCAAAAAGGATTCGCTTAGTGGTTGAGACGAAATCATATAAATATTTACCTACTATATGATTTTCATTCGTTTTAAGACTATGTAATAAGTTCTGGTAAACTGTATGCTGTTGATGCTGATAGGTAATGACAAAATTTATTTTGTCGAGACTGTTTGTGTAATCAGGAAATAGATTATTGAAAACCGAACAACTTAATTGAATAAAAACCAATCCAATTTTTCACCTTCTCGCACCATTCATTCGCCTGCATTTCGCCATAGAAACAAGCCAATTCAAATGTAATCTATCTATTTCTAATAATTATAAAGAACATGATTGTAATATTCGAGTGAATGTTATCTAAATTTAGATGTAGCAATTGTATCTAACATTATCTTGTGCGATACATTCGAGAAAATCTTCTGTGAATGTTTTTTTATAACAATTTTCAATAACATACCCTAGTTTCTAATTCATCTCAGCAATATATCCAATATATTTCTTAGATTAGATCTGTAAAGATTTTGCTTGTCTCTAGACGGGTCATATGATTACGAAGTACAAAACGATTCCACCGCTATGGACGTTCATTGAAATTATGATGTCTTATCCGGCCCTTATCTGACAAGGGTCGATGTCAATTTACCTCCGGATGAATTTGTATTTTTTTATTACTATGATTCCCCTTTAAAAATCAGAATTATTAATAATTAATAAGTAATTAAAATAGTAAACCAAATATCACAGTCTTTTTTTACCGTTCGCCTGTTTTTCAGGCAGTACACACACTCGCGGCCTAACATTAACGGTTTATAAATATAAAATAAAAATAATAAAATTGTGTATATACAATTGAAATTAAAAAGCCTTTACCAAAAAACATTTTATTTCAGCGTACGTAAAAGAAGCGCACCTTTTCAAAGGACAACTTTATATACCAATTCAATTCTACACGTAGCAGAACGGAGCCTAAAAGAAACCTTTTTGGGATGGAATTTAATGACCCGCCGACATATTCCCATATCTTCCGATACGATTGGGTAAATTGGGAGCATAGGCGATTGAGTCATCTTATAAGGCATACATTTCCTGAAAGGACCGAGGTCAACATAAGGGATTATTTTGATTATATTTTTTAGTGTGTCAGAATTTGAAGTATTACAAAGTAAAATGCCTTCTTCATAGGTTCTTTTTTTTATTTATCAATTAATTTAAATTATATTAGCTAGTATTAGCTAGTAGTATTAGCAAATAATAGCTAGTTCAAAATTATGTGAATAACAATTACTTGGATCGCTATCTCTTTAATAAGTTAATAACAAATTGTCTCTTAAGCCTGTTTATTGTTTAGTTGAGCATAAAATTGGCTTTGGGTAATCAATTGAAACTGAAATAAGGACTATCAAACACTGCCCTTCAGACACGTGCGTTTTATGCTTATTACTTCTTCCACATATCAACCAAAGCGATGATCATTTTTATATTTGAGCCCGAAAGTATCCTGTTTTTTAAAATTTCATTTTGAAAACCGTCAAATATTATATACAGCATAAACCAGTAGGTACTCGTATATAAAACTTTTCCATTTCAAGCCAGTCAATAACAAAAAGAAATGTATAAGATCTATTTTACTTCCTCAATACCATGGTAAAACCCTTTCATTTAACTCTGTAACAGCATTACTCATTCATTGGAATTGCGTTCTTATCAGGTGGTCCCATCTGCCCTTTCTGTAGGTATTATGTATGGTTTGAATAACCAGAATGAAGGGAATTCTAAGAACTAATCTTGTGTTATTGTTTGACCTTCTTATACTGCTGCTACGTAGGGATTTCCTCATTTATTAACCTGTATAGTATACGTGAATAAGACTACGATAGTTTTAAACTACTTGAAAACATTTAATTTAAAAGACTGTGTTATCATAATATCAATTAAATTAAAATCTATAATACATTGAAAGTTGACAAAGCGTCCGAGTTTACAGTTTCATCAACTGCTATCAAGTAATCATCATATCTGCCCAAAGACGACGGTTATTGGAGAAAATGCCTTCCCAAGGATTTCAATATTGATCGGTCCTGCGTTACTACAAAAGGCAATACCATTACAATTTATAACCAGAAAACTTTTCTTCCAAGCATATCGTTATTACTAATCGCGTATTTTACCAATCACAAATGAAAACGGCAATATTATATACGCAAAGATTTATGGAGCGTTGCAAAATTTGTCGACAAGGAATCAAGTTCAGCATTCAACATAACTGAGACCAATGTAAGCATGGAAGTAATGGGGCTATACACGCCAATCAAGATATTTATTCCACAACCGTTGAGATCCGGCGAAAGGAAGCTGAGCAGACGGCACTTTACTCTCAATCAACACGCCGAGACGGAAACGAATGAAATAGAAAACTCTCATCTCATAAATGTTTACACATGAGGTATAAGCCACATTCTTTAGGGAAATGTTGACGAGTTTACCACCTCGTCAAATTCGTTTCAATGGATACGCATCTCATAACATGACTTATTACGCTTGGAGTTCGTTTTTTAATTACACGCGGAATATACAAGTTTAAAAAGCCTTATTGCGTAGGATATAGCTCAATTATTACAACCGAGTGAAATATAACAGATTAAATCAATACGGCATCTTGATCTTCAATAATATCCAAACAGCATGCCAAGTAATTAATCTATCAAGCACAACAACGAAGGGGAACGGTGAGACAATCGGACTGTCTTAAATTAACGTTACTAATAGTATGCTTTCTCGGATCGTACTAGACTTCCTAGTTCTATTCCTAGCTCTTACTGTAAGGAGAACCGGTCAAATGTATCGGTTAATGGAAATTACCGGCTATTTTGCGGGCATCGACTTTATTACCGGAGTTAAACATGCATTTATAAATACACCACGTGTTTTCTTCTCGTAAATTTGATGAACTATAGTTATACGCGCTCAAGTCCGTGAAACGTTTATAATCAAACAATTCGATCCGAGGATAATGTGTCGAATTTTCCTTTAGTTCAGTGATTTATATCTATATTATTTTTTACATAAACTTTAAAAGGACGTAGTTTTTATCCAATATATGCACGGAGCTTCAAAGTCAAGTATTATTTCAAACGAAAACAAAAATATTATTATATATATTGATTCTGATCGAAACTTTTTATATGTATTACATTTTTGTATTTTTAGTACGTCAGCCATGCAAATTATTGCAGTCAAAGCAAATATTATAAGTAGATTATTAAAAGTTTACTTACTTTGTATACACCGCAATGGTAAAATATAGCCTGTGCATATTCGATATTTGTTTTTCCAAGATGTTATCTACCTACATTCGAGCAAATAAATTATTTTGATTTTGATTTCGAAAAACCTTCAATATCCAATGAAATGGAAATCCGTACAATAAAAATTTGAGGAACAACAATTACATCTGTGTTGAATAAAAACAATACTGCAATGTAAAGGTACAACAGTACATCTTAAGAGAATACATATTTAGTCTTCAACAAAGGGACATGTAATTAGAATTTGGCAACATTTTAGAGTTTTAGTTCAATATTGCTTCCTTTTGAACCTAATTACATTTGTTTTCTTTGTATATTTAACGGCTTGTATTTGTTAGCACTCTATAAAAGCCTTTTACTCGCCACTTGTGGTCTTAAAAGCGGTTTCTATCTTGTTTTTCAAACCGAAAAATTATGCATGATTTTTATCCAAAAAAATTAAATATTATGTCTTATAAGGTTAAAGGTGCTATCTGAAAAAATAGATGTATATTACCGAACACCGCACATCAAACGATAAGGCTATCAAATACGAGGGTGGATTGAAAAGTTCGCGGCCTAAATAAGAAAACACAGGAATAGTGCTTTTTTTTATATTTATTTTTCTACATACTCTCCTCCTAGGTCACAGCACTTAGTCCAGCGGTCTTCCAACGCCTTAATCCCATTTAAATAGAAGGCCTCGTCAAGGTCTTCAAAAAAGACCCCCTCATTGGTAGAAAATTTCATTCCACCTAAGTGTTTTTTAGTTTTGGAAATAGGTGGAAGTCTTGATAGGTGGAAGAGCTTGTGTCATGGATGACAAAACAGCGAACTGGGGGGAACCCAGATAAACATTCGTATATAAATATGAACAACCAGGACCTGAGAACAAATATGTGTTTATCACACAAATGAAAGCTCCGACCTGGACTCGAACCTGGGACCTCTGGCATATAGGGCTACAACGAGCAGGATGGCATAATGGCTGGAAGCCCTTGCCTAAGACGTATTATAAAGGTCATCAATCTTAAGAAAGCGTTGAAACTGTTAAGCCAGTTTAATTCCATGTTTATATGTCTGCAAAGTCTCGAGCATCGTCGAAAAGTTGCTAGTCTATCGGTTTTTTACAGATTGCACTTTGGAGAGTGTGCGAATGCTCTTTTTCAGTTGATCGAACCTTCCCCCTTTCTCCACCGGTCAACCAGGCGCAGACAGAAGTTTCACCCGTTTGTGGTTAGCGTGCCGATGAGCCGAACTAAACGGTTCGATAGCTCATTTTTGGTTCGTGTTGCCAAAGAGTGGAACGATTTGCCTGCGTCTGTTTTTCCAGACAAATATAACCCTGGAGCTTTCAAGTGTAGAGTGAATAGGTACCTCTTAGACAGGCGTGTACGATCCTCGTCTTCATCGTCACTTTCCATCAGGTGAGATGGAAGACAAACGCCTGCTAATTATTAATAAAAAAAAAAAAAAAAATATATGGCAATGATAGAAGACACATAATAAATTTACTTCAGGTCTGAAACATCAATAACTCTAAAGTATTTCAACTAACTTCGTCTTTATCAAATGGTTAAGTGATGAAATACCAACCGGCTGCGGATTTAATAACCCGCAAAGCTATATCAAACTTATTAAACAGAAAATAATCCGTTCTAAAAGTAAATATTATAAAATTATATACAGGGTCGGTAGGTGGTACTAAAAGATGAATATGAACAAAAACTATTTGGCCAAATTCAGTGTATAAAAAAAGTAATAAAGTTTTAAATTTTTTTTTCGTTTCTTTTATTAATTTCTAAAATTTTAAAACCGTATTTATTGTGAAATAAATTGCAGTAAAAATGTCTTTTAATAAATAGTACATGTTTTTGGGGACTTTTTATTTTTAAAGTCTCATTTTGTAAAAAAAAAATTATTTTATTTGCATTTTTTTATTAAAGCTTAAATTCTGTAGTTAATTTTAATTGGACTTTACATGCTTTGTTTTATTTTGAAAGTTATTTAATAGCAAAATAAATAAAAAAACATTCAATTTTATGGAGTAGGTACTCTTGCATTTAAAAAATATTGAAATAAAAGAAACGAAAACATTTTTTAAAAAATTTAAAGTTCATAACTTTTTTATACACTGAATTTGACCAAATAGCATCTTTCCAATCATACTCATCTTTTAGTGCCATCTACTGACCCTGAAACGATGCTCAGTACTAACGCTAACACCATATATAGACATGTAAAATATGGCAGTACATACACGCACTAAGCGGAATTAATAACCTCGATTTAGTTTGTATTCTGTGAAAACAGTGTGTTTAATTGCTGTCAGTTCCTAAAATGGATAGAATTAATCATACGTAAGGGTTGAAATTACACACTTGTTTTATACGATTTCTGTGTATGTTTCTAAAATTATTATGGGCCACGATTGGATATAACGGGACACGGTTACATACTTATAGTATAAAATGTCAATTTTACAATTCTTTTTTTAATTAGCTTCCAATCCAAGGAAGTGATAAAAAGTGCTCTTAGGATTTTATGACGTACTTAACGGAGTTACCGAATAATAAGGAAATATGGGAGGTATGGGGGTTCATATGATTTGTGTAATTAAATTAAAGATTTATAATTGTTCACCAAAATAGTTTAGATGTTTGATGTAGCCAATGATTTTTGTTCACATTTCACGCTTATTTTTCGATTTTATGTGTTCACTTACTATTGGTTCCCACAGGCTGCTGGTTTTATGTACCTATACAGGGTGAAAATGTATATTATAATAAGTGATCAAATTCCATTATTTCAAAGCTATACAAGACATCTTAAAACTGATTCATCTATCAGAAAATTCGATATTTCAAACTTTGATACAATTAATATGGTCACATGGTACTCAGCGCGTGAGAATACCGTAGCAAGTTGCACGCCTTAATAGACAAATGTTTTTCTAAAAATAATTATAAATAAAAACGAATTTCCGGGTTTATTACACGAGTTTATAAGTTATTTAATTGACTATATGTTATTTAATTACATAAATATCTCACTTAATGAGCGCCACGTTTCCATACCAAATATATGAAAGCTGGAAACATCGTATTTTTGGATGGATCCTGTTCATTTATAAACCATTATTGATATCAATTGGTTGAGCCCGTGAATCACTATCAGGATAAGGATTTTAGAAATAATCGAGTGTGATCACTTATCGCTCCCACCCTGTTAATTTCTCAGTAACCATGGAAACATGGTAGATATTTTAATTGCTCAGCATGTAATATAAATTAAAATAAATAAATAAATAAAAATATTGAGATTTTGTACCGATGGCCCCGTGGTGTGCGTGGTAGTTGTAGTCTGAATTACTAGCGTAAGTCCTGGTAGGTCCTGGAATCCTGGTAGAGACATATAATGTGTGTCACGAAAAAAATGTCGTAAGTTTATTAAGGATCACGGTTTGCTGTACGGTACGATTTCACGTTAATCTTTGAAACATAATAAAGCTAAATTTTATACATAAATTAAAGATGGACTGAGAATAATTTAAGTCTAAATTTGATCGTAGCTTTACGTTAGTTGTAGGCGGCATATATTCAACATATATTATTTAATTGTCATCTGAGTGTTATGCGAATTTACCTGCGTCCTTTTTAGTTTGAAATAATAATAATATAATAATAGAATTTACTTTCTCACCACGAACAATGTTTACTTGCCAGAAAACAAATCAGAGTTTTAATTGTGGGGGACCGATGGCTGAGGATAAGACCTGTAATTCAATACCTGTCCTCCCCAAATCGATAGTACCGCAATGTACTTACTTGAACCACCTCATAATTAACAAAACGATTCAGAAGCCTTACAATATGACAGGTAAATGTAACAATAATAATTGTTACCGTCGGTATCTGAAGACCAATTATCGAATATCTATCTCAATATATAAGTCAATTATTACAATAATTTCAGTATAACCTATACATTCGATATACAATCGAGTAATTTTCGATCTTAACTGAATCACTATAAGGGCTGTTAATGCAAGGAATTGATTGCTGCCTTCCCCAAATGTACGGTGAAAATTAATTGCTCCTAATGAGACATGCGAAGCCTCAGATGATGTAAGTGGAACGTTCTAGATTGCAGTCTAAAATTTTGACGATAACGCTGAACTACTACATATTAAGGTCGAAACTCGAGATGGAAAAGCATCAATAATCGTATTTGAGTCACCGTGTGATGAACCTACGTTTAGGGATTTGCAACTGCTTAGTGCTGTGTAGATTTACTAACAGACGTATAGACGCTCAGCTTTAAGCTGTGTTTGCAGCGACTATTGAAAATGAATGTTTGTTAAATATTAGTATAAGTGTTAATAGAGCTCTAAAGAATTTTCAAACTTTTGTAGCTTGAAAGTGGCATCCATAATACTCGTATATTTTACGAAACTGGCAAACGTTATTTAGAATGCACAAAAACTTTAAGAATGATTCTATACAAAAAAAGGTGATGGTTTTAAACATGGAATTTTTATCTCGTGAAAATCTTTTGTATTGGATATATAAAAAAAGGATTATATCAGTTAACTGCATGCATGGATTTAGGAGAGCGAGAAGCAGGTAATCTTCTAACCTTAGAAAACCTATTTTCTAAGAAAGGATTTTTAGGAATTATTATAAGCACTGCAGATAGGATATTTTTTTTATAACTGTAATTGGCTTGTACTAAAGTATCTTCTCGTGCTTTCTGTTTAAGCGTTTTAAACCCAAGTTTATTAAAATCGCTCCAGAAACAATAAAAGGTTAGGTCCGAACAGTTCATACCATATTTGGCAAAAAAGTGGCATGGACATGAAAATAATAATGATATAGGTAAGTCGAATATGACAAAGTGTGATATGTGATGGTGTGTGTTGACGTTGGACGTTTCATTGCATTTATCATCGTAATTTCCAGTTTCTACCATCAATATACCTTCCACAAGGCTTTGTTTAGTAGTCCTTTTTTTATTCTTGAGAATGGACTATAGTTTCTCGGCTTCTCCGTAGTATACGGGCGGTAATTTCTTTCATATGATCACATATCACGGTATTAATTATATTAGTAATATTCAAGTATCTGCGTAAAGACCTACACACATCCTACACTAAACACCTACCTAGACACGTTTACATATTACGAGTAAGCAATGAAAAGATACGCTCCTTAGAAATACACTTTTCTTAAACATTTCAGTTTGCCTCACGATGCGAGCTTTTCCAGACTCGATTTTAAGCTCATTTCTTGGTTCTCATTTTCTTTTAACATAAATCAAAATTGCTATGGCTGTACAATAAATAGAAAATGCGTTAAAGTTTGTAGAACGTTACATTCTTAGGGTTAAAAAAACTCGCTTAAAACTATCACATCTTCGTTTTATATTGATATGAAAATACACCACCAGTTCTATAAAAATAATGACAAGTATTTTAATATTTAAAGAAATTAAACCATGTTTTGGGTACATACGTACGAAAACTAATATCTTGTAATAACTAGTATATAAACAAAGAAAGTGGTTAAATTTTTTCTACGAATTCTTTTCATTCGCGAGTTTTATATTTATAATATGACCAAATAGACGTTATCACAATTGCGTGATAGGTTTATAAAATCGTGATGGCTGCTTGTTTACTAAATTAAGGGCTGAGTTTTCCATCTTCAAATAACTATTATCTGAAGCAAAACAGGACACTTGACAAGATTTTCCATAGAAATAATGTAAAATTCTCAAAATTATTCTACAGGTAAAAGTTATCTGAACATGAAAAAATCAGCCCCAAGTAAAATAATTGATATTAATTGTACCTAGCTTTTATTTTTATTTTAAGACGTTGAACCGAAGTTCAGCTTGACATATATTCAATTCTAACAGATATTCAAAAAACAAGCGTGACCTAACTAGAAACTAATGAAAATGTTGATTGACAACTGGCCTCATCAAAACCAGACGTGTATTATAACAAAAACAATTTAGTTTGTTTTCCACCGAGACGTCCGCACGAGGTTTGATTTATTCTTGTTCTATCTTACAGAAACCCTAAAAAGCTGGTTGTTCCTAAATTTTACAAGGAATCCTCGCAATTTTGTTATTTATGATCTTTATACTTTTTGGTCAGATCTTCATATACTTTACTTTCTCTATTTATGAATGATGTCATATTCGAAATAGAAATTGCAAAACGTGCTCTTTAGTCGATGCAACGCATTAACTTGTGATATTGGTTGGAGATATTTGCAGTTTGAAAATTCAATTATCAAACTCATTTAATTTTTTAAAGAATAATGTCTGAATAGGATCAATGTGATGTTCAGAGTACTTATAGAACCGTTCAACTCAATATTTAAGTACGCGTACATGTGTTTTCACTAAGCGTGTAAACATATTTCGCTACAGATCATTCACATATAAAATCAGATTGCTGTAAAGATTTGTTTCCTACTTCGTTTATTGGAAATTATAAATTCAGAGGCTGAAATCTTACCTCAGACTTATTTTAGCTCAATGGTCACATAAAAAGCGACTTTGTTTCATGCTCCATAGTATAAGCATGTGACTCCAATCTTGCCAATGGTCATGTCAGATTTTCATCACTATTTAAGAAAAAAAAGTCGCCTTTTGAGCTGAGATAAGTCTGAGACAATTCTAAGCAAGCTTTATAGATTTCAGCCTGTGAGACTATGGTACCAATTTTCTTCTATCACATGATCATAGTCAATATAGGATCCGAATTGACACTAATTTATCCGAAAATATTGAACATATAATTTTAATATCAAGTTTTTTATCAATGATAATTTCATTACTACTACTTTGGTGCGCGATCGTGAGCAAAATGAATTTATTCTTTTTTAGGATAAATAATAATCAGTGGCTTTAAATCGTTGATTAAAGTAAAATAGCGGAAGATTCGTAACAAGCTCCTGAGACACGAACCTCAAAAATGTTGTTGGTCGCCTAATTTTTCTTGTCACTGAGCGCAACAAACCGACAATATACGACACAACACGAATGAGAACCAAGTTGTACAGAGATAACATGTTTTGTCTTGCTCGCAAGTCAATATTTTGCATCATTTTATCCCATTTATGTCGGTAAGCAAATTAATTGAGTTTGTGTGGCAGAGCCATTTTTCAGGTACGTAATGAGAGAACATCACCTATCTACAGTTATTTTACTTTAATCGAAGCTTCCAAGCGGAATGTGTAAAAATACATCTATTGGAATAAAGTTTGCAGTCGAGTAAATATTATTTTTTTCTATCGATGCCCGTTATAATATAATAACATTAACAAAATACATACTTATAGTTACACATACATACTGAATCATTCACATAGTTCGGCTCTTTTTTTTAGTACAATCTTTTAAAGTAAGTTTTGACGTCAGTACATATTTACCAACAGTCCCAGCAAAACTAATAGCAGAAACTTAGCCCATAACAAAGTACAACCCATGACATCGTGTACAGACCGACCATGTAGCCATGATATTTAGATTCCACGGGCCTAGTACATCGGGATTGGACATAATGCTAATTACTCAAGCGAATTGAAACCCGCCGACATAATCGCCAACTGCGCATTAATTATGTACCTAGGTAGATGGTACCGGAGATAACTATGGATAATCAATATTCATTTGCAGATAAATTTGAATGACAATTTGGCAAACAAGTAGTGTTGTTTGATCTTCAATAGGGTCTCTTCATATTTGACGTTGTCGAATTTGGGAGTTATCAGAAAAGATTAACGTACTTACATTAATCGGAATATGGATTTCGCATGTGTCTTCAAAAACAATGACTACTTTGGACACATCAAAAAGTCAAATTCAAAAACCGGTTATTTTGTGAATGGTTTTCAATAAGTACTGATCGGATCACAATAAAGACGGTTTCGTTGTATCTAGTAATAGTGTACTTACGTCATTTATGAGGTTTTCCCTCGTCAAAAAGGGAAAAAAGTAATTCGTGGTTATTCGTGGTTACGTCAACAAAACTGTGAGGCAACATTCAACTTATTTACTTCGAAAACATTACTCAAATATCCATGTGGAAAAATTCGTGAACTCTGACGGATCATTAAAACGATAGTCGGGAAGAATTAAATTACAGTATATAGACTTCATTGTTGGTTTGTAATTACAGAGACAATTGTTTATACGTCATCGCTTTCCAGGCGCTTTTATATTTCAAATTGAATTAAGAATTTTAATGAAAAGTACTAGATACTTTTGAACTAAGAATCGCATGTTCAAATATGTACAGCCATGGATACGAATCGCACTTTAAATTTCCCATAATTGATGTTTTATGAAAGATTTATTTTATTGAATATTGAATTATATTTAAAAAAATTTTGTACTACAGTAAATAAATTAGATTGCAATAAAAATTTATAATTCATTTAAATCTTGTTGGAAATTTAAAAAGTCTTCCGTGGAAACCATGTCGTCATAAATAACAATACGTTTGATCAAATGTATCGCTATATTCGTGCGTTTATCTATTGCCGTGCTGATGTGCATGTTTCATTCTTTTGTTACTTTATAACTGAATGCACATCTTTTTTTATTTCCTTAAAAATGCGTTGCCACCCAAATTATTGACACACAATAGTTTTTTACTTTGTCTGTATCCGACAGCGTTCAATTAGATAGTTGATTGATATTCCAATGGAACAGAAAAAATGAACTACTTTTTTTTATTGGGTAAAAGTATTCTAAAATTGAACAAACTGTAGGTTACCAAATACTAAAATAAGCTGTTAAAATACTTTAAGTACAATGTGAACAAACATGAAACAGTGAAGTTAATGTTTAATCAAAACACAGCTTCGTAGCAATTTCGCAGCCGCTCGTAGACTTAGACTTCAAATGAACCGTAGTCTGATTCAAATGAAGGATGCTACGCAACATGCCGCTACCATTTCGTGAGGCCCGGCGCTTAATTAAGACAAGGGTACAGTCAGAGCCCAAACAACTTTGATTTGTATACGACTTACTAAATTTAGCAGGAATTTAACCTAATGTTGGCAGTCTCACTTGAGACTTAGTTCTGAAGATAAAGTTAAAACTTATTGATTGATGTACGACTGTTTCACTTAGTTGTGTAGGAGTTCCATTAATCGATTATAGTACATTAATTTTGCCCGAAGACATTTAGAGCTTTTTACGCAAATTCGCAGTACACAAGAATAAAAACAAAATAATCAAACCATAGCAAAATTTTTCATATGTGTCATACATCCAAATGGACACATCCAAATAATCCAAAAATATTAACGCTCAGGTAAAATATCGGATGATATAAGCAAGTGTGGAAAACAATATTCCTCCTTACGAAGTGAATTATTTGGCCGAGTTTAAAAATCCAGGATGCGATTATCTGACAAATTATTTACACAAAACTACATGAGTTATGATTAAACAATTTCATACGCGGAAAAGTAATGGTTTTCCAAGATAAACTTTGCAGAACCCGCAAGTTCTACCTCATAAGTCCGATTTCTTTTCCCACTCCTTTACTGTTCATGCCGTCAGACTATGGGACTCCCTTCCTTATGAAATACGCGAAGCAAAATCGTTACCAATTTTTAAAAATAAAGGTAAGCAACACTATCTTTCTCAACCATGAAATGTTGTGTTATGTTCAAAATGTATGTATATTATGTAGAATATTAATTTCATTAAGAACATTCGTTTATAAATGTATGCATGTATTTGAATTATATTTGTGGGTTTAAGTTAATCTTTATGTTTATTTTATGATTACCTATTTAGTGTATTGTATTTTATTTTATATTATTTAACTATACATTATTTAAATGTACACACTAAATTTGTTCTGTACTACTTTGTCCAGTAATAGGTCTGCTGGTAAAAATTTCTATTATTACGTTTGTACTTTATTAGTTTATATGTCGTTTTTATTATTGTGTTTTTCTGTGTGTACATAAATTATTAAATAAATAAATAAAGTAAAATTTTAAGAACCTCTAAAAATTCAATATGCTAAACTGTTCTGTGATTCATACAAATTTAATAAAATAGGAGTTCTTGTAAAGTTCTTGTTCTTGCAAGTGTAATTAAACCAAGCGTGACCGATTTAATCATGTTTAATTTATGTGAAAATTTAAATTAAGTGAATTCGTTTGATGTCATTAATCTTATAAAATATTTGATGAGAAATCAGTGATGTTGAAGACGCATTTTAAAGATTATCTCGAGAATGTAATTAGAAATATATTAGGTTCAATCGAGTGGTTCGGAGGTATTTTTAGTCTGAAAATGGTAAAATCGGTGAAATAGACTTTGTAAATGGCTTCCTCACCACCGATCACTTTTTATCTTAGCTTACAGTATAGAGACATGAAACTTGATACATATAACTGGTTTAGAAAATAACAAATGAAGTGCATTTTTATGGCCGTCTCTATGCCAAAATTTTATGAAAGAAGGCCGCCACTATATACCAATACCAATATCAAACGGCGGTGGACCTAGAGACATTAAAATAAACATAAATAAAAAGACTTAATAGAAGCTCGTTGAAGAGAAGTATGAAGAAACGATTTTAATAATATTTTATCAAGAACGACATAGTCATCCGTTTCATTAAGTAACCGAAGTTTTACCGAGAGTTTTCGCATTGTTGAAATTAAATTGTAAACTTAGCGCATTTCTTTACCAGCTAAACCCTCTTGATAAAATATTTAATTAACAATCTGAAAGGCCAAGTAAGCATATAGGAACAAATTATTTTTACCCTTAAGTAAGTACTCCGCAGGTGGCTTGCTTCAACCTAGCGTGGACAGTGGACCAGCATTCCAGCTGAAAGCCCTATAAGCCTTTGACACTACTTTTAGTTTACCAGAAAATTTTGGTAACTTGCGAATATGAGCAAGAGTATTATGTAAACGAATATGTTTCAAAGAAAATTTTATTTTCATATCCGTGCGGTTTGATATCTGACCTGAGCTTACTTATGTGACATTAAGGGAAATTAATATTTTAAGCTAATGACGATAAATAATTATCGGTATTTAAGCATAGAATTAAATTAGTTATAATAGAGTTTCTTTTGTTAAGATCTCGTCTGGGGCGGTAGTACAGTGGGTACATCTTATTTTGACAGCCATAATAACCACGTTTACGTAGCTGTAGTCCGGATAAAAGAAAGGAATAGACGGTGAAATTACTGAAACAAAGGCAATGTGATGACATTAATAATTGTAAATAAAACACGTACGACTAATTATATCTATGAGTGTTGTCAGCTGTCATCAGGTGGTTCGTCTGATATCTTGCCAGCTTTGAAAAGACTGGCCAACAATCTTTACCGTAAAACAGCACTTCGTTTTGTTGAATTCAATGCAAAAAATAACTTTAAAGTAAACTTGATATCTCTGTTGCCTGATCTCTAATCATTAAGTCTGATATGTATCACGATATGACCTTCCAGCATCTGTCTGATAACCACCACCTGGTCGACTAACCCCAATTTTTTGATTTTCCCACGTTTCACCCCACAAATTAACTTCTACCTCCGTTCATCAAAACATCTAAAGACAACACTACCTCACAAATTTAAATAACTGCCTTTACAAGTCTCGGCCGCGGCCGGAGCAACGCCGTCATCGCGCCTGTGCCTACGACAGCCGGCACGGAATTAATTAATCAGACACACGCGTCACTCCGCTTTGATGCTCAGCCGAATGGATGGATAGATATAAGATTGTGTATTCCAATTATGCAGCGGGTAAGATGAAACGGAAATGTGCTGCGATTTGCATGTATCGTGTTATCTTGTGTTGCGTTGTTTACAAGTTGTGGAGTATTTGTTTTGTTAAACAAGGGTTGTTCGGTTTTGGAGGTCGTTTTGAGATGTTTTAGGTAAGTTATTGGGTGTTTTGTGTTAATTTCTAAGTTCGTTTATTATTAGGACCAAAGTCTAGAAAAAACGCTGAAGAGTTCATTTATTTGTATTGAAAAATCTATTATGCATTTAATAGCCCAATCCTCAAGGACAATAATAAGCAAATGAACAAATATAGAAGAATTAAACGGCTGCACCGATTTTGATTTAATGAAATACGTTAATTAATTAATATAATAAAAAAATAATAACCAAGAATAATACATCGACTGCATTAAATTAGGGAAATTATATAATTCTTATTATAAAAGCTAGGCACGAAGATAAACTTTGCCTTGTTACAATGTTAACCCTGTCATAACATTTACTACCATCACATAAAAAGATTTATCGCAGTTCAACAAATAGTAAACACTACAGTAGAAAACTACACTAACTACACAAGTTTTTGAATCGCGCAAAATAGGACGTTTCGATAAGTTCTTGATTTACGAGCCGCAACTGTCACGGCTGCCTAGACATGACTCTTGCGAAGAGTTCAATGTTCCTTACCAGTTACAGGGTTAAAAACTCTTGTAAATAATGTTTTTGAATACTAGGTATTTGAAAACTTGATTGGGGGACAAGATTTATTACCTTTATTTATGGTTGCGCAATAACCTGAACATTTAGGTGTTAGCTAATTTACAATACCTTTGGGTTCTCTTATAACATAGTGCTGCATGTTTTACCTGCAACAAAGAATAAAAAATTAATACGTTTTAAAGGATAATGAAAAGAGTATTACAAACCAAGTTTTATTTATATATGCACGCAAGCACCGTCGCATCGAAATCAAATAAAATGGCAGTTTTGTACATTTCCAGTCTCCAATAAAAAGTCCTAAGCAAGGGCGTTCAAGAATGAAACATATTTCTTTTGACAGTGAAAATCAAGTAAAATTAAATACACTTTGACTAAATGTCTAAATAATAGGGGGAAAATAAGTTTAGAAATGAAATTCAATAAAATATAATCAGTATGCAAAGTCGCCATAAGTAGTAATTTATGTTTAAGCTATATTATATACATAAGCTAATTTAAAAATGTAAGTGATTCTTGGGTAAAATACCTATTTTATATTATAATAAGAAATAAAACTAAATAATGTACTATTGTTTTCCATGACTGGTTGTTAATTAATTTTGGAATTACGAAGCCAATCATGGCACCCTCCTTGTTAAAATACTTCAGTAAAGATGAAATTGCATTGCATTGCTTAGAAGTTGTGCGTTCCAAATCGTGGTAGAGATAACCTTTTATCATAGTTATAGATATTTGAGGTTTGAGGGTGTTTGTCGTTTGGATACTTGGATACTTTGGAGACTTGCCGAGCTAACACATGCGATTAAAAATAATTTTGTATAGACACATTGTAAATTGATTTTCAAAAAAATATAACCGTGAAGTGTCTTGCCAGTTCTTCTTCACGAAGGTTTTTCCGAACTGGTGGTAGAGTCATATTTTATTTGATGTCAATAAGAACAAGTAATCGTCAATTTTGAGAATTAAATATTTGAATTCGAATTTTATTTGAATTTTATACATACCTATATACCTGCGCATGTTTACACTGAATTTGTTGGTAGAGCTTTGTTAACTTTGGGATTTTGTGGTTGTCGGAAGGTATATCTTATTTTTATTTACATTATTTTAAGAACTATTAAATAGCAATAACTTAAGTTCCAACGATTGAATTAATGCAGCATGAAGAACATAACAAAACTACAACGATATGAATTGAGAGCAGCTCAAGAGGCGACAAAAAATTATTTTATTAATAATGCACAAACATACCTGATACCTTTGATATCACCAGCTAAAGCTATTATTACCGAATGATGTGACCAGTTTATTAATCTTTTTTTAGTCTTATCTAGTTATTTAAAAGTAATCAAAGTTCTAAATTAGTGTAAGATATGTCTAATATGATAATTTATCATCACAACCAAATACCCTCCAACAAAATTAAATCAAAATATTCAAATGAAGCCGAAAACTTCCAGACAAATAATTACGAAGTTTAATCGTTTTACTATCTCCCCGCACCGACGTCTTTTGAGCTTAGTAACAAAAGTATTTAAAACAAAATTGCACATAAACGGGAAAATGGTTTCATTCCATGGTGCGGCGAGGTAGATAAATCTGGTAAACGACCACTTACAGTGTCAAGTTACCGCTGAATTACCAGCCTGAAGATGAGCTCCGGAATTTACGTATTTCAAATTATTTCACTAGCCATGTAATTAAATCCTACTACGTAACTATCGCGGAGTGAAACTGCACTATGGAATATGAGCAGCTGGATTTCAAGTTACGTAGAGCGTCGTCGGTAGGCAATCTGAAGTCTGCTGAAACATCTACATTAAGCCAACTAATACACGTAGAGGTAGAGGTGGTAGAGGTCTTAAGGTTTCTTATGTTGTGACTTAGTCTTGGGTACTTCCAAATTTCAACCGCCACAAATATTTTTTTTAATCTAAATAAACATTTTATAGCACCATAAAATTTTATTAAGCCCTCAACATGAAATTGGTAAGTAATTCAAAAGTTCAGCTGTTTATAAAACAATGCTATAGATATACCCACTACGCGTACATTTTAAACTACGTACGTTCATACTTGTGAGGGGAACCTGAGGTTTAATTACAAAAGTTTGCTCTGATTTGAAACAAAGGACTAACCGCGTCCATTCCATTACACACAGTGATAACACAGAATACATTGTTCAGAAAGTAAATTATAATATAAACAACTAGTTATATAAACCTGTATAATATAGCTATGCATTTTGCAGAAAATAAATATACAGATATTTTAAAAAAATGTGCAGTTTAAGTACCTTCTATAAAATTGTTTGCACGACCACAGAAATAACTTCGAATGATAGGCATTACTGTTACTTCGTTCATAAAAGTGAATTACATTATGATTGAAGATGTCAGAGTCACTTTACCCTCCTCAAAAGAAACTACGCAACTTCAGTAATTTAAATAAAACATGAAGCTCATAAGGAATATGCCACCGAAACAGAAGTACACTTGAACACCCTCTAGACTAACGTTATTGCTGTGACAGCACGACAATATGGGATACGCCACGACGCCATTAAGCCGTAGTAATAAAAGGGAATATCAGTTGCAAAACACTATGTAAACCTTTCGACTAAGAGTAAATGGTGTAGAGTTTCTTGGCGTCACCATGTGGCACACAATAATTTTTAGACGCTTTTGTTCTCAACAGTCGCTTTTATAAAGAATTTATTGTAGATAAAAAGATTTGTCTACAACGTGTAGAGTAACTTTATACTTCGTTAATGGGTGTTTGTCTATAAAAATAATTATTTTAACTTTTTTTCAGTATACGGATGAAACAAAAGTTTTTCTCTGAATAAAGATATTAATATGCACCAGTGACATTTCTAGTTTAATAATAATTTTAGGACCATTTTCGGTTTTCTATGATTATATTACTACTCAAAACGATGTGTTTAACGATATCGATAACGACATCGATTGTTTTAACGGTGTTAGAAAACAATTTTGTTAACTTATTATAACGGTAACAAGGTACAAGTGACGGATTATAACGAAAATAATTTAGACTAAGTACTTACTTAAAATGAAGTCAATTTATTATATATATAAATTAATAACGTGTCAAATACTGATTGATTACCACAGCTGTACATAAATTCCACGTATATTAAGAATCAATTTGTAAACGTACCCAAAAAACTCATTCGTAATAAAAATAAAAGGATTAGCCTTAATTTCTAAAAGTCTAAAAATAAATCATTAAATAGAAGATAATGAAGAGAAATGTGCTGCGAATAATTGGGGAAAATTGATGACCTCTGTAATGGATAATTAGTTATTTATTTAGTAGAAACTGGAAAGTTAATTGTCTTGTTAGATAGCTTTTATAGCAATGAAGTGAATAAATAATTACAGCAAGGTACTTCACGGACAATCGTGGACTCCTGCCTATCCCGACTTCACATCCCGGTAGGACATACATTAATATGACATTTTTTTTATTTAGGTGGTCTTCTTCTTAGCCTATGTTGTTAATAAATAAGAAACTGGTATGTACAATCATCAATAACACAACCTTTGCTTTCCATAGTCGTTTAGTTGTTAGTTGACCGCGGTTTATAACTATTATAACTGAAAAGTACGTAAATCAAACTATTAAACCCATATACACTAGTTGCCGAGATACTCCTGCCATCAACCTGTTAGCAGAAAGACCTGCAACTATTTTATCAGTATGGATACCAAGATGTCTGGTGTAGTAAATTTAGTCACATACTCGGATGGTATTGTAAGTTAGGATGCCCAAGCTCCATTAAGCGATCAATATGGCCACCTGTTACTCACTGCAAAATTGGAAATATGTAATCCAAGTATAGGATATGCACAAAAGATAGGTATTTTTTGGGAACAATTTCTCAGAAACTGAAAATAAATTCAATTCAATAAAGTTACAAGTGATATTATGAAGCACAGTTTTTCATGACATCTTGTGAATTATATCTTGGAATCAATGAAAGTTCTTTTACGTTTTGTTATCCTGTCACCGAACACAATCATTCGTTGATAGAGGGGTTCTATAAGTGTCTGTCCATTGCCCCGATAAAAATCCCGTTAGGGTACTTACAAAATAATTGCTTTAACAAGAACAATCCATAAAGCAAAAACAATAGCATACCACTTAAACTTTACTCAAAAGAAATCGATATCATACAACGATAAAGCCTTTTTCCGAGTCTGACAAGTTATCCACTCAGACTTTGCCTGTAACTGAACCACAAGGTAAGTAATTCAGAAACTTCCCAAGTCTAGTTAAAGTAAATAAACCTAAGAAGTAAACTGATGTGAGATTTCGAAAAGATAAAGTTTCGCAACAGTTTATATTACCTCGGCACGTTTAGGCTTTACCAACTTTTAAATTTGAGTGTCTAGTCTAGCAAGGAAAGTTTTACTCGAGCTTTGAATAATTATCTGGATTGTAAACTGTGATTTTTGCAATTTCATTTTCAAAAATGATCCAAGAATAGCTATACAACATGTATTATTATTAGCAGACGCATCCCAAATTAAAAATACATAAGACTTTATTTTCGTAGGCTTCCTGATAAAAATAGGAACCTTTTAATTTAAAAAGCAGCAGCAGGTTTTACATTAGAAATCTAATTCTTCGCTATGTCTTTTCTTCAAGACATATAATAATTTTTAAGTAGAAAAGATCTCTTTCTTCCTAGCATGAGACGCAAAGAATGAATGAGTGAAAGAAAAAGATGACAAAATTTCTACAGTAGGAAACGAATTTTCACGGGTTTGATATTTTATTGACTTTTACACATTTTTCCGACGGAATAGAAAGATATTACACCAAAATTACGTAATTTTTGTAAATCGTAAATAGTTTCAAGTTCGAGTCCTGGTCGTGGCTTTCATTTGTGTCATGAACACAAATGTTTATTCTCCGCTCTTGGTTGTTTATATTAATAAATGTATGTTTATTATTCAGAGTTACCCCACCCCCCAGTTCGCTGTGTAGTCATCCATAACACAAGCTCTGCTTACTGTGGGGTCATACAGTTGGTGTGCTTGTCTGAGAATTTGAAAGAAAAACGTCGTATCTATGTTAGGCCTCTGATTGGCAGTCGAAAAGCGTACAACGAATCTTATTTTTGGAAGCATGTAAAGTAAAAAACCTTTCCAAAAATTAAACACACTGAACAAAAACAACGAAGCTTATAAAAGAAAAACAGAAAAACATTCACTGAAACATCTAAAACAAGATGTTTCATCCAATCAAAAGCAATAAAATAAATAGCAGACAAACTATACTAGTAGACTATCATAAAAACTGGAACAAGGTCATTTCCAGTTGAACACGTTTCAATCACCAATACATATATTAGACACATTATTAGCTGCCTTTTAATCTGAAGTCGGGTAGTGCCCATTTGGACAAGCATCTGCATCTGACATCAAAGAGACATTACGCCCATAAAGCTGCCCAAACTACATAATATAGAGGGAGTTCCCAGTTTATTATGATCTCAATTTTGAGTAAGGTTTTGAATGATTTCTGTTCGGATTTAGTAAAAAAATATAATTTCAATTTGGTAGCTGTGTAAATG
The DNA here is from genome assembly GCA_923062675.1 of Marasmarcha lunaedactyla. NCBI lineage: Eukaryota > Metazoa > Arthropoda > Insecta > Lepidoptera > Pterophoridae > Marasmarcha > Marasmarcha lunaedactyla. The sequence goes on along the minus strand of OV281346.1, from coordinate 13,961,932 downwards.
TTTGTACGTTATAGAATTTTTTGATGAAAATATCGATTTTCGCTGCGACTGTCATCCTTTACGGATTCCCGATATTCAGTGGCGCTCAGTTTACGAACGTCACAGCCTAGCGTGTTAGCTCCGTAATACGGTTTTTTGGGTTTTTTACTCCCTCCGAGCGCTTTTGAAGTGATTTTGTCTTTGCGACTAAGTCTCTTAGTTTTTAAAGTGCTTGTGCTGTTATGCTTGTGCTGAGTGCTGTGTGTGCCCAGCGTAAAGTATTCTGGTTTTAGTACCAAAGATAGAGTAGTGGCTACCAACTTGTACTGATTCAACTCAAACTCAACTCAACTCGAACTCATTTATTTCACAGATTAATACAGATTATTGTTGATTCAGCCCTTTTATTTATTTATTTTCATTTGTACTATTTATTTATTTACTTTTCTATTTCTGGTTTATTCAACTATCATATATGTGTCTTTTGTGTACATTTGCCTCTTTTTGCCTGCGTATCCTTTTTATGATTTTATGTAGCTGCCTTCGGGGAACTACGGTTAACTTTTAGACCGCGGTAGCTATGGCTACAATGGAGGCAGGTATAGCGAAGGCTTTTAAGGCCAGCTTCCACATATTACTATCTTCAGAAAATGCGCTCAAACCCACTAAGAAACCTACAAAAAGCATCGCTCTAGCTCGCGCGCGTCCGTGGCATCGTTCAGCAATGCACTGTCGTAATCTTCTGTGGATTGCGATATCCTGGCTTCCACCCAAGACCTTGATCTAACGAGGATTCCACCGTCGTTGCCCAGCGACAAAAAAGGGCCAAGTCCTCCTTGCGCGTATCCTTTGAAGAATATCTTAGGAGATCGAACCCGAGCTCCTGTTTCAGGCATCAAGGGCCAGGGATTCCCGGTCATTTCAGTTCATCGTGTGTACGGCAAAAATCACAGGCCGTATAAGCAAGAAAAACAATTCAAAAACTATAGCGAAACTTTCTTCCCTTCAAGGTCCCTTTTAAACGTGGTATACCCCAGTGCCATAGACGCCAAGTATATGGCCATACGGCCAGGAGTGCAATGCCAAGCCTAGGTGCGTCAAGTGCCTGGGTGATCACGGCACTGCGGATTAGTAAGTCGATTGGCCACACTGCACATTACCTAGGTTGCCCCAGGACCCTAAAATCGAATCCCCAGAGGTTTCAGAGCACCAAGGTTCTACTCTCTACCCTCTGATCCTGCTGCAAAGCCCAGCCCACCACAAAAACCGCAGCGTCTACTACGCGACCTCCACGATCCTCCGCCGCCTTCCAAAGCAACGCCATCCAAAGCATGACCCATCGCATCGCTCACCCCTTCCAACCCCCTCCTCTTTCTCAGGTACAGCAGGGCAGGTAAGCACCTGCATGCTTGCGTTCTATTTCCCCGTCCAGAGGCCGGAGGGAGCCACTTTCTGACTTGACGCTTGTAAGCAATTATACCTCAAGATATGACATGGAGAAATCACCACTCTGCCTGGCTCGCAAACTACGAGTCACAAAGAGTGACTTTAAGGCATCGTGCTCCGTTTTTATCAAGCACCAGGTGCTTATCGCCAACGTGAAGAAAATTTAATGAATTAAACTTTAAATAGCTTCCTCTAAAATAAAACTGCGTCCCTCACTGTATGGTCTTAAACATGAGCGAGATAAGATTCACGAATTCGTTCAAGAATTTCTAATCGACATCTTACTTGTGCAGGAAAACTTCTTAAAACCCAGTCACAAGGACCTTAAAAAAACGAACTGCAATATCGTACGCAATCGGCTTACCGCTGATAAAGGCGGTACCCTCACCTATTATAAAAGGTATCTTCACTGTACATATACCTGTCGAACCCCCATAGCTCGAAAATTTCGAAGTTTTTTGTTCATGGCATCCATCTATCAACCACCAGACAAAACCATACTTCAAAGTGACCGTCAGGTGCAACTCGATATGGAGTCGCTAAACTGTGATGTACTGGGTCATCGGGAACCAACATACTTCCTTATAACACAAATCATCGTCCCGATATTTTCGATATAGCAATCCTACAAATTATTAACTCAACGGTACACTCAGTAGAAATCATCCACCATCTTACTAGTGACCTTTTCTTCACCACCGATTCTGTGGCAGTAGACGACCATTCCGAACAGTCAATTTAAAAAAAAAAAACTTATTAGTTTTTTGTTTCTTACTCCTTTCTGATTTTCATTTGTACGGTAGTTGAGTCATTCAAAACACATTGCTGATAATCTGTAATAATAGACCAATCAAAATAGACATTTCAGTTTACATTAATTCTTCCAGAGCTGGGCTTTTTGTACCTTTGATACTTTATTACTAGACACTAAAATTCTGCACTGATCCAACTTGTGCTAAAAATGTTATTCAAGGACAAATGTAAACATTTTTGTGTCTTAAAGTTCCCGATACATAGAAAGTATTATCGTAAAATTAGGTGTGAATAATTGATAGATACAGAAATGTCAAAAAAAATGTCTGACACTTTTTTCTTAGCACCATCATTTCTAAGACATTGTGATTTTAAAAGTTGAAGAAGTCATAGTGTTCGTAAACGCACATATTTCCTTACCACTAGTCGGATTATGATTTAAGACTATTTTTAACGTCGTATTTCTGGTAGGCGTGACCCATGGTCTTTAACGAATAAAAATCATATTGAAAAAATATTATTAATATATTTATTTATTTATTTATTAATCAAACTTACATCTATCATTACAGACAATGCCTAATGCGATATTGTAGAACATATTTGAGAAAAACAAACAGATAACACCTTACATCAGTTTAATTATTATAACAAAGATAACAATAAACAGCCCTTGTGAACTCACTCAGTGTGCACTAAAACAGATCTATGTGGTCTGACACGGCATTAAGTAGTCGCAGCGCGCGCGTACAAGGCGCGTCGTACAGCAAGTTGGTGCGCGCGCGCCCCACCAACAGCGGCGGCGTGTCGTGCTCTCGTTAGGAACGTACAACTGAATCTGTTGTAAAACTCGCTGGTTATGTATACTACTACGAGTCCATCGAATCGGCGAGTACATACTCGACGGCTTCTATCCGAAAAATAAGAAAACGATCGCAGTTTTCTTTGACGTAGCCAAGGCTTTCGGCTTTCGAAGCGGTCTCGTTTATAAACTCTACAAAATAGGCTTACCGTCTCGCCTAGTTAGGATAATCGCGTCGTTTCTCAAAAACCCCAAGTTTCGTTTCAAACATGAAGGCACGGTTTCCGCGCCTCGTCCCATAAAGGCTGGAGTCCCTTAAGGCTCAGTCCTCGCCCCTGTGTTGTATACCGTGTACACTAACGACATTCTCATTCCGCCGAAAGACGTCGAACTCGCCCTCTTTGCCGACGACACACCAAAACACCCTTTACACCAAAGGCCAAAGTGTCCCGGGTCTCACCACCAGATTCCAAAAGGCTGTAAACGCCCTCGGTGCATGGTTTCAAAAATGGCATATCGATGTGAACCCAGACAAGAGTTCTGTGGTTTACTTCGACTGCAAACAACGTCATGTCGCTGACAATCTGCACGTTCGAATGTTAGGTACACGCATCCCCTGGAAGCGCACTACCAAATACTTAGGCGTCACCTTAGACCAGACGCTTTCTTTCAAGCCACACGTCGATACAGTAACGAAACTCGCCCGTTTTTACTTAGGCCGCTTATATAGTATGTTAGGTAGAAAAAGTAAAATGTCGTTCAGAAACAAACGTACGCTTTATAAGGTCTGCGTTAGACTAGTCATGACATATGCTTCGCCAGTCTTTGCCCACGCCAAGCTCTCCGTCCTGCAAAAAATGCAGGTAGTTCAAAATCTCTTCTGCCGCAGGGCCACAGACGCACCGTGGTACATGCGTAACGCGGACCTGCACAGAGATCTTGAACTACCTACAGTGCAACAGCACCTCAAAACACTCTCAGAATCGTTCTTCAAACGCGCCGAATCCCATCCCAATCCTCTAGTTCGAGATTCAGTCTCATATGCTGCTCCTGTCTTAGATTCGAAATTCAAAGTCGCTAGACCGAGAAACGTGCACACGAACGTAGCGACGCAGCTGACGCTAGATCTCTTAGCCTTTCAGGCCGCAACTTCTAATTCTAACGTAAATTCTAATTCTAACGTAAATCCGAACTAATGCAATTTTATTTTTCAATTTTTAATGTTTTTAATTTACTTTTCATTTTGAGCACCTTCAGTGCTATGTATTCACTTTCAGTGCTTTGAGCACCATCAGTGCTATGTAAATCCCAGCGGGTGACTCCTTCTGGGCCCCGCTAGCGCGGCCTCTTTCTCCAATTGGCCGTCGCTCAGATGAAGGCTGAGTAGCAAAAAAATTGCACGAGCCGACAGGGGGATTTTTAGTGGGTATGGTTCTGGTAGGCGTCTGGACGAGTCCCAAATAACTCCGATCGCGCGCGCGGAGTATGCGTCAGAGCATTTTGTATCCTCCTCCCTTCCCGTGGAGGGGAACAAAAAAAAATCCTACTACACAGTCTCGGTTTGCGTGCGGATTCGTTCGCACGTCAATCGCAGACGCTTTTTCCGCTCTCTAGTCCCCGCATTAGTTGAGCACCCCAAATTTCACGGGTCGTTTTCACGACTAAGGTGTTCGTACCGTATTTCCTAAATTTCACAGAATATTCCTAAATTTCATAGAACCGTTTTCCGTTCCGACGTTCCAGGTGTTACTTCGTGCAGTAAGTTCGCCGTGATCAAGACTTCGTGGACTGGTGGATACGCATAACGGTGCCATATCCTCCCTATAATCCCTCCTAGATATTGCGCAGCAATTTGCAGAAGGCATCGCCGCTTTAGGCTCTCCCCCCGACGCCAATGTAATAGCTGAATTACTTGGTCATTTTCTCCCCCTACTCGCCAACGTGGCTCCACAGGCCCCTCAGGCCCAGGCTTTTGCAGGCCCCACCGCTGCCTCACAGCACCCCCAATTCTTCGGCCTCCTCAATGGAGGTCGATACTACCTCGGCCTCATCCGCCGCCCGCCCCTCCAAGCGCACTGCGTTTAGCAGCAGCGCCGAGTCCGCTTCCCAAGCCGACACTCTCACCTCCCCTGAACCCACCGTTAGCTTCACGCTGGTGGAACGCCGCTCCAAAAGAAGCAAGAAAGCGCTGGTGTCGCCGACACCCCGTCCCCTCCCTAATGTCGCTCAAAGTGACCCTTCCCGCCGGCCAAGCCGCCGCTACCACAAAGCCAGCCTCGCGCTGCGCTCCCGTCCTCGCGAAAGCGAAGACCCCTCCCCCCGTGTTCCTACGGGATAAGGCCAACTGGCCTCAAGTTTCAAACTTTTGCCGCGAGCAAAAAATGTACTACGTGCAGGCCACTAACATGACAGAGGCCGTCAAAATCACTGTCCCCACAGTAGACGATTTCAGAGCGCTGGTACATCTACTCACCCAAAGGCATATCGCCTATCATACTTACGCTCCACCAGAAGAGCGTGAGACAAAAGCCATCCTACGGGGAGTCCCGTTCGAGTTCTCGAACGAGATCATCCTAGAGGATATTAAAGCTCAAGGCTTTCCCGCCGAGGCTGTGCACAAGATGCACAGCAAAAACAGCCGCCGTTTTCCCTTGGCCTTGGTCATACTGACCAACTCGCCTAAGTCGCGAGAGTTCTTCCGCGAGGCCCGCACTATCTGCGGCCTCTCCGGAATATCCGTTGAAACGCCACATCGCCGTGGCTATCCCGGGCAGTGCCACAGGTGCCAACTATACGGGCACGCGGCGCTTAACTGTACCGCCAGCCCCAGGTGCGTAAAGTGCCTGGAGCCGCAATTCACGAAAGAGTGCAACCGCACTCCAGAGTGGACATCTCCTCCTTCGTGTGTGCGGTGCGGCCAGTCCGGCCACACAGCTAATTACAGGGGCTGCCCTCGTGCACCCAGAACCATCCGACATACTAATAAGAGGGCGGACCTCAGACAGGCCCCGCCCCTTCTTAGTAATACGAATTTCCCGCCGCTGCGCCACCGGGATTACCCGGCAGCAAAGCCCGCCCAGCCCACGCCCACTCCAGTGCTCACTTGCAGACAGCGTCCGGCTGCACCCACCCACCCTGCTCCATCAGCAGGCCCACTGGCTGATGACCTACAACTGATTTTCGACACAATGCAGGGGGTAGATATGTCACAAATATCACAGTGCGCAGGCAAACTGCGCGCTGCCCGTACTCCTAGAGACCGTCTGATGGTAATCATCCAGTACGAATCTCTATTAAAAACATTATAAATAGTCTTATAATGAATACACCTCTTAGCGCCACGACTGGTCCCACGAAACCCAGGGGTTTATCCCTGATCTCATTTAACACCCGCGGTCTAATCGACCAAATTCCGGAGCTCAAACTGTTCATTAAGAACATACAGCCCGAGTAAATCCTTGTTCAAGAGACATTCTTAACACACCAGGGGTCTCACCATTCCTAAATACTCTCTTGTGCGTGATGACAGGCCCGCACCGGTCCAACGAGGAGGCACTGCCATATACTACAAGAGAAGTATTCACTATTCTCCGATTCCTACGCCTCCACTCACCAACATGGAGGCCACAGTATGTAGGCTGGCTATGACAGGTCACAGGACCATAGTCTTGGCCTCAGTCTATATACCTAGTGGTACACCGCCCCTTCGTAGTGACTTTGAGGCCTTACTCAAACTAGGGCAATCAGTCATTATGTTCGGCGATTTTAATTGCAAACATACTGACTGGACGTGCTTGTCGACCAACACCAGTGGTGTTAAATTACTAGACATCACGAAGTCACTCGATCTTGACGTCATTTCCCCGGTCACACCGACACATTACCCGGACAACCCGCTTCATTCCCCTGATATCCTTGACTTTGCCATCGTCAAGGGTATCAATCTCGACCTTAAGACCATACAGCCGCTAGACGACTTAGGCTCAGACCACCGTCCGGTGTCTCTAATATTAGGACCCCAAAACGACCCTCCTGCTCCGAAAACCTATACCAATTGGGAAGGTTTCAAGCACACCCTGTCGTTTGCAAAGACTCCCATCCAGTCACCGCTGACCCCATAACAGTGTCTAATGATGAGATTCTCTTCCTCACCAGGAGACAGAAATCCAAGAAGGCCCCGGGTGCGGATGGAATTTCCAACCATGCACTTAAACAGCTGCCCCGGCAGGTGCTTACCTTACTTGCGATTATTTTCAATGCTTGCTTCGACCTAAGCTACTTTCCAAAAACTTGGAAGGAAGCTACAGTCATAGGCATTCCCAAGCCGGGTAAACCTTTGAATATCCCGGCTAATCACAGACCCATCAGCCTACTCAAAGCCATGGCTTAAATTCTTGAGAGAGTCATACTCGCTCGAATGAAGGACCACCTGTTCCCAGCGGACGGTGACCCCCTCATTATCCCCCACCAATTCGGCTTTCGAGCCAAACACTTTGTGCCCTCAGCAAGTCCATCGAATCGTCGAGTACATACTCGACGGCTTCTACCCTAGACGACTGAAAACAGTCGCGGTTTTCTTTGACGTAGCCAAGGCTTTTGACAAAGTCTGGCACACAGGTCTCATTTACAAGCTTCACAACACAGGCTTGCCCGACCGACTAGTCAAACTAGTCGGCTCCTACCTTAAAGATCGCACCTTTTCTTTTAAACACGAAGGTACGCTCTCCACCCCCCGCCCCCTGAAGGCGGGCGTCCCTCAGGGCTCGGTACTCGCCCCGCTATTATACTCGATATACACTAATGACATACCTATTCCGTCTAAAGGCGTTCAACTCTCCCTCTTTGCCGACGACACTGCCCTATACGTCAAGGGCGTGCACGTCGACACACTCATCACCAAACTCCTAAAGGCCGTAAATTACCTCGTAGCCTGGTTTAAAAAATGGCGTATCGATGTAAATCCAGAGAAAAGCTCTGCGATGCGCTTCGACCACAAACGCCGTCGTCCCTACGACCCCTATATCCGAATGCTAGGTAAGCCCATCCCGTGGGCACAAACCATCAAGTACCTAGGCGTAACGCTCGATCATACGCTTTCACTCCGACCTCACATACTTCGAGTTACCAAACTCGCCCGTCTGTACATGGGCCGCCTTAACAGTATGTTAGGCCGGCACAGTAAAATGTCTCTTAGGAACGAGCGAACGCTTTTTAAGGTTTGCGTGAGACCAGTCATGACGTACGCCGCCCCAATCTTTGCACATGCTAAACCCTCCAACATGTATAAACTACAGGTAGTCCAGAATCTCTTCAGCCGCCGGGCCACGGACGCTCCGTGGTACGTGCGAAACGCAGACCTGCACAGAGATCTCGAACTGCCTACTATACAACAACACCTTAGGACGCTCTCCACCGCTTTTTTTAAGCGATCCGAAGAGCACCCTAACCCCCTTATACGCGAGTCAGTAGCTTATACTGCTCCGTCCATGCCGTCGAGGTACAAAGTCCGTAGACCGAGAAATGCACTCTCGGATCCCCCCGATCAACTTTCGGCTAATCTGGACCAGCTTAAGGCTGCCCAGGCCGTACAATCATCAATATAAAAGTCATTTGCACCTTAAGTGATTAGAATTCTCAGCGGGTGACCCGTTAGCGGGTCCCTGCTTGCGCACCCACCTTCCTACCCGGGTGTCGCTCCGATGAAGGCTGACAGCATTCCCATGCTACAGCCGTTAAGGTGGTTTTTAGTGGGTAGGTGCCACTTTGGTGAGTCCCACATCACCCCGCAGACGGCTGCGGTGGTATTCATGACGAATCTTCCACCTCCCTCCCGAGAGGGTGCTTCGGCAGCAAAAAAAAAATCCTACTACTACTTTCTACTTTCTATCTATACTTCTTTGAAGACGTAAGTAGCAAGTGCCATTTCCCTTCGCACCTCTAATTTGTAGTAGCCCACCATACCTAGCAAAAAATCAGTTGGATAAAGCAGTGGATAGCCTGGGTAAACACCGTACTGTTTTTTATATAAAAATCTTACGAATTTATTCAGCATGCGCTCAACCATCAATTTGTATTTAGTCTCATACGGAGACAAAATTGCAGCGTTACATTCCAAATGGCTCCTAACCAATGCGTCAAACAACGCTCTCAAAGCTCCGACATTTGTAAAGTTATACGTGAAACGTAATATAAAGACTAGGTTACGGTATGCTTTTTTGCACACGTTATTAATATGCTTCCTAAAACATACATCGGATGTAAAAGTTACCCCAAGGTCTATAGTTTCCAAGAATCTATGCAGAGGCAGTCCTTCAATGTGGTAATGGTGAAGATGTAGTGTACGAGATCGACTAAATGATAAGACGGAGCATTTCGCGGCATTAAAATATATTTTTTTTTCTTTACACCACTTTACGACAGTGTCAATGCTTTGTTGAAAGAGTTCACAATCCGTTTCATGTTTTATTTTACTAACTAATTTTAGGTCATCGGCAAAGAGTATCGGTGAAGAAATAACTATAACTATAACTTTTGGTAAATCATTTACCATTATAATAAACATTAATGGCCCTAAGTTACTACCTTGGTTCACACCAGATCTCGTGTAGTATGGTTCCGAAAGGCATCTACCACAGTCTACATATTGACGTCTATCCCGCAGGTAGCAAGAAAAAAATGTTAAAGTGCGCGGAGTGCAACCTACGTTAGCCAGCTTTAAGAGAAGGTGGTCATTATCCACGGTGTCAAATGCTTTCTTAGTCAAAATATGCCACATCGACTTGCGCTCCTGCGTCTACGGATGGTACTAAATGTGTCATCAGCTCTAAAAGGTTACCCGTTGTCCCCCTTCCAGGACGGAAGCAATGTTGTGCATCCGACAGCTGAGCACTTATTTGTGGGTAAATACTACTGTGAATTGCCGCTTCAAACACCTTCGCAGGAGTACAAAGTACTGCTACAGGTCTGTAATCACTGGGAGTAGTACCCCCGGTGCCTTTAGGTACGGAAACCACTCGCGTCAGCATCCAAAGATCTGTCCAATCATCCAAAGAAATGTTGCGTTCTCGAGACAATAATTAAATATATATAGTAATGGTTTAACAAAAATTTCCTTACAATCTTTGAAAATAAAAGTTGGAATGCCATCTGGGCCAGCTGATCGTTTGGCTGGTAATCGGGCGAGCGCACGCGTTACATCGACAAGCCCTAACCGTGTGACATGCGTCCTGGCGCTCATATGCTCGACCGCTGAGAAGCTCACCATATCTACATTCAGCAACGCCGGTTCTTGATTGCACACAGACTGAAAGAACAAAGCGAACTCCGCGGCACATTCTTGTTCGGATAAAACACGCCCGTCCTTTAATATAGTTTTATTATTGACGCTAGTTCTCCTAGATCTTACGTAATCCCAAAACGCTTTCGGGTCGGTTGACAGATGTGCCTGCACTCGGTCGCGGTACGCGTCGTGTGCCCGCTGCGAATCGGCTTTTACTATCGCCCTAAGTCGAGCAAATTCTACATAGTCACTGCGTAATTTACTAGACTTACATTTCTTATGAAGTATGTGTTTATGTTTTATATGCTTAATAATATCTTTAGTGTACCACACCGGATATGACCTACTATCAGTCTTACGGGTCTTTTTTAGCGGAACGCATACAAAGAAAACTTCATAAGTTTTGTTATAAAAAAATAATTATATATCGTCAAGACCATTTAAATTATATATTTTACTTCAGTCAATTTCAGTGAATAATTTATATAAGAGCTTAAAATTAGCCTTATTGAAATTCCACCGTTTACCAAACATCGGAGTCTGAGAACGCTGAGTACGCTCAGACACAGTCGGAGCAGTACGTGGGGCGGGCGGCGGCGGCGGCGGGGTGGTGACGGCCGCGGTGGCGGCGGGGTGGTGACGGCCGCGGTGGCGCGCGGCCCCCGAGCCCGCAGCGCACTGCAAGCGGCGTATGGTACACGTCGACGGGCTCCAGCGCCTCGCCAGCCCCGCTTACCGACACCGACACCTGATCGCAACCGCACAATACAAAATCCAACTGCCTGTCTTTACAATTAGGAACCGCGTTACACTGAGTCAGCTCACAGAAACTCATAAAATATTCAAAATAAACACAAATTTTATTGCTGCATAAAAAAATTCAAATCTCCTAATATCACAAAGTTATTTTTATATTTAACACATATCTATCCTAATAAATTAAACAACAACATATATTCATTATCTTCTGTCTTGGGTGGGATATAAACTATACAGCATATAAATAAAAACCTATACTGATATACACAGCTCCACAAAGTAATTCAAACCTTTTATTTTGTTCCCCGCCACGGGAAGAGCGGGAGGATAAAAAATGCTCTGACGCATACTCTGAAGCGCGCGATCCAGAGTTATGTGGGACTCGTCCCAACGCCTACCAGAACCACTACCCACTAAAAAACCCCCTGTCGGCTCGTGCACTTTTGCCACTCAGCCTTCATCTGAGCGACGGCCAATTGGAGAAAGAGGCCGCGCTAGTGGAACCCAGAAAGGGTCACCCACTGTGATTTACATAGCACTGAAGGTGCTCAAAGCACTGAAGGTGAATACATAGCACTGAAGGTGCTCAAAATGAAAAGTAACTAATTAAAAACATTAAAATTGAAAAATAAAATTGCATTAATTCGGATTTACGTTAGAATTAAAATTTACGTTAGAATTAGAATTTGCGGCCTGAAGGGCTTCGAGATCTAAAGTTAATTGCGTGGGTTCGCCAGTGTGCGCGTTTCTCGGTCTAGCGACTTTGAATTCCGAATCTAAGACAGGAGCAGTATATGAGACTGAATTTTGAATTAAAAGATTGGGATGGGATTCGGCGCGTTTGAAGAACGGTTCTGAGAGTGTTTTTAGGTGCTGTTGTACTGTAGGTAGTTCAAGATTTCTGTGCAAGTCCGCGTTGCGCACGTACCAAGGTGCGTTTGTGGCCCTGCAGCAGAAGAGGCTTTGAACTACCTGCAGTTTGTGCAGGACGGAGGGTTTGGCGTGGGTAAAGACTGGCGATGCATATGTCATGACTGGTCTAACGCAGACCTTATAAAGCGTACGTTTGTTTCTGAAGGACATTTTACTTTTTCTACCTAACATACTGTAAAACCGGCCTAGGTAAAAACGTGCGAGTTTCGTTACTCTATCGACGTGAGGGTTGAAAGAAAGCGTCTGGTCTAAGGTGACGCCTAAATATTTGGTAGTGCGCTTCCAGGGGATGGGAGTGCCTTGCATTCTAACTTGGAGATTGTCGGCGATACGACTGCGTTTGTAGTCGAAGTAAACCGCAGAGCTCTTCTCTGGGTTCACATCGATACGCCATTTTCGAAACCATGCACCGAGGGCATTTACAGCCTTTTGGAGTCTGGTAGTGAGTCCCGGGACTCTGCGGCCTTTGGTGTAAAGGGCAGTGTCGTCGGCAAAGAGGGCGAGTTCGACGCCTTTCGACGGGACGGGGATATCGTTAGTGTACACGGTGTACAATAGAGGGGCGATGACTGAGCCTTGAGGGACTCCAGCCTTTATGAGACGGGGCGCGGAAATCGTGCCTTCGTGTTAAATCGAAGAAGGTCTTTAAGAAACGACGCGATTATTCTAACTAGTCGATCCGGTAAGCCTATTTTGTAGAGTTTATAAACGAGGCCGCTGTGCCAGACTTTATCGAAAGCCTTGGCTACGTCAAAGAAAAGTGCGATAGTTTGAAAACGCCGCGGGTAGAAACCTTCGAGTATGTACTCGACGATTCGATGGACTTGCTGAGGGCAGGAGTGCTTAGCGCGAAAGCCGAACTGATGGGGAATTATGAGAGGATCGCCATCCGTTGGAAACAGATGGTTCCGCATTCGAGAGAGTATGACTCTCTCGAGAAGTTTAGACATTGCCTTGAGGAGGCTGATGGGTCTGTGATTAGCCGGGATATTCAGAGGTTTACCCGGCTTGGGAATGCCTATGACTGTCGCTTCTTTCCAAGCTTTTGGAAAGTAGCTAAGGTCTAAGCAGGCATTGAAAATGATAGCTAACAAGGTAAGCACCTGTTGAGGCAGGTGCGTAAGTGCGTGGTTGGAAATACCATCCGCACCCGGAGCTTTTTTGGACTTTTGACTTTTGATGAGAAGCGAGATTTCATCATTAGAGACTGTAACGGGGTCGGCGATGATGGGGAGAGAGTCTCTACGGAGAACTTCGTCCTCCACCGCTTTGATGTGAGAGGGAATCGCGGGTTGCGTGCTGGGCGAGCATTGAGACGCAACGCTGTCAGCGAAGCATTCGGCTTTCTCTTCGTCTTCGAAGGCGATAGAGCCATCGGGACGAGTGAGAGGAGGGACGTGAGAGGTGGCGTCTACGCGTAAGGCTCGGGCCATACTATAATACGCTTGGTGGGATGGGGAGATATTCGCCATGAGATCGTTCATCTGAGCGTCTCGGAGTTCCGCGAGGCAAGATCTAAGTTTGCGTTGTAGCTGATTCGCAGCTGTTCTATAGGCGGGCGTGGGATATTTCTTGGCTCTCTGGAGAGCCGCGTTTAATAAGATTAATTCAAACCTGTGATTATCTATATTCATATTGTCCGGTAACATCACGCGCCGTAGCTCGTACCGCGGCGTTGCTGCTATAAGTACGCCTCCCTGCTTTCGCCCGCCCGCCCGATCGCAACGTAATGTTTGATATCCGGGAAGTAAAAACTCCTCATTTTGTATTAATTAATTGAGTCCAGTTTCTGTTATGGCGAATAAATCGTTTTCAGAATATTCTAGGAGACATAAAAATGTAGTAGTTTTTGTTCGAAGTCCTCTCACATTTTGATACAGGATATTAATGTTTCTATTGATTTTACTTATGTTAGGGTTTGGTTGGTCGACGAAACCAAATCCACTCACTGAATTCTACGTTAACCGGCCAGACCTCCGGATTACACAGTTTTTCAAAGTTGCTTATAGATATTCCAATTCTAAATGACGCGTAACCTCTTTCAGTTTTTTAGTTAATCTTTCAATATCAATCTCCGACTCGCTTCCTAGTATTTTTGATTTGAAGATGTATGATGGCTAGAAGATGATTGGTTAGAAATTTCCAAGGCCTTCATCGATGTTAAGGCCTGTGCCTCAACATAGATGTTTAAAGTAATGTTAAATTGATAAATGTTTTAAAGTAGTAGTTTGAGATGGTTAAAGGGAAACACGACTGTTTCGGACGAGTTGTTTAATGTTAATGAAAATCACAATTACAAAATAATAAAATAAATAATTTGTCGCGTGTTTGCGTAGGTAAGCGGTGTTCGGTTACACCGAACATATTCCCCACCAGCATAAGATGAGACGGATTCGCAGCCGGATGCCTAAAGATGCCACTAGTCTTCTCTGAACACCAATTTCCGGAACACTGGTTCTTTGTTTTCAGTTTTTATTTCTTTCATTTCCACTTCCTCTTGGGATGTACTTCCTCCAGCTGTTTCCTTAACTGTTGAGTTGGCCTTCCAAGTTCTTCTCGCGCGGCGGCAGCTCAATATCACGAAGGTAAGTATAAGAACGCTGACTATTGCGTATATTATAGTGTAATGATGAATGTCATGAGGCGAGATTTTTTGTTCATTCTCATAAGTCTCGCTTGCTTTCAGTTCTTTTATCTTAGACTCAATCTCTCTGTGTAATTGAGTCTGTTCTGAGTGTGTTTTATTGGATAACGAATATTTGTCGATGGTAATATTGATTATGTGACTTATGGGAGCCACTTCCGCCTTTTCAATATCGAACATAATATCTAATCGACTCAAGTGGCGTTTATGTCCATAAATCGTAAAATCCGTAGTTTTGATAATGCAATTCTCTTCTAATGAAATAATATTCGCAGCGATCAGCTGGTGAGCTGTAACTCGATCTCCACATATTGTACGTAAGTAACATTCCGAGCAACAATAATAAAAATAGGTATTTGTCTTCATTAAGCTGCTCCACTTGTTTTTGCACGCGGCGATGCTTGTTTTGCAGTTATTATTTTCATCCAGGACGCACAGATTCTTGTCTGATTTATATCTGTAAATAGGATGTTGAGGATTGCACATGTATGTTGAAGAGTCTCGTATTATGCATTTTTGTAAGTTATCTATCGTTAATGAGAGGTAATTATCTTTCTGTAAATTAATTGCAATATATTCTGAAGTTGATACGATAGAATATGTTTTTTCTTCGTGGGTTTGAGGTATCGCAATTACGTGATATAAATCGTAGGTATCTCTGCTAATCAAGGGAATTTTCACTTCAAATATAAAATAGTTTTTAGTCATTCTTGCCTTGATTTTTAATAATTTGTAGATAGATTGAATTTCACTGTAGATATTTTCAATAGGTAATATAATGTCTGAAGATAATAATCCTGAAATTATGTTTAACTGTTCTTGAAGTTGTTTTGGCGTTAATAAGTGCAGATTAAATCGACCTTGATAAACATCTGTAACTGTGTCCAAGAGCATACTTTGGACAGTTTTTAAGTTTTGAAGTATGCTGATTGCTGAGATAGCAGATATTGTAAAGTCTTGTTCCTTGTTTATTTCCTTGTATGCATTCTCTAATGTCTTTACCGATGAATCCAAGCTGTTTAGGTGTAAGCTTTGGTTTTCATGTAATTTTGTGATAATATCAATCTCTTGGGAATTCGATATTAATGTTGTAAAAAATAATATTGCCATTGTTATGTTGTACAAGGTAGAGTTAGGTTTTTTAGTTCTTCGTTTTTCTTGGGTATTTTCGTTTTTGATTTCGATTTCTTTTTCAGGTGCAGGTTGCAGCGGCAACACAGAAAGTTTGACGATAGGGCGTTTCAGGTATCCGTTTGCAGTTTTCAGGGTAACGACGCGCGTGTATCCATCACGACCCGGGTGCAGCTCGACCACGCGGGCCATGGGCCACCTTCCAGGAGGTAAGTGTTCATCTTGTATTGTTACTAAATCACCGACTTGTATGCCCTTTTGCGGTTGTAACCACTTTATTCTTGCGGTGAGTTGCGTCAAGTATTCTGCCTTCCACCTCCTCCAGATTTGTTTAAACGTTTCGTTCGTTAGATGCCATCTGGTTCTAGCATCTTCTGCTGTTTCTATGACTGTTACATCTGCTCTACCGTACATGAAGTGCGCTGGTGTTAAGTAATCTAAATCATTGATATCCTCGGTGAGCGCACACAAGGGCCTGGAGTTTAAGCAGGCTTCAAGCTGAGCAAGTATTGTAGAATATTCTTCAAATGTTAAGCGCTGTTCTCCTATTACTCTTTTTAGGTGATACTTCAAACTTCGTACTGCTCGTTCCCATAAGCCTCCAGCACTAGGCCATGAGGGTGCATTGAAGTGCCACTGTATGTTCATGGATGATAAAGTGTCCATGAAATGATCGTCGTAAGTTTGTTTCAATTTCTCGTATTCTTCTTGTAGATTTCTGTTGGCACCGACAAAGTTGGTTCCACAGTCACTGTATAAGTGATGTGGGGCTCCACGACGGGCTGACATTCTTCGCAGGGCCGCCAGAAATGCCGAGCTTGTTAAATCTGTCACTAGTTCCAAGTGTATGGCCTTTGTAACCATACAAATAAACAGGGCTACATAACCTTTCAGGGTTCTTGCGTTTCTTGTTTTGTTAGCTTTGATTTCAACGAATCCGGTGTAGTCTATCCCGGTGTGGAAGAAAGGAGGAGCAGGCTCCACACGAGCGGCGGGCAGGTCCCCCATGATTTGGTGTTCTTTGTTTGGATTGTTTTATCTACAGGTAATACAGTTTCGTAATCGTTTCTTTACAGCGTTGTTTCCCCCAGGAATCCAGTATTGTTGCCGAAGGCACGCCATGGAGAGACGTGGACCTCCGTGGAAGGTAAGTAGGTGGGCTTCATCTATTAGTAAATCGGCGAGTCTGCTGTCCCGAGGTATTATTTTTGGATGCTTCATTTCCATGTTTAATGACGAATTTTCTAATCTTCCTCCGACCCGTAAAATTCCAAGATGGTCAATGAACGGATTCAAATTTAATATTTTGCTATTCGAGTTAATAGTTTTATGTTTGTTAAAATGCATAATTTCCGTTCTAAATTCATTTTGTTGCACGTTCTTTATAATAAGCAATTTTGCGGCCGACATTTCTTGTAATGTGAGATAGCTTGGTAATTGTTTACGCTTAGGTACAAATGTTCTTAATAACCAGGCTACAATTCTTGTAACTTTATTGAATGAACTAAATTTATTCAATAATTGATAAATTATATTATCTTTTTGTTTCTGTATTACGTTTGTTTGTTTCAATCTGATTTCTTCATTCGTAGTGTATGTTATTTTTGATTGCATTTGTTCTTCGTTAAACGTCGACAGCCAGGCGGGGCCCTGCCACCATAAGAAGTTATTTTTCAATTGATTCGCATACAAGCCGCGGCTCGCGGCGTCAGCCGGGTTTTCGTTCGATTTTACATAGTGCCATCGATCTTTTGATATTGTATCGCATATTGTTTTTACTCTGTTAGCAACAAATGGCTTCCACCGGGAACTCTCTCCTTGTAGCCAGCCAAGAACAACCATAGAGTCCGTCCAGCCATAGATTTCTAGTTGATGTTGAGTTAATGCTTCCTTGATTTTATTAATAAGTTTTGATAGTAAGTATGCTCCACTTAACTCTAGTCTGGGTAATGTTATAGCTTTCTTGTGGGGCACGAGCTTTGTTTTTGCGGCAACCAAGGTCAATCGTGTTTTATCTTTGATCCTGGCGTACACCACACACGCGTATGCGTGAATCGACGCGTCACAAAATCCATGTAATTCTATGATGTCATTCTTGTGACATAACAACCATCTAGGTATTTTGTATTCATTGATAGTTTGAAGTTCTGATTTTATGTTTAACCATTCTCGTTCTATTTCAGATGAAACTTGTTGGTCCCATTTTATATCTTCTTTCCACAGGCGTTGAAATAATAGTTTTAGTTTCATAGATAGTGGGGCCAGCCATCCTAAAGGGTCGAACAGTTTTGAAATATCCGACAGCAGGCTACGTTTTGTTAATTTTGAATTGTTTTCAGGAATGTTGTACTGGAAGGTGAAATTATCTGCGGTAGGATTCCAATATAACCCTAATGTTTTTGAATTATTTTCAGTTTTAAAGTTGAATATATTGTCTTGACTAGTACTGCGCTCCGACTTTACTTGTTCTAACAATTGTTTTTCGTTCGACGACCACTTTCTAAGATTAAAGCCGCCGGCCTTCATGAGTAAGTTTAGATCAGAGATAAGTTTCTTCCCTTCTTCTTTTGTGTCGGCGCCGTGTACAAGGTCATCCATATAAAATGCTGATTCCACGATTTTTGCAGCGTCAGGATAGTTTGATCGTTCATCAGATGCCAGCCTCCTCAATGTCATCATGGCTAAGAATGGTGCAGCCCGAGTTCCGTAGGTAACCGATGTTAAAGTATATGTTTTAATAGGTTGATTAGAATCTTCTCTCCAGAATATTTTTTGGTATCTTTGATCTTCGTCTTGCAGTAATATCATTCTAAAGAATTTTTCAACATCCGCAGTGAAGGCGTATTGGTATTGTCTCCATCTTAGTAGTAGTGTTTGTAAATCTATTTGTAAGTTTGGTCCCGCATACATGTAGTCATTTAAGCTGCAACCCTTGTTTGTTTTATGGGAAGCGTTAAACACTACACGATATTGGGTAGTTAATGAGTCGATGCGTTCTACACCATGATGAGGAAGAAAGTATTCTGGAGTTTGATTACAGGTGAATGGTTTCATATGTTGTAATATTTCATATTCCTTCGTGAATGATTTGTAGTCGTTTGATAGTTTAGGTATTTTGTTAAATTTCTTTTCCAGGCTTCTAAATTGCGCCAGGGCTGTTTGTTTCGAAGATCCCAGATCATTCTCGATATTTTCTTTCAGTGGTAACCTGACCTCGTAGCGACCATCCTCGTTTCTTCTTATTGTTTCGTTGTAAAAGTTAATGCATTGTTGTTCTTCCAGGGATAATTTTGATTGTTCGCTAATTTCTTCAATTTCCCAAAATTGTTTTATCTCATCCAGGTTATGTAGTATGACGTTGCATTGATAAGTTACTGTGCTTCCACATAGTAACCATCCAATTTTTGTTTGTTGTGCAATAGGCTGTGATAGGCCTTCTCCTTTGATGATGACGCCTTGCACTATTTGTGAGTAAATCTCAGCTCCCAAAAGTATGTCAACGGGGCGACTCACGTAGAACTCGGGATCGGCTAGAGCAATGTTTTCTATGAACGGCCAGTTTGGTTTGTTAAAGGTTTGGTTGGGTAAGTTACTTATTAAGTTGTTCATGATAATAACTTCCGTTTGAAAATTGAAGTCATTATGAATGGAATAACATTGTATGTGTAACATTCCTTTCCCGTTGTTTTCTCTTACTCCGACACCGAATACTGTTCCTTTGCATGGTTTCCTTTTTAATTTTAGTTGTTGCGCAGCTCGCTCCGTAATTAAGCTCACCTGCGAGCCCTGGTCGACTAGAGCTCTCATGTAGTGGTAAGTACCATCGTGACCTTTGATATTTAAAATTGCGGTTGATAATAGAACTTCGTTTTGTTGATTTTGTTCAGTTAAATTATTGTTAATTGTAGCGCTAGAAGACGGTGTATTCTGTTGTTCAATAAAGGCATCGTGTATCGTGGTGTTATGTTTCTTCATACATTTGCGGCATGTTTTCGTCGATTTACATTCATTTCCATTATGACTAAATAAGCAATTCTTGCAAACTCGGAGTTCTTTAATTAATTGTAATTTTTGTTCATTAGGTAATTCTAAAAATTTCTTGCAATTATAGAGCCCGTGTTCGTTTTTGCAGAGTGGACATTTTACAGTAATGATGTTATATGTTGATTTCGCATTTTTATTTCCTTTGTTCCAATTATTGTTTGAATTACTTGGATAATTTGAAAATTTTCCATTTGAAGTTGAAAGTAATTGATGTTTTACGAAATGTTGTTTAGGTTGTAGATTGTCACTTTTTCTGCATGCTGATTCTAATGCTGTGAATTTTCCTTCCAGAAACTCTAAAAATTCACTTAAAATAGGTAGTTCTCGGCGGTTCTTTAGGGAGTCGATATATTCCGTGTGGGTCTCGGTGTCTAATTTCTGATCTAAGATATGTACAATCAGAGGGTCCCAGGTTATTATATCCACGCCTAAGTTCTTGATTGCGTTGAGACGCTCTTGCGTAACATCATGCATGCGTTTTATTTGATTGACTGTTTGTTGTTTCATAGTAGGGAGGTCAAGAAGAATGTTTATATGTGAAGAGAATATTAGTTTCTTGTTATCGTAGCGATGTGTCAGTATTTCCCAGCATGTTGTGTAGTTATCGGAACTTATTGACAAATGTTGTATTAAACGTTCGGCTTCGCCTCGTATTTTACTCTTTAAAAATTGCATCTTCTGCGCGTTAGATAAACTCGGGTTATTATGTATAGCTTCCATAAATAAATCTTTAAATGACACCCAAGCGTTGTAGTTCCCGTTGAAAGTAGGAACTTCTAGAGTAGGCGTAGTTTTTTCTCTATGTTTTTGTGACCATATCCTGGATTTTATCGAACGTTTCAGAGTTTGATATTGATGTTCATAGTTGCTGAATAATTCTTCCATCTCTAGATTTTCTATGCCACTTAAATCACCCTCTATCTCCCAATGGAGGGAGTCTATTGTTTTCCAGCGGGATTCAAGTGACTTCAAAGTATCTTCAAATTCCCAGTTTTCTGTTATTTTGTCGATTTCAATGTAGTTCACAGTTCTTTGGAAAGCCTTGTAGTTGGCCGCCTGACGACGCAATTTTTCATCCAAGGCTCCGTTGATAACCGGAGTTTTGCTTCCTTCTTTTGCAGATTTTCCATAGCTACTCTTGTTTTCTTCGTTTGGCGATCCCTTAGAACCACCCGGGTTTGATGAGATGTATTGTTTTATGTATGTACATACTTCGAAGTAGAATTTCTCCGTGGACGAGAAGTGGTTTTCCTGGTAGTAAAGATGTTCTTGTTCTTCATTTTGTTTCAAAATTAAATGATTTGCACTGAAATCGCGAAACAAATTCGTGAGCTCCAGTAGTTTTGCGTTTGCTATTGCCTTTCTACGTTCGGTGTTTTCTTTCTTGAAGTTGTTAAATAGTTTTTCGATAGCTTCAATAAGCTCTGCTTGTTTGTTCAAAAGATGATCCATTGCTATTGTTGTAAAATATTGTTGTTGATCTCAAAATGTTCTTGAAAATGTTGTTGGTTAATGTTGTTGTTGTTGTTGGTTACTGGTCTATCTAATAGCACTCCAGGCAAGCTCACAAGTGTGATATAAGCACCTTCTCAATTCGCTGGGGAGGTCCGCTTGTGGAAGGCCAGCGAACCGATTGCTAACACACTCAAAACTCACCAAAAGCACTAAAGACGGCTCGAAGGACCATATGTTAAGGCCTGTGCCTCAACATAGATGTTTAAAGTAATGTTAAATTGATAAATGTTTTAAAGTAGTAGTTTGAGATGGTTAAAGGGAAACACGACTGTTTCGGACGAGTTGTTTAATGTTAATGAAAATCACAATTACAAAATAATAAAATAAATAATTTGTCGCGTGTTTGCGTAGGTAAGCGGTGTTCGGTTACACCGAACAATCGAAGTACTATCACCACGCACGGGTGTATCATCGGTCACCCTTATACGCTGAGTTATATTAATGCAAGATAGACACTTAAAAGTGCGCTTCAATTTTAATTGCCCTTCCTTAAACTCAGCACCGGTTATGTTAACATATTTATAGTGAAATCCCGATTTACATCCATTACATTTTATCAGGTCCCCAGTGTCAACTTTCTTATTACAATTCAAACAATTCATTGTCGAATTCAAGAAATACTAAACTGTGCGATAGAGACAGAGCGCGCAATCTACGCGCGAGTGAAAGAGAGAGCGCAACACCGCTTGTTCACGTTCAACTGTTTATTATCACCGCACTTTTACACACGTGAAATGTTTAAGAATCCTCATAATTAACACTGTTCTGCATATTCAACACTTGTACTAGCGTATTCAGTTCAATTATACATTGTTTACAACTGAAAACATCTATAATATCCAATTTAGAAAATAAATTAGCGGAGCGACACGACCGACACGAACCTCAGTCGACACGAGAGCAAATATGACTTTTACAGCCACATTTTTTCATACTATACTTTTTCGATTACAAAAAATGGTGTTCAGAAGGTTTTCCGACAAAGGTGGAAGGTCAAAAGTTCTTCAATAATTTTTTTATAAATTGTAATTTTGAATTATGTACAATTTAATTTTTTGAGGTTTTTAACAGGTTATAACTTCGTTACTGGTCAGCAAATCTAAAAAAAAGCAAATTTTGGTCTTAAATGTCTAGTTCTTATATTTTACTTCATAAATGTACGAAGGGCTTTGGAAAAATAATAACCATGCTTGATCCCGGAGTAACACTAACAAAACAAATAAAAAACAAAATCCAAAGTCTTCAAAACTGTCCACGGGTTTCAACATCTTTAATATTCAAATTTTAATAAACTTCAATAAAATACCAAAATGAGTAAATGTGCTAACAAGAACTATTGGTTCTGTTATTTATTTAAAGTTTACATTGATAATTCCCCTTTTTGGATAGTGGTGTGCGCCCAAAACATCGCCTGAGTTTTGCCATGGGACGGCTGTCTAACGGAGAACTATTTCAAACGATCGATTTCATACGACTATTGTATAATAAATTTTTAATTAAATTTAAGCTAGTACAAGGGTCAAAATGAAAGTCCTTAGAAAATCAAAAACTGATTAAACTAGATATTAGTTTTATTATATCTTTTGAAAATAGTGTCCATTCACGTCAAAACATCGCTGCATCCGATGGAACCACTGACAAAAACACTTTGCCCACTCCTCCTTAGGGGTTTCTTCGACGGCCTTTTGAAACGCAGCCACAGCTTCCGTGGCGTCCATAAAACGTTTTTCTTTTCGACTCGAACTCGAAGTTTTTCTTTTATTTTCGGGAATAACAAAAAATCGCAAGGTGGAGGTTGGGGCTATACGGTGGGTGCCCTAGTGATTCCACGTTTGACGTCACCAAATAGTCGCTCGTTCGCCTGGCGGTGTGCGACGACGAGGCGTTGTCGTGGTGAAGGAGGATCCTACTGCAAGGTTGTTTCTCCCGAACTTTTTCCAAGACAAGTGGCAAACAATTGTTAGTGTACCACTCCGCAGAAACTGTTTTTCGATCCTCTAAAACAAATGTCGCGAAATGATCTGCCCTTCCGAAGAACGAGGCCACCATCTTTTTTCCCACGCCTCGACCTCTCTTCGCTTTAGATGGCAACTCCTCGGAAGGAAACACCCACTGAGCAGACTGTCTTTTGGTTTCGGGATCATGACAGTATATCCAGCTCTTGTCACCCGTAAGTATGTCGAACACAGCATTTTAGTGACCTCTGTTAAATCTTTCAACCATTTCACGGCATCAATCAACAGACGTTTTTGGCCCTCGGTCAAATTATGAGGTATCCATAGGGCACAAAGCTTCCTGACCGCTAAATGTTCATGGAGCAATTTGTGCACTTGACTCATAATGATCCCTAAGGTTGTCCGATCTGCTGATAGGTCACTCTTTTGTCAGTCTGTATCATACGCCGCTAAACCAGACGTTATCTTCAGTCTTATTCGCCGTAGAAGGCCGTCCCTCACGCAGATCATCGGTGAGATTACTGCGACCTCGTTTAAACTCATTAAACTGCCAATCGTAGTCTATCATAACTTTCTTGTTGACTTATGACTTCAAAGTCATAAAAAATCATTGCACGAAAACTATCTCGTGTTAAATTCATACTGACGTGACAAAGACAATTTTCGATTTGCCGCCAAATGGTAAAACCAATGACAAATGAATGAAATACATACTCAATAGTATTGGCAAAGAGTTACATTTTCAAAATTTAAAATAATTTTATATTACATTATTTAGAAGTGGCCAATTCTGAGAACTTTCAGTTTGACCCTCAGATTAGCCTAGCAAGTTACGTAATAATGATATTAGTTGATTGCATTATTGTAATACTACTCATTTAGATATAAAATGATTTCATAAAATTAATTATGTAAAAGTTATTTTAAACAAAGTAATGAATTCTTATTTTACGCTTTCAATTCATACTACAAATTGATAAACATTAGTAAATTAAACACAAGGTTATGTATCGTGATGGTTCAGCACAGGCTGCGCAGCACTGGCTTCTGTCTCACAGATATGTTGTATATTTATAACAAAGATAAGGTACACATGACAAGTAGGGCTTGCAAACCGATTAACCGAATAACCGAAAAATCCGAATAACCGAGAGAATTAAAACTCGGTTTTTTTCTACAAAAAAACCGGGTATTTCGGGTTTTTCGGGTTTTTGTATCATGCTTGTTAAATTAAATCAAATCAAATTTGTTTGTACGAATATAGGGAAATACATAAGATGTGTTATAATGTTAACATAAATTGAGCTCGTGCCATATTCTACCATTGTGGCATGTACATAAGTAGTATTACACAGTCATTTTTAGTATGTCTAGAAGCATGTCATTTTACACAGATATATTTTAATTTATTTATTTACAGATAGTTACTTTTACACTAAGTCATTTAACAATTTATTTATTGCTCCAAACATGATAAATAGTCATAATACAATTGATTTTGTTTTTACCTACATTCTTTGTCATTGATATAATCGAGTACAGTAAAAACTATTTCTTAGTTCTTTCTTCATCTGTTCTTAGTTATTATAATTAATTTTTTTAATGGATTTTGGTAATAATTATATATATTTGGGGCCATCCCGAAGAGACTTTCAGCAAACAATGCGGTACTCCGAGGTAGAGCGCAAATAGTATCCTTGTGTCTTCTACTATTTAGTTTTTCAAACAAGTTGAGATTCTTTTTTACAAATAGGGCTGTTTCAAGTATATAAAGGCATGGGAAAGTCAGAATTTTTAACGTTATGAAGTAGGGTTCACAGGATTCTATGCTTTTAAGGTTATATATAGAACGAATACAACGCTTTTGGGCTTTAAAGATTTTTCCTTTTTCTGTCGAATACCCCCAAAATATTATTCCATATCACAGCACCGATTCGACGTATGCATAATATGCCGATAGTATGGACGTCTCGCTGACTACTTTCGACAACTTACGTAGTGCGTACGAAAATTTATTTATTCTGCTGCACGCACTCTCTGTATGCTCTTTCCATTTCAGATTAGAGACAATATTAATCCTAAAAATTTTATACATTTAATTTCTTTTATTTCTTGTCTGCAAAAGTCAATATTAAATAATGTTGAGTTATTATGTCTATTGTGAAATTCATTCTATAGGTTTTATTCAAATTAATTGTTAGATTATGTGTCATTATAGCCAGTTCATTACTGAATTCAATGTATTTTGGATGTAATTTCTGAGTATATTTATTTTTTTTTTTTATTAATAATTAGCAGGTGTTTGTCTTCCATCTCACCTGATGGAAAGTGACGATGAAGACGAGGATCATACACGCCTGTCCAAGAGGTACCTATTCACTCTACACTTGAAAGCTCCAGGATTATATTTGTCTAGAAAAACAGACGTAGACAAATCGTTCCACTCTTTGGCAACACGAACCAAAAATGAGATATCAAATCGTTTAGTTCGGCTCTTCGGTACGCTAACCACAAACGGGTGAAACTTCTGTCTGCGTCTGGTTGACCGGTGGAGAAAGGGGGAAGGTTCGATCAGCTGAAAAAGAGCATTCGCACACTCTCTAAAGTGCAATCTGTAAAAAACCGATAGACTAGCAACTTTTCGACGATGTTCGAGACTTTGAAGTCTCGAAGAAGTAAGTTTGTCGTCACTTATGAGTCTACGGGCCCTTCGGTCGACAGAATCTAACGCTTCAAGATGGTACTTAGCGGAATCATGCCAAAGATGGCTGCAGTACTCCATACAGGATCGAACCTGGGCTGTGTACAGGTTGAGCAACTGTTCGGAGTTGAAGTACCGCCGGACCTTTGCGATGACTCCCAACTTTTTGGAAGCTGACTGTGCCATGGTTTCAATCTGTTGACCGAAATTAAGTTTCGACGTGATGATCATGCCTAGAAGCCGCAGATGGTTTATGATCGGTGCAGATACACCTTGGAAAGTGGGCGTCAAGTTGAATGTGCTCTTTTTACCGGATAAGAGACACGCCTGGGTTTTGGAAGGGTTGAACTTGACAAGGTTGGCTTCACCCCAATCGGAAACCCTACATAATGTCAAATCAACCCGTTCGATCATCGACTCTCTCTCTCTGAAATTGCTCAAGAGGGCTTCGTGCCTTACCCGGTCAAAGGCCTTGGAGATATCTAAGGATACGTCTATTGCCTCTCCGTGCCCTTCCAAGGCCATGCTCCATAGATGCGTGACGTACACTAGAAGGTCTCCTGTTGAGCGTCCTCCGCGGAAACCATATTGGTTGTCACTGAGTAGGAATGAGGAAAATTTAAGAAAAAATATTAATATAAATTTTCTTTTGCGAATTATAAAATGATTAGAGTATACGTGTTACACGACTCATATTTCAGTTTGTTAATTTAATTTAAAAAATGTTTTTTTTTTTGCATAAGTGAAATACATAGCGGAATGCAAGCTACCCAAAATAACCAGAATGTCCATATTCCCATATTCCCTCACAGAAACTGATTTCGTCTCCAAATACTGAGAAGTCAAGCATGGCTTTCCTCGAGGTAGTATTTTAGGGCCGTTCTTATTTTTTATTTATATATAAATTTATATATACATGACTTCCCCAGTATAACTACACATTGCATGGTATTATTCGTAGATGACAGTACATAAATTTTCTACAATAAGGACATAAAAAAATGGCAGTCGAGCCGACCCAGTCAACTATAGACCTATTACAATCACTTCCATAATTTGCAAAGTTATGGAACGTGTATTGGACCATCGTCGCCTGACGTACCGATGTACGTATATATGTATCTGGCACCGACTGTACTTGACCTGCAAATGTATATTTACGAAATAAAGTTTCTTATTCCATTTTTATGTTACAGCAAAAGCAAACTTAGGTTAAAAGGATTGAAAAAGGGATTATTTAAGAGAATCAAATTATTCAAAGAATATGCATAAGAAGCACTATTTTGATTCACTCAGTCAGACTTATTTGAATGTAAATTAAGTCCCCAGCCAAGTTAAAATAACCTCCACTTAAAATATGAATTGCAATACCGGAGTGTCTTAATATAACAATCCGGAATAAATAAATAAACAATACAAATTATTCTTTGAAAAGGAATAAATTCAAAGTTGATAGTGCAAGCAGCCGCGGACATCTCTTTCAATTGTAAATGCGGTTCTCATGAATTTTCAAAGACATTGGCGAAGCGGTGTTGCTTAATCCGGCAGAAACGTAAGTTTTTATATAGTTATTTATTAAAACAAAGTATTAATAAAGAGTGCAAATATGTAAAAAAATTGTACACATAAATTAGCTGCAAGCTTGTTATGTTTTCAACCATGAATAAAATAATAACTTTGATTTAGCGAAAGGCCAGTCCAGCTTGCATAAAGTCGAGCGAAGTTTGCTTCGGTTTAATAACGCATAGTTAAATAGTTAAAACATTAAGTATTTGGAACGGATAACAGCGGTGTATAAGCTACCAACAAAAACGTACCTGCATTTAATGTATTACACAATTAATAATACAGCTTACCAGAGGCATAACCACGTCATTATATACAAAATAATAGCTTTTAGTATCTCATTTATTTAAAATTGAACAACTTCCTTTTCCTTAACAAGGTAACCAAAAAGTTGGTTAATTCCAAGCATAGGCCTACAACCAAAACGTACACAAGTCCCAGCTCCACGTCACCCACTACCTGGATTGTATCACGTCTTGCGCTGTCCGTCAACTGGTTTCCTTGTCGTGTCCTGTATTAACTATTCATGAACCGAGTGTCCAAACAGAAATATTACAATTTACTATCCGAAACCTCCGAATTTGTTGCGACACGACATCGCTGTTCGAATACGGATATCTTTGGTGTTCGTGTTTATGGTGTTTTTTAATTCCTTACCTACAGCTTTCGTGTAACGTTTTATGTAAATAACTATAATTATAACTATACAAAAACTATGACAAAAGTTTAAATATAAAATATAAGAATTTGACGCGAAACTTTTCTGCGAATCCAACGGCATTCTGGTGTTTTATTTGAAAACACTTTTAACGAACTATTAATTCACGTTAAAATGGAACATAAAACTTATTTCCGTCTTTTAAGATTTTCTGATACTTTTCACTATGGGTTTTATATTAATGAAGTTATATGCAATTTCACATTGATGTTATGAATTGCTGATATATAAATGTTTTATTTTTATATTAGACATGTTTTAAAACATTCAGCGCAAAATTAACTATCAAATAATATAAGTATAATAACAAACCCAATGAACTGTTTCCACATATTGGAACTAGAGACCAGTATAAGCTGGTTTAAATTACAATTTAATTAAAAATAAAATGGTACAATAAATGCCCTTAGCATGAATAGAACTATATAATAATCAAGCAAACAAATAAACAAACAAAAAAATTTTCTGTCTATAAGTAATTATAGAAAACATATGTATAGGATAATCTTTTAGCCTTTGCCATGCTAAAAGGGCGAAGCAAAATCATTTTCTTTCATCAAGTTGACATTATTGACGTAGGAGATATGTGATTTTATTTTTAGGATCCTAACAATTCCAAAAGTTCATGAAAAACTTTGCATATGTAATAATTACGTACAGTTATTCAGCTTTACGTGTTACTAGGCGCAATATTTATTCATTTACAGGGCAGTCGCCTATACTGTATTTAGCCACGTCATTTCAATAAAACACTTTTTACCGGATATTATCGCGTATATTTTAGTTAATTTTAAAATTATTTCGACGTTTCGGCATCTTTGCAGTTGCCGTGGTCACGATAGACCTTCGTTTCGGCATCTTTGCAGTTGCCGTGGTCACGATAGACTAAGGTCTATCGTGACCACGGCAACTGCAAAGATGCCGAAACGTCGAAATAATTTTAAAATTAACTAAAATATACGCGATAATATCCGGTAAAAAGTGTTTTATTTAAATATGTATCGTGAAAATTTAAGAAAACACGTCATTTCAAATCAAAGTTACTGATTTTACTGTAAACAGAGAAAATTTGAAATAGAAAAGATGTTTATAAAAAAGAAAGAGTCATATCAAACCAATCTTTAGAAATAATTAATCTGATTCTGCCTTTAGATGAATTCAACACATCAAATTCTGGTACGTCTATTTTGTTTGTGGACAATTTTGTTTAAGAAGACCTAATAATAGCGGAACATGTAGAGGGATATATTGTAGGGAATATCATGTGGGAGTTTTAAAATTTATTTGAACTATTTATTGAACGCCACTATGTCTGCGACTTGAAACCTTACATAACGGGGCATCATATGGTAACGTCCACATCTTGCTTCGTTGTCTATGTCTTGCATTTTAGTTTTAAACTGTAGATATTTTAGACATGAACTTATATATCAGTACTATCTTAAATAACAGTTAATTTGGTTAGTTTAATAGAACCCATGTGATCCTGAGTTTTAGTATTTAAAACAAGACGATATTTGATAATTTTAGAAAACATATAAATACAAGGAACACTTACGAATACAATGGAAACATTTTAACCTTTCTAACAACAGAAAGATTAAGTACGTCATGCAGAACACTTTTGTAACATAAAAAAGAGGATTTGTAATTCATTTTCAGCGAAATTAAAATAATTTCATCGCAACAGTCATATAGTTTAAACAACCAAACCACCGAAACAAACATGGCTAGACATTCATACCGTATTCACAGCGCGCTGCATATTTTCCACAGGAATCCGCCGGGTGGCACGGAACAAAGAAATATTACTGACAAAAAGATTTTATCTCGTCCATTAGGTTCTAAAGTTGCAAAGAATATGACGACTCCATTCGTTTCGCAGTTTCGTTCCAAGCGAAACTTTATACTTCACTTACAATTTTAAAGATAAAAGAACCAGAGCTGAATCAGATCCTGCTTCATATTGATGGGATGAAAAAGTTCTTGAATCGCGATTTTACAGATGCTTTCCTTTAAATTTATGTTGGAATAAATATGTATCTCCGCTTTTAGTTTTTACTACTTCATCGCGCTCGTACTGATTTATGAGTGATGTGAAAGAAGAACAGTTTTTGGAATTTGCAGCGCTTATTTCATTTATCCGATGCATGAAACGGAATGACTCAGGCCTTGCATACGACGCACATTTACGAGTATGACCAACAAATTAGTATACTTTCTGCAATTTTGTGTAAATTTTTTTTTTGTGAGTAAGTGATTCGATTAAACTTGCCCATTTTTGAGCTTTTGCTTATATAAAAAGCCAAAATAAGGATAAACAATCCCGTATACAAACTTTGATTATGATGTAATTTACTTACTCCAACGTTATCTAATCAAGAACACAAATTATTCGTTTCTATTGTAGTTCAAGGACTAAGCGGTTGGCACGGATGATGCTTGGTCGGAACATAAAGAACTTCCGCGAAGAAACAAGTTAAGGATGACCAGCATCCATGTACTTTGGAAGAAACAAATAGGTATTTATACTTTCCACTAAAACTTCTCCAACTTAGGAAAAATCAGTTCTCGGAAGTGAACGCAAACAAGTTTTGTTACCGAAATTCTTCAAAACAGCCACTATGAAATATAACACACATTATGATAAACACTTGTGTTTTAATTACCTCCCGAATACTGGGGGACTTTATGAATTATGCTAAAATTTACAAAGACGCAAAGCACTTTACTTGTTTTACTGGAAGCGGCATGCACACGTTTTGTATATCTTTGTAACGGAATCATATTCATGATTTTATCTCGTTAAAAAATTAGAACCCGATTCGGTAAATAAATGAACCAAACAAAATAAATTAGAAAAAGCCAAATGTAAAAATAAACTTAACTTTCGGAATTCCTACAGTGAGTTTTCAAGAGTATTAAATTGAAAATTCGATATGAAGATCTATTTCTTAAAAATAAGAAATTAAATTAATAAAGCTACATTGCCGGGTTATTAAAATATTTACAAAGGCGGCGTTAAGGTGAGAGCTTGGATTATGATGTTTTGAAGGTAAATGAATGATATTTTGAACGTTCTATTGAGAATTTTTCTCTGCAAATAAAATATCACTTAGCCAACTTCTGGAGTATTTTTATCTTTTCGAATTAATTTTAATATTTTCAACTTTTTTTTGCAAACAAGCTAAAGAAATAAAATAATTGTGATACACAGTATTTAAAAAATGATTGAAATAATAATAATAATATTTATTTACACATTCAAATACACATACATGATGCTTAATTAACAGCGAGTATTTATGTTGTAAAAAATATAAGCTTAACCTATGATATGAAACCTATGATTAACCTATACAAGTTAAAAGAATACGCTTGAAGAAACACATTGCATTTAAGAAATATATTTAAAAGAAGCCTTCGTAATACTTAAATTAAACATTCAACAAACTGTAGAAATCAACAGTAACATTCTAAAGAATAACTATTATAATGCCTAACAAAACAGTATTTTACCACAGTTCAAGACAATGTGGATATTAAATTATATTGGAACACAGTAACAGAGCTCAAATAATTATCTTTTAATTTATTAATTACGGCAGCAACAGAATATACCAAAAAAAAACAGGCAAATTAAAATTTGTGTTTAAGTATACAAATTACTTAAACAATTAAGGAAATATCTAAATAAAGGTTTCAAACATAAAAATTATCTTTAACTAGTTTATGATTAATGCTATAAATAATTACAACGAAGTTTTTCACTACGCCTATTCATTACACTTTTGGCATTACAATTTATTTTTTATTTTTTCGTGTATGTATTGATGTGAACTATCAATATATAAAGGTTTAATAAAATAATTAATTAAGAGGAAACCGCCTGGGACATTCCCTATACAAAAACATTTCAAATCCTGTTATAAGATTTCCAATGCTCTAGTAAAATTGCCATTTCTAGAACTGCTAATTCTTCGTAACCAGCGATGCGTGGCCACTATCTCCACTCCACAGCCTGCACATGACAAAATGTACGCTCGGCGGCTGGAAATTAATTACCTATGCTTTGTGCCTCAAACCCTGAAGAAAAATGTTTCATATTTGGACTGAGTGCTCCTTTGTATGTTTGCTTAGCTAACATTTTGCCTCAGAAATGAAAAAAAAACAGTCAGTTGTATTTTATTCGTAGAACAATTCTGACACTTGATAAGTATCTATAGAAATCGCATTGTCATTAATTATTCAACGAACAAAAATTAGCTGCGCATTGAATTATTAGGTCGAGTCATACGTCATACTTTCCGTCAATTTAGACTACGCGTTGAAAAGCCTAGTGCCCTAGTGAATAAATTTCAAATCTCTCAGTGAATAATGTTTCATGCAATTATATGCGTTGATAACAAAAAATACATTGTGCAAATCACTGAAACTGGCTGTAAAATTTATTTGTATATCAACTTAAAACGTGTTTATTTAAGTAGAAAAACATTATTTACCATATGTAAACCATAAATAAATGAAATAAAATGAACACAATAGCATTAGGGCACAGAATATGCGAGGACACGTAGAGGAGAAGGCTTAGTCCAGACCTGATCGATGACTGCTTACTTTGTGTCACCGATGCGTATTTTTGCTTTAACTTATGTATATAATATACGTAATATACGTTTTATTGTTTTACAATAAAATCACAATTCGTATATTTATTTTTATTTAAAATTTCAATTGGAATGGAAACAAATATAAAAAAAGTTATAGAATTTCTAATAACAATAGAGTTCAATATCTAGTACTTTAATGTTTAAATAAAACCAAGTTAAAACTCTTATGTAACTCTTTATGTATTCTTATAAAATAATTCTACGCTTTGGATCGATATTTGTTTACTAGAAATCTACAAAGTCTGAAAGTACTGAATCTAACCAACCTAATGTATATTACATTGCAATTCAAGACATTAAACTAACACCAGCGAAGCTACTGGCGAAAAACTAGTACGTTACATAATTTAAAAACATAGAAAACAGCTCACAAACCACGTTATCATTCATATTTTTAATTTTAATTTCTAATCACTACAAAAAAAGCCAGCTAGAT
The DNA here is from genome assembly GCA_923062675.1 of Marasmarcha lunaedactyla. Classification (NCBI taxonomy): domain Eukaryota; kingdom Metazoa; phylum Arthropoda; class Insecta; order Lepidoptera; family Pterophoridae; genus Marasmarcha; species Marasmarcha lunaedactyla. The sequence continues at coordinate 13,928,601 of OV281346.1, read as the reverse complement.
TCTGCACTCTAATAAATAAAGGCCTCAATACTTTAATTCTCACAAATTCCCAAAAAACAAAACACGCTAAAAATAAATAAATAATTTATCCAGTTCCCTCTTTACGTACGTTGACAAAACTTATGGTCTTGTAAAGGCAATTTATCGCCCACCCTGTATCGTTACACGTATTGTACATTTGAATATCAAACGACAAATAAAAGTATCGATAAGACGAGAAAATATGACCGCATAGAAATGAGTAAAATACTTAGAAATAGGAACAATGTTGCTCATAAATTTTAAATACATGTGACCCTATTGTGGACTGTATTAAGAATAATTTAAAGTTCATTTTTTTTTTATGTTTATTAAGCTGACGTTCTATAATTATTATAAACTATCTTTATAGTATTATTGTACACCTTCGACGAGTTCTACGTGCAATAAATAACCATCAGCTCAGTTTGACCGAATTTACTAAAACGCAATCTCATATTTTGGTTAATTAATCTCGATACAATAGAAAAGTTTGGTTGGTTTTCAAAATATATAGATGACCAAATATTAGACTTTAAGCAAATACATGTTTTACTTTCATTAGGACATTATAAGGGATTCAAAGGGATCCAAAGTAGTGTTTGAATTACGAGTATTATAAACCTCAAGATTCCACGTTTTATATGCGACTTTTATGCCGGCAGATTTGTATACCCTCGTTGCTTCTGGTATAGTCGAAATTTCTAGATTAAATATACCATTTGTTACTTCAAAATAATGTAGTTAGTTACCTTAAGTCAACTTGCTTCAAATTAATCAAATAAAGTTAAAAACTGAATACAAGTATTAGGTAAATTAATTTAAATTTAAACTTCAGTTACAAAATTAAAAGAGGACGATTCTCTCATTCTGTTGTAATTTAACAAGAGGGAAAATTTCTCGGGAATACCTTATTTTGAGTGCGCAATCTTTTAAGTGCTGTTTAGGGGCTTGAATAACTAAAAGATCCATCATAATCGCTTTGAAGGTGAATATTCGAAATTTACTAATGAAATTTTATGTTAGATGTATTGTTGTGAGCTCAACTACGTGAGACCACAATAAAGAGAGATCCAAACGACATACAGGCGACAGAGTATTCTGAAATGAATTTATTCCTGCACCTCCATCCTGTTTTTTTTTAATATAAAAACCTACCGAATACCACAAACTACATGACCTCAAAGTAAACAGAACTATTGTGATTATAGCAACCACCACAAGTATAAGAAATAAACGAATTTCATCTCTTTAAAACCAATCAAAAAGTAATGATGATCATTAATTGGGGTTATTTAAACTATAACTTTACAGTTCATGAAATTCCTTCCACCATTTTTACTTTTATTACACTGTTCTCCCAGTCTCCGTAATCATGGTACAAACGAATAACGCTCAGCATGATACTTTACTCAGGAAACTCCATTCCTACGGTATCAAGGGCACTGATCTCAAGCTTTTGACTTCATACTTGAGTAGTAGAACCTCAAAGGTTGAGGTTAACCATAAAAGGTCAAGGTTCAATCTTGGGCCCATTTCTTTTTTTATTGTACATAAATGATCTACCTTATATGGTAGGCAAAAATCACGAGATTGTATTGTTTGCTGATTTTTTTAAGATTTAAATTATTATAAAAAGGGCTATTCGCGGAATATATAAACTTGGAAATAGAAAAGAAAACTTTAAAGAGATTGGTATATTAACCTATCTGTTTAAATATCACAATATATTAATAAAGAGAAATTTTAACTTTTTTCAATAGATACTGGCATTCCTACTCTGCGTACCTAGTCCGCTATTTTGAAATAATCTTAAATTTTAAGCAGCCAGCGGTGAAACTAGTGGCAAATGATAACATAAATTATAATGAACAAAAGTATACGAATACTCGTATAAAACGCGTAAGTGACATACTTTCTGAATATAATATAAAAATAAAAGATACTTTCTGAAAAATTTGAGTTTAAAGTTGTTGTTTTTTTGCGACTAAGCAAAGCTTTTTTGCCATGTAGTTAATGCTCATGCATACCAGGCACTGGAAGAGTGTTACCACACCAATCGATCGACCGTCGAGCAGTATTTTGGATGAACCGGTCCTGTCTGCGAATGGTAGGTAATACAAGATCGTCCTCCATGTCGCTCGGCCATGCTACCCGTGATGCGATAGCGTGTCCAGAGGCGGCTTACAACGCTCTTAGTAATGCCAGCAGCAACAGCCACAATACGTTGTCTGGAGCCAGCTTCCTACATTTCAATAGCTCTCATCATCTTTTCGGGTGACGTCATCGCTCCATATCACTGTAATTTTTTACAGTTCCGATGCAGAAATTAAAATGATTTATAAAAAGTCATGACACGGTTTTATTAAAAAGCTAAATGATAGTTGATTTTCTCTATATAATCGAAATTTAACCAACATTTTTTATTTAAACAGTGAAATTCACTATATAGATTCAATAGCGATTCAAAAAACTCAGTAACTTCATTGGCAGAAATAATCTAAAACGTACTTCATTAGTAGACACTTTTGATGTGTAATTTATTCTATCGAATAACACTACTTTCACCACTGGACGCTAAAATCAGGATTTTTCATAATGACATAAAACTAAGAAAAGATAACCATGATAATGATTACTTTGTAAGGACTAAGAACAACCATAAGTTAACGTTTCCAAAATTGAGGCTGGCTAACCGCAGCAAATCATTTATCGTTGGTATATAATAAAATCCTCAAACCAGTTCAATGACTGCCCTTAAGGGTACACTACATAAATACGAAAAACTTAATTCCGATAGTCATAATCACGAATTTGATAATTCCGAGTTTTATACCACATAATTCTGAAAATGAAAATTCCGCGTTTCATTATTCCGAATTTTTCTTCTTCGATACTTCAAAATTCCGAACGTTTATGATTACGAAAATCAATATGTGGAATTTGAAAATAGCGAACCATAAAAAATCCGAATTATTAATAATCCGCAATATCATAAATACGAATCTCGAATATCAAAATTGCGAATAATATTAGTTGCAATAACAAACGCCTTGTAAAACTGCATGAGCACATCAATTTATACGTTCGAGCATTCAAGTAGTCAGCTGGAAATGAAAAACTTTATTTAGTTTTTTGTACCGAGTTATTTCTTGAGTATGTAGTTTATGTACTGAAATGAAAATCCCTTTTTGGCACTTTATGCATTATCTACATAAAGACTAACTGCTCCTCCTCGCTTCGCTCGATATCGCGCCTAATTTGTATTATTTCAAAATGTGCCTTATTTATTTTAATTTGTGTCACAGGAGATTTAGATTGTAATTTTTAATATATACCCGTTTAAGATACAAAATCTGAATGTTAGCATTGAATTTTCGGAAAATTAAAACTTGGAATACTATATTTCAGACTAGTAACACAGCAGGTTTTTAATTCTTCGTACTAATGAAGTTCCGGAAAATTAAAATTTCGTATTCATGAATTTTGGTAAAATAAGAATCGTGTTTTTGAATAGTCGGAATTAATACTCTTCGGGATTGTGAAATTCGGAATTTAAAAAATTGGAATATTCAAATTCGGAATTACATAATTCGGAGTTTTTGGGTGTTCCCCTGCCCTCAATCAAAATCAAAGAAGCTTTATATCAAAATGCTTATTATAACATATTTGATTATTTGGAAGTCAAAAGGGCGTGGGATTGAGTTCTCCACGGGCTGTTTCTGTTTCGGAATAATAAATATTGTAATTACATGTGTAATGTGTCTGTTTGTTCGTTGAGTTCTTCGTCCCGTGTAGTGTCTAAGCCGTCAATGACACTTACGATAACGTCGGGTTACGAGTCGCTCACTTCCCTGTAGTATAGTTGATGAGGACTATGGCTGGATCCTGCGTTAACCCCGTGATCGAGTGCTCGATCCCGTGAGGATGTTCAACTTTTGGATAGACATAAGAGCTATTGTAATAATTTTTTTCTACACGGTGATTTTTCCGAACTGGTGGTTTTGAATTGGAACTCGTCAGAGGCTCAGATTCGCACCTAAACCCCCTGCGGTGTTGTCGCCCCTTAGTACGCGGATTGCCAGCGCGCAAGCGATTTTCGCCTTAGCCTGAACCTCCACCGACTTCCCCGGCAGTACTTGCAACAGTGCCGAAATATCGGAAGTCAGAAATAAAAATTATGTTCACATATCTGTGGGGAACCCACTTATTAATATATCGTATGTATTTAATATAATATTCAAATATACTCAATTCAAATGATTCTCACATCGAAGGGAGTAGTAGGGATTGGCGGATTCCCGCTCACTTATTAGGTATGGTATCAAACGCGAATTAATTTGATAAGGTCGCGGGGTGGTCGAATCAAACCGCGATGCTCGCTAAGTTAGCGAACGTTCATCAAACTAATCCGCGATATTCAGTTTTATTAAATAATATTTTATCTTAGTATACCTATTGTGAAGTATAATCATTTCACCCGCAAGGTATTGCAAATATGTTACGAAAAGGTGGTTAAGTAGCGTCTTATTGTTCATATTATTTAAACGTTATGCAGCATGCTTTAACTTGTTAGATAAGGCAAAACAAATTCTTGACATAACAATGTAGGCTTGTCATAACAATGTGACGACGGTTACTTTTTGTGTTTCTTGGAAAGTTACAATGGGTTTTATATCAAAAACAAATTCTCGTGATAACAATAAAGGGGCATAATTTGCTTCGAATCAATTGCGTATCAAAATGATTAGGTCACGGCCGCCAATAGTACGCTGTGAAGTCCAAATTTCTTCAAAAATCTAAAATGTCCTGTTTCTGGGTAGTAGTAAGCACCTGCAATTATATTTAAACAATGCTGGTTTTTATATTAAAACCTTGGACGGTTTGCAGATCAAAGTAGGTATTTCAATCATTTCATACCAACTACCACAGTTAGAGTACCATCAATGTTATTTGATTTTCATGGTTTAAACAACTTTTTCATTCATACTATCACAGTAACAGTACCTTTAATGTAATATTAACGATAACCTTTTTTGCGTTGAAACTGTGGGAGATTTCTCGAAAATTTGATTGCTATAGTTATTATATAAATAAAAATAATAATAATCTTTATTTGTTCTTCACATACAAGGCACATAATAAGATGTTAGATGTATTTACTTTCACAATTTATTCATGTACTAGTGAAGATTGATGCATGAGATTTGTCGAAGCATGTGTTTCAGGAGTTAGAATTTTAAAAAGAGAAAGAGTATGTGTAACTGGAACTGTAGACATTTCAAGATTAAATAATAGGGAAAATTACATCTAAACATCAGGTATGTATTTGTGAAAGAGAGTGGGAGTGGGATTGTGTATACGGGTGCGTGAGTGTGTGAGAGAGAGTATCTGTTTTGTATGTATATGTATGGTGAGTCTGTGTGAGACTGAGTGGTATAATTAGTGTAATGGTTTTAGCAGGGGTTCGGTGTCGGAGTACGACTTTTCTTTAAGCCATGTAACAACTTTATTTTTGCAGTTAAATGTAATTTAGTGGTATATGTATGGTTCAAGAAAGTAGAAAAATCTTTGGCTAAAAGAGGTTTTCGGAAAGGTGTAGGAGAAAACTAGGTGATTTCTTTTAGATTTAATCTCAAAACAGAAGGGTGTAATTTTATGCTGGAGGAGTGTAGTTTGTAAAATAAACAATGTCCTATATATTTAAGGGTGCTAATTAAAAATCAATATTGCTTTCTTAATTACTAAGCCAGCCACAATTTGCAGGCGTCTGAACGATACTGTCTTAGCCACTATAAATTTGCTGTAGCGGGGTGTTTTTGTTAAAAAATTTTGAATTATCATCCAATTTCGATTATGGCGCTTCGCCGGGTGCTGCCGCACCACGCTCACTGCGTTCGCTCGGCTCACGCATTCGATAATTACAGTCTAACATTAACCTAACCCAAATTTAACTACTACGCTTTCTATAGAGTATTTAGCGGGCGGTGCAAAAAAAAAAAGATTAATTAATGTATTAAAGGCTATCTCATTTTCCCATGTTTTAGTTATAAAATTAAAAGTTTGATCACGTAACCAATAAAGAAATTTGTGACTTGGCTTTTAATTTCCGTATATTTATATCTACTTTACACAATTTACATTTCAAACATTATTTCGAATCCACCCATCCGCATATCAAAGCTGTTAATACCTTCCAACGAACACGGTTTTTAATTACTGCACAGACAAATGTTATTGACATAGTATTCAGCTTTATTAAATAGTATTTTATGTTAGTGTACATATTGCGATTATAATCATTTCACAAACGTATAGAAATATATGAGTAGTAAAGTTTTTTGTTAGTGTTACCACCTATTGATAGCTATAATATTTAATCTTCTTTAAGCATGTTAAATTTTTTGTTAACCTTTATATTAGTCATGCGCAAATTACATCTCTGAAAGAAAAGAGTGATATATATCTTTTCAAACCAAGATATATGTATATCTATTATATCTCGTTCTGAGCGAGATTTAGATATTAATGTTAAATTTCGGGCGATTGAAACAACTGAAGCAAGTATACGTACTGACACTGATTATACTTACTGATCTTATACTGCAATAATTATTTTTCTGCAGTGTTATTTCCAAATAACTGTTATCGAAATCTGTTATTGTTATCGTTGTATTATAACAGTATGAAATAGTTATTGGACTACTGGTCATAGTAAATTAGACCTTACGACTTAAAGGCGACTTAAAATCTTATGCAACAGAAATGTGTTCTTTAATAATAAAATATTTAGGTTTCAGTGTCTACAACCGTACTCCGTCGAATTAAAGTTGATTTTCTATTAGCGTGTGAAAGCAGTATAATGATTATCATTGTGAAACGGTAATTCGGATGTTAGTCAAATTAGACTTAACTGCTACGAAATAAAGTGTAAATTTGTCTGGTTATCGAAATTAACATCTATAATGTAAATGTTATTTTCACAAAACATTTATGTACCATACACTTTTTAGTATTTACAAAAACAAATACATGAAACTCGTAATCAGTGCCGTAGCCTAATTATTAAGGTACTCGTACTATTATTGCTGCGTTTAATCGGCACGAGTCAAACAAAGAACGCGCGGGGCATCCAACTGACTTATTTAAAAAAAAGTAATTAAATTACAAAATACCATTTCTTCGAAAATACCTAAAATCTAATAGGTACTGCACTTGTAATGAAACTTGATTTAGTCGTACAATAATATACCTTTTTACAATGCAGTAACGCTAGGTTTGCGTGGCAGGTAGCTATGAAAATGAACGAGAAGGCGTTGTACCTTTGTTTCGCTCACGCGGTCACAGCCATACATTCAACTTTATCAAATTTCTTTCAAATGAAAAATCTAAGTTTTTGATAAAAAAAATTATTTTAATATGAAAATACAGTCTTGAATAGATTTCTTTCAAATGAAATCGTTACATAAAGTATCCTCAGTAAGCCTTTTTTTTAAATCAAACGTTGGTATTTTGTTAAATCTAAAGTGTACAAACAAAAGACTAGACTTCCACAGACCGAAGTCAGGTAGTTTTACAGAACTGATCCATTAAAAATTAAAACATAAATCAGGCACACAAAATATTACATAAACAATACAAGTTGTTTGAGCAACGCATAGTGACCACATAAATTTTTCTTTATATTCTTTAGGAATTCTAACTCTCATGAAAATAAAAATGCAAATACTGTTCAGTTTTAATACACAATTTATTTATAATATAAAGATTAACCCTGGACAAGTGGAAATAAAACTAAAACGAATTAAAAAATTTTAAGATGGTTACAAAAAAGTAAAACTTAAAACAATTTTTTTTAAATCGTAGATAAAAATTTTCACAATTTTCAAGATATTTACAACAAAAACTAAAACTTAAAACAATTTTTTTTTTAAATCATACATAAAAATTTTCACAATTTTCAAGATGGTTACAAAAAAAGTAAAACTTAAAACAATTTTTTTTAAATCGTAGATAAAAATTTTCACAATTTTCAAGATATTTACAACAAAAACTAAAACTTAAAACAATTTTTTTTTAAATCATACATAAAAATTTTCACAATTTTCAAGATGGTTACAAAAAAAGTAAAACTTAAATCAATTTTTTTTAAATCGTAGATAAAAATTTTCACAAATTTCAAGATATTTACAACAAAAAGTAAAACTTAAAACAATTTTTTTTTAAATCGTACATACAAATTTTAACAACTTTCAAGATGATCACAAAAAAAAAACTAAAACTTAAAACAAATGTTTTAAAATTCGTACATAAAAATTTTAACATAAATCAAACATACACAATTTTTCACAAACAATACAAGTTGTATGAGCAACACATAGAGATCACATAAATTTTTCTTTTTATTCTTTAGGAATTCTAACTCTCGTGGAAATAAAAACACATCTATTTGCTTTGCAAAAGATTTCTTCCGCAATAATGCATTCCATACGAGAAGCAATTTCATTAAATTTTGTCTAGTTTTCAATTTTTTATAAGCTCCGTGTTATAACTGCTTTCGAAAGACATCAAAAAATACCATTCGGACTGTAGGTATTTGAAAAAATCGCAAGTGTACCTATCTGCTTTCCAAAAGTTTATAATAATAATAATAATAAAATTGCCATTCACTGTTCATATTATTATATAATTAATATTTGCAGTAATTTCTAAAAGACCGTTTAATATTAACTAAATATAAAATGCAACGTATGTAAAAACAAGACAGTGAGGTTATTTTAACGTAATGTCTAGTACTTTCTGAACTTCTCAGTGACGTGTTTAAACTAAAGTGGTCGTTTATTTTAACATATTTTGTAAAACGACCTTGGAATTGACCAACTAGAATTGAAAACATTTTATAGCATACAAAAAATACGTGTCGCCCTATGATCATTTTTATTTTAAAACAATGATCTACAATCGATGACAATAAGACAAAAAGAAATGAATTTTTTGAACATTGAAATTTTAAATGATACTTATTTGAATTTTGAAAATATCAATATTTATGTCCCAACAAATGGTAGCACAGTTTACAAAAAAAAAAGAGAGAAAGCAAAATCCCATTTATCTGTATAGCTATCTTTTTGTAAGAGAGAAACTGACAAAATAAAGGTATTTTTAAAAAAGTTAGATAAATATTTAAAGTAGATCAACAAAACTTTAACGAGTATACTTTGTAATGTTTGAAATGATAAAATTTAAAATAAAAAGTAAAATAAAAACCATGCGGAAATTCAACATTAGTTATAAAAAGTATGGAAAAAATCATACTCGTTAAAGTTTTGTTGATCTACTTTAAATATTTTTCTAACTTTTTTAAAAATACCTTTATTTTGTCAGTTTCTCTCTTACAAAAAGATAGCTATACAGATAAATGGGATTTTGCTTTCTCTCTTTTTTTTTGTAAACTGTGCTACCATTTGTTGGGACATAAATATTGATATTTTCAAAATTCAAATAAGTATCATTTAAAATTTCAATGTTCAAAAAATTCATTTCTTTTTGTCTTATTGTCATCGATTGTAGATCATTGTTTTAAAATAAAAATGATCATAGGGCGACACGTATTTTTTGTATGCTATAAAATGTTTTCAATTCTAGTTGGTCAATTCCAAGGTCGTTTTACAAAATATGTTAAAATTAACGACCACTTTAGTTTAAACACGTCACTGAGAAGTTCAGAAAGTACTAGACATTATGTTAAAATAACCTCACTGTCTTGTTTTTACATACGTTGCATTTTATATTTAGTTAATATTAAACGGTCTTTTAGAAATTACTGCAAATATTAATTATATAATAATATGAACAGTGAATGGCAATTTTATTATTATTATTATTATAAACTTTTGGAAAGCAGATAGGTACACTTGCGATTTTTTCAAATACCTACAGTCCGAATGGTATTTTTTGATGTCTTTCGAAAGCAGTTATAACACGGAGCTTATAAAAAATTGAAAACTAGACAAAATTTAATGAAATTGCTTCTCGTATGGAATGCATTATTGCGGAAGAAATCTTTTGCAAAGCAAATAGATGTGTTTTTATTTCCACGAGAGTTAGAATTCCTAAAGAATAAAAAGAAAAATTTATGTGATCTCTATGTGTTGCTCATACAACTTGTATTGTTTGTGAAAAATTGTGTATGTTTGATTTATGTTAAAATTTTTATGTACGAATTTTAAAACATTTGTTTTAAGTTTTAGTTTTTTTTTTTGTGATCATCTTGAAAGTTGTTAAAATTTGTATGTACGATTTAAAAAAAAATTGTTTTAAGTTTTACTTTTTGTTGTAAATATCTTGAAATTTGTGAAAATTTTTATCTACGATTTAAAAAAAATTGATTTAAGTTTTACTTTTTTTGTAACCATCTTGAAAATTGTGAAAATTTTTATGTATGATTTAAAAAAAAAATTGTTTTAAGTTTTAGTTTTTGTTGTAAATATCTTGAAAATTGTGAAAATTTTTATCTACGATTTAAAAAAAATTGTTTTAAGTTTTACTTTTTTTGTAACCATCTTGAAAATTGTGAAAATTTTTATGTATAAACTACCTGACTTCGGTCTGTGGAAGTCTAGTCTTTTGTTTGTACACTTTAGATTTAACAAAATACCAACGTTTGATTTAAAAAAAAAAAGGCTTACTGAGGATACTTTATGTAACGATTTCATTTGAAAGAAATCTATTCAAGACTGTATTTTCATATTAAAATAATTTTTTTTATCAAAAAGTTAGATCTTTCATTTGAAAGAAATTTGATAAAGTTGAATGTATGGCTGTGACCGCGTGAGCGAAACAAAGGTACAACGCCTTCTCGTTCACTTTCATAGCTACCAGCCGCGCAAACCATGCGTTACTGCATTGTTAAAAGGTATATTATTGTACGACTAAATCAAGTTTCATTCCAAGTGCAGTACCTATTAGATTTTAGGTATTTTCGAAGAAATGGTATTTTGTAAGTTAATTACTTTTTTTGAAATAAGCCAGTTGGATGTCCCGCGCGTTCTTGGTTTGACTCGTGCCGATTAAACGCAGCAATAATAGTACGAGTACCTTAATAATTAGGCTACGGCACTGATTACGAGTTTCATGTATTTGTTTTTGTAAATACTAAAAAGTGTATGGTACATAAATGTTTTGTGAAAATAACATTTACATTATAGATGTTAATTTCGATAACCAGACAAATTTACACTTTATTTCGTAGCAGTTAAGTCTAATTTGACTAACATCCGAATTACCGTTTCACAATGATAATCATTATACTGCTTTCACACGCTAATAGAAAATCAACTTTAATTCGACGGAGTACGGTTGTAGACACTGAAACCTAAATATTTTATTATTAAAGAACACATTTCTGTTGCATAAGATTTTAAGTCGCCTTTAAGTCGTAAGGTCTAATTTACTATGACCAGTAGTCCAATAACTATTTCATACTGTTATAATACAACGATAACAATAACAGATTTCGATAACAGTTATTTGGAAATAACACTGCAGAAAAATAATTATTGCAGTATAAGATCAGTAAGTATAATCAGTGTCAGTACGTATACTTGCTTCAGTTGTTTCAATCGCCCGAAATTTAACATTAATATCTAAATCTCGCTCAGAACGAGATATAATAGATATACATATATCTTGGTTTGAAAAGATATATATCACTCTTTTCTTTCAGAGATGTAATTTGCGCATGACTAATATAAAGGTTAACAAAAAATTTAACATGCTTAAAGAAGATTAAATATTATAGCTATCAATAGGTGGTAACACTAACAAAAAACTTTACTACTCATATATTTCTATACGTTTGTGAAATGATTATAATCGCAATATGTACACTAACATAAAATACTATTTAATAAAGCTGAATACTATGTCAATAACATTTGTCTGTGCAGTAATTAAAAACCGTGTTCGTTGGAAGGTATTAACAGCTTTGATATGCGGATGGGTGGATTCGAAATAATGTTTGAAATGTAAATTGTGTAAAGTAGATATAAATATACAGAAATTAAAAGCCAAGTCACAAATTTCTTTATTGGTTACGTGATCAAACTTTAAATTTTATAACTAAACCACAGGAAAATGAGATAGCCTCTAATACATTAATTAATCTTTTTTTTTTTTTTTTTTTTGCAACGCCCGCTAAATAATCTATAGAAAGCGTAGTAGTTAAATTTGGGTTAGGTTAGGTTAGACTGTAATTATCAAATGCGTGAGCCGAGCGAACGCAGTGAGCGTGGTGCGGCAGCACCCGGCGAAGCGCCATGATCGAAATTGGATGATAATTCTAAATTTTTTAACAAAAACACCCCGCGACAGCAAATTTATAGTGGCTAAGACAGTATCGTTCAGACGCCTGCAAATTGTGGCTGGCTTAGTAATTAAGAAAGCAATATAGATTTTTAATTAGCACCCTTAAATATATAGGACATTGTTTATTTTAGAAACTATACTCCTCCACCATAAAATTACACCCTTCTGTTTTGAGATTCAATCTAAAAGAAATCACCTAGTTTTCTCCTACACCTTTCCGAAAACCTCTTTTAACCAAAGATTTTTCTACTTTCTTGAACCATACATATACCACTAAATTACATTTAACTGCAAAAATAACACAGACTCACCATACATATGCATACAAAACAGATACTCTCTCCCACACACTCACGCACCCGTATACACAATCCCACTCCCAGTAATTAAAAACCGTGTTCGTTGGAAGGTATTAACAGCTTTGATATGCGGATGGGTGGATTCGAAATAATGTTTGAAATGTAAATTGTGTAAAGTAGATATAAATATACAGAAATTAAAAGCCAAGTCACAAATTTCTTTATTGGTTACGTGATCAAACTTTTAATTTTATAACTAAACCACAGGAAAATGAGATAGCCTCTAATACATTAATTAATCTTTTTTTTTTTTTTGCAACGCCCGCTAAATAATCTATAGAAAGCGTAGTAGTTAAATTTGGGTTAGGTTAGGTTAGACTGTAATTATCAAATGCGTGAGCCGAGCGAACGCAGTGAGCGTGGTGCGGCAGCACCCGGCGAAGCGCCATGATCGAAATTGGATGATAATTCTAAATTTTTTAACAAAAACACCCCGCGACAGCAAATTTATAGTGGCTAAGACAGTATCGTTCAGACGCCTGCAAATTGTGGCTGGCTTAGTAATTAAGAAAGCAATATAGATTTTTAATTAGCACCCTTAAATATATAGGACATTGTTTATTTTAGAAACTATACTCCTCAACCATAAAATTACACCCTTCTGTTTTGAGATTCAATCTAAAAGAAATCACCTAGTTTTCTCCTACACCTTTCCGAAATCCTCTTTTAACCAAAGATTTTTCTACTTTCTTGAACCATACATATACCACTAAATTACATTTAACTGCAAAAATAACACAGACTCACCATACATATGCATACAAAACAGATACTCTCTCCCACACACTCACGCACCCGTATACACAATCCCACTCCCAGTAATTAAAAACCGTGTTCGTTGGAAGGTATTAACAGCTTTGATATGCGGATGGGTGGATTCGAAATAATGTTTGAAATGTAAATTGTGTAAAGTAGATATAAATATACAGAAATTAAAAGCCAAGTCACAAATTTCTTTATTGGTTACGTGATCAAACTTTTAATTTTATAACTAAACCACAGGAAAATGAGATAGCCTCTAATACATTAATTAATCTTTTTTTTTTTTTGCAACGCCCGCTAAATAATCTATAGAAAGCGTAGTAGTTAAATTTGGGTTAGGTTAGGTTAGACTGTAATTATCAAATGCGTGAGCCGAGCGAACGCAGTGAGCGTGGTGCGGCAGCACCCGGCGAAGCGCCATAATCGAAATTGGATGATAATTATAAATTTTTTAACAAAAACACCCCGCGACAGCAAATTTATAGTGGCTAAGACAGTATCGTTCAGACGCCTGCAAATTGTGGCTGGCTTAGTAATTAAGAAAGCAATATAGATTTTTAATTAGCACCCTTAAATATATAGGACATTGTTTATTTTAGAAACTACACTCCTGCACCATAAAATTACACCCTTCTGTTTTGAGATTAAATCTAAAAGAAATCACCTAGTTTTCTCCTACACCTTTCCGAAAACCTCTTTTAGCCAAATATTTTTTTACTTTCTTGAACCATACATATACCACTAAATTACATTTAACTGCAAAAATAAAGTTGTTACATGGCTTAAAGAAAAGTCGTACTCCGACACCGAACCCCTGCTAAAACCATTACACTAATTATACCACTCAGTCTCACACAGACTCACCATACATATACATACAAAACAGATACTCTCTCTCACACACTCACGCACCCGTATACACAATCCCACTCCCTCTCTCTTTCACAAATACATACCTGATGTTTAGATGTAATTTTCTCTATTATTTAATCTTGAAATGTCTACAGTTCTTGTTACACATACTCTTTCTCTTTTTAAAATTCTAACTCCTGAAACACACATACACACTCACGCACCCGTATAAACAATCCCACTCCCTCTCTCTTTCACAAATACATACCTGATGTTTAGATGTAATATTCCCAATTATATAATCTTGAAATGTCTACAGTTCTAGTTACACATACTTTTTCTCTTTTTAAAATTCTAACTCCTGAAACACACATACACACTCACGTACCCGTATAAACAATCCCACTCCCTCTCTCTTTCACAAAAACATACCTGATGTTTAGATGTAATATTCCCAATTATATAATCTTGAAATGCTCTACAGCTACAGCTCTAGTTACATATACTTTTTCTCTTTTTAAAATTCTAACTCCTGAAACACATGCTTCGACAAATCTCATGCATCAATCTTCACTAGTACATGAATAAATTGTGAAAGTAAATACATCTAACATCTTACTATACCAATCAAATGTTCGAAAAATCTCCTACAGTTTCAACGCAAAAAAGGTTATCGTTAATATTACATTAAAGGTACTGTTACTGTGACCATGAAAATCAAATAACATTGATGGTACTCTAACTGTGGTAGTTGGTATCAAATGATTGAAATACATACTTTGATCTGCAAACCGTCCAAGGTTTTAATATAAAAACCAGCATTGTTTAAATATAATTGTAGTTGCTTACTACTACCCAGAAACAGGCCATTTTGGATTTTTGAAGAAATTTGGACTTCACCGCGTCCTATGGGCGGCCGTGACCTAATTATTTTGATACGCTGATTACTTTGATCAACGTTCGCTAACTTAGTGAGCATCACGGTTTGATTCGAAGCAAATTATGTCCCTTTATTGTTATCACAATAATTTGTTTTTGATAAAAAACCCATTTTAACATTGTAATTTTCCAAGAAACACAAAAAGTAACCGTCGTCATTGTTATGACAAGCCTACATTGTTATGTCAAGAATTTGTTTTGCGTTATCTAACAAGTTAAATATGCTGCATAACGTTAAAATAATATGAACAATAAGACGCTACTTAACCACCCTTTCGTAAAATATTTGAAATACGTTGCGGGTGAAATGATTATAATTCACAATAGGTATACTAAGATAATTTAAGAAAACTGAATACTCAATGACATTTGTCTGTTGGTGACTTGATCAATCTTGTAATGTTATAACAAAACCACGGTTACTTAGCGAACATTATTATTCGTATTATAACATATATGAAATTAATTCGCGTTTGATACAATACCTAATAAGTGAGCGGGAATCCGCCAATCCCTACTACTACCAGAAACCAGGGCATTTTTGGTTTTTTGGGAAAGTTGGACTTCGCGTTCTACTAGGATTAATCAAAATAATATCGCGAATTACTTTGATCCGCGGTAAAATCAAAATAATATCGCGGATTCGTTTGATGAACGTTCGCTAACTTAGCGAGCATCGCGGTTCGATTCGACCACCCGCGACCTTATGAAATTAATTCGCGTTTGATACAATACCTAATAAGTGAGCGGGAATCCGCCAATCCCTACTACTGAAGGGTTTAGTCCAGTAAAGAGTTCCATCGTCCACCTCTTGCTTCCATCATCGGGTCAGATCGAAGGAACCAAATAGTTGTATCTATGGTCATCAGTAGGTATCACAAAATGGATTTGTTAGTTAAGAGTGAAACCAATATTAAACTCTATTGAAAATAAAAAAGATTCATGAACCAGCGACATCTCTAAGCAAGATATCGTTTTGCACATAAACCTATATCATGCCTAACACTAACGTGCCTAACGTGTCTCTATAACCACGAAAATTTCTAATTGAAAACTTTTCAATCTGTATGCTAAATGCGAGGGGTCGGACTAGACCGGGCCGAGGAGGGGGGGCTGGACTAATTAATTAGACTACAGTTGTAGCTTTCTAGTTAGAGATATTTACGACCGGCAAGTTAAAGTGTCTCCACTTTGTTAATTTAAATTTAGAAAACTATGGTATCGAGTTAATTCTACTAGCTCATGAAAGTAGATTTATAGAAAAAGTGCACCGGCTGAGTTTGCATTGAGTCTTTTTTCTTACTAAATAGCAAATAAAATTCAAAAATTAATAAATATTCCGTGAAAGTTCTACTAGTAGGATGATCAATTGAATTTACCACATAATGACAATTTAAGAGTAAGGGCTGGCAATTAATAAATAATAACTTTGATTTAATCTCACTGTTATATACATTATGTCGTATTTTTATACTCGTAACTCGTCTATATAAACTCCAAGAAAATGAAAAATTCATTCCATATTTAGCCATCCCAAACATATTCAAAATATTCTGTGAATATATTTATAGTTACATATACTTACCCAATGACATTGGATTAAAATTACACATTTTTAGTATCAGTTCTCAATCAATATCCCGACATCAACAACGATGCAGTCATTTCTTTATGCACTCTGCTTTGCGTGTCGCACGCCATGGGTGAACCCACATAATACGCCCTAAACTACCCTCATACTGCAATATCAATTCACATTTATACCGTTCTAATAAGACAGCTTTCAGCTTGATTACTTAATGGTCATTACGGATTTTTATTACACACAGTTTTACAGTCTTATCAAGTTACTAGGTAGACTAGCTAGTCACCAAGTTGAAGTAACTCCAGAGTGACTCGTGTATATTGGATATCCATTTCCATTTAGCATAAAGGGGTTTAATTCAAAAGCATGTCAGTATATATAGAATTTTGCATTCGTTACAAATTGATTAAAAAATGAAGATTTATTGATAGTCTCACAGTACAATAAACATAATAAAAAAATGTTAGTTTTATGACATCCCGACAATATTTGTTATGGCCTCGTAGTATAATAAGCCTAACTGCATAGATGCACTTTAAATTCTCATAATGCATCATTAATGTACTCCTTTTACATATTATTCCAAACACTTGTTGAAATAGACTTGTAATCTGTAGACTAAAAACCACGTGTGATATCTCGAGGCCCTCTTTCTAAGCTCAGAGACCTGGCATCGAAATGGTATATGAAAAATATGTATGTTGATTCAATGATGTTTATTCAAGAGTCATGGATTTTTATTGATATACTGATTTATTTTTTTATTTATTTATGAACATTGCCTCCGAATATTGTCCGCTAGTGTCAAAAACATGAATAAGTGACATGACTTCGCCATACTCTCTGCAAATTAATTTTGTTTATAACTTTGTTTACATGCCAGGCGAATCGTCAAATGAAATACATAATTTTTTTTAATTCCAATCTTGCATACCACCGCACCAACTTTACCTAGCTGTAAACAATATTGAAAGATAATAAATTGGACAACACTAACACATTAACATAACCATGACCGAATACTAAACCCAAAGCAGTCATCCCTACAATTCAACGTAAAACCAACTTTATCTATTCAACACACGACTGAAATTCCTAGTTTCAAAATGGCAATACCTAAGGCTATTGCAAAGATAAACAATCTGTGTTAAACTGATGAAGATGTTTAACTTGGCAAGTCTTCAGACTGGGATCTGAAGTTGAGGTGGAATTTGCAAGAAGCAACATAACGTATGAGACGTCCAAGTTTAGTGAATGGACAATTATCTTTAGTTACGTTCATAAGTTAGAACTGTGAGATAACTAAGGAAATATGTAGGTAGATAAATGATGATAAAAATCATTTCAATTTTCTGCTGAATTGGATAATAAATATCGAAAATACTGATAAAAATGACATTTTTATATCGGGCTTCGAACCCGCATATATATATTTTTTTCATTAACATTACTACTAAGCTGCTTCTTGTTTAAACTACATTGTAATGAAAATCATTTAGGTTCATATAAATATGTATAACTAAGATAGATTTTCGTCTTCGTTAATCAGCCTACAGTACAATTATAACACAAAGAGAATGTAAACAGATCAAGCACAATTTATAAGATGATTCGTATAATGATGAATTATAAATAAATGTATAAATTATATAAAAAATATATAAATTATATTCGTCAATCGTAGAAGTATTATGGTTTAAAAAATAAAGTAAAAATATGTATTATAAAGTTCAAGCTCAATCAAAGCATGAAAGGAGAAAATGGGAAACGCTATTATTATTTCGAAAAGAAATACACGAATATTAGTCAATATAACAATGATAAGATAGCCATAATTATTTTTATGGTTATCCTCCTAATTCCAGTAGGCACTTTCGTTGAGCTTGTAAAGTATAAAAATAGTCTTAACATAAGGTATATCGATAAGAAACTTTTTATTTTGGCTGGTGGATAAGTAGAACATAGTACAATGTACTTAAACTTGTAACAAGGAACACCAGCCCTGTCAACATTTGTTAAATGCGATTTCCATTACTATACAGGATGAAAGTCCGAGACAGGACGAAGTTCAACACACAGAAGCTAACACTGTCCACTATAATTACTAGTTAGTGCTTGTGTAAATTCTGACCAGCGAGCAAAGAGCGGAAACGATCAGTGCTGAAATATGCGGCCGTTGTTCGTCTAAACTAATATTATAATTTCGAAAGTTACATTTGCATTATTCAGCACTAATATACTGGTGGATAAATACTTTATCGTTTTAAATCAATATTCTAAAGATAGTGCTAAAAGTAGCATACTGACAAGGATTTTATTAAATGTAATAAAAGTCTAGGCTGGATTCAAAGCGGCCTCCGTCGTTTGCCGGTCGAGTGCTCTGACCACTGAGCTACCGAAACATATTATTAGTTACACATTGTACCACCATATAAGAGTGATTACATTTGACTTTTAGCTTAAGTTTATACTTCACTGCTGACGAAGACTTTCAAGACTTTTAAATTTATTAAAAAATTTATAAAACCTTAACAAAAAAAGTAAGGCTACATACGGAAACAAACTCACAACACAAACCTTTAAGACATTTCATATTCACCTTATCAATCATTTTATTCGCATTGTAAAAAATATCACTTTTTCATATAAAAAGTGAGTTAATCGATATCAATCCCAGCTCTAATCACGACCTGCTGAAGGCTTTGTAGTAATCTACATTCACTCTTTCAATCTGCTTTCATTTTTCGAATACAAAAGCCCCGGAAATCTCGTAATATTGCAATCAACGAGAACCATTTGTGTTCTGAATGAATCAGAAAACAATATTCGATACATCGAGCGTGTAATCAATCATTGTATAATCGATTGGCAGTTATTCGATTATTCCGAGGATCATGAGACTTTGGTCACCGACGTGTATGTGTTATGCGTTATGTGTTTTGTGTCTATTTGTAGCTTTATGGTCAAGGAAAATTTAGGAATGTCCTCTACTCATTACATCCCTTCAAGCTTAATGTCATAAATCGGAGTTTATACTCTTTGATTAAATTAAAATATCGGAATATAGGAGACATATTACATACCTGAAAAATTGCATCGGTAATAACATAGATGCATTAAATCACACCCACTAAATTATATTGCTCCCGGACATTAAAGACATAGAAAAATGCAAAACATTGGCTTGCGACCAAGACAAAATATTTCGTTTACTGTAATTTCCTTAGTATTTGTGTCGTGACTCGTGACGTATATTGTCGGTTCGGTTCCGCAGTGACTTTGACCATATGACAAGTAAATCAGGCGACCAGAACAAGATTTTTGCAGTCTGTATCTCAAGAGCTTGTCACCTATCTTCCGTTATTTAACTTTAACCCAAGTTTATAATATATGCACTATTATATTATGATCCCACTGAATGAGAAACCTGCGGATGTTTACACATTTTCTTACAATTCGCTGGTGTTGATATTCATGAATTGTTTACTTACTAATAGTAAATATTTATAGCATTTAACAACTTATTCGGCTCATTTTCAACTGCTTGTATTACGAAAATATATTACAATATATATTACAATTTAACTGCGACAAAATACTCGAGAGGGACATAACACGGCAAGTGCAAAATAACGATGTTCCTTCAATATTTTACATGGTTTACTACGTTTTCTTTACAAATATATTTTAAGACTTGTTAAAGAGCTTCCTTAAAAACATCACAAACAATGCAGTTGGGAATACCTTTACGTTTCTTTCTTAGTACATTTATACATTTAGAACTGAGTAATTTAAGTGCCAGTTTTGATGGACAGAGCAGTTGTATGAAATTCAATTTCAGAGTAACCTCCATTTGCATTTATAAGGGGAGATTGTTTTAATTTACTTGAGAAAATTTGTGGTGACAATAAGATTGAAACGAATTATATTCTTTTTGTTTTTTTGCTTAGTTTTGGAATCAACGTTAAATAGAAAAATTAAGTTGGCGGTTTCAGGAACTTAAGTTGATAAATAAGTTGTGCACTCTTTAAGTATCATTGTATCAAGATATGTAATAACAAGTAAGCGTTTCTTAATCACCCATTATACAACAACTTAGTTAGGTACTGGTATTTACAAAGTTTAAACTTCTTAATATTATTACGATCTTCTTATTATTTTTATTAACTTCTCATTAATATTAAAAAAGCACGATGTCAAAGTCAAGAAAATAAAGATGATCGCCTGGCAAATAATACCAAACACGAAAGAGATGAATTCACACATTCGCAATTGATACAGCCATGTTACGGTTCAGAAAATAACAGCTCGCAGCCGAGCTCGAATAACTTTCGGCGCAAAATTGACAATTTCAATTCGAAAATCCACCTACAAAATTTGATTTCGCACCCTGTATACAATTTGGATATTTTAAAGGTAGACGGAGCTGTACGGTGTGCAACATTTCAGCTGATTTTCATTGAAATTGATAAGAATTCCGCCGTACCGTGGTTGCACATTGTCTTCAAAGTTCTAGGTAGTAGTGTAGCAACACATTGGTAACTTTACGACCTTTTTACTGCTAACTGAAGTCTTCCCTGCCTGAGCCTCGGAGGAGGACAGGTTCTAAATTGTGTCCTAAATTTGAATTTCGTTCGTTTTTAAGGATCAGAACAGCAGAGTATTTTAAATGTAACTTTGAAATGGGTTTATTGTATTTTTTGTTTACGAATACCGAGTTTCCTAGTGGAATCGAAATAGATATCTAAAAAAAGATTTTTGACTTATTTTGAAAATATTACTAAATCAACCAACCCTGTATAATATATAATCATACGCGTACAACTACGCGTATTAACAGCTCAACAAAAAAGCACAAACTTGCAAAATATTAAACTAAATCCTTACAAAACAACTTAGTTCATACTTAATTCATCAGCCCTAACCTAAACGTGACCATGAACGTACAGAAAACCTAATCACAATAAAAATATGTACTTAAGGACCGTCACGTGAAAAACCTTCAGATTAAAAAGACTGATGAACCTCCCCAGACACAAAGTCTGATAAATTCTTTTCAAAATAACGTTATGGCGGCGGATCACCCGAGATACATGTCTTAATAAAATGATCACGTACACGCATGTACCTTACGCCGGGTCGGTAATACCGAAGGGAAATGGTCCGACGGTCGAAAGCAAGAAACTACAGACCAAGTGGAAAATTCTCAGAGTTGTGTGGCTTTAACTTGTATTAATCATATATGCCGTGTGTTGTATAATTTTATTGGAAAGAAATATTTTTGTCAATAGAAAAGTTCAATCTTGTTTCAAAATTATGGGGTTTACTTTTGAAAAAATCATGGAGGAAATAGAGATACACATTTAGACAACTACAATAAAACGTCACGACGAGTTAAAAATATTGAAGTTGATAATTCCATTTAGACCATCATCCAGTTAAAATACTCCAGCAATCTCACGCTTACAATGCAAAAACTTGATTATAATTTATAAAACATAATTTAGGCAACATTAGAAACTATGTATATACCGTATATATGTTACCGTATATATAATGTTAACCTCAACCTGGCAAACTTTCCAACAAAATAAAAAATACACCACATGTCAGAAGGCCGGCTATGGGAACTCAAATTTTTTTTTCTGTGATTATTATTCTACTACAAACGAAAAACATTGCAATACAATCCACTACTAACCTCTACACATGCATTCCAGCCATTTTCACCGTTTGCAGTAACCTGATTTTCTTTGATATTGAATTTGAGAAGTTAATTTAGTATTGGAAAGTTTTCATGAGTAAAAACATTTTATTCTGTGATTATTATTTTACTACAAACGAAAAACATTGCAGTACAATCCAATACTAATGTTTCCTTGCATGAAACAACAAAAAAAAATTGTTTTTAATTTTTTGTGCAAAATTTTTTTTTGTTCGTAAATTTTTTTGGCTTTAGTGCAAACGAAAATAACTCCACTACTATCTACTACTTACCAATATCTTTCAAAAAACCATCAGGAGAGCCATTTTACTAAAGTCGGGTGCTAAATTCACCAGAAGGCCCTTAATAAAAAAATCATCTCTGTCCCAGTCCCCTAATCAATAATAGCCTAACTTTTCCGCGAGCAATAAATAAAGTTTCCAGCAAATTAATTACAGAAAGCATCGACAAAACATTTATTACTTAGTGGATATAACAGTTTGATAGACATCGCCATTAATCATGGCGGATTGTAAATAGAAAACGACTTTTGTTATGATGAAATCTGGACATTATACCAATGTCCAGATTTCATTATTATGGAGTTTGTTTGTTTTTACTGGAAAAGTTAATGTTGGTGTTATGTACCTATATGTTGCAAGCCGATGTTTGAATTAGACATTCAACTAAACAGCTAAGTGAGGTAGCAACAGGAAGTGGTGGTCAATATTGACGTAAAAACCTATTAAAATTCAGTTGATTTACCGCAAAAATACAAAGCTACATAAAAAAAACACTACAAACGATGATAATGTTAACAAAAATAATATACGATTCTGTTTTCTTCAGAAGATATTTTTCAATACGTTTTTTCATGCGTACAATACGTTAATGCTATAATATTAATATACCCTTAAACAGATTTATTCTCAAAGCAATAACATTAAGTTTCAAAACCGCACCTCCTTTATTTTTTTTTTTTTTTGGTTCAGATGTTCCAATTCTTTTGACACTACGGTATCAAAGTGATTTTGTAATAATAAAACGCCAAAGCCAAGCCAGAGGGAAGCGCACAATATGAGTCTCAGAATCTTATACAAGGGGTATATTTAACTTACGTCCATCAAAGGAAGTATAGGGTGGAGGCATACAATATAGCGGCTTAAAAGAGAGGCACCTTATAAGAAACCTCTTTTCTTTAACAAAATTGTAGTTTAAAAAATGTACTGACATAGATAATTAACAGAGTTTGTTTGCATTGTTTATTAAATACATTATTTTAAGCATGGCCGTTATACTTATGTACAAACAAGCAAAGTTTAAACCAAGTACATATAAAATTTATTATATTCATTCAGGAGGATATTGTACAATTCCAGAGAAAATATTTATAATAAAAACTATCTTAAAAGTCATAATTCTAGTGTTTAATTCCCGTACTGAATTATATTAAACATCACCTGATTTATAATCCCTTATGAGACGACTATATAATAAGTTAGGTTTGAGATTCAAGCAAAACACCTAATTCTATAAATTGAACGAGTATTGATCCCCGGTAAAGTGTGGGCAGACCCTTTAGCCGTCTAAGTCTTGATAGTTTTCAAACTTTCAAGAGACTTGTTTATGTTATGATGCAGACGAAATTGGATTTTAAATGTAACGTATATAAGGTAGAAACTCGAGAATGCAAAAAACATTAATCCTGGATGTGAATATTGTCAATAATTATGCTCAGAACCTTCGCTTGTTGAACCGTGACAGTAAATAAAGGGCTCATATTCACTTGATACACACATTTGACATACCTTTCAAAGTGAGATAATAATTAAATACATTATGTGCATATGTATGAAAGTTTGCTATTTGTGGAGCAAAGTTTACAGGAATTTTTGGCAACAAACAGCAAATCAATATTTAATACGTTGCCATATTTTGCCACAAAAGAAATTCAAAATTGAATTCCTTAAATTATTAATAAATAAAATATATTACAAAGAAAATGATTACTTAAATGATAAGTTATTATGACATAAAATTTTTGTCGAGTGTCATTTATTCGTAACTCTTTCGTTCTATATCTGTCGTAAAATATTTTTAATGTTTGTAGTCCCTTTTGGCGTTCATGACTGACAATCATTACCTATACGTGTTTAAATTATGGTACATAAACCGTTTAAAAATGATTGTTTAAATTGTTAAAGTTTGACACAATGTACTTTCTTTGATGTGCTATTTTATGGTTAAACGAAATTTTAGTAAAAACGTTTGGATGTAAAATTAATATTTTTGAAAAAAAAACATTTACATGGTGTTAATTACACCCAGTGGCATATTACATATAGACAGGTTATCTGCTCTCAAAAATGGCAACGCAAATGCAAGGCAGTTGCCGGCTATTTGATTCAGTCTTGTGCAACCCAGTGTCACGGCTAAACATCAAACAAAACTAATTCCCTATTCTGTGTTTTTAATTTACACTGTTACTGTCAAAGATAGAATAAACGTTTAATGCTTAAGTACTATTGTTTTATAACTATGTAGTAATATATAGATGTTATATGATATGTAATAGATGAATATAGAGATGTAATATGATTTTGTATGTGGGCTTAAAAGAGACAACGCTATAGAGTTTTGACAATTTACAGTTTACGGAGCGAACACTACAAACGAACGCACCACCCGTTATTGGTTTACCCGCTTCCGTTCTGGAAATTTTGACCTGAAAAATGAACCCCGTGGTCGTCCGAAAACTTTGGTCGACAATGACGAATTAAAGGCAATTGTGGAAGCTGATGAAACTCAATCCACGGCTGAATTAGCAGCAGCTTTCGATGTTAGCATCAAAACAATATTGGTCCATTTGCGTCAAATTGGCAAGGTAAAAAACTTGACAAATGGGTACCCCACGAACTCAATGACCGCCAGCGCGAAGTACGCGTGGAGACGTGCCTTGCACTGCTCAGCAGGCATACAAATGAAGGAATTCTGAACCGCATTGTTACTTGTGACGAGAAATGGATCCTGTTTGACAATCGTAAGCGCTCAGCAAGTTGGTTGGACCCTGGTTCAGCACCCAAACAATGCCCTTAACGAAAACTTACCCCTAGAAAAGTGATGGTCACTGTTTGGTGGTCTAACGCGGGTGTAATTCATCACAGCTTCTTGCCAAACGGGACAAGCATTACTGCAGATGTGTACTATGAAGAACTGAACACAACGATGGAGAAGCTCGACCAGCTTTTGTCAATCGTTCGGCTCCACTGTTCCTGCACGACAACGCGCGACCTCATACTGCACAGCAGACGGTCTCCAAGCTACAAGAGTTGGGGTTGGAAGATCTCCGTCATCCGCTGTACTCACCAGACCTTGCGCCTACAGACTTCTACTTTTTCCAGAATTTGGATAACTTCTTGGCGGGAAAAATAATTCAATACCCGAGAGGCAGTACAAAATGCCTTTGAAGAATTTGTTGCCTCCCGTCCAGCTGATTTCTTCAAGAAAGGCATCAATAAGCTACCAATGCGTTGGCAAAGATGCATTGATTGTATGGGTGATTATTTTGAATTATAGAAATAAAAAATATATAAAAAAATTACGCTTCATTTATTTCGTGAAAAACGGCAATTTCATAGGTTAAGACCTAATATTTGTCCAGTCATATATTGCAATGGTTGCCTGTTTTCAACTTAACTACATTTTTATAAAACAGACCTTTGAAAAAAAATTTTATAGAATAAAATTCTCCATCTTGTTGTTGTTAATCAAGCACCTTTAAAGAAAAACTTATCTTACTAAAATATGTATTTCTGGGCACTTTACTTTGCAACAAAATAACCAGTTCAAACCATCATCGAACATCACAGGAAAAATGGCACGGTTGAATGTTTGAAGAAACCTGGTTGACCGCGAATCGGTCGTGTCCACGCAGGAGAACTTACCTTGCAGTAGAGAGAGATGATACACAAAGATGTATTTTTCGATACCTGCAAGAGGGTCCTAAAACGATTGGGCTATGGATTTTATCCTGCTATAGAGGAAACTTTACTCACGCCTCTCCAAAGAAAGAAATGGCTGAAATTTGCTAAAAATCATTTGGACTGCAGACCAGCTTCGTGAAATAATATGGAATGATGAATCTAAATTTGTGGTGACGATCGGTAATGTACGGAAAAAAGTTATAAGAAATGAAGATGAAGCGTTTCATACCGATTGTATCAAAATGAAAAGTGAAGTTTCCTGGATCAGTAATGATATGGGGCTGCATGTCAGCACAAGGTCTGGGTCTACATCTTCTACATTTTGTAGAAGTAGACTGTTAATGCAATAGAGATCAAAACATTCTGAAAAAAAGTCTCGTGCCCTCAATTCCAACGTTGAAATTTCCTGTTACACTGCGAGATCCCTTCGATGGAGTGGACATCAAGTAGTCCAGATTTGTCACCGAGATATGGTGGAAAATGAAGAAAATGCTGCGCAAGTATCTAGGTCTAAAAGCAATCTAAAGGAAAAAATTAAATCTGGCTGAGACTCAATATAACTACACAACAATGTGAAGAATTCGTAGCAACGATGCCACGAAGGATAAAGGCCGTGATCGGTGCTAAAGGTACACTAAGTGGTAGACGAACTATTTTGCGCCGTTGAACGTAACTTGAATTTAATAAATGCAACGGACGAAGTTTATTGCGTGGATGGTTCTCCAAAAATTTATTACATTTTATTTAAATGGGAAATATTTTCTTTTTTTAATTGAAAATAAACTTCATTAAGTGTTCAAAACCACTGTGTTTTTATTGAACCAATAAAGTTAAATTTATGTATCAAAATTTTACTTCGAAGAATAGACACCTGTAATATTTGGCACTAGACGAACTCTTTTGCATTGGGGCTCGTAAAGTAATTAAATAATTGTGAGGTAACAACTAATTTGAACTATATGCTATACTGGCACGAATTAAACCTGATTGCGGAAATCAAGATATAAGGTTTTTATGACAAATCATCCAAAAGCTTTAAACTGAGTGGGACAGAGTAAAAGTGATAGCGAATTAAGACCAAATGTGTGTGTTTTTTTTGGCTTTCGAAATTGCTTTTCATATTTTATTGGTTTGATAATAATCCTCGAATTTAATTGTACCGTATAACCTTATACATGTTCAGACAGCAGTGAAGTAATAAACCAATATCATCATCATTTATCAACGCTATCTGCAGCCACGGCGGGCATGTAGCCTTGACATAAAAGTGCTTCGTACACTATAAAATGAAATCTATTCCCGTATCAAACGCAACTTTATACAACTTTAGCTATAGTTTTCTACGGCAAATATGCAAATAAACCCATAGACACACCTTAGGGTATAAGCTCAGTTTGATGGCCCCTAGTCACGGCAGCAGAGGGCCAGACTCACAGCTTTACCCTATAGTTATGAACAATTGTATTATGTTACTGCTGCTGGTGTATTAGTTTGTTTTCTTTCTATAAATATAAAAAAATAAAAGCTACTACTTTGGAAAATAAAAACTAAAATATGTTTCATCGAATTACAAGCAGGTACTATTATAATCTTACGACACGACTCACAAATGAGTGAGTGAGACTCTTTTATTGGGTGAGTAACTATAATATCCCTAAAGCTTCATTTACGGACAACTCTTACCGTTACTAGGGTTTCTTACTATTACTTATACTTGGATAAAAAAAGACAATCTCATTATTTCTGAACAAAGTCTAAATATGTAGAACATAATTCTTTGTTTAAGAGCACACGAACCCTGATGCAGAGCAGGCCTACTACCACAAACTACGTAAACGTCATGTAAACGTCGGATACATCATACCAGTGAGGCGCTGTGCACACTGCCAACACGGCACACTACACAGGAACCGTAGTTGCTGTGTCCAGTCGCCGTTTGTTGCCATAAATGCCCAATTGTATTGAGCAAATTTCGGTATCTTCGGTCTGGGAACGTTAACGCAGCAATTCAAATTGAAATCTTTATTTACAACTGAAACGATTTCTGGTTCTTATTGACGTGTACTACTAGTTCTGAAAAGCCTGAAAAAACGGTTGTGAAAAATAACTGGCAGGAAACTTCACGAAAGTTATTTAAAGCATATTACCATAAGATTATGACGGACCTTCGATAAAAGGTATCTATAAAATAGCGTTATTCTACTACAGATTTCTTAGCTCATAGAATGAGACACCACGCGACTTGCTTAGCTGGGTTCTATGTGTCAACCGCAAACCAGGCTTCATTGCACAACATAGTACTTACTCTATTACTAAGATTATTTCCATCCACGAGTTGTTTTGTTATGTTACTATTTCAAAGAAAAAATACTATAATCAAATTAATTATACCAGTAAAAAGTCACTATGTTAATTTATAAGTAAGATACATTTCTTAATGCTGGCTGAGTCATGGGTACTTGACTCCCTACTTCTTGACTAGGAAAAAAATGTCTACTACGATCGCCAGTTCCGAACTAAAAATTCCGAATAATTTTTGAAGAGGTTTATATCAAATAGCTTTATTCGCTTAGGATAGAACAACAGATAACCAATTTAAAGACGTTTTTAAATAATAACGAAGTACTTTTACAAAACCGACAGGAATTATTTTATCTAGTCTCAAAAAAAATGTTTTAACAATAATTAAATGCACCTAACTTAAATATCGATTGCATTTTATGCCACAATTATTTTTAAGAGTGTACGACAAAATACCTGGTTTTGACTAAAAGCCTGACAAGTCCTCATGTTTGAGCTGTAAAACAGCCTTTGACAGATCAGGTAAAACAAACAGACAAGGTAAACATTGTCACGTAGATTTTCCGTAACAATGTACCTAGTGCCTGCAGTGATTGCATCAATATAAAAGCACCACAATCATTGATCACCATTTTTTTACAGTTCTTTTGGTGCTGCGTTATTGTTTTCCCGACAAAATTTATGAACTTAATATATGTATATCCTGTCTCAATACACACTTTATTCACATTTAATAAAAAAGAATGCAAACTTTAAATCACAATTTACAAGTACTCACCATTCAATCTACTATGATATCGCTAGGAATTGTATAATTAATGTTACCTGCAACAAATAAAACAACATTTTAAGCAAAAATATTTAGAGGTAAACAGAACACAAATAATGTGTTTCTTAGAACCTGATAGAAAGTTCCAGTTTACGAATTATATAATTCAAAAACAGAGTATTATTTAAAAAAAGATTAATTTTTGAAACTTTTACTCTGGTTCCAAACAAGTTTACAAATTATACGTGTACTATTTTGAAATTAGATACTAACACTGTGCCAATTATAAATCTACGATACATACGGGGTCGTTTGGACCTTTTAAAGACAGTTAAAAATTCTTCATAAACTGCCTGTAATATATCTCGTTTTTTATGCCATTTATTAAGTGAAACTGATTAATGTTAGCTATTTCTTATACGATTTGCGGGTGGGACTTCCAAAGCCCTTCCCATTATTTTCACTTTACTTTAAAATCTCTGGTTAACTCTAACCTTCAACCAAATATCTATCATTTTTTGAAGCTACTAAGTCCTTGTTCAGTTATTGACCTACGAATAACTTCTTTTTAAAAACTTATAGGTACATTCGATATAATTAGGCTATCCACACTTACACTTCTCACACATCATACACAACTACACACATGTATTCCGTAAGACAACCACACATACACATCCGATAAACACACATACCTAGTTTCAACTTCATCTTTTAACTGAGTAGCGATAGTAGACACAGTATTGATTACAAATTTGATTATTTTATTTTATTATCCTGTGTATTTTTTTCTTTCTTTCTATAATTGAACTCAACTCCAATAGTATTGTCAATCATAGGAAGGTACTGGCTTCTGTATCACAGGTTCTCTCATTTCAGAAGCCAGGGCTACATTTATCTTTGTATTGGTGATTGTTACAATAAAGTTTTTTTTTTAAATGTTGACATACCTTCTATCGCTGTAATGAAATGACATGAAAGACGTCGATTTCAAATGAGTTCATTGATGTTTAGTAAGCATCGGCATTGTAATATAGATAGTGAAACACCTGTTCATTTTATCCTGTTAGATTACAGATTTTTACACAGATAAGTGGGTATGTGTGGATTTTAAAATAAAAATCCTTAGACAACATGGCCCCAAAGTAAGCAAAAGCTTGTATAACACAATACATGTGCACATACATGGGTTACCATGTAGCGAACTACGAGGATCCTAGAATATATATACAAACCCGGACCGTGAAACCAAATCCGAGATCCGTTTAAAACTAGCGCAAGTAATCGTTGAAGCAGAAGCCAGAAACATTAACCGGGAGGAATGTCAAAGTGATCAAAAGTTAGAAAAATCTAGAGTAGTATCTCACAGTAAACAATTCCGCAAATGAAAACGAAGGACTGCAAACGTTTAATTCAAATCAGAACTGACGTTGTAATTCTTGACATTGTCAATATGACAGTAAAGTTAAGCTGTATTGTACATTTCAGAAAAAAAATTGATTATTTCATTTTGATGTGCATTAATTTCAATAAATCAACAAATAGAATATTAATTTAATTTAAAAAGTCATATATTTTTATTAATTTATAAGCAAATTCGAAATATTGTAAAGTTCGAGCTTTAATTGGAACGAAACGTGTCATAGACCATAGATTTAAATCAATAGATTTGCCCGCACGTGTCATGGAGTTGTCATGCTCATTTACACAAACGCATTGAGTCACGTCATCAATCGTCAAAGAATATAAATCAGATGTGACAAAGATCTTATGCTGGAAAATACACCTAAAGAGTTTTAAAGGTTTATAGACACAGAAATAAATACAAGTAAACATTTAAAAATCATTTATTTCAACATACAGAGAATAGTTTTATAACTTATACGTCAATGGCCTGCAAAAAGCACCAACTTATGAAATTTTTGGCGTTTGTTTATTTGTGTTTTTTAAGTAAGTAGTGTAGTCTTACATTAATGTAGTTATCTATAATCATCTTTGTAATTCAAACTCTGGTTTAAAGTGGTGGCTGTTTTTTATTAAAGTTCATTTAATATTTTAAAAACATTACTGTGCAAAAAACACTCTAATATACGTAATTTCATGGTACTTAGTTCGTTTTCGCTATTGATTTTTCTTTTATGTGGGATCTTATAAATTTTGAAACTGTGAAACAACCGTGATAGTTTTAAACAATTGATTTACTTAATATATCAGTGTATTTTTTTACTACAAACAGGAAGCAGTCAAATGAAACAAAATAAAAAGCAAAACTGCTTTGCCAAAAACAACTAAAAAGCCCAAGGTTCACAAAAAATCTTCAGTTCAACAATCATTCTATTTTGTTACTTATAGGTAAAAGTAGCTAATGAGTTGGCCTTTCTATTTGTATCTAATTACTTATTCTTTGGCAGCAGGACGCTTCTCCGCCTCCTCCGCGTCTCGCGGCCATGCTGCCGTGCGACATAAATCAATAAATCATAAAATAATTTTTAATTAGCTACTTATGCATGAATATAATGAATAACACTTTTATCCATGTTTGTATTTTTACACCCTCGAAATTGGCACGACCGCATAATTCAATCTTAAACTATAAATTTTACGGAAAACACTGTGTACATTAAGTCGTTGCACTGTACCACTCACGATAAGCGCTCGTTGGATACTGAGACAACACTTGTGCATGCACAACTTTGAGTAGAAACCTAATTTCGTACGTTCTTTGTACTGAAGGGGCACATCTATTGATTTATATCTTTGTCATAGACCATATATTTACTGGGCGCGTTCGTTGCAAACCAAATGTCAATAAACGAATATAAAAAGAAAACCCAATAAATTTTTTGTGGATTGTAGAAATTCCTAAATTTAGGACACCGATTTCCTATTTCATAAAATTAAGCAAGAACTTAAGCATAGGTACTTGCCACGTCGTTAAAAAGTTATGCAAATACACTAATTAGAAAAATTTTACGTTTATTATATTAATATTTTTCCAAGGTGTCACCTTTTAGAAAAAAAAAGAAACGTCATGAAACATCATATCTCCAACGCGAAAATTCCTTTCTCCTTCAGTGTTCGTTGGTATATTGAAGAAACCTAAGCTACACAAGTTCCCACAATACTTTATTTTTCCCAAAATTGTACGTTGTAAATATTTACATTTTCTTTCATTGATTTAAGATTGAAATAAATAACCTCGCATTATGCACTATAACTAGCAGCTGCGTTATGTATTGATATAATAAAATATATCTATTTCAAAATTAATTAATTTTTACATTTTGTTTGAACTTTTGATTGAAGGGATATTCAGTTACCCTTCCTATACCCGCGTCAAATTGTGTAACACCTATACCCGTGCATCGACTTACAGACCGGAAATTCAGGATACAATCTCATTGTTTTTTTTTTCAGGAACACCTATAGTAATGTTATTATATGTATAAATAAAATAGGGGATATCATAAATGAAATAAGCACAGCATATAAAAAATATATGTTTTATTGAATAACTAACAGTATTTCAATACAGCCTCTGAAATATAGGAACTATTTCATACGTGCTACGAAAATGTTAAAAAAAAAAATTTTTTCTTCTAATAAACAAAAATAAAATGTCAAATCTTATTGACTATTAGTTGGCAGAGAACAAAATAATATATTATCTTGGGCACAAGTCTCACTAAAACAAGCAGAGCATACCATAATAGCATGTTCTAAGTCTATGCTTTGTAGAGTTTAGTGCAGACGGGCATTAGTTTTTAAATCTAATCTACATATACATATATATATCTACACATCATCATCATATATAATCTACATAAGCTCGTCAACATATGTGTTACTCGACGCATAAATATCCTTACCGGGATTCGAACTCGACTCGAGAATGGCAAAACCTAACTCAGGCCACGCGACAGTCTAAAAGATCCGAGTTTTAATTCATTTTTAAGCGATCCACCCATTTTAACGGTGTTCATGTAAGTTTACTAAAACGCAAATATCTCTCTCAGTTGGTATTCTAAATATACGGCGCGAGGCGAGAATCTAGTTGTCACCGGAGTAAGCATTGTTATTTTATTCATCTCGCTGATCCGACCCTTACCAAGGGGTTTTCAAATGTATGTAAAAAATATGAAAAAAACAGTTTTTAAGTAAAATTATAATTTGAGATAATTGGAAAATTTAATGCAGTAAGCTATTGGGATGTCATCATAATTTACTTTTAAAATCTAAGTTGAGCCAGGAATAATTACTGACCGCGGCCCCTGCTGGGACGGGCATTTATGAGGATTGTCCTGCGTCAAAAAAAAGGATCAATCACTTTCCAAACCTGAGTCATCAAAAATTTCAAATTCCGCCAATAAATCTTCGAAATAATAAAAAGAAAGTTTTAAAAATATCAATAATATTTATTCTAAATTCATTAAATCGTAGTAAATAAAAAAAACACTTGTAAATTTTAAATACATATAATAATACTTATAACGGTTACGGTATACAAAATTTTTTAATACATTAATTATAAAAAATTTACAAACCGACCAATATACACTTCCTGAAGACCGTTCAGTAGAAAACCAAATGCACACTAGGTGTTCAACAATTACAATAATATTAACAAAAACATTTAAAAAAATTTCTTCAGAAGTCATCAAAATGTATAAATCACTTCATTATCGGGGTACATGACATGAAAGGTTACCTTTCATGGCGGAAAACTTCCAAATTGAATCGGTAAAGTTCCAACGAGTGCAAACCGATTTCGCTCCGAGCCTTCAACTCGCCAACTTGTAAGTATTGAAAAAGTAAAGTTACATGTGTTTTGAGTGAATTCCAGGCGAAGTTAGAAACCATCTTTGTGACAGTTGTGACATATTTTCCAAGGTATTTTGTTAAATGTCGACATTCAGCCGATAAAGTTGGCGAAGAGGTTTGGGAGTTTATGCGCGGTTGGTTCTTTGGAGGTATTGGTTGGATCTTAAATTACTAGGACAGGCAAAATAATTTAAATCTATAATAATAAACTTAAAAAAATATTATCCTTTTCTAAATTGCATCTTTTTTCCATTGCGGTGTATGTATGCCAAGCTGTAAGAAATAATGATAAGTCATAGCTACTCGATCAACTACCGCGTTTTTTGAACAACTTATCATAATAATATCTTCGAACCTATATCAATATAAATACAAGGGACGCCCTATCTTTACTGATAACATACAGAGGAAAGATTTTATTTTTTGTATGTTTGTAACCAACAAACACTACTTCTCTGATTTTAAAAATTATTTTGCTTATAGAAAGTACCATTATTAATGAGTAAAACAGGCTGTAAATTATTTTTTTTTATATAGAGATCCCTACGAAAATTCCAATACGTTATTAGAGTACCCACGGTTTTAAAAATTTGCCTACAAAGTGCTATTTTGGATCTTGCGAAGCCGGGGCAGTTCGCTGGTTCTAAAATAAAACTACGCTCAAACACGTAGTAGCGGTATTCCAGCAGCACTGATCGATGCATCTTTAGCGCGGTAACGCTAGGACAGCGACCTTTACTCTCGATATAAGTACTTTTCACGAAAACCTACTCTATATATATCGAAAACCTACAAATTTATTTTAAAAGATGATGGTCAAAGTCAATATGGGATTTTGACCTGCTAATGGTCAGTAGTACGCATGAAAGATCAACTTATGAGTAACCTTTTCCCCCTTAAACTTCCCTAATTTTAAATCTAAAAATCTCGTAAAAAAGTAATAAATAATTGCGAAAAATCAATCATAAGTTACCATGTTGTTTTCTTTTCAAGGTATCAATGTCAATGTCAAAAAAAGTAACAAAACGATGTTGTATGAACCCACAAGTAATGGACGTTATTGGCGAATTAGTTTTGACAGTCAATCAACAATCTGTCAGTTCTTTTTTTCACATGAATTACCTAGAGTGAATCCTAAAAAAAATCGGGGAAATGATATATTTAAAAAAATATCTTACAATGGTAGGAAGCTATATATTTAAACTAATGATTGTATGATAATCTATATTTATTGGCCTTTAATTTGATATACTGACTTAATAGTACTAATGTAGGTCATCTTTTGTACTATCTGCTTTATTTAATAACAAATTTACTTTTTATGACTCCTGGAATGAACAACTGTACAATTTTCTATGGATTCTTGATGGTAGATATTTATTGCAAACATTAACATGGCAGTTTACCCAAAGCGTTCTTAAAAGATGATTCTATTAGATGACAACATAGAGAAGTATTTTTCGCATCATCTGTGAGCTACTGCTAATAAACAATGACAGTTTATCTCGCAATAGTTTTCGAATTAGAATCTGGATTTTTTTCTTTATAAACTGAATTGCTTCAAACTGTTTTAGGATCACAAAGTCACGCACAATAAATTATTAATCGATAGATTATAATTCCAAACTATCTCTTGTATAAATTTAACATCTAGAAAATATTAAAAAATAATCTAAACATAAAACAAGTTTCATTTAATATTAATATACAAAAAGGTGAAACGAGAGACTTTTCACTAAAAACACACTTAACCCTTTCGCCTCTTTAAAATATACGGTCTGTATTTAGCGAAGCGACTCTAACTTTACGGCCACAGCCGTAGTGAAAAATGGCTAAGTACTTACTCTGTTTTTGCCCCCAAAAGAATGTAAACATAATTAAAATTCCACTTCTAGACCCGCTGTTAATTCTGCATAAAAACTTAAAAAAGTACAGTTGGCATGAAAAACCGACAATCGTGTTGCTGAGTTAGATTTTGCTAGACTTATTCATAATTTAATCCTTAATCTTTATCAGTTATATTACCGTCCGAAAAATTTTGCATCTTGTATGTCGCTAAATTTGACGGTTTTCATATGTTTTAATATTTAGTTTTATAACAATTTGAACTTCTCAACGTTTTTTTTCTGACTGTATTCCGCGACAGCTGGAAAAGTTATGGGGTTAAAATATTTTATGAGTCTGTCGCGATAATATTGTTTTCTCAGGCATGCGTAGGATGTGAGGCTTCGGCATTATCCTTATAAAAACATTTTGGGAGCTACGACAATTCTTACGGAGGATAAACGCTTCAAAAACTGCCATGTAAATTTTAATATTTTTAGTTTAGTTATTACAAAGATGGTAAAAGCGGAGGCCGGTTTAATCTATTAATATGCAAATAAAAAAAATCAACTGTGAAAAGCTTTAATTCGTTTGCTTACTGCACACTCGAGCAATAACAAAATTATCACATCATCTCAAAGGAAATCGATGGATATCGCTCTACGAACAGTTGGAAATGTTTTTTATCAGTAATTCCTATTTTATTTAGTTGTAAAGAGGGCAAATAAATTTGACACACAGACATTAATCAAAAATAAGCATTAGTTTATAAGTACATAACTGACTTGTCGCCATCTTTTTGGGACCATTACTTTCATATCAGTTAGGACTAGAAATGAAAAGAGAGCAATTAAGAAATGCTTTTATCATAATTATTCCGATCAGTTATCAATATCGAACATGAGAAACTTCTACAGTAATGTTCAATGAAACGTTCTATAACATTAAATGAGATCATTTATGGCTGTGAAACCTGGTCCGAGGAAGCAAGTTATGTTTTTATCGTCCTTACAACATCGATATCATCTCTCGGTCTCTTTCCATCTCATTTTTTCCTAACAAGATTACGAAACTGATTAGACCATATTCTAGTGAAGTTTTTCTCACAATCTGAACGTAGCCCACGTTCCAGAAACCACTGTCACTGATCATCTACCAATCACTCTTTTTCTCAAGACACATCGAAACAATAGCAGCTCTGTAGAGAGAACGATGACACGATTAATTTATGAGGAAATAGTATTAGATATAAATTCAGCAGATTTTACTAACATTACAAATTAATTATTAGATTAATTAAATTAAATAATAGATCCGACTGATAAATAAATTTATTAACTCAGATCAATAATTCATAATCGTATAGAAACATTATAATTTCTTCAAGAAATCGTGTGATAAATCCTCTGGATAACAACAAGACTTGTTCTTTGCGTCCGTAATATGATGAAATATTGAGATTAAATAACAGGATGAAATGCATCTCAATCTAAAAAAAGATCCAAATAACTTAATCTTAATAACCACATTTACATACGGTATCGAGATTTTTGCAACGATCTATTAAAAAAGGTAATACGAGGTTACAAGACAGCCGAATTCAATAAAACACAAAACCATCCCAAAGCAACGTGGGAAACACCATATAAAAATAACTATCGCACAGCGTTTAAAAGTTGTACCCTACGAATTGTTGGCTCCTGGTATCTATGGAAAAGAATCAATTTTATTAATTCAAATCAATAAATTCAATAAATTCTTTGTAAACATTGAGAAAAGTTTAGCCTCGAAAATTAAACCCCATGACATTCAGCCACAAAAAGTTACGTCTTCATGGCCAAACTTCCTCTCGATCCGCCCTCGTGATGAAAAATAAATTGGTACAATTAAGAACTTACGCCACAGTTCCGCTACTTGCTGGGATGATAAACCTATCAAGATAATTAAAATGTGCTAAATATTGATATCGTTCATCACAGACTTTTGTAACCTATGTATCACACGAGGAGTGTTCCCCGAAGCTTTTAAAAAGCTTATAGTTCACCCTATCTGTAAGGGTGGAGAACGTAACCGAGTCCCGAAAAATAGCATCTTATTTCAGTACTGAATGCTTCATCAAAAATATTAGAATAAATTCTGAACTCTGGGCTAATGAATTTAATAACAAATACAAATGGCACGTTTCTACACTTGACAAACGGCTTTGACACGGTTTCGGTTCCTCTCTTACTTTATAAAAGGGAACGACTAGCAATTAGGGCCTGACACTGAGCATATTTGAAAGCTATGTCGAGTCGACAAATATTACGTATTATAGCTTTATGGATCTTAATGTATATGTTTTTCGAAAGATTTAAAATATCAAGGCTATGGTGGACATTTTGGAACAACTTGTAGTTGACAGAACAATTGGGTCGATATAGACTTTATCCAGGTTCCATATTCTATTAAAATTCGTCCTTAAGTTCTATATATTTATAGATTTTTTAATTAATGGATTTTGATATAGATGGCCGAGTGGTGTAGTGGTAAGTAGCCTTGCCTCATATGCGGTAGGTCCCAGGCTCGAGCCCTGGTCGTGGCATTAATTTGTGCGATGAACTCAGATGTTTGTTCTCGGGTAATGATTGTTAATATTTATAAATGTACGTTTATTCTGGCTTCCCCCCCCCAGTTCGCTGTATGGTCATCCATAACTAAGCTCTGCTTACTTTGGGGCCATTCAGTTGGTGTGTTTGTCAGGGGATTTGTTGTTATTAATATATTATAGTGTTGGGAATTGTTACATCTATTAAACAGGTTATTCTGTTTATGTTATCTTGTAATACTGTATCAGGTCTATTAAATTGATTTATCAGTTAAAATTGCACAATCTAAATATAGTTTATGCAATGTGTTTTCCAGCACTGAGCTTTGTAATTATAATAAGGTACCAATTTACTATCGATTAATTTATGTTTCAATTTATGCTCAAGATTCTGGTGGATGATGTATGCTACTTGGTTGTGCCTGTGGGTGTAATCCGTAGGGGTGAGAATATGGCAAGCATCAGTAATGTGCTGTATATTTTTTTAAGCTATGTTACATTTCTTGCATTTGTCACTGGATGTTTTATAACGTATTTCCTGTAATTTTTAGTATTAATTTAGTATATTATTAATTTAGTACTTATCATGGATAGCATTAATAAACCCATAAACTGAATTGTGGGGACAAAGAGCCAATAGTAAACAATTTATCAGAAAATTCACTGTCTATAAATAAATGTCCTAAATCTGCAGGATGTCTCTCATGTTATTCTTTCTTGACACATCTCTAGGATCTAGGGCGAAGGTTGCATGGGCGCAGAACAATGTCTTCTTTGCTTTTATGTAGTACTTACATACTACAATGTACATTACATTCATAAAACTGCTCACTCAATACATGCCTATCTGAAAATATGTAATACAATAGCAAAAGAAATATTTAAATTGTATAGAAATGTTATTCGTAAATACCATTTTCTTCTAATGAAAAAGTAGTAGTTATATCAACTACTGTAACTGTAGATATACTTTAGTGTTATATCAAAATATTAAATAAAAATATATCACGTTTTCACTCATTTAAACCCATACTTTATATTACAGCGTAAATCATGTACCTACTCCATTCATTGGCAAAGTTACACACTGCAACTATTTTGTGACAAGTGAAAGGAGGCGGCGATATTTTTTAATGGTAGTAGGGTTTTTTTTGCGCAGATCTCGTGGTGGGCGGTGCTACAATCCTTCTTATTTTGACCGCCGTAATAATTACGTTTACGTAGTTGTATTCCGGTTAAAGAGAAAGAACTAACAGTGATATGACTAGAACAACAGCAATTCCAGCTGAAGCTTACGCACGGCAACGCATCATTAGTCCATATAATAACTACCTTCAACATTGATAAATATAACACCTACGACTTATGTTGTCCATGGGTGCAGATGCACTCACCATCAGGTGAGTCACGTGCTCGTATGCCGTCTATGAAAATATAAAATAGTAATCCGATATATTGGTACCATTAATCATACGACTTTAATACTCTCTACCACTGCCGACCCTTCCACCAGTTCGGAAAAACCTTCGTGAAGAAGAACTGGCCAGAAACTTTACGGATATATTTTTTTTCAATAAAATTTACAGTGTCTCTTATCTCTATACAAAATATTCTTATTTGCATCTGTTAGCTCGGTCTCCCTCCCCCCAAGTATCCAAACGACGAACACCCTCAAACGGCACAATTTCACGAGTTAACACGGGACCCAGCCATCGCCCTCCTCAACCATACTAGAGGGAAGTGAGTGACCCATCACCCGGGTGACATTTTTATGAGGTAGGTACAAAATATTAGTAATCCCATTTCGAGACACATTGTAAATACCAATGTGAGTGTGACATGATATTCAACAGATTTGAGTAGAAAAGCGCCTATCGTTGCTTCTATACGATTATTATGAAGAGGCTTTGATGTCTTCGTTGATTGTTTATATTTAATAGACAGACTCTGAAAGTAATAAATTATTTTTTAAATTCCCTTTAAAACGGTAAGGCCCAAAACAAGATTATGGACAGCAGTACGATTAGCTCCAACGGAGTTCTTACTTTTAACCCACCATAGCATCACACGCAAAAGCTTAACACTGAAACGGATCCCAGTTGAATTGTACCTACTTACCAGAGTAGGTACAGTCTTTCTGTAATAACCGACCGCCTCGCAAACTCAAATAAATTGCAACGTAATGACTCTGGACTGTACAGAGTGGGTTTTCAACAATTTTCACAGTAATTAAGCAGTTTTGAGTTATGTTCTTTCTATTGGACGGAAAGATCGAAAGAGTTTTTCAGTGCGATTTATGATTGCATTGCGATCTATTGGGAGTTGCTTTGTATTTAAGTGTCTTGTTTGGTCATAAGAATTTGTCTGTTAAGTTTTAACGCCTGAACTACGCAGGGAATTGTCATAAAACTTTGGATACGCGCTTTCAGAGATATTAAAAGAACATAGGTAACCATCCAGAAGTGTAGTTCCCAAGAGATAGAGAAATAACTTGTTTACTTGAGCGATGCAGGCATTCAAAAGATTTATCTCAAAGGGAAATATACCTTCATAACATATTATTCGAATTATGTGTGACATGATTCACTGCACACTGTGGCAGGTAACTTGAAGTAGACATCGTCTGGAAGAACATGTATAAAGAAGAATGAACAGTACGACCGACAGATTGTTGTTCTTTGTTTAACTTTGTCATAGCCGGCAAACGAGCACGGGATCTGCGTGACAGTAAGTGGCATCGCTGCCCATATTTATATTTATTGATAATTGATTAATACCGACCGTAGGCTTCAGTTGGAATTAACAATCATATAATAATAAATCCCCAGACAAACACACCATCTGTATGGCTCCCAAGTAAGCAGAACTTTCGTTATGGATGACCATACATCGAATTGGGGGGAATCCAGAATTAACACCAAAAAACATCTGCGTTCATCACACCGCAACCAGGACTTGAGCCTGAGACCTCCGGCGTGTGAGGAAGGGCTGCTACCCTCTACGCCACGCGACCGTCGTATTATCTTTGTTTTAGTAACTGCACTGGCTGCTCCCCGCCTTTGTCCGGAACACAACTATGGTTTGGGGTTAAAATAGGAAGGAACCGCCCCAAAGAAACTCTACTACCACCAAATCAGATGAATAAAGCAGAGATATATAAAAATATTGTAGACTGTTCAACATTTGACATTTGATATTTGACAGATTTTTAAAAGTAACACTAAATATATAGTGAACTAATGCAATAAAAGTTTTTTTTTGTAAACAAAATCGTCATCACATTACACAGTTTAAGTATTCTTGTGGCCTTTTTTGGAAACGTTTTTAAAGTTTTTGCTGTTTCAGTAGCACAAAATTTATGTATCTTTTTTTCACGTACATGCTTCCGTTGCTAAAACCAATAGGTAAAACGACAAGTGGGGCTGATTGCCAACTACCAAATAAATATTACCAGGTCTCTCGTTTTGCGAAAATAAGTTTTAATCTGTGGAACGCTGGCGAGTTACAATTTATACTGAAAATTCGATTATTTAAAAGTAAAAATATTTTTGTTCTAAATTTAAATTAAAGACCCCGTAGGAAAAAAACGTTTTTCTCAAAATTTACAGTGTTACTTGTATTATATATCCTAAATATCGTTCTTCAATAAAGTAGCATAAATGGCGTATTGATCTAGAAATCTTTGTATTTACAATATATTCAAGATTTTTCTGTAGCTTTACTAGCGTGTCCAGCGATAAAACATATATAGCGATATACATTTTCTGGATGAAATAAACTCCATAACCTTTATGTATGATAAATACGCGGTTGAGTGGTGAAGGCTTCAAAGTGTTACAAACTAGTTCATTATCACACTTTCATTAAAAGGTGTAATTAACACTTATGAAACCAGAAGGTAAGGTATTTTAATTATAATTATAAATAAGGTATTTAACGATATGACGTTTGTTAATCGTCAAATATTCACAAAATAACTGCAGCTTGAGTTTTGTATTCATAAGTATAGTTCGAACTGCTGGCTAACTACAACCTGCTATAGACCAAAATTTAACGGTTTCCTTTGTTATTACCACATTCTTATATACACATAATTTCTTTTAAGTGTTATATATGATGCCACCTGAAGAAAAAGAAGAAAAGGTTAGCCGGCTAAAATTAAGTTTATTTCCACAACAATCCTTAGCCGTAACATATAAGTATACGTTATATACGTTTTAGATTTTCTATTTAAACTGCTTCTCATTTGAATATTTAATACGTACCTCGTGGTAGATCTGATAATTACTAATAGATTTGAAATAGCCATTAATAAAAAAAATGTTCCACGATATGAGCACCCTTTACAAGCTACTGCACTTGCATTCTTTTTATAATTATTTTTAGTATAATCACTCGTAAGACTTATTACTTACGTAAAACAGAAATAGAAAAACAAACAATTGATGGACAAAGCGATTTTTAATCCATTCTTTACCGATGAACTACAGAAACGAGCGAACAGAACAAAAACACCCGGAAATTGTTACCTGGATCAAATGCTACCGGAAGTGTTCGAACAACGAGCTTAAAAACTGATTGAGTGGAG
Source organism: Marasmarcha lunaedactyla (assembly GCA_923062675.1). Classification (NCBI taxonomy): domain Eukaryota; kingdom Metazoa; phylum Arthropoda; class Insecta; order Lepidoptera; family Pterophoridae; genus Marasmarcha; species Marasmarcha lunaedactyla. The sequence continues at coordinate 13,885,143 of OV281346.1, read as the reverse complement.
GCTCCCGCGCATTTTTAATTAGATTGCCCCGGAAGCTCACCTGTGATTGATTGAGTGATTGGCTTCCCGATAAATCGTTTTATCGTTTCTGTCTTTACGGCCGGAAAAATCTATGTAATGTAAGAATATTTTTATAGTTTGTCTTCAAACTGGAACACATCGTTAAGCAAACACACCCTAATAGAGATTAAAAGCTTATTCCCGTTTTTAGTTGGAACAAAGATAAAATATTTAAAAATATTCTAGCCTAGGAGTAGGGGCTGGTTGTAACAGAGATAAAATAGCCATACTCGTTTTTACCGGGATTTAGAACTCTCTAGCGTTTGGTATTGGATTTGTTTGGTTCCTTACAATATCGCGTATTACTTGAAAATGACCAATGACCCGCCGAACATGCTGAATAGTTGTACGAGCCCTAGTGCAAGAGTTCGTCTAGTGCCAAGTATTACAAATGTATTCGAAGTAAAATTTAGATAAATAAATTTAACTTCAATAAATACACAGTGGTTTTGAACACTTTATAAAGTTTATTTTCAATTAAAAAAAGTAACAAAATATTTCCCTAATTAAATAAAATATATTAATCCACGCAATAAACATCCAGCATCGCATTCAACGGCGCAAAATAGTTCGTCTACCACTCAGTGGCGTCACCTTTAGCATCGATCACGGCCTTATTCTTCGTGGCATCGTTGCTATCAATTCTTAACATTGTTGTGTAGTTATTGAGTCCGAGACAGATTTTTTTTCCTTTAGATTGTTTTCAGACCTTGCTGGGTAATTGCGCAGCATTTTCTTCATTTTCCACCATAGGGTCTCAATCGGTGACAAATCTGGACTACTTGACGAACACTCCATTGTAGGGATCTGATTCCGGTTAAACCAAGCCTTGGTTGTCCTCGCAGTGTAACAGGAACCACTGTCTTGTTGAGAGGTGTAGGCATCACGACGTCTCAACGTTGGAATCGAGGGCACCAGACTTGTTTCCAGAATGTGTTGGTACTCTACTGCATTAACAGTTCCTTCTACAAAATGTAGACTACCCAGACCTTGTGCTGACATGCAGCTCCATATCATTACCGATCCAGGAAACTTCACTTTTCTTTTGATACAATCGGTCTTGCCTTTCATGCCAGAGGTCCCGGGTTCGAATCCTGGTAGGGGCAGATATTTTATCATTTATCCGTTTATTTATCCGTTATCTAGTATCCATAACACAAGTTCTTAATGATACTTAATTTGGTCTAGATAATGTGGTGTGATTGTTAGAAATATTTATTTATTTATTATTATTTATTATATTATTTCACGCCACTTGTTTGCAGTCCAATTTTCATGATCTTCAGCCTTTTCTTTTTTTGGAGAGACGTGAGTAAAGGTTTTTCTTTGGTAGTATAAAATCCGTAGCCCAATCATTTTAAGACCCTCTGGCAGGTATCGATAGATATATCTTTGTGAATCATCTCTCTCCACTTCAAGCTAAGTTCTACTGCGCGGATACGCAGATTCTTTTGACGATTTATCTTAAAACTCGATTTTTAGCTTCGCTTGTGATTCGCGGCCGATCAGGTTTCTTCAAACATTCACCCGTGCCATTTTTCCTGTGATGTTCGATGGTAGTCTAAACTATCGGTCTTGGTAGGGATAAGTCCTCGGCTATTTGGTAAGCAGATTTGCCATTACTGTTGCTACGAATAATTATTTTTCGTACTTCGTCGGCGATAGGTTTCCCGCGAGCCATTTTGTTTGAAAATGCAATTTTGCATGGAAATTATGATTTAAATATGTTTGGAAATATCGAACCTTGCCCCTTTCTCCACCGGTCAACCAGACGCAGACAGAAGTTTCACCCGTTTGTGGTTAGCTTGCCGAAGAGCCGAACTAAACGGTTCAATAGCTCATTTTTGGTTCGTGTTTCCAAAGAGTGGAACGATTTGCCTGCGTCTGTTTTTCCAGACAAATATAACCCTGGAGCTTTCAAGTGTAGAGTGAATAGGTACCTCTTGGACAAGCGTGTATGATCGTCGTCTTCATCGTCACTTTCCATCAGGTGAGATGGAAGACAAACTCCTGCTAATTATTAATTTAAAAAAATGTTTATATGGACAGTGACGCATCATGTGACAAGTTATTTCTATTTTCAAATGGAATTTTACTCATTTTTCAATTAAAACAGGTAGAATTGAGACATGGACGAACTCTTTTGCATCGATTAAGAACTAGATAAATTATTTTGAGTAAGTCGTAGCAAATTAAAGTGCCCAAAAATACATATTTTAGTAAAAGAAGTTTTTCATTAAAAGTGCCTAATTAACAACAAGAAGATGGAAAATTTTACCCTATGATATATTTTTTCAAAGGTCTGATTTATAAAAACGTAGTTAAGTTGAAAACAGGCAACCTTTGCAATATATTACTGGAAGAACTCTCTTGCATTGGGGATCGTATGTGTGTGCTAGGATGTCATCAAAGTACCTAGAAATACTTTACGAAATCAAATTTTGATTTGTGAAGTACATGAGTTTTATTTTCATTACTTTTTGGGGCTCCGAGCCTTTCTTAATTTATCTCTTCTTAATTTAGAATATTGTTTTTTTCTGCTAGCGATACCTATTCAATGGTGATTTCAATTTATTTTAAAAAATCGTGCTACGGCAAGGCTTGCCAAGATGTTACATATACAAGCCTTATATCATTTCGGCTTGATAATCTTATCAGTTTGTCAGCTGTCAAGAAGAAATAAAAAGGAAAGTTTTTAACCAACTTCTAAGGCAAAATTATATTTCTAAAACTTGACATTTACTATATGTTAAAAAAAACTGAAAGTTATTCGAAAATTCAAGAACTTTACGCGTTTAAACTAACGCGTTTAAAAATAATTACTTCATTAGTAATTTTATGTCACTATTTGACAAAAAATTAAAATTTATTTAGATGCCTACTACAACGTTTTAAATTATAGATTTAATTTTGATTTATCCCTTATTGACTTTGATAATTTATCGGCCGTAACAACGTCCAAGGTTGTTAGTATAACAATCAGTTATTCATTTAAAATGGCCGTTGCGACAAAATGAAGTCAATTTAAATATTTTTTAAATTAATGTTTATTAGCTGAATATTTACATTTTTGATAAAAACAATAACATGTATAAATTATGTATGTATTGATATATTGACTTTTACCTAAAAATTTTACACGTTCCTCTTTTGCATAAAATCGGTTCATAACATGAAAACTTTCTGCAAGATCTGGATTGTTCAATCCAAAAATTGATATCGTACCACAAGCGTTGAACACAAGCTTCATTAGTAAAGATATATATTTGCGTAAAATTACATGTAGGCATTAAGTAAATTAAGCCATACAAATTACTTATTTTCATATATCGCTCTTTGTTCAAGCATTTTAACGCCCCATATGAATATGAAAAATATAAAAAGGATAGCTTATAATTTACCTTTCTCGTGTTAGAATGTAGTTTCCAGACTTCACTTACTTTCGTGGAATTTTTCTATTTGGAATAATGTTGGAATTTCAAGTCTTACCAGAATTCTGTTTAGATTCAACGTTTGCAAACTTAAATGGTATATTTTCAGGTACACCCTTTGTGAAGTAAGCAATAAATAAGGTACCGTGCGAACGTAAGTTGAGTGTAAAGCGTATAATGCTGGTTATGAATTGAAAGTAAGTAGGGTGAAAATAATATATTTGGTATCAGGTATTTTTGATATCGGCAGCTAAATAAAATAGTAAAATATTCAGTCACATTTCCAATAGGATCTATATAAGTTACCCTTTTAATAGATTATTCTGTCAGATTATATTACCAGTAGGAACATAAATAAGCAGGCCTTTTCAAAAAAGCAAAGCTGGTTTGTTACTATGTATGTATTTAAATTTGTTATAATTCGCAAATGAACACGCAATCCAACTGATAGCAAGTGGCACCTTGACTTGATAATTGGATTAATATTAATTGATTTATCGGTGAAGGGTGCGTATCAACCGTGACCTGATCATTCCCTTTAACTGGAACACAATCAGGTTAACGTTGTCATTATGGCGGTTGTAGTACCGCCCCTGGCGAGATCTTTACTATTCAATCTCTAAAATACCCATAGGTATAAAACTCAAGTCATAAAAATTTTAAAATCTTAAAATTTTTATTCTGTTAATTCATGAATATATAACATTTTCTTTAATTACAATAACCGCTCCCCCATGTAACTTCACATTTTGTTTATGTACTTGCACAAAAAGACACGTAAAGCGTCCAGTGACTCCGTGCACTAAAGCTTGTATTTCCCTCTAAGGTATACTTCTCTGCGACTTTGTAGCGACCACTTAGCGAAGGTAGCAGTGTCTTTCAAGCGGTCAAGCTTTTCAGCGTAAAAAACTCAGCGTACCCGCATGAACGAGTATTATACAGCTAAATAAAAATTACTAATCTTTTAACAAAACAATTTAGCTTAATTAAAAAACCGCTCCGTAAACTCACGAAAATTTACAAACGAGTCTCGTTTGTACAATTGCTATAACAATAATATAATTCATACCTTTCGTTTTCCGCTTCATTTCATTTTAACCCGTGCGATGCAATTTTGCATTTATTTGCCGAAAATATTCTCTAGTGACGGGTGAAATATAAGCGTAAACGCTATGTGTACCGGGTACCCGGTAATTTGATTGCCGACGGTAACCGTTCACTGTTAATATGACGGGTAACTGTAGTCAAATTGAATCACAAAACCGTGCCGTAATGTCCCTTACGTAGTTTTATTTCATTAGGGTGAAATTCGGTGCTACACTACTACGAGTCTACGATTTCTGCTAAAGCCTATTCGGTTGACATACAGGCGCTAACTGAAAAAGGGGAATGTAAACAAAAATATGGATATTTAACCCCGTATCTTTGGGTTATCTTTTTAATAAAACGCTCACGCTAACTGACAGGCAGACAACGCACTGCTTTACCAGAGACATGAAACTAGTACAGGAGTTCGGTTTTCCTTGCAGGGAAGCACTAAGAAAGGATTCTTAAATATCCATCGCAGAAAGGGATGAAAGGGGTATAATTAAATTATGTATGTGAATGTTGCACCTTAATACAAGAAAACAATGAATAACGGAAATAGTTAAAGGTTCAAAAATATATTTTGAATTAGGTTATAGGTAGATTAACGAAAAATAACTAATTTCTGTGTCTTTTTTACCCAAATATACTTTATATTATTACTTTCTCAATAAAATATATTAAACCGTAAGTAGGGGCTGCAAAATAAAATTTAGAAGCTCAAAACGACTTCAAATTCGCTAACGGCCATATTTGTTAAATAAATAAACATTTTTGTGCTAAACCATGTTAATTAAATAGGGTGCGATCAGGGACGAGTATACTAAAGAACCACAATTAAACAATGTTATGAATCTAAACTGACCGTTTGACTGTTATTAATATTTGAATAATACTGTCCGTGAATTTGGACATCTATTTTATTTCAGACAAACCTAAAGAAGTGCATAAAAAGTTTTCGAGATTTTTCAAAAATGGATTGTAGCCAACATCAATATCTTTCATGCGTTATCATACTAGTCAGGCCATTTTAATAGGTAACATTTGACAATTCATCAAAATTCAACAACGTAACCTTGTAACGGCGGGCATAAATATTGTATTTTTTCGTTTTGTTAGAACTGCACAATTGCTTAATTTTTTTCAATTACGATTACATATTTATTGTAATAATGACCGATACGAGTAATTTTACGATTTGCTTTCACTAATAAACCATTATAAACATAATTAAAAATTTCTGATCTAAAGAACTGAACGTCGTTACAATGTTGCGTCAGTTAAACCTTTTTCTTTTTAAACACTAGGGATGTTACTCTAAAAATCGAAAGCTGATGAGTTGAATGCAGTGATCACTTGTGAAGAAATATCACCATAAATTAATAACCACGTTGTTATTGTAACTATAAAAATACAAAAAATAACTAAATAGAAAAATCATTGATGTTTGGTAAAATATAGGTGGGATGTTGCTGGCAACACCAGTGCCTGTCGATGATGGCATGTCATGTCGCCATTACATGACGCAGTCTTCTGTCGTTGTGCGAAGTGACTGTGCGTTTTTGATGTGCTCTCTGTTATTTTCTTCTGACCCGGCTTTTTTATTGGAATGATCTTACTGACTATGTTTACCTGGCTATAAATTGGACTCCAATTGCTTAACGATTAGTAAACAAGAATAACATTACATTCTTACCATGTCGAAACGGAGGAAAACGCAAAACAGTCAATCTCGCGAACTAGTGGTGAAATTGTACAATTATTTTGAACGTGAATCAGTTAACGATGGGCCTCTTTTACCAGTGACACAACCGAGAGATCGCGTTCCCGAAGCATTGGGAATAGGGAAGAGGACAGTAACTCAAATTCTGAAAGAGAAATACGGACCATCAGGCTCAGAAGATAATACTTTACGTACACCGAAAAATAGAAAGAGGGACAAGGAAATTGTTGGCGTTAATAATTTTGATGCAGCTGCAGTTCGCTACCACATTTATGGATATTACTCGAGAAAAGAATATCCTACACGGGAAAAGGTAATGAGCTCGTTAAAAAACGCAGGCTTATTTTTTGGCGGTAAATCATCTCTATCAAAGGTTTTGAAATCGATTAGCTTTAGATTTTAAAAATCTGACAAGCGGAAAATCCTGCTAGAACGCTACGATATTATTTTGAAGAGAGTAACATTCTTACGTCAAGTAAAGAAAATTACAGATTGGGACAATGTCGTGTTTATTGACGAAACATGGTTGAATGCGAACCATACGGTTTCGCGGACATGGACCGATGATACAGCGGCCTCCACCTCAAAAGTTCCATCGGGTGAAGGAGCCCGACTTATTATATATCACGCGGGATCAGCTTCTCAAGGTTTTATTCCAGACTGCCTACTCGCATTCGCCTCTAAAACTACAAGTGATTACCATGAGGAAACGAAATGAACTTTGAGGTTTTTAAAGAGTGGTTTGAGAAGCTGCTAATCAGCTTAGAAAACCCATCGAAAATTATAATGGACAATGCACCGTATCATTCTGTACAAGTTGATAAACCACCAACTCAAGCAAATAAAAAGCAAGAAATTGTCTTGTGGCTGGTAAGAAATGGTGTGGATGCAAGTCGAACTTTATTAAAAGTTGAGTTGTTAAATCTGGTAAAAGCAACTAAGCCGTCCAAGCTCCGCTATGTAATCGATGAACTAGCCCTAGAACATGGACACGAAGTTATTCGATTGCCTCCGTACCATTGCCAGTATAACGCCATCGAGCTTATTTGGGCACAAATAAAGGGTCATGCAGCGCGGAACAATACTGATCCACCCTTCAGTACAGCTAAAATTATGACTCTGCAACAAACTGCGTGTGCAGAAGTCACTACAGAAGACACGAAAAAATCGTAGAGACAACAAAGAAATTAATTTTACAAGATTTTGAACGAAATGTGAGAATAGACAATATTACTGAAAATGAATTCATAATATCTCTAAGTGCTGACAGCAGTGATGAAGATAACAATACTAATAACAGTTCTGATAGTTCAACTGAATAAATGCAATTTTTTTTTTATTATGTACTAGTCTTATTTTGCTCTAAATAAAAATTTACGAAAGAAAAAATAATAATGGGACAGGGATTCGCCTGATGATTTCGCCTGTTTCAAGTCCGTATCGATTCATTCACTTTAATCGATGTTTTTAAGCAGGTCACCTCACTATGAAGATAAAACTGACGGACGTCAAATGTTACCTATTAATATGGCCTGGCTATACATATTAGCTAAATTTATTAAACTGGCAACACAAACCGCATCAAATGTCACGAGCAACCATTAACCGATTCCTTGCCACCTTCATTTTTCGAGCCTTTCTGCCCCGGCCCCATACAAAACTCAATGACGCGAGAGTCGCGTCATGGGCCTCCCTGAATGATAACGCACCTAGCGCGTGGTTGACTCCCGGTAATGTTTTTACGCTATTTTAAGCAGTTTTAGCTATTGTATTTATTAGTTTAGTGTGTTTTAAAGTGACTAATAATACAACGTGAGACCTTTTACGGTGTATTATATTGTATTTATTAGTTTAGTGTGTTTTAAAGTGACTACCCAACTAGCACAAATGGTAGCCAATAAGCTTTAGAGCGTATCATATTGCAACTTAAGGTGCTAACGATAAGGTCTATATCCTGCTCTAGACCCCTTATGCAACAGATATGGCCCTAAGTGGGCACATCGCATAGCAGGTCTAGAGCGTATCATATTGTGACTAAAGGTGCAAATTGCAGCGCCTATACCCCTGATTTGCCACTTTGATTGAACTGTTGATTGAACGGTTGAGTGAACGATTAGATTTTGTTCATTCATACGTACGTTTCATTTCTGTAGTTGCAATGTTGAGAATATTAATGGCGTGTGACAGTTTTTAAGTGACAACTTACAAAACATAATTGTAAGTACCAAATACTTTTATTCAACTATTTGCTTTATCTGTACTGAAAAATCAAGTGGGATCTCAACTTTACTGAAAATGCGTATATGTTTATTAAGTAAATTTACACGCCATATTGATTTCATGAGAATTTCAACAAAAAACAGTGTAAATAAAATATGGTTATAGTAGTTTTAATAAAAATTACCAAGAATATAATTGGTATAACAAGCATTTATAGTGAATTTACGTAGTATAGTTGTAAAATCACTTCTTTTGTTATAACAAAGACATGTTTAGTACAAATAATGTAAATTAGAGGTTAGATTTTCATAAAAACATTCCATTAAAAATGGCGAATCGTTTTGTTACTATAGGTAATAATTTTCACCCGTACTTCAATTTTTGATATTCAAAGTGCTAAAAATCACCTTTCTTATTACTAAGTGGTCTAGAGAAGGGCTATAGGAGTGAATTTTATTTACTTTATATATGATTCTTTTGTTTTAGTAGGGAAAATAGTTTAGGGCTCAATTGACAATACAAAAACCTTTTTTTGGATAAACATAATGTAATACACTCAATATTGATTAAGTATTATGTATTTTAATACAATTATATTTTCATTTCAGTAATTGAACGGAACTACAGATGCAGCATACAATACTTTGCCATGAAAACCAAACACTGTCATAGAGCCAAGCACCGAAAATTATATAATAATTCGTTAAAATCCAAAAGGCACAAAAACTACAGAAGCACTTTTCTTATAAGAATTTTATAAGTGAAATATTATTTTGGATCAACAATATACAAATATAGTTGTTTCCTTGTAAAAGTAATAACCTAATTATTTAATTTTAAATAAAAGTCAGATAGCTGTTAAAAATGTATTTTATTTCCCTTTGTCGTTCAGCAATCAGAAAACAATTTATATGAATCTAATTATTCAAAGTTCTAATTACTTTTATTTTCATATTGATTCCAAAAGTTGAATGCGCATTGTAAAATATTGATTTTGGCTAACATGTCATTAGGGTACAAGCATATCAAATTTAAAAAAAGCAAATTGTGTTCTAAATGTTGACTATCAGATGAAAATGAATTTAGAATAATTAAAGTAATATAATAATATCAATAAAATATTAATGTATCCCGTAGTAATATCTTTTGTTTTTATAACAAAGGGAGGTAATTAACACATCGTAAACCTTCACAAGTTAAACTTTGGGTAAATTCCACAATAACAAATATTGAACTTTCTACGGAACCCTCCCCTAAAACTTCAGAAGAAAATAATAAGAACCAATCATGCCATTAAGGCTCATTTTATCATCCTTCTAGATATTCCAGTGGTTTAAGAGTTGATTTTGCTTCCTTTTAGAAATGTTGGGCGTAATGGTGGTTATTGCTTCTCGTTTTTAGCTATAAGACGCACTACAGGTATAAATTACCACTTAAAGTAGCAATTCACACTCGCACTGTAGCTTAGAGTGGTACAACAGTGGTAAGGTGTAAACTTTAAACTGTAGGTGGTAATAATTGAAAATTTGGAACCCATAGTCCATTTTATAGACTTTATTTATATTTACCACTCCTATGCAGTAAGAAGTTGTAATTTTTACCCAAATAGCACCGATATACAACTTTGAGTCATAAACTTAGCTACAATTATTACTAATGTGTTAGTTGGGTACCTACGCGTTTTATAGGAAATGGAAGGGAAGTTACAGATTTCCACCAGGAGTTGTGAACCTTTTGTACTTTTTTGTTGAATTTATTGTTGATATAGGGTGGTAAAATAGCTATAGATAATACTGTTTAGGAATAATATTGCATCAATCTGGATTAATTAGTAAAGTATATATATTTTATGATTTTGAACCAGAATTAGTTAGAAAACGCAGATATATTCCCGAATCGGAAATAGAAACACAATGAGACGATGACCATTCAAGCAGAACTATCAGTCCTTGGAACCTGGTAGTGTAACATATTAGGGAGTTACCACACCAACCCATCGTCCGTCGATCGATTGGTGTGGTAGAAACCATCGATCGACGTCGACTGTTCTATTTTGCCATCGATCGACTTCGACGGGTCGACGTCGCTCGACGGACGATCGATTGTTGTGGTAATACCCTTAATAATCACTGGAGGGATATCAGCCTCTCCCAATTCAGGGTATTATTATTATTATTATTATTATTATTATTATTATTATTATTATTATTATTATTATTATTATTATTATTATTATTATTATTATTATTATTATTAATAATATTATTATGCGATACGGAATATTTACCGACAGCTGTAGGCCATCACGCCTACTGCGGGTTGGCAAACTGCACATACCTTCATATAAATGTATAGGTGCATGGGATTATTTTACTACTATTACCAACTTAGGGGTGGTGTCAGACAATTGTAGGCTATCACGCCTACTGCGGGTTGGCAGACTACACATATCGTCATATAAATTTATAGTTGCATGAGATTATTTTACTACTATTACCAACTCAGGGGTGGCGTCAGACAATTATAGGCCATCACGCCTACTGCGGGTTGGCAGACTACACATACCTTCATACAAATTTATACGGTGACTTATTGTACAACAAAATCACTGTAGTTATAGGTACCGGAGATCAACTCGCATTTATTGACATGAATAAATGGACATGAATAAAACAGTGTTGAAGAATGTAAACTGCCTGTTCAACAGAAATTTTTTTACTACAAATTGGGTTGCGTAAGGGTGTTACCACACCAATCGATCGACTGTCGATCGACGTCGACCGGTCATATGTAGTAAAAAAAATTCTACGGTTTCTACCACACTAATCGTTATTTGACCCTTTAAGTGCCGGTCAATTACTTATGTGTTATTATTTAAGAATTCGTTGGCCATACATATCATAGCTTGCATAATAATTAATTACATAAATAGAATGGCCAGCATATAAATATTTTTCTGTTAGTAAACGTAATATGTTCTGGGTCCACGCGACCATTTATTATTATTATTATTTATTATTAGTTCTTGACCTTGATGAGCTAAAAATTATTCCATGCATTAAACATTTTAGTTAATAGGTTGCTTTAAGTTTTCTATCAATACGAATCTTTATTCTGAGGTATTGTTCTTATACCTCTATAGTGAATGTTCTTATTAATAAATTAGAAATTTTGAATCAAACAGCCCTGTACCATAAAAGAGTTGGGTAGATGGCACTTTTATTGAACATTTTATTTTTGATTTTAGTGTATGAATTATGGATTAATAAACAATTGTTGCATGTGGTTGACGACCTCTAACAATTTAATTTTCCAAAAAAATGTCGTGGCCACATATATTAGTGACTCGAATGTGTTAATTTTTATATAAAATAAAAGGATTTTTTGTTTGAATGGAATAAAATTTGATTTACAACAATGTTTTTATGACGCGCTTGTCGCGTCATAGGCCTCCCTAAATGTTTCTTCATGACGCGCTAGGTGCGTCATGGGCCAGGAATCGGTTAAGATTTATTTTATTTTGTGGCACAAAGCTCTTGCTAGTATCACCACCTGTATTTACATGGGATCTATTCGTTCCCGTTGTGTTCGAACAATATGTTATCTGTCACTGCGAGATTTTTCCACATTTGTGTTACAAAATATTGTGTGGTGGGATTTAAAACGGCGTTGCAAAATAGTATTTTATGCTGTTACATATTTCATAAAATTGTATTCATACTTGTTAAGCTATTCAAATTTTTCATATGAAACATTCAATATTCGTATCAGAAAAGATTTAAAAATAATAACATTCCACAAAATCGTTAAAACTGTATTATTATTTTAGATAAATATAATTTTCGTTTATATCCTCGTACATGTCGACGTTGAATAATTGGAGGAATTAAATTAATCCGCTTACTGAATCCAGTTTTACTAAGTATTTTGTATAGTTTTACGTGGAATCCGAGATTTACAATATGGTGCCTTTTTTATCGAAATAGAGTTGGATTTATTATTGACTGATATTTTTTTACGGCGACAGGTTTTATGAAAACACGCAATTAATAGAAAAAACATCCTTACATCGAGCTCATTAGCAAAGCTGGGTTTGTGCACGCACATTAAATCGTAGAGACACCCGACATTGTTACACGTACCATCCGCGAGAACTAGCTACCGACAGCAATCGTACCTGCTACGAGCAAGCTACCTGTTCAACCATTTGAACCACGACCATCCCGATTTAGACATCTTTCATACCAGCCTTCCCAATGTTCGGACGGCTTTCTCTAGATCGTTTTTCATTTAAAAGTTTATTATGTAATTTGAATATTTTCCTTATTTTTTGTTTTAATCTTCCTCGCTTTGCCTATGTTATTTTACCATTGTTTTCTTTTATTTGTAACCTAGCTGCTTTAGTTAACTAGAAGTGAAAACGTGTAATTAGCCCTAACATTTCTTTGTTCCATAATGTTGTATAACTTAGCTGTAAGTTTTCCAAAAAGTGTAAAATAAAATAAAACATGCCAGATATCGACCAGGATTCGAAACCGTGCAGCGGGTAGTGCAGAAGGCATGCTACGAGGCTATCAAATTAGGAATTTTCTGATTAATCTTGAAACATAAACTGTAGCATGTATTTTGAAATTCGTTATGCGTGAGCAATAAAGAGTTTGTCATTAATTAATTTACAATATTATTATAAAGAGGAAAGATTTGTTTGTGATCCATAAACTCTTTCGCCATTAGAAATGTATTTTATTCAGACGCAGCATAGGCTCTGTTCCAGTTTTATCCCAAAACTCCCAAAAATAAGATATTACGAACCGACTTGACCTGACCTAACCTAACATCATAAAATACCCATAAAGTCACTCAACGGTTTATGCAGTACTTGTATGAAATGAAGTTATTATTATTAGACTCTTTTGTGATGTAATAATAAAGTGAGAATTAAAAACTTGCCTCATACTTATTGGTAAAGTTGAAAGAACATTTTTTCCATCTTCTTTTTAGCGATAATGTAGTATACCTTATAGCATCAAAGCAATATGGTACATCGGTATGAAATAAGAAATCCTGTTATTTAATCCATTATGCGATGCAACTGAGAGCCGTAAATGAAAAAGGTATCCTGTCTCTTTATTTTCTCCAAGGCAACTTAGCGGAAAAAATTTAAATTAGAATTAGAATAGCAGTTGAATACTTCATGTAAAATTAGTACTACTAATTTGTACTTTCGGGGTAAGATGTTTGTAGGTAGTACTTGAGCGGTACTATTTTCAGTTGTAACAGGAACGATTTAAATTGAAAAATTGCATTAAAATCTTTAGACATAAATGCCAGACAAACACACCTAATGGATAACCACAAAGTAATCAGAGCTTGTTATGGGTGACCAGACAGCGAACTGAACGATACCGAAATAAACAGAATATGTAAATATAAACTCTCATGACTTGAGAACAAACATCAGTGTTCGTCACACAAATGAATGCCCCAACCAGGATTCGAACCCGGGACGATGTCAGGCGTAGGAGGCAGGACTAGTACCACTGACGCCACTCGGCCATCAATTAAGTACATGCGTAATCAATTACATTTCAAATCGTTTATGATTGTTTTATTAAACTGGTAGCACTTGAAAAGCTGAGACGGAATGAAATAACATTGTTATGAGGGGCTGACATTTTATATTTCTAAATTTAAGGAAAACCATGACGTAAAATCTAAAACAAACAACCTCTGCAGGAACCTCAAATACAATATCAGAACCTTCAAACCGAATGATAACGAGGAGAAATACCATCGTCAAGAATATTTTCTCTAAATTTCGGCAAAAGGTTAGCTTAAATAAGGACGAAACCCAAGAAAGAAACCAAATTGACTTATAACAGTTGAAATAAATATTTGAAATTTGAATTTGGGGTGCCAGAATCACCCGTTCTATGTTCATCATCTATATTCCGGAACTTTTCGTAGCTTTCGAATTATGAATGTTCATCATGTAAATTTTTGAGTATGTTCGACCTTTTACAAATAAAAAAAGTAGTAGACCATATCAAGGTTCTTTTTTTCAACTGAATCTTTATGAGATGTTCTTTTATACACAAAATAGCCCATTAAGTACTACTTTTTACAATTATGAAAGTTGAGAGTCTGGTACATTTTTGAGGGACTTAGGAACCATGAAGTAACCTGTATAGAGTTCTAATTTTAAGTTGAAATTTAAAGTGATAATTATAATGATAATCCTGATCCTCGGCCGACCGGCCAGAATGCTGGTGTTTTCCATATTAAAATGTGTCTTAAAATTTAGATAATAATAACAAGAAATTCCCAGACAAACACACAAACTGACCATACAGCGAACTGGGGGGGAACCCAGAATGAACATACATACACACTAAAATAGCAACCACCACGACCCGAGAACAAACATCTGTGTTCACCAGACAAATGAATGCCCCTACCAAGACTCGCGACTTGGGATCTCCGCGTATGAGGCAGGGCTACCACCCACTACGCCATGCCACTCGGTCGTTCACCAAACGGTCACCAAAATTTTCATAACTTTCATCATGTTACGATGCTGATTTGTTATGCATAAAATAACTCAGTTACAATAAAAAAGTTCGAAACAGTCTTCTTCTTTTTCATTACAACATTTTAAACTTGGTCAGCTTTAAAATGTTTGTAAAGAAAAAGTACACGAGAACCCGATATATACGGGTCGATTCGCATACCTACCCCACGACACGAGGGAAGAACTTTTTTTTACGTCAATATTCTGAACACTCTGAATCCGTGGTTTAAAAGTGTTACCGCTCCAACTATGTCATAGACATTAAAATATCAGAGGTACAAGGTGGACTACGGGTCGATTCGAATACCTACCCCACGACACGAGGGAAGAACTTTTTTTTACGTCAATATTCTGAACACTCTGAATCCGTGGTTTAAAAGTGTTACCGCTCCAACTATGTCATAGACATTAAAATATCAGAGGTACAAGGTGGACACAGGATTACTTTTTATTAAATTTTATTAAATATAAAATGCACCAAATAGATCCATATAATTTCTACGCGAAATAATTTGAAACACAACATACTACTGTTTAGGTTTTATTAATCAAACTGAACCTATTTTAGTAAGTACATCTCGCTTTTAATGAACAACTTAACCGGAACTAAGTTAATAAACAGAACAAAACAATATTGATTAAATTAATATCATAATATTTGGAGCCCCATATTTGTTCTGAGTAATGGATTATTGAGCTTAATTACAACTGAAAATGTCCCACTCTAAAGCCTTTATTAGAGATATAATTGAACATTAATTAATAGAGGCAGTAATCGATTTTGTCAATATTTCTGAATGGTTTTGAGTATAAAACTTAGTGAAGTAAGGAGAATTAACTTTGCATTAATTTTATGAACTACATCATGTGTAAGTCAAATTTAATGTTCATGTGAAACTTATGTGACTGAGTCACGAATTCTCGTTGAACCTTATAAAATAAAATAGTAAAACTAGCCCTGACATAACGAGTATGCGATTTGAAATTTTATTGCAAATTTTAAATTAACCTACGAAGGCACGAAAATTTGAGGGGTAAAGATACGCGGGCAAAGTCGCGGGCAAAAGCGCTAGTAGATAATAAAACCGATAAACATAGTAAAAAAGTGAGATCGCGGGCGAATATAATCGCAGCTCGGCAAGGATTATTATGGCGGAGAGATTTCCTCCAGACAGCCATTGAGGCATGATTGATACCAGGTGAAGCGGACTAAGGACTTTTTAAGGTTATATAATGTAGGAGCTCGGGGAGTTGTAAAGCGGCTGGTGGTTGCGAATGTAAATGTATTTTGGTAATAGGGTGTAAATTGTGAAATCTTGGTGTTTTGATTTGTGACGTTACGTGTAATGACGTTAGTTGTTTTTTGGTTAAGATTAAGTGATCGAAAACTCTTTGTACACAAAAAGACAAAAAGAAAACATTTGATAATGAGTACTCTCTTGTTCTGGTACCAACATATTAATTAGTAGAGAAGTCTTGTATAATAATTTTTATGATAATTTTATGTAAAAAAACACTTAGCAATGCAATTAGAAAGGTTTTAATAACAAGAAATCTTTTCGAACACACCCGAAACCCTAAAAAGACATTCCGGGTCCGGATTGAACTGGTCTAATTTCTCAATTTCCTTTTCAACGCCTCATCATAACATTTTTTAAAGATGACTCTTAAAAAAGGAATTAAAAATCCGAGCCGATAATTTACCGAACGGAGCATTTTCCGCAAGCCAAGATTTCTGCGTCCGTGATATTAATGAGATGACACGACCCAACTGTTAAATGAGCCAGACCATTCTGTACAAATGAGACTAATTAGCTGGGAACCTCAGGAATTCTTACCCTTATTGAAAAGATAAATATTTTAATATTTGAAATTGTTTTGGCTAGAATAAACAATGGCAATTTTGTAATTGTTATCTTAGAATAAATGCGTTTAATAGTCTGTTTATAGAGTTTAAAAATTTTAAATTGACTGAAAATATTATTTAAAATGTTCAATATTATATCGCACTTGGACAACAAATCAAATTCTCTTTTTAAAATTTAACCAGTTTTAGTATCATTTTAGAAAACGTCTTGTGCGTAGGTTCTATGACATCAAACTCGATGAACGCATATTCCCAAAAGTGGTTAGCGTCAGATATCAAATACACAAGCTGTGATAGATTGTAGACGAGAGTGAAACGAAAAACTGTATTCTTGAAGTAGAGTAGTAGACGGAGTAACGGAGCAATCATAGTATTTGCTCTGCAAATAAACTTATCATTATAGTAATATTGAGACAGTGCAGTTCCAGAAAATAGAACAACTTTACCAAATCAGCTTTTCTATCTCAAGAGAAACCACATTACAATAAAACATATTGAACCAAGCAAGCAGATTTCCTAAAAATAAACCGGTTTTCATTGAGCCAAATGATCCGAAACCTGATATTCTTGTCCCACAGGATGTAAGGGGAAAAACTCCACTTGCTACCAAGTTTTCCCTAAACTTGTAATTTATAGGGTGGTTACATTCAACCCAGCGGGAGTGGCTCGCTTGCAACTTGCGAACTTAAAGGATGTGTAATAAAGATAACTTAATTACATGTTTAAATTGCGTATGATTTATTTATTACCTTTCTGGAGTACTTTGCAAACAGTGAGCTAGGTTGCTGTAAGGGTTGATGGGAGATATTGTATAAACGTACACGGAATTGATCCTATTTATTCTGTGTACGTTTATAAAAAATATACCTATATTAATATTTAATTATAATCTATATTTACTAAATTCAAATATTGTTTTTGTTTTGATTATTTGAAGTATCATAACGACATACAGTGCATGTTTTGAAATGTAGCTAAAAAATTAAAATGCATGCGAAGTAATTGGTTGGTTTCTAGCAATCATTTGCCTGAATTAAGGATAGGTTATTTTTTCACTTCGTTTGATACGTAAAAAATTTTTTTTATTCGCAAGATTTATTCTTCTATCGCACCTGGTATAAAGTGACAATGTGAAAGAAGTCCATGGAATATATTTAATTATTTTGTCATTCTACGCATCTTTTCACATTTTGCGGTGTCTCATGTTCTGGTTCAGCAGCAGCTGCAATTAAAATGGTACCTTTAACCTTTGATGAAACATGAACCTATCATACACATCCATAACCTTTTGCTATGAAATAACAACTAAACTAGCTAGTTACTAACTTAACGAATAACCTACGTATCTTTACCAGACAAAAAAACTGTCGTCAGATATTCTCAATAAAACCACAGCATACAAAATAAACGCTCCTTACGACCGTTCCATCAGAGAAGTATTCATAAATCAACCGTAAAGAATGCATCGCTATTAAAACTTGGCTGCAGTTTCTGACAGATGGCAGAAAGCGACGAACTCGTTCGCCGATCATTTGACTTCGATTTATGCCGTTTGAATTCTGATCGCGGATCCGGAATCCAAACTGACAGGTATTTCCCAAGTTGGGAAAGTTGGTGAAACATTCATCGATTTATAGGACTAAATTGAAATTGGATATAAAAAGTTTTAAAACTGTGAAGCCGATATATCCGATTATGGTTTAACTTGAATAATATTCAAAAGATTATTTAGTGAATTAGTATCGTTGTTCACTAGTTGCCCACCAGGATTCGACTCTCAGGACCGTTAGGGACGGAACTACTGTCACAAACTGGGGTACATTCACAATTAAGAGAGTAAATAAATGCATGAGTAAACAATGTTCAAGTTTTGGGAAGATGTGGAAAGGACCGGAATGATATTTCTAAAAATGTCAACAGATCTTTATTCTATTTTAAAACAAGGTATACTAATAGCCCTGTAAACAATGATTACATAGCGACAGGAACTGCAGAGTTTACCACATACATTTTTTAAAATACTTCTACAAGTAATTGGGATAAATACCCATTAAAGATGTTTTGACTTTTTGATTACATTTGCTTAATATATGCTTCCTAAAGAAATGATTTCCCTGTCGGCTAGCAAAAATATAAATAGACTTATAAAATAATGTCTAGCAACAACTGACCATTCGTTTTCCTGACATTCCACGTCTTAGTTCTTAGTTTAAGGGTAAATGAACTATAATAACCACGGAAGTGTATTAATAACAAAGAAGGTTTACGTTGGTAGAAGGCCAACGTACATCGTTACGAATATACGCATTTTTTATATTTTACACATCAAATCGTTCTGAAAACGCCTAAAATCACAAAATCCCCCGCAACAATTAAATTCAAGCTAGTATTAAAACTTCTAAATTGTACCTCTTTTGTTACGCTACCAACTCGAAAAGGGGCAATCGCGAATTTCGTGCTCAAACCCGATTATGGTAAACAGTTTGCACTTCAATGTTGATAGATTGATCGTTTCGATGGCTTGCTTCATCGCATATTTATTGGCATAAGTCCGCCTTAGATCCGACGACACGCTGCGTGACTAGACAAAATTCTGCCGGAAACATAGATTGATACTTTGCAAATATTTGATAATAATTCCCGCTTGTCTGAGGATGATGAAACTGCTATAGTTTCAGTAGTGTTAGTGAAAAAGTTATCAAAATAATGTGGTTTATTAGAAACTCATCTTGAACCCTAACATGATGTAAAAGATAACGTCATCTATTTCACAGTGGCAAGTTACTGCAGAACGACGTGGTCAAAACACATTTTATACAAATCGCATCTGAATCGGGTGATTCGACCGGTCCAATAATTTACAACTATTCAGAGAGATGAATTGAATTATATGAATTGCATCCAGCCCACCTAGTAACGACTGAGGACTTTCAATATATTTTTATTTACACACCAGTCGAGTGTCGTTTCAACGCAGATCCCGTCGATTTCTTTCTTATACAGGGTGTCCCACTACTTGCACGTAAAACTGAAATGAAAGCAAGCTTGTAGCGTGCCCTACCAGATAAAAAAAAGTTACCTAAATAAAAGTGTCACCGTTTTCGAGATATTCCCGACTTTTTATTTTTATGGAAAACTGCTGCTTTTGGTCAGTTTTTTTGTTGGTGTGTGTACAAACAAGCAGATAATTGTTTGTAAATATTCTAGAATAGTAGATCTACCATATGCAAATATCATTATGTTAAATATCATTAGGTATCATTGATAAAAAAACATATTATTCTCATTATTTTTTTTCTACAAAAATTATTTACCTCAGCTTTGGCATTCAGTGGTGAAAACAAAATGTACTGGGCTGTCACTGCACATTATACAAATAAATTACGTATTTAATAAAGATTTCAGAAATGTATAATACTGGCCATATCGTTCTAGAAAAAGTAGAAATTGCCAGTTTTTCATTCGAGTGTGTGTGAGAATGTTAGAAAAGTTATAAAATCGGCAAAGTCCGAGAATAGAGATAAATGCTGTGATCCACCCAAAATCTGCAAAATAAAACAATAGATAAAATCTATCATTTTTATAATTGAGAAATACTTGCCCAGATTCGACCCAGTGTATGATTCAAGAATACGGCACACGAGAAAAAACGAGCAAAATTTAAGTCTTTCAGTTAAATATTGATACGAAGACAACCTGCATTACGAAATACCTTTAACTCCACAACGTCTGTTAGAAGCTTATAATCAAAGCTATGTTTCAAGCAGGAAAATTATGATTAAATGTCTAAATTTGAGAAAGGTTTGAGTTTAATTAAGAAAATGAGGTGTTCAAAACTTCACTTCAACATAAAATATTCTTCATTTCAGGCAATCTGCGTTCGAAGTAACTCTGAAATTTAATCCAGAGACCACGTGGCACACTGCGCGCAGTATTTTATAGAACCTTTGTGCTACTTTGTATTTAAGTTTTTTAACTGTATTTATTTCAGCGAGGTTTAACATCGATATTCTGAAAGACAACCCTTCTTATTTTTCTTTTTATATTTAAGACACAATATTTTTTCACCTATAAAGATAAATTAATATTGAATATTATATATAATTATATTGTTTATATTTATATCATTTATTAGATTTATTATCTTTTGTCTTTTTGATAGCTACCTATAAGAATAAATAAATTGATTATCTTTTATGTATTGCTCACCAATGTTCATCTACTACATATAGGTTGGCTGGTAGAGAATGCTTTATGGCAATAAGCGTTCCTGTATAGATGTGCGAAGGTGAAATAAATAAATCGATTAGATCCTGATCCGGTAAATATCAAATATGTCAATAAAAACTCCACTCTGCACCTAAAGCAGATTATGAAATACCGTTCGTTTTTTTCTTAAATACGTTATTAGTTCAATATATTCCCCAGATCAATACGATTCCACCAGCAAACCATTTCACGGGTCACCGAATTTCAATAACTGCCAATAATTACTTTTTGAGAATAAAACCAAATAAACAAAATGAATGAGTATTTACTTGCTTTTAGAATTTAACATGCAAAAGTTGCGGTATACACACATCAAAAAAAGTTTGAGATCACTAGCTAAAGATGGATTTTTTTTTATTTTGCTTTTTAAAAGAATGTTGTTTACGTAACATCTTTTTATAAAATAGATACTCTTTTTGAAATAAAAAAATTAAATTTTTTTTCAATAAAAAATATTGAATTTAAAGTTCTAATGCAATTTCGACTAAGAAATAATTTAAAGAAAAAAAGAATTTAACTAAACTAAAAAAATTTAAAAAATTTAACCTGGTAATGTCGTATTCACGCAGAGCAGCGATGATTCGTTGAACTCGATGTGCGGGTGCATTATCCTCAACCGATACGAATCGAGGACCATGGTTTATTCTAAATGACCTGACAATTCCATCAATAGCAATAGCTGAGGTACAAAGCTGCAGTCATCGAGCCACGATACGGGATCAACGGCGTTCTAGCACCAATCATTATACCGCCCCAAAAAGATACCGATTTCCCAACTCGTTTAACGGTTCCGGCGGCAATTATTTGTCTTTCAGCGTTCCCACGTCTTCTCCAGACACGGAGACGTCGGTTGTCCAGATGAGTGCTAATTCTAGACTCGTCAACGAAGAGACAATTTAATTTTAAAATGAAGAATCTTAGAAGAAAAAGAATATACGTTTTATTCTACTGTAACAAAAAAGATTTCGTATTTTCAAAGTGATCTCAAACTTTTTTGATGTGTGTATATCTAACTACATGAGTGATGAATATATTTTTGAGTATACTTAATTATACTTGATGATTTTTATCAACAAATAAACGACGCCATCCATTAAACCCAATTTGTACACTGTCATTAATATTATAAAGAGGAAAGATTTTTTTGTCATTTTTGGTATTTTGTATTAAAAATTACACAAATCTGCTAGTACGATATAAGAAGCACATAACACATAGAATAATCATAAACGTCAGAAATTAAATTAAATATACTGGGGAAAAATTATCGGCCTGACACAGAAATCTCGTATCCATCAGCATTTTTTTGAAAGTTTACAATGAAAAATGTGCCTAGGAGGCACAATGTTTGTAGTTCGTACATAAGGTTTCAACCTGTTTCCTTTTTTTTAGTAGACATCCCTACACTCTTGCTTGTTTTTGTCAACATTATTAAACTTAAACATTCTTCGGTCACAGGTTCTTAGTTTTGGACGGATTAACCGCTAAGGAAATTCCTCTAAATTTTACCAAAGTTTATAGGATCTCTATTTCCGAAATATAGACTTTTTTTAAATGGGCAGCTGAATTTAAACGTGATGACTCACGTGAAGGGCTGCGAAAAACCGCAGCCACATTGGAAATCATCGCAAAAGTGTGCGATACCGAGATGGACGATAGGCAAGTGAGATACCCGAAAATACGGATTCGAAACATCTTAGATAAATTAGTGACGCTATAGCTCAGCGCTGTATGCCGCAGCGCAGAGCGGTGCCCCATTCGCAAAATGCCGATTAAAAGCAAACGTGGAGACAACTTTCGCAATGGTGTTTGAACAGGGACCTACAAATTTTTTGTGGTGATCTGTCACCACGGGTGACGAAAGAAAAATGTAATCTTCAGCAGAACAATGCACAACAGTGCAGTTGGTGGGAGAAACTGCGGGATTTCTATATATATCGGGTTATATATATATATATATATATATATATAACCCTATATATATCGGGTTACTATATATTATTGTTATTATTCGCCCGATTCGGAATTCAGACTGTAAAGAATTTTTTTAGAAAGCTCTTCTGGTCCATTGAAGAAGTTCAGATGGCTAGGTAACCATTTTTACAGCCTTCACTACTATTTGCTACAGACTACTCTTACTTGCAGGAAGGAATACTGAAGTTGGAGAAACGCTAGACCAAGTATATGAAAGTCAGGGCAGATTATAAAGAAAAAAATGTTTTTACTGGGAAGCAGTTTCTCGCAGTCAGGCCGAGAATTTTTCACCCCGCCCTCGAAGTACACGTAAAGTCATAACTCGTTAAGTATTTGTCTGATTTTTTCTTTACGTTAAACGTCGTAGTTTTTTTTAAATGTGTAATTGACCCAACCAGGGTTTGGATACGAAGTTTCTGTTGTAAATACAAGTGGTACGAGCCTATCACTACCATTCATTACTTACTCGGCTTCCCAATGATAGGCCCACTAGAACATAAATAAGTTTATTTAAAAAAATTATTAATAAGATCGTCTAACAATAATTTTTTCTGTGACAAATTTAACTGCCTAAAATATTTCAAAAAGAGGTAAATGTAACCTCGAACCTTAGAGGATATTATTATTGTAAATCATTACATTGAAATAAGTTTTAAATAGCACGGTCTACTATTTATTATGAAGAAACTGAATTCCAGAACCTAATTCGATTATTTTTTTATTTGCTTAGGGATATTTTCGAGAAAGTTTAGCACGAAATGAGTCGGTTAGTAAGACCGATTGATGATCTATTTCGGAAGGCAAAATCAAATTTTATATTATATTACTGTGAATTATTGTATGTCCGTTTATACAACGTGTAAATGAATTAACCCAAAACCAGAAAGTAGTTTGCTCAGAATCGTATTGCGAATCGATCGCACCATGTTTTAATATAGATTATATTTTTCCATATTTATTGGCCCATGTCTAAACTATTTATACTACAACATTTCTTGCGAGCGCCCGGCCGCCCATAACTAGTTAGCATAGAACGAACGACACCGACCGACAAAACAATCCGGCACGCACCGAGTGATTACTGACCGCCATGCTAAAAATAAACCTTATTATTATAAAGTAAAAGAACAAGCCGCCCGCGTCCGCACACCCCACGCCGATCGCCTGTGTTCGCACCTCCGAGAGCGAGGCGCCGCCGGCGCCGGTCTCAGACCCGATCTGCGTCCGGACCCGTTCGGACGTGTTGAAGGTCGCTCCCGGCTGCCGACTCACGATTGTTGTCTCACAACTTCTCTCGTAGCAATACTCAAACGCCACTCTCAGATCCGTTCTGCGTCCGGCCCCGCTCGGACGCGTTCGCGGTCGCTCCAGCTGTTGAGTCGTAGCAAAACTCATACGCCGGATTCGTAAAAATCTCGATTCGTCCCCGACGAATTGAGATAGCCTCTGTAGGGCTTACGCTGCGGCCGGTTTCGATCGGCTGCAACTAAGTCGGTCTCGCACAGCAATAACAGAGCTGAGCTTACCGCGGTCGATTAAATTCGATAGTGGTTCGAGAGGCTCGGGCTGTTTTTCTGGCTGCGTACTTGACGCTTGGCGCCTGCTACAAAGTCAGACTCGCTCTGCGGCCGGCCCCGGCCGGTCGTATCGTAGTCAATCCCGCACTCTGTGCACCCCTCGCATTAAAAATCTCACCTCGGTGAGAGCAGCAACAACAGGGTTGTGCTTACCACGGTCGATTAAATTCGATAGTGGTTCGCAAGACTCGGGCTGTCTTTCTGGCTGCGTACTTGACGCTTGGCGCCTGTTACGTAGTCAGAGACTCGCTCTCCGGCCGGCTCCGGCCGGTCGTAACGTAGTCAATCCCGCACATTTAGTGCAACCCAACTTCGTCAGGTCTACGGCCGGTTTTTGTCGTCAATTTATTGACAACACACTCCGTAGTAGACTCGCGTTTGATCAGGTGGATACTTAACGGTGACAACTAAACCTGATAGCGTTGCCCCGGTGCGCTTCCAAGGCCCTTCAGGCCAAGGAGAAACCGGCTGACCCGATCCCATTGCACTTGGGCCTTTCCCAGGGTGACGGTACAGTGCTGTCCGTATTAGGGGCACCACTTCGCGTCGTCCCCAGCCCCCCTACCGCGGGTAGGGAGGTTTAGGTGCTAGGTTTGCTAGGGAACCTAGGCATACATTATATATTTATATATTACATATTGTAGTTCCAAGCCCTCCAATGGACCTTGTAAACATTCTTAGGTCGTTCGCCCAGGCGCTCGCTGCGTCCGGCGCCAGCATACCCGATGACGTACTAACGCAGGCCTTACAGGCATCTATCGCGTCCCCGGCCCCTCAGGCCTCTAACGTCCAGACCCCTCAGGTCTACAGCTCTCCCTCGTCTCCCGCTTCGTCCGAGATGGACTGCGAATCGGTCCCGGGAGCGACTCCAAACCCGCGTTTGATACGTCTTCAGATGCCGTCACCTTAACCGGCTCTCCTGAGCCCGCGTTTCAACTAGTCGCCAAGCGCTCCAAGGAGCGCTCAAAGAAAGCTTCGGTATCCTCAATACCCGAGCCCTCCCCGGTGTCTTCTACACCAGCCCCCGCGCCATTAAAATCGCTCGAAGTAACCGCGTCCCCGTCGGTCCCATCGAAGCCAGCGACGCGCTGCGCTCCCGTCCCGCCGAAGCCTCAGCTCCCTCCGCCCGTCTTTGTCCACGAAATAGCGCGATGGACTGTAGTTTCAAATCTTTGCAAAGAGCAAAAAATCAACTATCTACAAGCAACCAACGCAGGCGATACAATTAAAATCCAGGTCGCGACCATCGACGACTTTCGCGCGTTCACCAGGTTACTTTCATTAAAACAAATCGCTTATCACACCTACGCCCTCCCGGAGGAGCGTAAGTTCCGCGCAGTACTACGGGGCGTCCCGTTCGAGCTCGCGAACGAAGAAATCCTCGAGGACCTTAAGTCCCAGGGTTTCCCGGCCGAAGCAGTGCACAAGATGCACTCCAACCGCGGTAGGCGTTTTCCTTTAGCTCTAGTAATCCTGTCCAACACTCCCAACTCGAAGGAGATCTTTAGAGAGGCTCGCACAATTTGCGGACTCTCGAATATCTCCGTCGAGCGTCCCAACGCCGGCGGTCACCCTGGGCAGTGCCACCGCTGCCAGCTCTATGGCCACGCAGCGGCTAACTGCTCAGCTCCCCCCAGGTGCGTTAAATGCCTGGATCCCCATATAACGAAGGAGTGCACTCGCACTCCCGAATCCACTTCCCCCCCTGCCTGTGTGCTTTGCGGCCAGTCCGGCCACACCGCTAACTACAGGGGTTGCCCGCGCGCTCCGCGCTCCACCGCCAAGAGGGCCGCGCCTAAACCGGCGCCGCCGCTCACTCCCGCTAACTTCCCACCGCTGCGCAACTGGAGTCCCCCGGTAGCAAAGCCCGCTCAGCCGACGCCTACTCAGGCTCTATCTTGGAGGCAGCGTCCGGCCGTTCCGCCTGCTCCTTCCCGACCTATCACAGCTCCCGTAGCTTCCGTAGGGCCGCGTCCCGCTCCATCATCTGCACCTCAGTCGTCTTTGGCTGAGGACATGAAGACCGTGTTCAACGTAATTCGAAACGTCGACATTAACGAAATTTCCGTCCTCGCACGCAAACTGCGAGGCCCCCGCTCTCCTCAAGAGCGTTTATTTGCGTTAGACGAGCGTCACTCGCTTCTAAGTTCGTTATAAATTTTATTTCTTTGTATAATTTTTATTATTTTTTGTTTAAATTCGTAAATAAGTAAATTATAATGTCAAGACCCGCAAATCCCGCGTCCGGTCGTATTAAACCCAAGGGCTTATCCCTAGTATCTTTTAACGCTCGTAGCCTTAGCACCAACCTTCCCGAGATCAAACTGTTCCTTCAGAACAAAGAACCTGACTTATTGCTTCTCCAGGAGACATGGCTTACTCCTAACCGCCAAGAACGCGGCTCTCCGGAGAGCCAAGAAATATCCCACGCCAGCATACAGAACAGCTGCGAATCAGCTTCAACGTAAAGTTAGGTCTTGCCTCGCGGAACTCCGTGACACTCAGTTTAACGATCTCATGGAGAATATCTCCCCGTCCCACCAAGCGTATTATCGAATGGCCCGAGCCTTACGCGTAGACACCACCTCTCACGTTCCTCCTCTCACTCGTCCCGATGGCACTATTGCCTTTGAAGTCGAAGAGAAAGCCGAATTCTTCGCCGCACAATGTTCGCCCAGCACGCAACCCGCGGATCCCTCCCACATCCATGCGGTGGAGGACGAAGTTCTCCGCAGAGAATCTCTCCCCAACACCGACGACCCCGTCACAGTCTCTAATGATGAAATCTTGCTTCTCATTAGAAGTCAAAAGTCCAAAAAGGCTCCGGGTGCGGATGGAATTTCCAACCACGCACTTAAGCACCTGCCCCAGCTTCAATGCTCTTCAATGCTCTTCAATGCCTGCTTCGACCATAGCTACTTTCCAAAAGCCTGGAAAGAAGCGACAGTCATAGGCATTCCCAAGCCGGGTAAACCTCTGAATGTCCCGGCTAATCACAGACCCATCAGCCTCCTCAAGGCAATGTCTAAACTTCTCGAAAGAGTCATACTCTCTCGAATACGGAACCATCTGTTTCCAACGGATGGCGACCCTCTCATTATTCCCCACCAGTTCGGCTTTCGCGCTAAGCACTCCTGCCCTCAGCAAGTCCATCGAATCGTCGAGTACATACTCGAAGGATTCTATCCGCGTCGTAAAAAAACAATCGCGGTTCTCTTTGACGTAGCGAAGGCTTTCGACAAAGTCTGGCACAGGGGTCTCGTTTTTAAACTCTATAAAATAGTCTTACCGGCTCGCCTAGTCAGATTAATAACGTCGTTTCTTAAAGACCGTACGTTTCGATTCAAACATGAAGGCACGCTCTCCACGCCTCGTCCCATAAAGGCTGGAGTCCCGCAAGGCTCAGTCCTCGCCCCCCTGCTGTACACTGTGTAAACTAACGACATCCCCATCCCGCCGAAAGGCGTCGAACTCGCCCTCTTTGCAGACGATACCGCCCTTTACACTAAAGGTTGCGCGATCCCGTATAACATCATCAGACTCCAAAAGGCCGTAAACGCCCTCGGTGTTTGGTTTCAAAAATGGCGTATCGACGTCAACCCAGAAAAGAGTTCTGCTATTCAATTCGACCACAAACGTCGTAATCGCCACAACGATCCCCACATTCGAATGTTAGTTATTCCCATCCCCTGGAAGCGCAGTATTAAATACCTAGGCGTTACCTTAGATCAGACGCTTTCTTTCAAGCCACACGTCGATAGAGTAACGAAACTCGCGCGTTTTTACTTAAGCCACCTATGTAGTATGATAGGAAGAAAAAGTAAAATGTCTTTTAGAAATAAACGAACACTTTATAAGGTCTGCGTTAGACCCGTCATGTCATATGCTTCGCCAGTCTTTGCCCACGCCAAACCCTCCGTCCTGTATAAACTGCAGGTAGTTCAAAATCTCTTTTGCTACAGGGCCACAAACGCACCTTGGTACGTGCGCAACGCGGACCTGCACAGAGATCTTGAACTACCTACAGTGCAACAGCACCTCAAAA
This sequence comes from Marasmarcha lunaedactyla, assembly GCA_923062675.1. Lineage (NCBI taxonomy): Eukaryota > Metazoa > Arthropoda > Insecta > Lepidoptera > Pterophoridae > Marasmarcha > Marasmarcha lunaedactyla. The sequence goes on along the minus strand of OV281346.1, from coordinate 13,856,320 downwards.
CACTCTCAGAATCGTTCTTCAAACGCGCCGAATCCCATCCCAATCATCTTGTTCGAGATTCAGTCTCATATACTGCTCCTGTGTTAGATTCGATATTCAAAGTCGCTAGACCGAGAAACGCGCACACTGGCGAACCGACGCAATTAACTTTGGATCTCTTGGCCCTTCAGGCCGCAAATTCTAATTCTAACGTAAATTCTAATTCTAACGTAAATCCGAATTAATGCAATTTTATTTTTCAATTTTTAATGTTTTAATTATTTACTTTTCATCTTGAGCACCTTCAGTGCTATGTAAATCCCAGCGGGTGACCCCTTAAGGGCCCCGCTAGCGCGGCCTCTTTCTCCGATTGGCCGTCGCTCAGATGAAGGCTGAGTGGCAAAAATGCACGAGCCGACAGGGGGTTTTTTAGTGGGTATGGTTCTGGTAGGCGTCGGGACGAGTCCCACATAACTCCGATCGCGCGCGCGGAGTATGCGTCAGAGCATTTTTTATATCCTCCTGCCCTTCCCGTGGAGGGGAACCAAAAAAAAAAAAAGGCGCCGGTCAGACTCCGCGCGAACTTCGTCTTGGAAGGTATCGTCCTTTCGGTTCCGATCGACGCGCGGCTGCAGGCGCCACCGCTTTCACAATGCCTTTCGGTACACAAGTGTGCAATACAAATGGTGAGAACGCTCGCGCGATGTAACGACAACGTGAGTTTGGCAGTGCGACAATTTCTTGAGCAATTCGATGTTTCCGTCTCCAACGAGACAATGTTAGCAGCCACTCAAAGGCTTAGAGACAGTGGAACTTTTTTTCCTCTTACCGGAATGGACAGAGGAAACGACCCCTTTGACGTACGGATTCAAGAAAGGATATTGGAGTATTTCCATGAGAACTCAGAATCCAGTACACGTGAAGCAGCGAGAATTATCGGCTGTAGTCACGCCTACGTTTGGAGAGTTTTACAAGACGACGGACAGCACCCTAACCACTTTCGTCGCTGCTGTGGGCAGCCGCCCACAAGCAGCTCCACCGCGAAAGCCCGAAGGCCCGCCACGATGGGCGCACCAGATAGTAAGGTACACCTCCCTCCTCGGCCTCCACCAGTACTGTAGCAGACTCCCCCCAGGTCTGCTACTAGGAGGCCATGGATACCAGATAACTGGTACCCGGTGGCAGATCAGGTCTGTGGTTCTGCCACCGACCACACCTCGGCCGCAGAGGATAGGGCAAGCAGCGCACCGCAATACCGACATGCCTCTTCCTCTGCGGCCCCACCAGTGCCGTGTCGACGGAACGGCCCCGCCAGCTCGCAGGGGGTAGGGAGAGTGGCGCACCGTAATACCAACACGCCTCTCCCCCTGCGATCCCTCCATGGCCGCAGAAGATAGGGAGAACGGCGCACCGTAATACCGGCACTCCTCTTCCTCTGCGGTCCCAGCTCCAAGCGCGTCCTCAGCGGACTTGTTCAGCCCGCTGGGAGCGGCCTCCTCGTGCCAGCCGGCGGCCCCGACAGGCCGGCCCTGGTTGCCTCTTAGTTCACCGTGGGTGACCAGTCCACGGTTACTAAGCCCCCCCGCCATGACAAGGCGGGCAACCATCGGGGGGGATTACAATCTAGCCTAACCTAACCTAGTTCAACTGTAATACTACGGTTTTGAAAATTTTACGGCGACATATACAATGGATAAACCCTGTAAGTATCGAACCAATATAAAAAAGAAAATTTTTTGCGAAGTAAGAAAGGTTTAAACAATTTTAAAGATGTTTATATACATTAGGAAAGAAGATCTAATTTCTAAATAAACTGATAAGACTGATACACATTTGACTCGTAAAATGCAGGCCAGTAGATTGGGTTTAGTAGTTTTAATTCGCTGATCTTTCCAAAAACCCACAAGTAATTAGAAATTAAGCCTTACAAGGTTTTACGTGGAATCTTTATATGAAAAGTAAAACCAAATTAGACTAAACTTTAGCTCCCGCCGTCAGAGCAGTCTCGATTTTTACATCCCACGCCCGTCCACAGTTGGCACGCTTATAACAAGTGTAACAAGCGGTAGCTAGGAAAAGGGTCGATACAAATCGGAATTACCAAAAAGAAATAAACAGGGTTCGTTAATAAGTATATTTATAAATTTTACTGTATAATTAGTGAAATAACTTTTTTAACAATTATATCCCTCGTCAATGTTATAAAAAACATACAATTAACCAAAGCAATATACCATTAAAAACATCTAAGCTTCAAGCGTGAAAACCCTACAAAGTAAATGAAATACTCTTCATTCTAAAGTCATTTTTAACTTACAGTCAAATAACGAACAGATAAAACATCCTGCACGCAGCCTTCAAACGGAAAAATCCCAAAAACAAACTATTACTTAGTCCCACATTGCCCATACCCCATTTCTTCTCAAGTCCGAAACTTGGAATTGGTTAAGCCGCGCCCAAAATGGCTCTAATATCTTATTACTATTAATGACTGCGAAATCTGTTGGGTAGCCTTCTACAACGCGTAATGAACCTTTAATCCGAGATTAGGATCTTTTTAAGGCCACCGACTGTATCGTGTTTAGAAAATAGCTGAATAATTTATGACTAAGAATACCATTGAGAAAATCGCAAATTAAATGTGTGACAAGTAAGATGTATGTCTTCTTAATTAGAACATATGTCGGTGTGACAAGTAAGATGTATGTCTTCTTAATTAGAATATATGTCGGTGTGCATTACATTTAGTTTCAGAATAACTTTTCTATATAGTTTTATTTCGTTGCAGCAGCTTGACAATAAGGCTTTTCAGGCATTTCATTGAAATAACCGTATTTTTATGAAGCTTTGATTAAATATACAATATATATTTTAAACTATATTTTTATTTTCAAATCAGAAAGCAGGACTTTTTCGACATTGCAAATCAACTATTTAATAGCCATCAAAAGAAAAATTAAATTATAAAATCCTATATCAGTGGTTCTCAAACTTTTTAAATGACCGAACCCTTTAATAAAACAACTGTTTGCCGCCGAGTCCGCGCAGCCGCGGAGCGACCAGAGAGAGGTGTTTTGATTTTTTTTTCTAAATTCTTGCGGAACCCCGACAGAGGTATCACGGAACCCTAGGGTTCCGCGGAACACACTTAGAGTATAGCTGTCCTATATCATAAATTAAAGTCACTTTTTAAATTCATCAATCAAAACTTATTCCTCTATAAAGGAAATTCGTCGTTTCATTTTCACGAAATTGTAAAATATAGACTTAAAATTTTGTTAATGGAAGTTGACTTTACTCAGGGCGGCCGATACGGGTCCGGACCCTAAAAATTCAATTAGGGCTATACCTTTGACCCATGTAAATCTTCCTTTTTTGTGCATATTTTGTAAAGTTAAGCCCTTCTGTACCCTACTAACTTAAGTCCTCTTCGTATGGATTTATCCGATAGTTTTATTTACTTAGGAGGAACGGGCTACGGTGTATTTCACAGCTGACTTAATAAGTTCACTAATCTGCAGAGGAAGGTGAAATAGATTTGGACGAAAATAGTGTAGGGTTGGTTTCACAGTTTATTTATACTTTTAGACTGTATACAACATATTATGTATCACAAGGATTAGCTCACCAAGAGCTATTGAAGTCTTACCCTGTTTATGATTTCTACTGCTTTAGTACATACATAGTATTAGGAATAATTTAAACATAAGTTAGTGACAACAGATAATACATCTAGCACCAGTATTCTAAGTAGTAATTTAAGTAATAAAAATGTAAAAAATAATATTATGAACATAGTCCATCAAAATATGCGGGGCATTCATGGTAAGGAATTACAGATTTGAGCTATTTATAGACTGCGAAAATATTCATGTACTATGTATTGCAGAACACTGGCTCAGACAGTGTCAAGTTATGTCTTCATATAAATATCATGTAATTGCTAGTGCATTCAGCAGAGAACAAACAACTGGTAGTGGCTCAATGATCATCACTCATAAGAGCCTTACATTTAAAGAACGCACTGATATTGGGCTATGTGAACTTAGCACCCGACTTTTGCAAAATGGCTCTCCTGACGGTTTTTTTGATAGATATTATAGGTAAGTAGTAGATAGTAGTGAAGTTATTTTCGTTTGTAGTAGAGCCAAAAAAATTTTACAGAACAAAAAAAATTCAGCTCTGAAAACTAAAAAAAAATTTTTTATTTCTTGTGTCATGCAAGAAAACTTTAGTTTTGGATTGTACTGCAATGTTTTTCGTTTGTAGTAAAATAATATTCACAAAAAAATTAACTTTTCACTTGAAATTTTTCCAATACTAAATTTACCACATTAGTTCGATTTCAAAGAAAATCAGGTTACTACAAACGCTGGAAATGGCTGGAATGCATGTGCAGAGGTTATAACTAGATTGTAGTGCAATGTTTTTTGTTTGTAGTAGAATAATAATGACAGAAAAAATATTTTTACCCTTGAAAATTTTCAAATACTAAATTTACCACACAAGTTACATTTCAAAGAAAATTAGGTTACTACAAACGCTGCAAATGGCTGAAATGCATCTGCAGAGGTTATACCTAGATTGAAGTGCAATGTTTTTTGTTTGTAGTAGAATAATAATGACAGTAAAAATATTTTTACACCTAAAATTTTCAAGTACTAAATTTACCACATAAGTTCAAATTCAAAGAAAATTAGGTTACTACAAACGCTGGAAATGGCTGGAATGTATGTGTGGAGGGTAGTAGTAGATTGTAGTGCAATGATTTTCGTTTGTAGTAGAATAATAATGACAGAAAAAATATTTTTACCCCTGAAAATTTTCAAATACTAAATTTACCACATAAGTTCAATTTCAAAGAAAATTAGGTTACTACAAACGCTGGAAATGGCTGGAATGCATGTGCGGAGGGTAGTAGTAGATTGTAGTGCAATGTTTTTCGTTTGTAGTAGAACAATAATGACAGAAAAAAATACTTTCATACTTGAACATTTTCCAATACTAAATTGACCACATAAGTTCGATTTCAAAGAAAATCAGGTTACTACAAACGCTGGAAATGGCTGGAATGCATGTGCGGAGGGTAGTATATTGTAGTGCAATGATTTTTGTTTGTAGTAAAATAATAATGACAGAAAAAATACTTTCATACTTGAACATTTTACAATAACAAATAGTTGAGTTCATTCCCGGCCCTCCATAAGCTTTTGATTTCAGTACTTTACGCAAAAAATGACTATACCTTAATTTTTATAACATTTTATAATAATTACTAAAAAGAAAGTCCGAACCAAATTATGTATGTAAATATATAAAAGACATAAAAGCAAATCAAAGAACATGTAACTGCGTGCATCTTTACCGACAGACAAGGTTCTCGAGCTATAGGTTAATCATTATCCAAAAAGAAATACTTGAGGTAATCTTTATGACTTAAAATAGATGACATAGATATTCAGTTGAATTAATTACTTTGAAAAATGTCGAAATCATAATATATTAAATAATATCACAAAAAATATATTTATGTCAGCTTTATAGTCAAATATTTTATTTTTGTGCTTTTTATTTGCTTGGCTTTATGTGCGAAATTATTTTCTTTGATCGGCAACCCTCAATAAAAAAAGCATTTGCTCTGTTTTTGTGCAACAAGTGAATGCAGCATACTTACTAATGAGATAGCAAACTAACAAAATAAATAATTAAATAGTAGTTAATTGTTTATTTTTCCTTTTTTCCCTTTTAAATGAAGTAACAAATATTTTTAGATTAAAGAATTTGTGGTGCAATACAATATAGTTATTATAAGTTTACTCTAACGATGGCTATTTTAACACTAAAAATTAAAAAAAAACTAATTAGTATTTAGCTCATGTGATTATAAAATATGGTATTAACCTTATTGATTATTATAATAAAAATAATTATAACTGTATATTTTACTGAAACATAAGTGGCCGACGGCACGAACATTTTGAACTCAACCCTTTAACATAAAAGTTCGATTTCAAAGAAAATCAGGTTACTACAAACGCTGGAAATGGCTGGAATGCATGTGCGGAGGGTAGTAGTAGATTGTAGTGCAATGTTTTTCTTAGTTAGTAGAGCAATAATGACAGAAAAAATACTTTCATACTTGAACATTTTCCAATACTAAATTTACCACATTAGTTCAATTTCAAAGAAAATTAGGTCACTACAAACGCTGGAAATGGCTGGAATGCATGTGCAGAGGTTAGTAGTAGATTGTAGTGCAATGATTTTCGTTTGTAGTAGAATAATAATGACAGAAAAAATAATTTTACACCTAAAATTTTCAAGTACTAAATTTACCACATAAGTTCAAATTCAAAGAAAATTAGGTCACTACAAACGCTGGAAGTGGCTGGAAGGCATGTGCAGAGGTTAGTAGTAGATTGTAGTGCAATGATTTTCGTTTGTAGTAGAATAATAATGACAGAAAAAATATTTTTACACCTAAAATTTTCAAGTACTAAATTTACCACATAAGTTCAAATTCAAAGAAAATTAGGTCACTACAAACGCTGGAAATGGCTGGAATGCATGTGCAGAGGGTAGTAGTAGATTGTAGTGCAATGATTTTCGTTTGTAGTAGAACAATAATGACAGAAAAAAAGTTTTTATACTTGAAAATTTTTAATACTAAATTTACCACATAAGGTCGATTTCAAAGAAAATCAGGTTACTACAAAGGCTAGAAATAATAGGGTTTTACCTATGAAACTGCCGTTTTGCCGTACTGGCCATTTCAAATGAAAATATTTTTTTTTTTTTGACTGATAATTCTAATTTCAAATTAATTTTATTTGACAAACATGGAATTCTTTTTCTAAAATCGTCATTTGTTTAATAGTTAGTGTTTTGTTTTCAACGCATTCGAACATTTTTCGTCATCATGGATAAGTTAAAAATTCGAGTAATTATGGAGTATGAGTACCGTCGTGGCAGCAAAGCGGCACAAGCGGCACGCAACATCAACGACGTTTACGGAGCGAACACTACAAACGAACGCACCACCCGTTTTTGGTTTACCCGCTTCCGTTCTGGAAATTTTGACCTGAAAAATGAACCCCGTGGTCGTCCGAAAACTTTGGTCGACAATGACGAATTAAAGGCAATTGTGGAAGCTGATGAAACTCAATCCACGGCTGAATTAGCAGCAGCTTTCGACGTTAGCATCAAAACAATATTGGTCCATTTGCGTCAAATTGGCAAGGTAAAAAAGGTTAGGTTTTTTGGTGTGATAAAAGCCCTTGGGTATAATCCCCTCATTAACAGGATTTTACTAGTATTTGTAACAAAACATGTGTAATGTGGTTGTTTGCTCGTTGAGTTCTTTGTCCCGATGAATATCTAAAGCGTCATTGTCTAAAGTACGTCTTTTTATGGTAGCATCGGGTGACGGGTCGCTCACCTCCCTCTAATATGGTTGAGGAGGGCGATGGCTGGATCCCGCGTTAACTCGTGAACGGGTGCCATTTGAGGGTGTTCGTCGTTTGGATACTTGGGGGGAGGGAGACTTGCCGAGCTAACAGATGCAGATAAGAATAACTTTGTACAGACATAAAGAGACTCTGTAAATTTATTTTGAAAAAAATATACCCGTGAAGTTTCTTGCCAGTTCTTCTTCACGAAGGTTTTTCCGAACTGGTGGTAGAGTCATGTTTTATTTGACGTCAAGTAATTGTCAATGTTGAGAAATAAATATTTCATTTCATTTCATTACCAATGTGAGTCATTAAAAATATTGTATGCAGATTTATTCACACTAATTAAATTATACAATGTTAGAAACAAAACTAAAAATAAAGTAAAACATGCTTTAAAAGGTAAATAGTAAATCTAGATTCGAGACCGCTCTTTGTAATTTTTCTTTGTAATTTTTTTCGCATTTGAATAGGTAATGAGTTTCAAAATGTCTTGAACTACATACCAGATACATCCTCCACCTCCCCTCGATACAGTTCCTTAAAAGGACTTTTTGTTACCAAGATTAGGTAACAAAATGTACTTTAAAAAGACATACAAAATTGTGGAACTATCTCATTATTTATTAAACCACATTTCCATCAATAACAATGTTGAACGAAATACACAAATGTTAAAGTTTCCATTTCAATAAATATCAAATATGTTAAACCTAAAAGCCTCTAAGCAATTAATACAAAACACCGATACCTGGTTCCCTCTGCATTCTTCCTAGTTTTAAATTTTCCAGCTGGATAAACACCATTGAATATTAAAACCGAGTAACACGACTAGTTGTGTTATGTCGTACAATATTGAAAAGTAATGGATGAGTCGTTATTGGATTGGGCAGCGTCCAGTACATGTATGGCGTTTTCACCAGTGGGCCCTATTTCGAACCCTGGGTTTGTATGAAACTATTATTTTATGTAACACATTTACATACCGAGTGACTTTTTTTACCGGAAAATGGGCAAATGGGCTTAGACCACAATTCCGAGGATACCGTAAAAGGAAAATGAAAAAAAATCGACTCTATACAGTACACACACGGATCAGCTGCCAATTTCGTATGAGGAGTCTTGGTGTAGTAATGCGTCTATAATTTTTTTTTATGAATACATGTAATGCGCGCTCGTTTTTATTAGCCTTTACAGAAAAGGAGTATTAAATATATAAGTATATTTTTTATCAAAGCTTTAGCGTTATATCTCTTCTTCTAGTATCTAATTTAATGTAGAGTACCCACAAATGGTCTTCATCATATTTCTTACAACAAACAACGCCCCGGGGGTACGTCAAGCACAGCAGGCGCCGAGTAGTTAGCACAGCGCGCTCTGCAGGCTTTTAACGGTTAAATAAAAATTTCTAGTCAATCTGGTCTTTGTTTGTTCTGAATAGCATTTAATGTAAACGTCACTTTTATGTTTACCTCAGTTTCACTATGCACAACAAGGTTATAAAGTTGCGAGCTGGCTGAGTGGCAAGAGTTGTATTATGACATTTTTTTATACATGGTGTCCCATAACTTGCACGACAAACTGAAATGAAAGAAAGATTGAAGTATGCCCTACCAGATAAAAAAAATTACCTCAGTAAAAGTGTCACCGTTTTCGAGATATTCCCGACTTTTCATTTTTTTTCGATAAATGCCGCTTTCGGTCAGTTTTTTTGTTGGTGTGTGTACAACATTTTCAAAGTTACCCGTACATTCGCTTCAAAGCAACTAGTCAGTACTACGGCCACCAGTGACCGGTACCGTTGTACGGCGCAATTGTGCGCCGCCGAAACGCGGCACAGCCGGTGTTCGGAAATCATCACAGTTTAGAAAAAGCTCTCACTACTGCTTTAATATGTTTGCTAATCTTTTTATAGATCCTGATGAACGACTTAACAGATAAAAAAGATCTGTTTGGGGGGAAGAGTATAAAACAAAAACGATCATCGTCCTTTGTTTACGACTTGCCGATATTATTAAACCAATTGTCACATAAGCTGTATTTGTCAGTTGTCTGCTATTTTATTTTTTATTAATGCTGTTTTGGTCAAAACAAACTGAACAAATTGCGATGTGTATTGTTGGGAACCAGTTTGCTTTACTCATCGTTTCAATACACTTTTGTTTTATTTCCAAATCTTTCAAAAAGCTGTAATATATTTTATTTATAACAAAATAAATTTTGTTATTGAAATACCACTTTTGCCAGTTTTTAATCGCTGAATCGACGGCAAATATCGAAAAGTACAATGCTTAAGTCTAATAAATAAATGATGGTAATGGCAAACCAAAGACTCAATGAATTCATTTACATTGTGCACTGTGCGTCAACAAACATACCTTTCTTCATTTATTTCACTATCGCATAATCCATAGCTCTTAAATAGGATAAAAAAAATTTAATTAACAACTTACAGCCAATTATGGATTAACAATTAGGTATTTGACACCATTTGAAAATGCAAGTTTTTATCATCCATTTAGAAAATTTAAGTTATTTTGACATAAAAAATGTTTTGAAAAATAAAGTTTTGAATTTAATATCGAAATTTTATAGATTAGAAAACTTAAAAAAGAAGCGAAATACCTATTATAAAATATGGTTATTTTTTAATATGATTCATTCATGACGTCACAACTCTGTACCATTTTGTATGCAGCGTTTTTCGGCGACTCGTAGCAGCTCTTTAAACACATCGCTGTATTGTAAAAATACATACTTTTGCAATATTTCTTTACTGTTTATAAACTATTAAGATATGTAATAATTTTTTTGTCAAATACCCAATGTCATAATTAAAACAGACTTATGCATATTAAAGATTTTTATAAAATGAGAAAAACATATAGCAGAGAGAGAAAACTAATAAGGCAAAATAAAAGCGGTTTTGTGCCAAATTTGTGTGTGTGTTGTGTGAAAGAGTTAGTGTCAGCGAGTGTTTGTGAGTGAATGTAGCCTGTCAGGGATTTCTTGTTATCCTGTCATAAGTATTTTTATTACATTTTGTGTCCTTTGCTTACATGGGAAAGATCCAGTTGATAAGAGAAGTTTTTATTATACATACCTATGTATTATGTAGTCTATTGACAACTGAGGTTTGCATGTAATTTGTTTTCGAGTTCCAATGCAAAAGAACTTGTGTCAGTTTCTAGTGTGTCTAATTCAGAAAACAAATTCATGTAATTAAAATCCACAATGTACAAACGGTGTACATACAATTACCTTGTAATAGTGGTGGTAAAAGTGTGCCAAATGTGAAAAAAAAATCATTTTGTATGAAATAAGAGGTATTTCGACACCAATTACTTGTGAAAGAAAAAAGACCATTCTATCATCCAACTGTATTTGAACAGTTTTTACAATTCAATACTGCACAATCAACCATTTTTGCTTGACACATGACACAAGTTACTATGGCAAAGGTCTAAAAGCAGACTATACTCAAAACTGATTAAAAACCACTACTTATACATGCAGTTAGATCAACTTGTAGTACCTACTTTTGTTATACCACTATCCAGTTTGATAAATAACATACAAAAATATCAAAATGAATTGAACTGAACTGTACAAAGGTCTTTCAACTAACACTATCTATGAATGATACCATGAAATTTTCTAAACAACATTTCTTTCAAGAACTGTAACATAGATGGCACTAACTCAAACTTTTAGTTTTAAAAAGTGAATTTTATTTCTATCCACCAAAAACCATAATTGATTCGTATTGTTTCAAATGCCGCTATAATATGTTTTGGGTAAATATTGCTAGCTTCAAAAAACTATTAAAGGTCGAGAATAATTGAAAAAAAAACGAACTAGCATACAAATTCATTGTATTTTAGATGTGGCAACAGTTTTGATGCGTTTTTATTAGTCAAAACGCTAAAATGTCGACAAAAATTAGTTTTATTTTTGTTTTACCGGACTAGTGTAGTGGTCAGTAGCCCTTTCTCATACGCCGGAGGTCCCAGGTTCGAGTCCTGGCCGGGGCATTTATTTGTGTGATGAACACAGATGTATGTTCTGGGGTCATGGTTGTTGATATTTATATATTTATGTTTATTCTGGGTTCACCCCAGTTCGCTGTATGGTCATCCATAACACGAGCTCTGCTTACTTTGGGGCCATACAGTTGGTGTGTTTGTCTGGGGATTATTATTATTATTATTATTATTATTTGACCCCATATTTTGTTTTGGCGCCATTTGCAACCGACATGTTCTAAATTAGCGAATTTTGATTCGAACTATTACGAACGCCTGGATGGCATTATACAGTGCAGAAGTAAAAAAAATATGCAAATAAAATAGATATTAATAATAAAGTTTGTATTGGAAAAAATTACTTAATCTAAACATTTGTAGTAACTTCCTCAAAACCGTGTTCGCATAAATTTTCTTCCTCTGGTTTGGGTACAACATCTAAGGTATCGAAATTTACGGGAAGTAATCTTTCCTCAATTTCTTTATAGTAATTAAGACTAGGCAAATCCTTCCATTCTGTCCCAAAGTGTTTTTGAAGTAATTTTGTAACGTCATTTACTTCAGCTTTCTTTGGTGCTATCATATTTGCTTGAATTATGTCAGGCTTGATCATTGCAATCTTCATGTTCTTTTTGGTGATTATATTTTTTGAATTTATTTCACTTTTATAATTAATTTCCCCCTGAACCAAAATATTTTCTGTCTTGGTCCTAGTAATAAAAAACCTTTTGGACTTCATGAAAGGGAAATGCCACAGTGTTGTCGGTTTTATAACCATTTCACAGCTTTTTTTCCAGTTATAAACAGGTATAGATGATAGGTCCTAAACTGTGGCAGTTTCTTTAAGAACATCAACGTATTCTTCTGGTGAAGTTATTACTTCTTTGGCCCTCAAAGCTTTCTCAACCTTTGCGAAGACTCGGTCGGGAGGTATGAAGGAGTGAGCTACAACTGGAAATATGATCTCCACCTTTTTTATGTGTCTTGGCGCTTCACTCTTTAGCCAAAATTCCTAACATAGTAATCATACATATGTTTTTATTTTGAACAGAACAACCATCACAGACAATACGTTAAACTTGAGTTGACTACCGAATGTCGCCTGTTGCAGAAAATGGTACAACACACTAACTATTTCGTTACTCCCCTTGTTATGAGTTACCTCTGTCCAATAGTATGAATGAACATTTTCTTTGTTCAACTTGGCTTTGGAGCTCCCTTCAACAATGGTAAAATTAAAAAAACTAAACTGCCGGCTGTAATACGCAGACTGGTCGGGTATTTTAGGTATAGCCTGATTATTTTGGCAGTCAAAAGTAATAGTTTTGGTATTTTCCTGGGTTTCTTGCAGTATTCGGTACAAAGCTTTATATTTCATATTATGTATTCTTTTTTCAATTATCAATTCATTTTTAATTTGAGGATCAGAAGCGCTTTTTATATTTTCCTGTAGAGAAGAACATGTAGAACATTATGTCAGTACTTGGACTTCCAAAGCTAATTTTGTACATAGAGTTAAAAATATTTCTTTAAAATCCTTGTTTCACTTTACGGTCGCTTTACCTCTCAGCATTGTACATTCGCCACATTTTCTTGATATTCAGCTCTGATAAAAGGTAAATCCTTTGTGTTTTGGAGCGGCAATAGTGGCTCTCTTGACCCTTAAACCACCTCTGTTTTCTGTTGGATGGCTGATACCAGAATTATAAAATCTTTTCATTATACCTTTCACGCGGTCTTTTTTGAATAATAAAGCATTTAAAAACGTATTTTGACAAACTGGTATAATTTGGACTTGTTGATTAATGATGTGGTATTTCGTTGAAACATTTCTGTTCCCATTTTGTTGTTTGTTTGATGCTTTTTTCACAACACAATATTTTAAATTTAAAATTGTCTTGCACAATTTTATTTCCACACATGTAAAAATTTTTGTGGAATCTTCTGATTTCCTGGCAGGTCAATCGTGCACATCTAAATGCTTTTTGGTTGTGAGAGCATTGTGGAAATTTTGGCAGTCCTTTACTTTCATACCTAAAACAAAGGTCATGTTAAAGCTGGTTAAGAATAATTTCAGAATAGGATTGAAATAATGTTGTTTTCCGCAAAACCCATCCTAGGTCTATGTAACTCTGTTCTTGTGCAATAAATGAATAAATAAATTATACAAAAAAAATTATAAATTACAACGTAAAATTTTTAAACATCTTAACTTTCACTTTTAAGCAAAGCCATGAGCAGCTTACAATATATATTTGAAATATATGTCTTTCATTTAATAACAGCATCATTAACAAAAATTTTATTCAAGTGACAGCACATAGCAACATAGCCTATGAGGACGAACTAGACTCCTCATTTTGCATAACACTGTTAAAGTCATTGAATATGTGGATTTTAGGTTGGATTTCACTTACCGTTTTTTCTGTGCTACTGCTCGTTTCCAGGTAGATTTATTGCAATACTTTTTCCGGGCACATTTAGGATCACATTTTTAAATTATCATCCATTTTTTCTAGTATAATTAATTTAAAATCCGCGACAATCTCTTCACCTGTATTTATATACACCAGAAATGCTGTGCTGTTATTGGCCGCTCTAATTTTAGCGTATTTTGAAACATACAAAGGCAATTTTAGAGGATTTTGCAACAAAACCTAAATTTTTAAGCCATTTTTTTTTGGAATTTAGCAGATTTAGATGTAAACCCAATGCATAGCCTGATAGAAAATTCGTAGCAATTTCATATTATAACCAAAACATAGCTTTTGTTCTGAACTGTTTTACTGGCTTTTCAAACTAAACTATTTACTAATTACATTTCTATACAGGCCATACATCCATTCCATCTAATACAATTTGACCATTAAGTCAGATTGTATTGGATGGAAATGAAAAATGAATTAAATATTTCAAAGTTAGGGTAAGGAAAAGGTAGGACACAGTAGAATAAATTATAAAAACTACAATTACCTGTATTTCCTGATTGTCTTGCAGACATCCTTCCCAGAAATCTTCGATATTCTCCGGATAGTCACACTCTCTCATAGGATCTGGACTAATGCACAGATTCCTAGTTTTGAAAACAAAAATAAGGCCCCCATCCTCTTCCTCAGGTCTCCATGCTCCACACATTGTAGCAACAGTTCTTTTGTTCACATTTATATCACTTTCATTTTCTAGTCTCATTTTCTTACCCGGAATTTCATCTAACTCAGAGTCACATTTTCCTTCAATTCCACTGCTAGCCATCTTAGTCTTAAAGTAATAATCAGTCCTAAGGGATTTGATTCTGTGAATTAATCTGCCACTTACGAAACAATAAATGATTTTTTTCATGGATAAAATAGGACTATAACTACTGCAACTTCTACACTCAAAATTATAGATTTAAATCTTTGCTACAAAACTAATTTAACCTACAACCTAAGAGTTAGAATATACTTCAAACAACCTACAAAATATAACACCAGTTTATAATCTCACTCTTATAATATATTAAAAAAATATATCGCAGACTGTTTACGCAAATACCTACCGCGAACAAATCCAAACAATTTAGTTAGGTTAGGTTAGCGTGCTAGATGTCAAAACAAACAGCTGATTATGACCGCAAGTCTGAAGTAGAGATCGTGAACGTTCCGGTAAGAACCGCGCCCACGGCTGAGAACTTTGGAACTTTGGAACGATAAGGCTCTACCCCGACAGTCATTTTCGGTTGCAACATGTCATATTGTTTTTATTAATAAATATAAATATGGCGTGAAATCAAGTCTTGTCAAAATTACACAGGAAAACAGAATAAACAAAAATAAAGCATAATATTTAATCGCTAAGTCTAATATTTATTTTTAAAGATTTTTATATTTTTAAGATTTTTAAAAAAACAGTGGCAAGGGGCGGGGTTTGATGTCTTGCCCGCGCTGTCTCTTAACGTTGTTATGCATAGCACGAAATCTTCATACAAAAAAAACTAGGAATTATGTCTAT
The DNA here is from genome assembly GCA_923062675.1 of Marasmarcha lunaedactyla. NCBI lineage: Eukaryota > Metazoa > Arthropoda > Insecta > Lepidoptera > Pterophoridae > Marasmarcha > Marasmarcha lunaedactyla. Next base: position 13,840,875 of record OV281346.1, on the reverse strand, counting down.
GGTTAAAACTTTTTGATAATGACAGCTCCGTTGCTATTTTTCGGGCGTACAATTGTCATATGTCATTTCAATTTGAATGATGAATGATAACACTATGTTCAATCAATGATGTACGGTTTTAGGTTATCTTTCAACGTTTTAATTATGTTAAATCTACTTTTATTATATTAATACTTGAAATTGGCAAAAATATTTATTGTGTAGTAACTACAGCTGATTGCCATAAAACGCCTAGGAGACGTTTCAATATTTAAGGGGTACTTGGCTAGCTTTTGTACGGGTGTTTTTCTGATTGCATTAAATAAATAAAACGAGTATTATGCGCCAATATTTCATAATTTCATTTAGTTTCGTCTTAGGGAAACATTCTCACATCCTTAAATCAGCCACACTACGTAATGAAAACATGGCGCTATCTATCATGTTGATGTTTTATTAATTCTGTTTCATTTATTTTGCAATTTATCGCTCATTCAATTTACGCGCTGCTTTGGAGTTTTTCGTTTGATAGACTTATTGTACTTTATTCGTTATTATTATTTACCATTGATTTAACAACAGCAAACATCTTGATTTATAATTGAGTAATTGGTAGTGCGTAAAAGGATATTTTGATTATTTCAGGTGGCCAAAACGATTATGATTATTGTAATCGAACATTAAACACCTCCAAAGTCTGTTTGAATTTATTAATGAAACGTCTACTTTAATTTAATTTTCCATCTGCAATTACGGTTTCAATCAAGGAACATATACTACAGCGAGTTTCCGGTTTCAATTTGCGTTGATCAATTTCCGTAACATAACCTCTCAATTCCTAAATATAGTAATTAAACTGCGTTTATGGTGCTTCACAATGTACTTGTTGTACAGTGCTGGTAGTGAAGAAAGAAGGCGAAAGTACGTAATTTTCCATCATTTCCCAAGAACTGATCACACTTAACGTTGGGTATCGTGTCTTTGTGCTAAAAGTGTTAACTTACAAGGTTTAAGTGTGGTAGAACTTCGTAGGTAAATTGTTTGTACGCTACAAACACTTTGAGAAGATATGTTTGCTGGGTTACTCAATAAGAATAACGGTGTTTAATTGGTGTAACATAACATAATATAGCTGAATATTAAAAGGTACTAATGTCTCGCGTCTAGAAAATAAAAAATTGCCTCCCATGCAATACAAACAAAGTGTATAAAAATATAAAATAATGTTTAGAAATAAAAAAATTCATAAATATACAAGTCTTTTATTTGTTTTACCTTCTTTATCTTTTAGACTGTCAAAATATCTTATAGAATAGAATAAAAGAGGGGCTTTCGCGCTGCCACAATGGCATTACGCCAAAATCCAATGCCGTCATTTTAAAAGAAACTGAGGACAATCTAAATATATAGAAAAATAGTTGTCAAATTGAAAAAGTTCGTTCCTAGTGTTGTAGTTAGGAAGACGTTCGTCTGATGCGTAGCATCACAAGTTAGTTTGTGGTTGTTATGGTTCTCGGGTTGGGACATGATCGATATAGATGTTTATGAATTAAGTTGAATTATCAATAATAAATGATCTTTACAACGGCATTTAAAAAACAGTTTTTACACGTATTACGTTTTGATTAAATGTTTTATATAACGTTGATAAAAGCGAGAGGCATTTAATGAAACCACATATACTATAAAGCCTACTGTTAATCCGAAACTATTAAAAAAAAGTTAACGAGAAGTATACGAAAAAACGTTTTTCAAAGAACTTAAATAGCTTATAATTAAGTTAAAATGTAAAAATCCTTTGTTGAGTAGCCTGCCGCCACCTGCGTAACAAATTGGCAACGTAGCATTTGAATAGCATAGCGCGTGTGGCGGCGGGCTCACCGGTTCGCACACCTACCTACACAGCGGAGCACCCGGGTTTGATGTGGATGATAATGTAAACATGTGTTGTAGGTAACGTTGGAAGGTATGATCAATGAAAATAATAAACAAAAATAATTCATTGTAACACTTACACATTAAATCTTCAATTGTTCGAAATGTCCGCCGTTTGCAATGGTACACAAATTATAACGACGTTTAATATTGTTATTTAGTCGTGCAATAAGGTCACTGTTTGTTGTTAAACTTTTTAAGTTATTATACGCTAAAATAGTCCGGTTTTTAAGTTCCTCTACGGTATTCACGTCTGTCGCGTACAGTTCGCTTTTCACAAACCCTCAGATAAAAAAATCCATTGACATGCGCGGCTGTCTCCATACCTTTCTCGGTAAGTTCGCAGAGCTAGAGCTGCAGTTCCGTGGGATTCCCCGTAGATTTCTATTTCTGTTACGCTTATTACATTAGAGTGAGATAACCGTGATCTGTACTTTCTTTTAAGGAAAGATTTAGTACAAGTACTTCCTTGTTTGTACTGCAAACTTACGATGCGAACTGGCAACGTCGCATCGCCCGCGTGAATTTTGTCGTTTAGATAACTACGTATGCCTATATGCCAAACTTACGATCAGGTGATCGGGAAGATACAGAGTGTTTAAATGAAGCTAAGTTAAAATTAAAAAACATTCCTGTGACTAAAGATTTTTGAATAATCACGCAAACAAATATGGTTAAATGAATATAGCGTATTATTAGAACAACATCGGACGGAAAACTAACCCTATTATTTGACTATTACCAGACTATTACCAAATAATAGGCTTGATAACCTAATATTGGTAAAGCGTTATATTCGATAATAGGAATACGAATATTTGAGCCTAATATAACACCTCTAACACAACCTAACCGCCAATGTTTCCTGTCATATGACAAGTGACCACAAACAAGACTAAAAGATTTTTGTTGTGTAGCCTGATAATGATACACATAATATGTGGTTTCATTTAATGCCTCTCGCTTTTATCAACGTTGCATAAATAGCACTGGCTTTAATGCTAGAGAAAATGTCACAGGTTTCTACAATTATTTAAAAAATATGCAGATTTGGCCTCTTATTATATTTTGCATAAGGGAAAGTTTTTAGTTTAAACTAAAAGAAACAGTATACTTTTTCATAAGTCTTCATTAAAATCTAGCCTCTGATGAGTGAATGAAAATCGAAAGAATGTATAAAGCAGAAGTCATATGAATTGAAAAAATAATTCTAGAGATAGCCAATTATTAATAATCAATTTTCAAAAACTAGGTTTTTTCAGGGTGTTCATGTCTCTAAAGCATATTTATAGCAACGCGAACATTTTTTTTCCATAGGGGCACGTTCCTTTATATTGTTTGGGTCTCATTACTTGTCACACAATTTTTTGATGTTTTTAAGAAAAGAATAACTGAAGTTATCCTATCTTTTTGATATTGACTTAATTACTAGTGACTAAATAACTTAATAACGCACACGTAACACGTAGACACGATTCATATTGCAGTGTATAAGCGTTGTCGGAGAGTTTTTCATTTTGACGGAGATTTAGAGCGCACCTCTCAACGTCTCATTGATAGTTTTCGAGACGATTCTCAGTTCTCACCAAATTTTCACTATTTCTCACCTTCCTTTGCGTTGTGTTGTGTATTGTTAAGTTTCCACAGTGCTTCTTTTTTCAGACGACCCAAGCTTAAATTGTGTTTCTGGACGTTCGAATTGCTCAGCGTGACCCCGACTTGTTATTGGATCTGACTGAATGCTTACGATTTGGAAACTGGAGAAAGATTGTTATGTTTTTGAAATAGGTGGCTGTAAGTAGTTTGACAATTGAAGGCATTTGTTAAATAAAGATTTGTGTAAGTCTTGACTTGTATTTTATTTTTCAATTAACCAACTAACTAACTTATATTTTTGTTTCGTTTCAGATTACAGCTTGTTTTGTTGGATATATTTTAAAGCATTTGAATGTAATTAGTAAACACACTATTATTATTATGCATTATTACAGTAATTAATTTTCAATAAGTTGGATTGTTTTTGTTTTACGTCTAAAAAGGACATTGCATTTGGTCCTGATTGTTCAATTTTTCTCTTGTTTCAGAGACTTTACCTATAATGGCTTTCTGTGTAAATTGAAACTTTGTGCTTCATGTTCACTTTCAACATTACATTGCATCTGAGTTCTGATATGGTAGATTCATTGAAGAATGGATAGCACGAGAGGTAAATATCATAGCTATCGTATTTCAATGATTCACTTATAATTTGATAAATAGTGCTGTGATAATAAGTGTTTAAAAAGTGTTCTATATGTTTAGCTAATTTATTACCATACCCTTTAAAGTTATAAATATTTTAGCTTAAAAACTTCGTTTTACATCGATTTACATAAAATGAAGATCTTTTATGTGAAGAATGCATTCATTTTGTGACTCTTGAAAATGCCCAAAGACTTGCCAACCCTAAGTCTTAAAGAGGCACAAGACAGCTTGGGCATCCATTGTATGGGTGTGGTGAGGATTATCCCTGTCCCAAAGAAGAGGTACACATTCACACTCTTTGCCTGTGTGTAGTGAAAAGGGATTATATTGCAAATATAGTTCATGTTCGCCAGGTAAATAAGAGATTTTAATTCAACTACTAACTGGTGATTAATCAAGAGTAAACCATGTCAACATAAAAAAAAACTTACCCTAAACTTAACTATACTCGCAGATATAGATAAAAGTAAAGTTGTCCTATATGCAAAAAAGTGCAATCAAGTGACCTATTTGATTGTGGTCAATAGACATCTACTCAACCAAAGAATTCAGTGATCCTTTGCCACCTCTACGATGGATAGTTAATTGGTCCTAAAAGAGCTCTATAATGATTTCTTATGTTTTTTATTAATGAATTAGAAAAAGCTGGTCAGCCTGAACTATATGGCACCATTTGGGACCAGGGCATCAATTAAAAAGGCACCACACCAACTTTGTAAGAATAGATGGACAGGAACCAGCATCGGATGTTCCCCGTAATGGATAATGATATATGATTTAGTAATGTTTTAAGTCTTAGGACATATTAGAGATAATGGGACATTTGCAATTGAGGTTAATATTGAAGTAGAATTACATGAGGCATTGTTAATCAGAGGGAGAATAAGATCCCATCACCAATCTAATAAAATATATTTTACATATATACTTTTTAACCCATCTGGTGGGAATTGGGAAAGTGGAATTACTCAATATTATTGTAGTTGCATTGTGGGTAAAAGGACAATGGGAACATGTGCTCATATTAGGACTATTATATGGTACCTAGGATGGCTGCGGTACCAGCACACTGTCCCACCTGCATCTTTCCATAATGATGTTTTAGTGAGAGAAGATGAAGAATGGGGAGGATAATAAATATATATGCAAAATAGTTCTATTGTTTTATTTCTAATCTAATCAAATCTATTACCTACAGTTCAAATGTACAGGAAACAATAATTTGTTTATAAAAATATAAACCTACATGTCAGAAAAAACACTCCAAAGAGACCTGACACTTGCTCTGCAGATTACATTCTCGCTGCGACCGCCTCCCGGTATGGACGTTCCAAGACCACTCCGATTGATCAGTTCCTTCCCGATATTCAGTGGCGCTCAGTTTCCTGACGTCACAGTCTAGCGTGTTGGGTCCGTGATACGGTTTTTCTGGGTTTTTTACTCCCGCCGTGCGCTCTCGAAGTGGTTATTTTCTTTGCGACTAAGTCTCTGAGTTTTCAAAGTGCTGTGTTGTGCTTGTGCTGAGTGCTGTGTGTGCCCAGCGTAAAGTATTTTGGTTTAAGTACAAAGGATACCCAACGGTGACAGCTAATTTGTAGGTACTGACCCTTTTATTTTATACTAGCTATGATACCCGGCTTCGCCTGGGAGTTGATATGAGATTACGTGGTAGTTGAAATAAAAAAATAAACTATGACGTAAAAAGTAAAAAAATTTATTGAAAACATTTTCACATTACTTACACTACTTGTTTATAAACAAAATTTTTCGTTTTATTGTCCGGGGTATATATATATATATATATATATTTTCGAATTTCCTACTCTTGAGCAAGCTACGTATAGCTGACCGTGAGAGAAGCAGGATTGTTTGAGGTTCATGCCACAATATTTTAAAGTTTGCACTTGCGCTTTGTTAATTGTAAAACTAAAGGCTAATTTAATTGGAAACTGCAATCTTTTAAATTGAAATGGCAATTCAGAAGAGATCACTGGTATTCTAGGTATAAATACTGTGTGTCCTTTATTCTTTCCAGAAATAATTTCAGCTTCAATGACGTTATTCGATAGCTATTTACGATCATCCGCGTTCCATTACATAATTTTGGGGAGTTGAGATTTCTGAGTAGTATGATTGGAGATCCAATTTTCAGACGAAGGCAGTGTAATGGCATTCCTGGTACTTGTAAAGAGTTTAAAAATTCAGTAGGGAAGTTGACACTTTCTTCAATGGATACCATCGTGTCGATCGATTGATATATTTTCTCTTCAGCAGGTATTTTTTTAGAATATTATAATTGATATTGTCAACAATATCATTTTAGTGGCCAAAATTTGCGCTTTGAAATAACCACTCTACGTTGGTATAGTTCTGAACAATATTTGGATAAATTTTGTCGATTTGTTCGTTTTCAGTAGTGGCTATGTTACAAAAATCACTATTGAGTTCAATGAGGCCGGTCGTTTGTTCAATAGGATATGTACCTTCGCCTATTTGTAAAAGTATTTTAGCAAAATGTGCTGTTCTTTCATTTTTTGATAATTCAACTCTCATGCTTTTTGTTAATTGCAGTATTTGTACTTGTGGCCAGAGATGTGACTTTTTTAAGCATGCATTGATCTCGTCTGCTGGTGTTGACTTGGGAATAACTGGAAGTGTTTGTCGAAAATCTCCTGAGAGTATGAGTAGAGGTCCTCCCATTATTTCAGAGTTTTTTCGCAATTCTTGTAATGTTCTGTCCATGGCTTCTAGTGATTTTTTATGGGCCATGGTGCATTCATCCTAGAAGATTATTTTAGCTTGTTTTAGAAGTTGAACCCGTCCAGATGTTCCTGAGATTTTACATGCCGGGAATTGTTGTTCGACTATATTCAACGGTAGTTGTAATGCAAATGGGCAGTTCGTCCTCCTTCCATAAGTGCGGCTGCAATGCCGGATGATGCTAGTGCCAGTGCAATGCCGGATGATGCTAGTGCCAGTGCAATGTGTTTTTTAGCACGTATTTCCGCCAGTATTAGATTTATTAGAAACGTTTTACCGGTGCCTCCTGGTGCGTTCAAGTAAATAATTTCACCGGTGTTTTTATTTATCCGGTTCATTATAACGTTGTAAACTTTTTTTTGATTGTCATTGAGGAGTGGTTTGTTGTGAGCAATGTATTCAAGTAATTCATTGAAGTTGTAGCTTTTTTCCTTTATCATTTCGTAGTTAGCACACTGAAAGCATTTCTTTGTGGTACTGGCATTCCAAGTTCTACTAAGGCCTGGTTATTTATTGCTAAACATTTATCTTCTAAGCGAATGAGTGTTTCATTGAAGATGTCGTCATTGAATTCTATATTCAGTTCTGGATTAGCTTGTCGGATTTGGTACAGTATATCATCTTTCATACTCCTTTTGAAAGAGTCCCGTAGCTGTTTTGGGTTTGATGGGTCACATGTTAGAATTATGGCGAATAACTCTCAAATTTGTTCAGCTGAAGCTGTGAGTGTGACTTCTTGTAGTGTTAATTCCCAGTGGTTATCGTTTTCCAATAATCCTAAGCGTTGACATGCTTCTCTGTACGTCTGGCATAGGTAGCCGTCAATAGTCCTGAGATCTGTGAAACTTGTTGGTCCCCGTATTTTGTGTAACAACATGCTTAGATAGAAACATTCGGCATTGTTTGGATGTACATTGTATACTCGACCTATTGCGTTAGTTTTTATGATTTCTGGATGACCCTCCTCTGGAATTACTTGTTTTCGTCGTTGAAAATTTTTCCTTGTTTTGTCCCACGTATAATAAATAGGGACGTCGACATACAGTAATGTCTTTGCGAATGGATCCGTTTGGCACAGTTGGAAAAAAAGCTGTTAATGTTGTGTTCTGAGGTAGTTCGCTTGCAATTTTTCTAGCCGAGTCTTTTGTGAAGTAAACTCTCTGTCCATTCTCCAAATGTACTGCTAGATGATGCACAGCTGGTTCGCGTTCGTGTATGGGAAAACTAAAAATGCTCCACGCTGCTTCGTTACTGTTGATGTATCTTCCCATTTGGTACATGAAGATCTCATCATTTCTGTTATTTTGTTCGCTATTTTGGACTATTTGAAAAACTGCCATATCACTACCTTTGTTTACGTACTTACATATATATTTAATAGATTTTACTGAATTGCAGTATTCAACGTTTATGTGTGCTTGGAACATTTTGGAAAGTAGTGGGTTATATGGTACTACCCATTGATTATCTATTTCCAGTTCGTCTCTGCCTTGTATTCGTATTTTTGCTGTGAAGCCACCGTTTTTCGGTGATTGTCTTCTATATATGGGATAGCCGTCATCTTCAGTTTTTGTATCGTACAAGCGTGGTTTTCGATATTTTTTTTAACATTTTCTATGACCCATGCATGGCGCCTTGAAGTTTAATGTTCCACATGGTTCGTGAATCATGTTTTTCACTACTATGTTGTATAGTTCCGGATCTTTTTGTGGATTGGGAAATTCAGCTTGCATGATTTTGTCGATATCCGTGGGATAAATTTTATCGTGTAGCCAAATGAGATTGTGTGAGTGAGGATATCCTCGTTTTGCCACTCGATATTATCAAAAGTAAGAAAAACTCGCACTGCGCATGCGCATATTTTACAAGTGTATAATCTAATATACCGGCACATTTTGATGTACTCATACAATTTAAGTTTACACAATCATTGTGTCAAATTCTCTAAAAAATTCTCAAATAAAAACTTGCGCTAGACACGTTGAACAATTTATTTCGTTTTCATAGTAATTCGTTCATAATTAATTATTTAACTTAAAATGTTTTAAATGATAGCTATTTGTTGTGAGGTCATTAGGAATACAAAAGAATATTGAATCTGCTGTGTCCAGGCGTATTATTCAACTAATGTCTGAATAGCTTTATTTGTGCCATGGGCAAAACCGAGTCAATCTTTGAGTAAAATTACATTCTTTTGTATTCGTAATGACCTCATCGTAAAATGATTTCATACGATGCATGATAATAAAACTTTGTATAAGAACAAAAGAAAATTGTTATTGTTTCAGTATTGTTTGATTTAAAAAAACTTACTTTTTAGTGAACCCCACACATAAAAATCTAAGGGGCTTAGATCAGGTGATCGCGCCGGCCACGCTAAAATCGGGCTTCCCTGACCAATCCACCGATTCGGGTATTCTTGAAATGAAATGAAATGAAATGAAATGAAATGAAATATTTATTTCTCAACATTGACAATTACTTGTTCTTATTGACGTCAAATAAAACATGATTCTACCACCAGTTCGAAGTTCTTCATTGAGGCAATCACGTACCTGTACCCCATAATGGGCCGGCGCACCATCGTGTTGGATCCACATATTTTGAATAGTAAAAAGATCAATATCCTCAAAAAAGTCCATATTTAACTCCGCAGGAATTCTAGATAATTGTGAGAATTAAGGCGATGCGGGATTTCTATTGGTCCTACAAGTTTATTAATTATAAAATTCCCGCCCACATGTTGATTGAAAACTCATGTTGATAAGGTGTTTCCCACACCGCCCTTGGATTTTCTGCCTTACACTGATGTTGATTTTTTTTATTAAAAACTCCACAAAATCCACCAAATTCCATAAAATTTTATTGATAAATTGTGGGTCCCGTATTAAAAATGCACTAAATCTTTGACAAAAGATATTTCTTGAAAAATGGTCTGCTTGCAACAAACCTTGCCATTTCCTATAATGATAAGGGTGGAGCCCATATCTTTTCCATAGACTCCACACTAATTTATATGAGACTCCTACTATTCCCCCCACACGTCTTGTTGATGATGAGGGGTCTTCTACTATTAAATTCATAATAGTAGTTTCTTGTTGCATAGTTAAAGCGACGACTCATTCATGACTGGATGATGTCTGTTCTCGCGAAATCTTCTATGTATCTGTAATAAATAAAATAGTTTACCTGGGTAAAAGTTTAAAAAAAGTCTACATACTAACAACTACATACTACTACAATCTACATACAAACACGACAATTAAACGAATGTGTTTTGCTATACATTCATTTAATTGAATGGGTCCAAAATAATAAGCCTGATTATGATTAATTAAATGAATGGGGAGGATAATAAATATATATGCAAAATAGTTCTATTGTTTTATTTCTAATCTAATCAAATCTATTACCTACAGTTCAAATGTACAGGAAACAATAATTTGTTTATAAAAATATAAACCTACATGTCAGAAAAAACACTCCAAAGAGACCTGACACTTGCTCTGCAGATTACATTCTCGCTGCGACCGCCTCCCGGTATGGACGTTCCAAGACCACTCCGATTGATCAGTTCCTTCCCGATATTCAGTGGCGCTCAGTTTCCTGACGTCACAGTCTAGCGTGTTGGGTCCGTGATACGGTTTTTCTGGGTTTTTTACTCCCGCCGTGCGCTCTCGAAGTGGTTATTTTCTTTGCGACTAAGTCTCTGAGTTTTCAAAGTGCTGTGTTGTGCTTGTGCTGAGTGCTGTGTGTGCCCAGCGTAAAGTATTTTGGTTTAAGTACAAAGGATACCCAACGGTGACAGCTAATTTGTAGGTACTGACCCTTTTATTTTATACTAGCTATGATACCCGGCTTCGCCTGGGAGTTGATATGAGATTACGTGGTAGTTGAAATAAAAAAATAAACTATGACGTAAAAAGTAAAAAAATTTATTGAAAACATTTTCACATTACTTACACTACTTGTTTATAAACAAAATTTTTCGTTTTATTGTCCGGGGTATATATATATATATATATATATTTTCGAATTTCCTACTCTTGAGCAAGCTACGTATAGCTGACCGTGAGAGAAGCAGGATTGTTTGAGGTTCATGCCACAATATTTTAAAGTTTGCACTTGCGCTTTGTTAATTGTAAAACTAAAGGCTAATTTAATTGGAAACTGCAATCTTTTAAATTGAAATGGCAATTCAGAAGAGATCACTGGTATTCTAGGTATAAATACTGTGTGTCCTTTATTCTTTCCAGAAATAATTTCAGCTTCAATGACGTTATTCGATAGCTATTTACGATCATCCGCGTTCCATTACATAATTTTGGGGAGTTGAGATTTCTGAGTAGTATGATTGGAGATCCAATTTTCAGACGAAGGCAGTGTAATGGCATTCCTGGTACTTGTAAAGAGTTTAAAAATTCAGTAGGGAAGTTGACACTTTCTTCAATGGATACCATCGTGTCGATCGATTGATATATTTTCTCTTCAGCAGGTATTTTTTTAGAATATTATAATTGATATTGTCAACAATATCATTTTAGTGGCCAAAATTTGCGCTTTGAAATAACCACTCTACGTTGGTATAGTTCTGAACAATATTTGGATAAATTTTGTCGATTTGTTCGTTTTCAGTAGTGGCTATGTTACAAAAATCACTATTGAGTTCAATGAGGCCGGTCGTTTGTTCAATAGGATATGTACCTTCGCCTATTTGTAAAAGTATTTTAGCAAAATGTGCTGTTCTTTCATTTTTTGATAATTCAACTCTCATGCTTTTTGTTAATTGCAGTATTTGTACTTGTGGCCAGAGATGTGACTTTTTTAAGCATGCATTGATCTCGTCTGCTGGTGTTGACTTGGGAATAACTGGAAGTGTTTGTCGAAAATCTCCTGAGAGTATGAGTAGAGGTCCTCCCATTATTTCAGAGTTTTTTCGCAATTCTTGTAATGTTCTGTCCATGGCTTCTAGTGATTTTTTATGGGCCATGGTGCATTCATCCTAGAAGATTATTTTAGCTTGTTTTAGAAGTTGAACCCGTCCAGATGTTCCTGAGATTTTACATGCCGGGAATTGTTGTTCGACTATATTCAACGGTAGTTGTAATGCAAATGGGCAGTTCGTCCTCCTTCCATAAGTGCGGCTGCAATGCCGGATGATGCTAGTGCCAGTGCAATGCCGGATGATGCTAGTGCCAGTGCAATGTGTTTTTTAGCACGTATTTCCGCCAGTATTAGATTTATTAGAAACGTTTTACCGGTGCCTCCTGGTGCGTTCAAGTAAATAATTTCACCGGTGTTTTTATTTATCCGGTTCATTATAACGTTGTAAACTTTTTTTTGATTGTCATTGAGGAGTGGTTTGTTGTGAGCAATGTATTCAAGTAATTCATTGAAGTTGTAGCTTTTTTCCTTTATCATTTCGTAGTTAGCACACTGAAAGCATTTCTTTGTGGTACTGGCATTCCAAGTTCTACTAAGGCCTGGTTATTTATTGCTAAACATTTATCTTCTAAGCGAATGAGTGTTTCATTGAAGATGTCGTCATTGAATTCTATATTCAGTTCTGGATTAGCTTGTCGGATTTGGTACAGTATATCATCTTTCATACTCCTTTTGAAAGAGTCCCGTAGCTGTTTTGGGTTTGATGGGTCACATGTTAGAATTATGGCGAATAACTCTCAAATTTGTTCAGCTGAAGCTGTGAGTGTGACTTCTTGTAGTGTTAATTCCCAGTGGTTATCGTTTTCCAATAATCCTAAGCGTTGACATGCTTCTCTGTACGTCTGGCATAGGTAGCCGTCAATAGTCCTGAGATCTGTGAAACTTGTTGGTCCCCGTATTTTGTGTAACAACATGCTTAGATAGAAACATTCGGCATTGTTTGGATGTACATTGTATACTCGACCTATTGCGTTAGTTTTTATGATTTCTGGATGACCCTCCTCTGGAATTACTTGTTTTCGTCGTTGAAAATTTTTCCTTGTTTTGTCCCACGTATAATAAATAGGGACGTCGACATACAGTAATGTCTTTGCGAATGGATCCGTTTGGCACAGTTGGAAAAAAAGCTGTTAATGTTGTGTTCTGAGGTAGTTCGCTTGCAATTTTTCTAGCCGAGTCTTTTGTGAAGTAAACTCTCTGTCCATTCTCCAAATGTACTGCTAGATGATGCACAGCTGGTTCGCGTTCGTGTATGGGAAAACTAAAAATGCTCCACGCTGCTTCGTTACTGTTGATGTATCTTCCCATTTGGTACATGAAGATCTCATCATTTCTGTTATTTTGTTCGCTATTTTGGACTATTTGAAAAACTGCCATATCACTACCTTTGTTTACGTACTTACATATATATTTAATAGATTTTACTGAATTGCAGTATTCAACGTTTATGTGTGCTTGGAACATTTTGGAAAGTAGTGGGTTATATGGTACTACCCATTGATTATCTATTTCCAGTTCGTCTCTGCCTTGTATTCGTATTTTTGCTGTGAAGCCACCGTTTTTCGGTGATTGTCTTCTATATATGGGATAGCCGTCATCTTCAGTTTTTGTATCGTACAAGCGTGGTTTTCGATATTTTTTTTAACATTTTCTATGACCCATGCATGGCGCCTTGAAGTTTAATGTTCCACATGGTTCGTGAATCATGTTTTTCACTACTATGTTGTATAGTTCCGGATCTTTTTGTGGATTGGGAAATTCAGCTTGCATGATTTTGTCGATATCCGTGGGATAAATTTTATCGTGTAGCCAAATGAGATTGTGTGAGTGAGGATATCCTCGTTTTGCCACTCGATATTATCAAAAGTAAGAAAAACTCGCACTGCGCATGCGCATATTTTACAAGTGTATAATCTAATATACCGGCACATTTTGATGTACTCATACAATTTAAGTTTACACAATCATTGTGTCAAATTCTCGAAAAAATTCTCAAATAAAAACTTGCGCTAGACACGTTGAACAATTTATTTCGTTTTCATAGTAATTCGTTCATAATTAATTATTTAACTTAAAATGTTTTAAATGATAGCTATTTGTTGTGAGGTCATTAGGAATACAAAAGAATATTGAATCTGCTGTGTCCAGGCGTATTATTCAACTAATGTCTGAATAGCTTTATTTGTGCCATGGGCAAAACCGAGTCAATCTTTGAGTAAAATTACATTCTTTTGTATTCGTAATGACCTCATCGTAAAATGATTTCATACGATGCATGATAATAAAACTTTGTATAAGAACAAAAGAAAATTGTTATTGTTTCAGTATTGTTTGATTTAAAAAAACTTACTTTTTAGTGAACCCCACACATAAAAATCTAAGGGGCTTAGATCAGGTGATCGCGCCGGCCACGCTAAAATCGGGCTTCCCTGACCAATCCACCGATTCGGGTATTCTTCATTGAGGCAATCACGTACCTGTACCCCATAATGGGCCGGCGCACCATCGTGTTGGATCCACATATTTTGAATAGTAAAAAGATCAATATCCTCAAAAAAGTCCATATTTAACTCCGCAGGAATTCTAGATAATTGTGAGAATTAAGGCGATGCGGGATTTCTATTGGTCCTACAAGTTTATTAATTATAAAATTCCCGCCCACATGTTGATTGAAAACTCATTTTGATAAGGTGTTTCCCACACCGCCCTTGGATTTTCTGCCTTACACTGATGTTGATTTTTTTTATTAAAAACTCCACAAAATCCACCAAATTCCATAAAATTTTATTGATAAATTGTGGGTCCCGTATTAAAAATGCACTAAATCTTTGACAAAAGATATTTCTTGAAAAATGGTCTGCTTGCAACAAACCTTGCCATTTCCTATAATGATAAGGGTGGAGCCCATATCTTTTCCATAGACTCCACACTAATTTATATGAGACTCCTACTATTCCCCCCACACGTCTTGTTGATGATGAGGGGTCTTCTACTATTAAATTCATAATAGTAGTTTCTTGTTGCATAGTTAAAGCGACGACTCATTCATGACTGGATGATGTCAATCTGTTCTCGCGAAATCTTCTATGTATCTGTAATAAATAAAATAGTTTACCTGGGTAAAAGTATAAAAAAAGTCTACATACTAACAACTACATACTACTACAATCTACATACAAACACGACAATTAAACGAATGTGTTTTGCTATACATTCATTTAATTGAATGGGTCCAAAATAATAAGCCTGATTATGATTAATTAAATTTTAGGAACAGGGTATTTCTTACGATTTAACTGCAGCTTTGTGTAAAATTCACTATATTTACTATTAACTGTAATAAAATTATTAAAAAACTTGAACTGGAAGGGCACATATTGAGTACTGATTATAAACTAGCTTTTTGTCTTTAACTAGTTTAAGTGAAGGGGTCCATAATGATAGTGACAGTAAATAAAAAAATATGTTTTAAGACTCATCACACGTTGATGAATGTTTGATTATCCGGAACAGTATCATTTGGAAACCGACGCATATATTCTCTCACAGCTGCCATGGAATTTCCATTACAGTATCCATACACAAAATGAATATCCGCTAAATTCTCCGGAATCAGGAGGATAGGTGTGCCGTGGCATGGTTACTTATGGTTTACAACCAAAAAAACAAATTACCAAAAAAACTAACAATACAAATTAACAATAAAGATCAACGAAATAGTAACAGCTCTAGCAGAGCGCAAACAGTTGTAAGCAGGACGAAGGTCACGAAACAAGTGATAAAGAAAAACCACGTCAGTGATATCTAATAAAAACAGAACCTCCCGAGACCAGTATGACCGCCTACTGCGATCGCCAACCCGCCTGCCAAGCGTGGCGATTACGGCAAAACCCCCCTTGGGGGAGGCCTTTGTCCACGTTTAGCTGGTATCCCAAATTTCACAAGTGTATGTATGTATGTTTGTATGTATGTATGTTTGACCGTGTATATCTACAAAACTACCAATCGGATTGCAATGATTATTTGCACGTTCATAATTTTTTTACCTGTTAGCTAGTTAACTAAAAATTACGAAACACAAAAGTAATAAAAAAAATAACGCGACGACGTCAAATTTAAAGTTGAAATTTGAAAACCTCAAATTTGAAGTCGGTTCAATTTTTTTAAATTACATATTTTTAGTCACAAAACTAAAAAAAATGAAATTGGTCAAGTTCGTAATGGTGAAATCGCAAAATATTCGATGCTATGAGATATTACTCTATTTTTATCACATTGACTTAACTTCGTTTGGCGGAAGTTTTTGATATGTTCTGTTCGATTAGATAATTATTTTTATAAGGTATGTACTTATATCAATATCTGTATTTTCCCTGTATTCGAACAAAATATTTACACTTCATTAGAACAAAAATACTGAATTGCACGCTATAAATAAATTATTGAAAACATCCCTTTTAACTATTGATTTCTCCATTAAAAATAATAAGTACTGATTATTTTATTTCATTTCCTAACCCATTGAAATAATCGATAACTTTAGAAGTGATATCATCACTAGTCAACAGTGACAGAACGTCGAACACTCACCTAAATCTCACTCTTATTTCAAACGTTTCACTTGGAGTATTATTGCAAAAGGGCATCTGGCGTGTTTTCTTGATCAACCCCGGTCCCGGCAAGTCTTCATTTTTTAGAGTCATACAATAGCGATAGAACTTAACTTGGAAGTTCGTTTAATCATCTATTTCGTCGCTTCATTGTTCAGATAGCATACAATTAAACAGGTACATTTTTTGAGAGTAAGTTTTGTTTTGTTTTGTCTTTACAAATTATAATTTTTTTAAATACGTTTATTCATTAAATTCCTTACTTTAGTACATAATTTAAGAATCCAGTAACCTTTAGGCATTTATTATACACTTGGTGATTGCCAAATTAAATAAATCAATAAACCGAATAATTAAATTTTAATTAATCTCTTTATCGGAAGGTATTAAGTGGTTTGTACTTTTATTGAGTACGGACAAGGCAAAGTCGTTTAGTGGGTTAAATATAGGTTTAAGGTAAAAATTTTGTAAAGGCCTGAGAGTTTTAGGTCCACACAGCCGTTTCTCGGATAACCTACACTGAGCAAGTGTGCTGTGTGCGCTACAGACACTCATGTCAACGCCGCTCGTACCTAGCGTCTGCTTTATCCACCGACTTAGCGTCTCACTAGATGCGGCTCTGTAAGGGGCCTTTCATGTTACAAACAAGATCTCCGAGTTCGAAGCTTTAATATTTTTCGTCACAAAAAATATAATATTTTAGAGTCGATACAGGACATATCATTATGTTATTTTTAAAGATTGGCAAGGATTGGCATTGGTTGTTTACGATTTGGGGCTGTGGTTTTAATGATGTTTATTATGATTTTGTGTACGGATGCAAAAACTATATTTCCTAATTTAATGTCTGGACCCTATGTCCGGTGCATACAGCTAACGATGCAACGGTAACTTTTTGGTAATTTTTTCGTAAGTTAAAGTAATATAAGGATATCATAGAGAAAGCTGATTAAGAACTAAAGAATATTGGCAAATCCTTATTTAAGTAAACAGTGAGCGTTTAAAAAAGTAACTAGTACTTTTGTTTATTCAGATTTTTATGTGAATTTCCATAATAATAGGTCTTTACCTATGAAACTGCCGTTTTGCCGTACTGGCCATTTCAAATGAAAATATTTTTTTTTTTTTGACTGATAATTCTAATTTCAAATTAATTTTATTTGACAAACATGGAATTCTTTTTCTAAAATCGTCATTTGTTTAATAGTTAGTGTTTTGTTTTCAACGCATTCGAACATTTTTCGTCATCATGGATAAGTTAAAAATTCGAGTAATTATGGAGTATGAGTACCGTCGTGGCAGCAAAGCGGCACAAGCGGCACGCAACATCAACGACGTTTACGGAGCGAACACTACAAACGAACGCTCCACCCGTTATTGGTTTACCCGCTTCCGTTCTGGAAATTTTGACCTGAAAAATGAACCCCGTGGTCGTCCGAAAACTTTGGTCGACAATTGGTCCATTTGCGTCAAATTGGCAAGATAAAAAAGCTTGACAAATGGGTACCCCACGAACTCAATGACCGCCAGCGCGAAGTACGCGTGGAGACGTGCCTTGCACTGCTCAGCAGGCATACAAATGAAGGAATTCTGAACCGCATTGTTACTTGTGACGAGAAATGGATCCTGTTTGACAATCGTAAGCACTCAGCAAGTTGGTTGGAACCTGGTTCAGCACCCAAACAATGCCCTAAACGAAAACTTACCCCTAGAAAAGTGATGGTCACTGTTTGGTGGTCTAACGCGGGTGTAATTCATCACAGCTTCTTGCCAAACGGGACAAGCATTACTGCAGATGTGTACTGTGAAGAACTGAACACAATGATGGAGAAGCTCGCACGTCTCCAACCAGCTTTGGTCAATCGTTCGGCTCCACTGCTCCTGCACGACAACGCGCGACCTCATACTGCACAGCAGACGGTCTCCAAGCTACAAGAGTTGGGGTTGGAAGTTCTCCGTCATCCGCCGTACTCACCAGACCTTGCGCCTACAGACTTTTACTTTTTCCAGAATTTGGATAACTTCTTGGCGGGAAAAAAATTCAATACCCGAGAGGCAGTACAAAATGCCTTTGAAGAATTTGTTGCCTCCCGTCCAGCTGATTTCTTCAAGAAAGGCATCAATAAGATACCAATGCGTTGGCAAAGATGCATTTATTGCATGGGTGATTATTTTGATTAATAGAAATAAAAAATATATAAAAAAATTACGCTTCATTTATTTCGTGAAAAACGGCAATTTCATAGGTAAAGACCTAATATTAGCTTCCAAAAAAATAGATGATGTATAAAGCTTGATTTGACTTGATCAGTTTGTTTTAGCCCCTGTCATTTTTTATTACGATACAAAGGACTGATTGTGACCAAGCGCAAGCATTTGATTTTGTAATATAGATTTTAAATATAGGAAATTATAGTCACTTCAGAATGTAAGGACATGAGTCCTTACATTCAAATATATATATTCTTTCATAAAAATGATTTTATGAAAGAACATATATTTCTTTTTATATTCCTCATAGTAAAATTGATTATTTACTCACTGGAGTCCTTATACTTGGCTGTATAACTTTTGCCTTAGCCGGCGAGTTTGAGATAAAAAACATATCTTGAAAACGAAACCGTTTCGTTACTTTTGTAACTGTCACTTGTGTGTGTGTGAGTGCCTTGGTTTTGTTCTGACGATTTGAGATTCTTTTAGTTATTTTATATAACGTGACTTTATGAGACTTTGTGCCTACAGGTTCCGATAGATTGCGCTTACGACGACTTATTGCTGTGATTTTTGGACAAGTTGATTAAGTTAAAGATATTGATGAACATTTACATGTCATTATTATCATGGTCGGTTGGTGATAGTAGTAATTACCTATGTAAATGTAGGTAATTTGAAATCACAACCTCAAAATTAGTGAAAATGCAATTATTATTGTTCCTAGACATACTCCATAATTTATATATTTTTTAAATGGATCCAGATTTCATGTTCTATAGTTTTAGATATTTTTGACTTCTAAACGCTCCGCTTTAACTCCAATTAAAACCATGTATGGCGAACTGCCAATGTCCTTTGGATCCCAAGAAAATGTACCTCGATTTAGTTGGTTTCATTTTATATGCTTCTTGTAAAATTTGCTCATCATAGCCCATATCTTCGCCTAACAAAAGAGCAACAAGGCTAAATGGTGTGCATTGAATGAACCGAATGAACAACCCTTATTAAATTGCTCATTTAAAAAACCAAGAACTAATAAAACAGGTTTTTGAACATATCAGTATTACGTTACGTACAAAACTCCCACCATGACCTAAACGTGATGTTGTATTGACAAATAGTCATGGATATATACAACGTGTAAATGAATTAACCCAAAACCAGAAAGTAGTTTGCTCAGAATCGTATTGCGAATCGATCGCACCATGTTTTAATATAGGTTATATTTTTCTATATTTATTGGCCCATGTCTAAACTATTTATACTACAACATTTCTTGCTAGCGGCCGGCCGCCCATAACTAGTTAGCATCGAACGAACGACACCGACCGACAAAACAATCCGGCACGCACCGAGTGATTACCGACCGCCATGCCAAAAATAAACCTTATTATTATAATGTTAAAGAACAAGCAGCCCGCGTCCGCGCACCCCACGCCGATCGCCTGTGTTCGCACCTCCGAGAGCGAGGCGCCGCCGGCACCAGTCAGTCTCCGCGCGAACTTCATCTTGGAAGGTATCGTCCTTTCGGTTCCGATCGACGCGCGGCTGCAGGCGCCACCACTTTCACAATGCCTTTTCGGTACACAAGGTACACGGAAATGGTGAGAACGCTCGCGCGATGTAACGACAACGTGAGTTTGGCAGTGCGACAATTTCGTGAGCAATTCGGTGTTTCCGTCTCCAACGAGACAATGTTAGCAGCCACTCAAAGGCTTAGAGACAGTGGGACTTTTTTTCCTCCTACTGGAATGGACAGAGGCGACGACCCCTTTGACGTACGGATTCAAGAAAGGATATTGGAGTATTTCCATGAGAACCCAGAATCCAGTACACGTGAAGCAGCGAGAATTATCGGCTGTAGTCACGCCTACGTTTGGAGAGTTTTACAAGATGACGGACAGCACCCTTACCACTTTCGTCGCTGTCAAGAATTGAACTCTCAGGATCTGGCTCCGCGTGTTGCATTCTGCGAGTGGTATTTAGCGAATGAACATAAGAACATTATTTTTACTGATGAGTGCACGTTTACGCACACGTTACGGCACATATGGAGTCATGTCACACCTACGCATCAGTAGAGAATTCCTACCAACATAGGTTTTCTCTAAATGTATGGGCAGGTGTTCTGGGACCATACATAATCGGCCCCGTATTCTTAGAACGTTTAAATGGAGAAACGTACTTAAGTTTCCTCAGAGAAACATTGAGTCAGTTACTTGACGACGTGCCTCTGTATCTGTTACGAGACCTGATGTTTCATGCACGACGGAGCTCCAGCGCACTTCCAGTGGACTGTTCGTAGGTACTCTGGTGGGTCGGGACCCTGGATGGACCTAATCTAACCTAGGGAGGTCTTCCTAATCAACAAAGGAAAAAACACTTTTAACTTTAAATTACTTTTATTTATGATGAATCTATTTTATAATACAATACAAGAATAATTCTTAGACTATTTTGGAGACGAAGCCCGCAATAGAATTCCGTAAAGGAATCCCGTCAAGGAATGCCACGGAACAATCTTCCATATTCTATATATTTTTACATTTTACAAATAAAATCAAATAATGACAGACTTATAAGTTGCCAGTCATAAATGTCGGCAAGTTTGTTTGTGCAATAACCTCTTTTATTAAATACGGCACAAGCAAACGTTGCAGTACCTCAACGCGGAAAACGGGGAAAACTGGATCGGACGTGGTGGACCTGTGCAGTGGCCTGTCAGGTTGCCGGATTCAACTCCACTAGACTATTTTGTGTGGGGTAGAGTCAAAACAATTGTGTATGACAGTGGATATAGTGCCAGAAACGTTAGTGAATTACGCGAGGCCATTGTGAGTGCTTTTGAAATAGTGAAAACAGACACTTCAGTGCTAAACAAACTAAAAAGACACCAAAGAAAGCGCGCGAGACTGTGCTTGCAGCAAAGTGGTGGACATTTTGAACAACTTTTAACTAGCCGCCAAAATTGGACTTCTAATAATTAATTTTGTAAGTAAGTAGTTACAAGTGTACATAACAATCAGTGTAAATAATTTGGTTCAAAACTTTTAAATACGCCAACTTGTTTGTACCTGTAATTTTTTATTTATTACAAGTTAAGCATTTGTTTCTTTACAAACGTTCTACTTGGTCAAATTAACATGACACCTGCGTAGTAGCGATAGCGTGTCTGCGCTTTAAAACTTTCGAGTTAAGGTGTTTTCATATAATGCCGCGGCCGATGCATAAGGCTCCCCTGGATTTGTAAGCGGCGGCTGCGGCCGCGCAGCGGCGGCCGATGCATAAGGCTCCCCTGGATTTGTAAGCGGCGGCTGTTGTTGTTGTTGTTAAACGGTTATTGGATTTTTTGAGTTCTTGTTACAACTAACGTTATACGATTTTTACGTGCAAGAGATATGAGGTTATCCTTCAATAATCTTGACCCAACTTTAGCAATAATCACTCTAGGGCGTCCTTGGACCCTAATACGTGGAGATACTCTGTTTGCTTGTAAAATATCACTTGGATTGATATTTATACTGACCCGTTTGCCAATATTACAGATGATTTCATTAAGATTTTCATTTTGAGATTTCGGAATACCCATCAATTCAATATTAATTAAGCGGTCTCGTTGCTCGTTTGTATTAAAATGCATTTTTAAGTTGTTTACTTCATTTTTGATCATTTCCATATTTTTTGCAGTTGTTTCTATATATCCAACCCTTTTCGTGTATTCGTCATAATTATTAGATACGAATTTCATTCCTTTCTTGAGAGATGCGATTTCTTCTTCAAATACCACTTGTTTTCTGTTGATCTTTGTGAGTGAAGTTTTAATTTCAGTATATTCCTTACGAATGCTTTGAAAGTCTGATTTCAATTCGGCTGTACTCACTTTTAGCTGAGCTAGTTCTACTTTTATAACGTTGTTTAGAGTTCCATTTATTCTTGACAAATTATTATCCAGATCAGTTTTCCAATCATCCAGTTTTTTTCAGTATACTTTCAGAGAATTGATTGAAGGAAAGTGAAAACTCATCATCGTATTTTCGCTTACGTGCGGAAATATTAGATAGATCCGAATCCGAATCGCATTGTTTCGTTGTAGGTGAGCGTTGCATCTTTATTGTACGTATCTGTAATCCGTTAAGTCATTGACCGCGTGAATGTAATGCACTGTCAACTGGCTTTTTCACACAGTGTTGACGCAACGTTTTCAAACAGTTCTTAAACGTATTAAGCGCACAATTTGGGTGTCTGCAGCGCACACAGCACACGTGCTCAGTGTAGGTTATCCGAGAAACGGCTGTGTGGACCTAAAACTCTCAGGCCTTTACAAAATTTTTACCTTAAACCTATATTTAACCCACTAAACGACTTTGCCTTGTCCGTACTCAATAAAAGTACAAACTACTTAATACCTTCCGATAAAGAGATTAATTAAAATTTAATTATTCGGTTTATTGATTTATTTAATTTGGCAATCACCAAGTGTATAATAAATGCCTAAAGGTTACTGGATTCTTAAATTATGTACTAAAGTAAGGAATTTAATGAATAAACGTATTTAAAAAAATTATAATTTGTAAAGACAAAACAAAACAAAACTTACTCTCAAAAAATGTACCTGTTTAATTGTATGCTATCTGAACAATGAAGCGACGAAATAGATGATTAAACGAACTTCCAAGTTAAGTTCTATCGCTATTGTATGACTCTAAAAAATGAAGACTTGCCGGGACCGGGGTTGATCAAGAAAACACGCCAGATGCCCTTTTGCAATAATACTCCAAGTGAAACGTTTGAAATAAGAGTGAGATTTAGGTGAGTGTTCGACGTTCTGTCACTGTTGACTAGTGATGATATCACTTCTAAAGTTATCGATTATTTCAATGGGTTAGGAAATGAAATAAAATAATCAGTACTTATTATTTTTAATGGAGAAATCAATAGTTAAAAGGGATGTTTTCAATAATTTATTTATAGCGTGCAATTCAGTATTTTTGTTCTAATGAAGTGTAAATATTTTGTTCGAATACAGGGAAAATACAGATATTGATATAAGTACATACCTTATAAAAATAATTATCTAATCGAACAGAACATATCAAAAACTTCCGCCAAACGAAGTTAAGTCAATGTGATAAAAATAGAGTAATATCTCATAGCATCGAATATTTTGCGATTTCACCATTACGAACTTGACCAATTTCATTTTTTTTAGTTTTGTGACTAAAAATATGTAATTTAAAAAAATTGAACCGACTTCAAATTTGAGGTTTTCAAATTTCAACTTTAAATTTGACGTCGTCGCGTTATTTTTTTTATTACTTTTGTGTTTCGTAATTTTTAGTTAACTAGCTAACAGGTAAAAAAATTATGAACGTGCAAATAATCATTGCAATCCGATTGGTAGTTTTGTAGATATACACGGTCAAACATACATACATACAAACATACATACATACACTTGTGAAATTTGGGATACCAGCTAAACGTGGACAAAGGCCTCCCCCAAGGGGGGTTTTGCCGTAATCGCCACGCTTGGCAGGCGGGTTGGCGATCGCAGTAGGCGGTCATACTGGTCTCGGGAGGTTCTGTTTTTATTAGATATCACTGACGTGGTTTTTCTTTATCACTTGTTTCGTGACCTTCGTCCTGCTTACAACTGTTTGCGCTCTGCTAGAGCTGTTACTATTTCGTTGATCTTTATTGTTAATTTGTATTGTTAGTTTTTTTGGTAATTTGTTTTTTTGGTTGTAAACCATAAGTAACCATGCCACGGCACACCTATCCTCCTGATTCCGGAGAATTTAGCGGATATTCATTTTGTGTATGGATACTGTAATGGAAATTCCATGGCAGCTGTGAGAGAATATATGCGTCGGTTTCCAAATGATACTGTTCCGGATAATCAAACATTCATCAACGTGTGATGAGTCTTAAAACATATTTTTTTATTTACTGTCACTATCATTATGGACCCCTTCACTTAAACTAGTTAAAGACAAAAAGCTAGTTTATAATCAGTACTCAATATGTGCCCTTCCAGTTCAAGTTTTTTAATAATTTTATTACAGTTAATAGTAAATATAGTGAATTTTACACAAAGCTGCAGTTAAATCGTAAGAAATACCCTGTTCCTAAAATTTAATTAATCATAATCAGGCTTATTATTTTGGACCCATTCAATTAAATGAATGTATAGCAAAACACATTCGTTTAATTGTCGTGTTTGTATGTAGATTGTAGTAGTATGTAGTTGTTAGTATGTAGACTTTTTTTATACTTTTACCCAGGTAAACTATTTTATTTATTACAGATACATAGAAGATTTCGCGAGAACAGATTGACATCATCCAGTCATGAATGAGTCGTCGCTTTAACTATGCAACAAGAAACTACTATTATGAATTTAATAGTAGAAGACCCCTCATCATCAACAAGACGTGTGGGGGGAATAGTAGGAGTCTCATATAAATTAGTGTGGAGTCTATGGAAAAGATATGGGCTCCACCCTTATCATTATAGGAAATGGCAAGGTTTGTTGCAAGCAGACCATTTTTCAAGAAATATCTTTTGTCAAAGATTTAGTGCATTTTTAATACGGGACCCACAATTTATCAATAAAATTTTATGGAATTTGGTGGATTTTGTGGAGTTTTTAATAAAAAAAATCAACATCAGTGTAAGGCAGAAAATCCAAGGGCGGTGTGGGAAACACCTTATCAACATGAGTTTTCAATCAACATGTGGGCGGGAATTTTATAATTAATAAACTTGTAGGACCAATAGAAATCCCGCATCGCCTTAATTCTCACAATTATCTAGAATTCCTGCGGAGTTAAATATGGACTTTTTGAGGATATTGATCTTTTTACTATTCAAAATATGTGGATCCAACACGATGGTGCGCCGGCCCATTATGGGGTACAGGTACGTGATTGCCTCAATGAAGAATACCCGAATCGGTGGATTGGTCAGGGAAGCCCGATTTTAGCGTGGCCGGCGCGATCACCTGATCTAAGCCCCTTAGATTTTTATGTGTGGGGTTCACTAAAAAGTAAGTTTTTTTAAATCAAACAATACTGAAACAATAACAATTTTCTTTTGTTCTTATACAAAGTTTTATCATCATGCATCGTATGAAATCATTTTACGATGAGGTCATTACGAATACAAAAGAATGTAATTTTACTCAAAGATTGACTCGGTTTTGCCCATGGCACAAATAAAGCTATTCAGACATTAGTTGAATAATACGCCTGGGCACAGCAGATTCAATATTCTTTTGTATTCCTAATGACCTCACAACAAATAGCTATCATTTAAAACATTTTAAATTAAATAATTAATTATGAACGAATTACTATGAAAACGAAATAAATTGTTCAACGTGTCTAGCGCAAGCTTTTATTTGAGAATTTTTTCGAGAATTTGACAAAATGATTGTGTAAACTTATATTAGTATATTAGATTATAAACTTATAAAATATGCGCATGCGCGGTGCGAGTTTTTCTTACTTTTGATAATATTACATAATAAATTTAAGACTATTGACAAATCGTACGAAATATAACAATATTTATTAATTAGTCATATAATGTATGCCTAGAATATCATTTTAACTGTCAGCTGCTGAATTTACTGAGAAAAAAAAAACACATAAATTTATTCCCAATATATTATGGGAAAAAATTATCCGAAACAGTAACCGTGTTAGTTGATTTTAAAATCTAGTTATTTAGAGACCTGACAAGGAGTTACTTAAATAATCTAGTGTTTAATATTCATTTTAATAAAATGTTTAATATCAACCGGTCTTTTTGTTAACTGTGCATGACTTAACGCTAGTCAAAATATTGTTTATGATTTTCGTTCATGTTTTCTGAGTGATAAAAATGCGACGTTGTCATACTTCGCATAAAGGTGTTTTACATACGATGTATGTCTATACAATTTAATTATTTTGTATGAAAAATAAAAACAATAAAAATAATATTTGAAAAATTACTCACATGTTATTTGATTCTATTACATGGTCCCATTAATACCCTAGAGTTATGGGAAATCAAAAGGAACACGTTGTATATATTGCTAACCTTTCGATCTGCAGTGAACTTTCCATTCATGGCCTATTGAACTTTCATCATTCATAAATTCAATCAAATCATTTTATGTTTTGTTTGTTGCTACAATAGCCGCTACTGATTTGATTGAATGTTTCTTTACGATAACCTCAAACTAGTGATGCTACGCATCAGACGAACGTCTTCCTAACTACAACACTAGGAACGAACTTTTTCAATTTGACAACTATTTTTTTTTAAATTTAGATTGTCCTCCGTTTCTTTTAAAATGATGGCATTGGATTTTGGCGTAATGCCACTGTGGCAGCGCGAAAGCCCCTCTTCTATTCTACAAGATATTTTGACAATCTAAAAGATAAAGAAGGTAATATAAATAAAAAACTTGTATATTCATGAATTTTTTTATTTCTAAATTTTGTTTTGTGTTTTTAAATACTTTGTATTGCATGGGAGGCAATTTTTTATTTTCTAGACGCGAGACATTAGTACCCTTTTATATTCAGCTATATTATGTTATGTTACACCAATTAAACACCGTTATTTTTATTGAGTAACCCAGAAAACATATCTTCTCAAAATGTTTGTGGCGTACAAACAGTTTACCTACGTAGTTCTACCACACTTAAACCTTGTAAGTTAACACTATTAGCACAAAGACACGGTAACCAACGTTAAGTCCGATCAGTTCTTGGGAAATGATGGAAAATGGAAAATTGGAAAATGACGTACTTTCGCCTTCTTTCTTCACTACCAGCACTGTACGACAAGTACATTGTGAAGCACCATAAACGCAATTTAATTACTATATTTAGGAATTGAGAGGTTATGTTACGGAAATTGCTCAACGCAAACTCTTCACTTGTCAAGCATTGAAACCAGAAACTCGCTGTAGTATATGTTCCTTGATTGAAACCGTAATGGCAGATCGAGCTGATTGATTGAAAATTAAATTAAATGTTGCGTTTTATGGCATCCGCTGTAGTTACTACACAGTAACTATTTCTACCAATTTTATTATTAATATAATAAAAGTAGATTTAACATATAATTAAAACATTGAAAGATAACCTAAAACCGTACATCATTGATTGAACATAGTGTTATCATTTACATTGAAATGACATATGACAAATTGTACGCCCGAAAAGTAGAAACGGAGCTGTCATTATCAAAAAGTTCTAACCATAGACATAATTCCTAGTTTTTTTTTGTATAAGAGTACGTGCTATGACGATAACAAAGTTTGATATTTCATTTCATAGCCTGTCTGTAGTTATATGGCTCTCTTATATGCATGTGATTATTTTTTAAAAGTTTTCTTCTCGGTTGAACCAAACAAACAGTGACCGTTTATGATAATTTGAACACAAATACATTTCTGCGTTTTGATAAGGTAAGTACTTCATTAAATATTATACGTGTTAGGGTTCCACTTCAGTAGACAAGTGTACCATGAATAAAATTCTAATTTTTATAAATTCCAGGTTTCAGGGATGACTGTTAACAATACTATTGCACATCAACGTCTAGTGCTTAGTGGAGATCGAGAGAGGTAAATTTTAAAATAGTTTTGTGTTATTAAGTCTAATATGCATTTCGTCTTTTTTACCGACACAGAAAATATTTGAAAACAATATATTTATAATAATACTGTAATTTTTAATTTATTACTAATAATATAAATATTTCTATGAAATCTTTCATGATTCAATCTGAAAGAATGGTTTCTGTAATTAGTATAGTAAAAGTTGAATCCTGTGACTCTGGTTAGCACAGATTTCATTTTACTACTTTTATAAAGTTTAAAGATTTTGTTTGTAGGGCGAATACAGCAGTGCTCAGTACAACATAGCTCTGTACTTTTTAAATTTTAGATATCAATGATGCAAAATTATTTATGCCTTGCAACCATTAGCTAATAAATTGTACTGTTATATTAGATGTTTTATCAAAATCTTATCCTTGTTCCCACAATAGTACCTTCATAGCAATCTAAAAAAAATGTTTCTGTGTAACCACTGAAAATAATAAATAACCGAAATATTTAACAGTGTTTATTAGGCAAAACACTATTAATTGTGATAATATAGGTTGTCTTGATTAGAAGACTGGTGTAAGAGACAACCATTTTAAATTCCATCATTATAGAATTAGTGTTGTGCATAACTATTGATTTTGGGAACTAATTCATAAATGTGTGACATACTACTTACTACATAATTTATAAATCAGCCTTAGCAAATTAAAATCTGTGTAAGGAAAAAATGTATATTTAAATTTATTAAAGACTAACATTTTGTTGTGTATACTTAACTTCTATACAGGGTTACAGGTTAAGTAGATCTAGACAGCCTGTTTGGTGTTGAGGTAAGTAGCCTTGCCTTCCATGCCAGAGGTCCCGGGTTCGAATCCTGGTAGGGGGGAGATATTTTATCATATTTGCTTTCTAGTCATGGATGTTTATGTATATTTATTTAAGTTTATTTATAATATTTATATTATAAAAAAAATATTTATATGTGTTTATATATTTCTTAAGTTAATTTATCCGTTATCTCCATCCATAACACAAGTTCTTAATGATACTTAATTTGGGCTAGATAATGTGGTGTGATTGTTAGAAATATATAAAAAAAAAGATCTGTTAAGGAGAGGTAGTTTCCATCATTTCAGACAGATTTCACTATGAAACACCCTATCCCAAACTTAACCGTTTTCAAGATATTGAATTTTTAAGGTTTTTTACAAAAATTTACTTATTTTTTGTGTATTGGCAATTTTTTTCGAAATTTTTAGGACTAATGTATTAATTTTAAATTTTTTGTGCAGTAGATGAGTTACTTTAACACTATCAACAATTTAAATGCAAGTTACTGAACAAACTTGTTCGTCACAGACAATTGATTGTTAATAAAAGAAAAGAAATCATAAAAAAATGAACAAAATATTTTATTCTCTTAAGAATATTGTAAAAAAAAGTCTATAGAACTTAAGCGGCAGATGAGCTTAAAAATATCTATGTTTCACCAGCTTTCCAAAAATGTGTAACAGTCTAGGGTTATTATTACTACTCGCAGAAAAAACTTAGGTGAAGCGCTACTAGTAGTAAAATTTGCTTTGGCCAGCGAGAAGTCTGGACTTGACCACCATGGATTTTTATGTTTGGGGGCACATGAAGAGCCTAGTTTTTAATGAACCAAACCCTATCACCTCTATTGATGTTTTAAAACAAAAAATAATAAATGCAGCAAATGAAATACGACAAAATTTAACTACGAGTGTATTAAAAATTGGTTTGAGAAAAAGGATGAGACTTTGTGTGCGGAATAGAGGCGGAATAATGTAGAAGCGTAGGTTAACTGTAATTAATGTCCTTACGTACGATTCTGTGTCGTTTTATTTTGGTTTTTGACTCAAATGATAAATTGTGCCACATAAGCAATTTTACTACTGGTAGTGCTTCATCTAAGTTTTGTCTGTGAGTAGTAATAATAACCCTAGACTGTTACAGATTTTTGGAAAGCTAATGAAACGTAGATATTTTTGAGCTCATCTGCCGCTTAAGTTCTATAGACTTTTTTTTACAATATTCTTAAGAGAAAAAAATATTTTGTTCATTTTCTTACGATTTTTTTTCTTATATTAACAATCAATCGTCCGTGACGAACAAGTTTGTTCAGTAACTTGCATTTAAGTTGTTGATAATGTTAAAGAAACTCATCTACTGCACAAAAAAATAAAAAACAACAACATTAGTCGTAAAAATTTCGAAAAAAATTGCCAATACACGAAAAATAAGTAAATTTTTGTAAAAAACCTTAAAAATTCAATATCTTGAAAACGGTCAAGTTTGGGACAGGGTGTTTCATACTGAAATCTGTCTGAAATAATGAAAACTACCTCTCCTTAACGGATCTAGATCTACTTAACCTGTAACCCTGTATATTTATTTAGCTATCTATAGCTAGAGCAGCTGTAATTGATATTCTGTCAAAAAAAAAGGTCTCCAAATGTGGAAACAACATGGATTTAACAAATTGTCTGTGATTATATATTTTCTTAAATTTTCACGATACATACTTTAAATAAAACACTTTTTACCGGATATTATCGCGTATATTTTAGTTAATTTTAAAATTATTTCGACGTTTCGGCATCTTTGCAGTCTATCGTGACCACGGCAACTGCAAAGATGCCGAAACGTCGAAATAATTTTAAAATTAACTAAAATATACGCGATAATATCCGGTAAAAAGTGTTTTATTTAAAATTGTCTGTGATGCCTGTAACATAAGACAGCACTATAGGATACTCGAGAAATATGTTCAAAAAAATTACATATAAAAATTATAATGTAAAATGTGTATAAACACATTGATAAGTTGGTTGCATCCATTCTTATCAGCTAAAAAAGTCTTGAATATGAAAATATTAACAAAATTTTAATGCAACAATCACACTTCATATTTAATGCATTGATTAGCTAGATTTGGGGTTTTAAGGGAAAAGTGGATAAAAATTATTAAAACTTAAAAACAAAAAGAAGATTACATGGCATCAAAATTTTTGAATTTAATGAAAATATTGATGACGGAGTGGTGTAGTAGTAAGTATATATTTTCTTAAATTTTCACGATTCATACTAGATACACGGTAGATAGTCTATCGTGACCACGGCAACTGCAAAGATGCCGAAACGTCGAAATAATTTTAAAATTAACTAAAATATACGCGATAATATCCGGTAAAAAGTGTTTTATTTATAGTAGTAAGTAGCCTTGCCTCATACGCCGAAGGTCTCAGGTTGAGTCCTGACCGGGGCATTCATTTGTGTGATGAACACAGATGTTTGTTCTCGGGTCATGGTTGTTTGTATTTATATAGGGTTTTCCAATAGGGACTTGACAAGTTTGAATTCAATTTCTGAACTCACCTTTTCACGAATCATCGAACTGTTACTGTCAATTTATTTAGTAAACTTAACATTTTCATCATGGTAAAGTACACGAACGAACAACGTCTGCAAATTATAAAAATTTACTACAGAAATTTGTAGTCGGTGACCGCTACTTTAAGAGCGTAAACTCCGATTTTCGGTCGTAATTTTATTCTGGCCCTAGTAGACAGGCAGTAACAAGTTTAGTGCAAAAATTTGAGTCTACATATTCGTTGTGTGGTGTTGCCGTGCCAGTGAGACAACGGGTTGGTCGAAGTGTCGAATATATCGCTGCCGTTGAAACGTCCGTAGCAAATGATCCAAATCAGTAAATTCCACGGCGTTCCCAAGAGTTGGGCATCGCCCAGACCACTTTATGGCGCATTTTGATCAAGATCAAGCTGACTCAAGAATTAAAGCGGATGGACCATTTGAAGCGACGTACGTTTTCCGATTAGGATCTGGAAAAGATGCGCCAAGATGATCAATTTCATCGCAAAATCATCTTCAGTGACGAAGCTCATTCTTGGCTCAATGGGTTTGTCAATAAGCAAAATATGCGTTATTGGTCGGGTGAAAATCCACATGTGCTTCATGAAACACCACTTCATCCACAAAAAATAACTGGTGCGGTTTGCATGCCGGCGGCGCCATAGGGCCTTATTTTTTCGTCGACGGTAATGATCGTCACGTTACTGTGAATAGTAATCGTTATCGCGCCATGATTACTGATTATTTTTGGCCCGAATTGGAAGGTATGGACTTTGACAACATATGGTTTCAACAGGACGGTGCCACAAGCCACACAGCACACGTTACAATCGATTTATTGAAGAGTAAGTTTGATGAGCGTGTTATCTCAAGAAATGGACCAGTCGATTGGCCGCCTCGTTCGTGCGATTTAACGCCACTAGACTTTTTTTCTTTGGGACTAGTCAAGTCCTATGCCAACAACTGCCAACAAGCCGACGACATTGGAAGAGCTCAGAGCCAACATTGAACGCGAAATAGCAGCCGTTTCGGCCGAAATGTGTGGCCGAGTAATCGAAAATTGGGTCCAGTGAATCGACCGCTGCAAACGTGCCCGCGGTGGCCATATGAACGAAGTCGAGTTCCATTCATAACTGTTTTGATTGTACTTCAACCCGATAATAAAGTTTTTGAAATATCTCAAATGGTTTGCATTTTATATTGAAAAAAGTTGTCAAGTACTTATTGGAAAACCCCTTATATGTATGTTTTTATTTTGGGTTCCCCCCCAGTTCACTGTACGGTCATCCATTTTTTTTTCTTTTTTTTTCCCGGGGGGAAAAATGCATACCCGGGCGCAGGTGGCACCCGAGTGGTTATGTGGGACTCCCGTATAGGCTAATGAGACCCACGGTATACCCACTAAAAATCCCCCATCTTCCTCCTCGCCGCCTTGTGACAGGGTTACAGAAACGCTTTCGCACACATCCACGACCCCGCTGGTGGGAGCCGCCCACAAGCGGCTCCATCGCGAAACGAGGGAGGCGCACCAGATGGCAAGGTGCGCCTCCCTCCTCGGCCTCCACCAGTACTGTAGCAGACTCCCCCCGTAGGTACTGTAGCAGACTCCCCCCGAGTCTGCTACTAGGAGGCCATGGGTACCAGATAACTGGTAGCCGGTGGCAGATCAGGTCTGTGGTTCTGCCACCGACCACACCTCGGCCGCAGAGGATAGGGCAAGCGGCGCACCGCAATACCGACATGCCTCTTCCTCTGCGGCCCCACCAGTGTCGTTTCGACGGAACGGCCCCGCCAGCTCGCAGGGGGTAGGGAGAGTGCCGCACCGTAATACCAACCGCCTCTCCCCCTGCGATCCCTCCACGGCCGCAGAAGATAGGGAGAACGGCGCACCGTAATACCGGCACTCCTCTTCTTCTACGGTCCCACCTCCAAGCGCGTCCTCAGCGGACTTGTTCAGCCCGCTGGGAGCCAGCCCTCGGGCCAGCCGGCGGCCCAAACAGGCCGGCCCTGGTTGCCTCTTAGTTCACCGTGGGTGACCAGTCCACTGTTACTAAGCCCCCCCGCCATGACAAGGCGGGCAACCATCGGGGGGGGGGGCCTGTACGGTCATCCATAACACAAGCTCTGCTTACTTTGGGGCCATACAGTTGGTGTGTTTGTCGGGGGATTTATTATTATTATATATTAATATTATTAATTTTATTTTCGACTTTTGATAGTAAGGTTGTAAGGAAGTTAGGCATGGGTCAATTATTAATATTCTACATTTTATGTATTTTACCATGGGTTAAAAATGCATAAAATGTAGAATATTTTATTTATAATCATACTCAAAATTTACGTTAAGTTTAAAGTAAAAAAATTGTTAATATAAATTATTGAAAAAATATATAAATTCCGTTTTTTGCTTATATTTATTATATTTAATGGGCAACATGCAACACTAGAGGGCTTAATGGAGTGGATTAGTTTAAGATGGTTATAATAAATCTCAGGTTGCTCTAAGGAATGTGTATCCAAGGCGTGAAAGAAATCAGGATAATCAATAAAAGTTTATTTATTTATTTATTCAATCCCTCAAAAAGGCAGGCTTCTCTGTGAAAAAAAGCACTTTTGACCTCTCACCTACATTCCAAGATCCATACTTATTATGGAACTGCTAGGCCTTTAACCCGTCCCGTGTCGAGGGTCAAATTAGCTCAAACGCCGGTAGTGTCCAGGGATTTTCGACAAAAAATTTTTTTTGCGACTTAGGTTAGAAAACTTAAAATAATTCCTAGATTCTTACAAGTATGTGCCACATTATATACATCGTTAAAAAGCTTAGATTCCAAGCTATATGAACGTTTAATAATGTTATTTAAATATATGCGTTATGTTCCCAAAAATACGTGGTTTTCGTGAAGTTAGCAATTTTTGTTTACATTTTTTTAAATACTTTGATTTATTACAGAATACTCAGAATCACCCATCACTTTTGTTACACATTATTTGAAACTCTACTATTTACTTAGTCTATTTCATAAATTAGTTATTATGTAGACCAAAAAATAACTTCACAATATTAATTTATTCACGGAGTATCACAACGCGTTGCGCGCTAGCTGCCGTGGTTGATTGCGAAGAACCGTTGACAAAAAAGAAATTAATATATTTTAATTTTGATTGATAAAAATTATAAATTGATTTTTAAAAAAACATAACCAATACTATTAGATACTTTAGTTACGTTTACTACAAAATTAATCCTTATCCTATTGAGATAATAGTAATTTTTACGTTCAATATTATGAAATATAGCCCAATAGTTTTACGGAAATGCGATAAATAGCGATCCTTTGGCTGAACTGTAGATTGTGCTGGATTGCATGCCAAAATTATACAAAGGACTTTAATGTTGTTTTCAGCTATTAGTTTTGCAAAGAGATTTGATATTAGAGTGCTTTTATTGTATCTAATTAATTTATTTATAACTTTGTCGTTTCTAAAATAAATACTGACCAAATTATCTAATATTGCTCATAACTTTTAGTAGCCTGAACGGCATTAATTTTCTGGTCTATATTCATATATGTATATTATATAAACATTTGTCATTGATTTCTTGGTAAATAGGGAAAAAGGCATACCTCGAAATCACGCTCTTGAAAATCTTTTTATGCCAGTAGGAATGAGAATCTTTTCTGCTTAAGTTTTTAGTAGTTGACTACAAAATATTTTATTTATAAGAGAAACACAAAAAAAAAACAAAACAATATATTTATTTACAATATTTTCACTTTGAGTAACATTTAAAGAGCCTGTTTCTCTTTTTATTACACAGGGTGAAAGGAAATGCGAGACATACCGTTTAAGGAGTTGTAGTTGAGCTTACTTCCAATAAATTTGGATAGACAACATGCGGTGGAAATTATTATTTATCAAGTTGTACCGACGTATTTTTGTGTTTTTTGAGAAAAATGTCCGATTTCAAACTCCAAATTGATGTATTTTCTAGAAATATATAAACAATAAGACTTAATGTTTTTTTTAAAAGTAAATAAACAAGAAACTTATTTAAATCACAAATCTAGTTACGAATAGAACTAAAAAAGGTATTATGCCCCTAAAAGGCATAATACCGATAAACTAGTTTCTAAGAAACAATTTTTTTGTCTACAATTGGCAAGACTTAGTAAATAATAATTTCCGACCACATGTTATCTATCCAAATCTATTGGAAATAAGCTCTACTACAACCCCTTCAAAGGAATGTATTGAATTGCCTTTCACCCTGTATAAAGTATAGTATGTGTTACAAGAACGTATTAACCAACAGCTGAGCTGGAAATTTTCTAAGTTATATACATATATAAAAATAATTTATTATGTGGTTGGAGTCCTCTTCCAATACGAAACATCGCTCTTCCTCGTCAATTCCACGGGCAGCGGCTCTTTCTATTGCGGAAATGCTGGCATTCTCAAGCCTGCTCGTTCCCCTGATGGGCCAGAGGTCACGTGGCCGAGACCGCGACACCGTTGACGCTTCTTCTGAATTCTATTGAAGAAATACATTTTTTTTAACTTTTTTTAGATTCAAGTTATTTTTTATTTTATTAATATATATGCCATTATTTCGTGAAAACAATTCGAAACGTAAAATATAAAATTTCCTATTTTATAATTTAAAAAATATGCATTGCAATATAATATTTCTGTTCAGCACTACTTTCATTCAATCTATCAATCAAACATATCTTTTTTTGCTGTTAGTACTTTGCATAAATTTTTAGGTTGTTTTTACTAGAAATCGTAATATTGCTAAAAGTATTAAATATTACGTAAATATGAAGTCGAACTTAAATTGCTGGATAAATTTCCCACTAACTTGTCTATTTTTCTTAATGTATGAACATAATAAAGTGATATTTTAACGCAAATCAATGGCGTCTGCTTGCATTATTTCATAGCAATATCAAAGTTAGACACTTTTTTCACTGTAATACAACTATAAAAAGGTAAAATGAATACAATTCACACAATCTATATTATATTCTTAGTAAATTGGTATAGAAAACAAATCACAAATACTTACCGTTTCAAATTCCAGGACATTTTTATTCACTAACTATTTTCACTCGCGAATGCAAAATGGCGGAGTGGCCTTTTTTATGAACACCGAGAAAAAAACTTAAAACTAAAAGGGTATAAGGTCAATACAAAAGCTACAATCATTTAAAACAAAGAGTACATAGATGAGAGCTTCAGAGTGAATGCTTTTTTTTGTCTTTGGAAAAAGAATTATGGGCATTTTCGTCATTCATTTTCAATTAATGCGTTAGTGCCAAACCTTGGCACTAGGACATTGTAGGTACGAAATCGTTAGGCACAAATGCTGTGCCTAGGACACGGGACGGGTTAACTTAACTTTGGGCATCTTATTGAGACCATGGCGGAATGCTTCTAGAAAAATATGGATCATCTCGATGGTTCGACTGTACTCTCTCACAGCCCAGGTTTGATCATGCACAAAGTACTGTTACCTTAGGGATGGTTTTGCGAAGTTCTAACTTGAAGCTTTGGACTCAACTGACCATAAAATTATAACCAACCCTGCACTTACAAACAGAATCTTGAGCACCGTCGCACAGTCGCATGGTTATAGTCTTCACCATCACTTTCCATCAGGTGAGATGGAAGACAAATGCGTTTCCAATGCATTATAAAAAAAAGATTTATAAAAATTTATAACTTTTAACTTTGACAATGTTTGTAACAAACCAGATAAAACGGTGATGCTATCTAATCTTCTTTTTGTTTTCGAGTTTAATAATTATAATCCACCTATCTCTTATAAATCCAACTCTAGCTACTCATTGCATTAGATTGTGTAATTGTTGCATAAAAATGTTCAAGTTAAGTTCAAAAACAAGGATATATAAACTGAGGCATTAAGGTCCAGTCTACTCTCCCCTAACATTTACATTATAATATTCTAGTCATAAATTAAATTATATGATGACTGTATGAGTGAGATTGAAACACCTTTTCTTTCCTTTGGTTCTGGTGCAATTTGTACACTTTTGGAAAGCATATATTTTCTTGTGTGTTTTTATATTTAAGTAGTTTAAAGCTAGTAAGACAAAGAAGTCAACAAAGTACCATACTTTTGTGTGTCTCTATGATTTGTGGTAACTTCTGGTACATAAGTAACAAAATGCTTTCTTCTAATTACTATTATTCGTTTGTGTAAATTTTGTGCATCTGCATTGAGTGTCTTTTTTTAAAAGTTTTAGTAAAAGATGTAAGATTTTTGGAAAACATAGTTAAAAATAGTAAAAATCTACAAAATATAAGTTTGATCAGAGGATTGCAATAATATAACACTTTTATCTTATAGTTGGACTGGATACTTGGACTAAAAACAAAACATTACCAAATGAAGTAGTTAAGCTGCTGTTAAAGCATTTACAAAATTTAACTCTACAAAAGAATACATCAATGATTAATTTATGAAATTAGAAAAACAAGAATCTACTCCAGAACAACAGTGCTACATTCGCATTGATACGAGTCATTTTATCAAGATTTTATTTAACCTACCTTGCTTCAAACATATTGATCAACGGTTGAAGTTTTTTTACCTGAAATGTCTGCTTGAATTAAAGCAATAATGTGCTGATTATGACAAATTAAAGCAAGTCGTTGTAGATATGATTACATTGTCTAAACAAATTTGATGGTGTAGACAGTGAAAGCAATAGCACAAGTTATGAAGAAACAAAAGTTAGGCTGAAAAAATTAGGATCTGAAATCGAATACAGTAGCAAAATAGGCAATTTCGAATCATTAAAGAACTCTTCATTCCACGATCTGGAAGTTTCGTATGAATGCATTCGTGAAGAAGGATCATCCGCTTTAAAAAGTCCTAAATGGTTTTACAATGCAGTTAATTGTATGTAGGAGAAATTTTAAGTACCAGTTACTTCTAATCTTAGTAAGTAGTCATCTTTAAGTCAGTTACTTAAGAACCTCTTAATTATAGATTTTGCTTAGCAAATATAGACTAAGAAGAAGGTATAATAAGGCATAATTAGGAGCTCCTTTTGTATCCATTTGACATCTCTGAGCTTTGATAAGTCACCAAGCCGTTGACTGTTCATGAATCATATTATAATATTTAGGAGTGTATTGAATTAATAATTATAAGATAAAAAACTACAGCTGAAATATTGAAGGGAACGTAGCTAAAAGGTTGGCCGAATTACCTCGCTGGATCGCAGCAGAATTGTGCGAGGTAGGTGGCAGGTGCCAGACTGATGGTCACGAGTTTCAGTCACCAATCACCTAGCTAAGTAATAATAAAGGCGATGAGCCCCTTGTCCCCAGGACCCCATTGTTTCAACGCCAAAAGCCTCAAAAATATATCCACTACCCAAATTCTAACTTTTAGAAAGTAGCGTTAAAGGCTTTCAGCGTTGCCGGCAGCAAAACCAGATTGTGCGCTGGTCGAGAGTGTCTACGCAGGTTGTTACCAACGGCCTACTCATCCTCCACGGGACCAGAGTCATACCATCAGGCCGCTTGCCATGGTCACGCGACAGTCCCGACGGTTCAAGAACCGAGGGAGTGTTGGAGGTAACAAGAGCCCGTTGGATAATGTCATTTAAACTGGCATGGCGGGATATTTTGCCACCATACGAGAGCATGATTTTTTAATATTATTATTGTTTGATGAGTTCAAGGATTATTTGGATGACAAAAGGGCGTGGGATTTAAGTCCCCACAGGCTATTTCTGTTTCTGTTTGTGAAAAATAAAATATAGTCTTATGCCCGGTTCCTATAATTAACGAGTCGTCACTATATAAAAATAACCAATCGTTTTTGAGTTACGGGTAACGAGGCGTTAAAGACGTTTCTATAAGTTTTTGCGCCATCTACCAGCGACGAATAGATGTTGGTAACTCGGTTACCGAAGCCCTCCGAAGGTCCGTCCTGCGTTTAGTTATTAGAAATAAGATGGGAAAGAGCGTATTTTGATTTCTATTACTTATTAATGCATAGTTCTTCTTTTAAGTATCGTATATCCCACGGATTTATTAAAACATTTTTATTAAAAGAATTTAATATGTAATATTGCTGGTAAAATCATTATTTTGTACATAAAAATTTAAAAAAAAAAATTGTTTTCATACCGAAGTGAACAAAACGCAACCAGTGTCTGTGTCTGACTTTTAGCGCGAAGATTTAACTTGATTTTTCTACAAACATCAAAATAAAGTTTATGAAATATTTTTTATGCTCAAAAGCCTTTCAAAAGCACATATTGTTTGTAGTAATTTTAAAATATCTTTTCGAGTGTCGGGTATTATGGATATTACACTGGTAAGTAATTTTGCATTGTGGTTTTTAGTACCTATTGCTTAAATGCATGTAAGTTAATATATAGTTATTATTTATTTGATTTATAGAAAACTAAGAAGAACATGAGCAAAGACGAGGTTGCTTTGTTAGTTGAATTGATTTAAAGCAATTCAGTCAAGTTAGTTTTATTGGTTGTATTAAAATTAATAAATACCTAATAATAAAGTAAAATCTCCAGAAGAACACACCAACTACATGGCTTTAAAGTTACTTAACTTGGTACAATACATACATATACATAGGGAAATAAACATTGACAAACATAAAGTTTTGAGGTTAGAAAAAAGCAAGAAAAAGAACATATTACAAACCTGGCTGACTTTATCTTTATACAAGGATGTATTTCAATAAGTAGCTGTTCTACTGAAGGCTTATCCAGGCGAAATCTTAGTTGAAATTCGAAAGAATCCAAGATATTAAGTATAAAACAAGGGTCGACTATTACCCTTGTTTTATACTTTCTCCGATTAAGATTATGATCATCATCTGAATCAGAGTCATTCCAGTCGGATAATCTTTCTAGTTCACTCAACTCACTATCTGAATGAGACATTTCAAAATTTTATTTAAACCAAAAATGAAAACTCGTAGAACTTTAACAAACTACCGACAGGTACCGATTACTTTACTTTTACTACCGAGTACCGATGGAATTCGGGCGGTAATCAAATGCCAAACGCTTCGTAACTTTGACGGCTGGTTGACAGATTAAAAATTATATAGAAACGCTCTAAGCTGTCATTCCCATACATTTACCTTACTACTCGTTATTCGTAGCCCTCCCATCCGTACGTAGCATGCTATCAGTAACTTATCTAACGGAACGTTTTTTTTAGAAACGCTTTTGACTTACGCCTCGTAGAAAATTCTACCGTCCGTAAGCAAAACGAATCGTTTTTTGAATATAGGAACCGGGCATTAGTAAATACTTAGTGTAACCAGCTTGGCTGCGACATGACATTAGCACGGACAATTAGCTGTCATGTGTTTGTATATTTTGTTAAATTTAATACCTTCTATTTCATGTTTTAAACATTTTATTTATAAATTTTTTTATAAAGAGTTTTTTTCGTTGGCTGTTTTCCCTCTCATTGTAACTAAAATACCTAAAAAAGCAGAAGTTCTAAGTTGTTGTGTTCGCCTGGCTTTCGTTAAGATTTTGCATTTAAAACAGAAGAACAGTTGCTAATTACCTTAAAGGAAGGAGACATTAAAAATGGCCATGATAACTTATATTATTTCCCAGGTTTTTTGAACACTATGATGCGACTAGTCGGCCAACTTCCGTTATGGTCTAATATTGTGAAAGATGTATATGGGTCAAACATATCTAATCCCACATCGTCGAACGTTGAGCTATTTCAAAAACGTTAAAAGTAATTTATTCATAGTCGTAGAATCAACACTAAAAGTGACAGATTACGTGTCGATGAGTTTTCATGAAGCACTAGAATTCTTATCTGGTGAATTAAAAGTGGCTTTCAGTAACATAAAAAAT
This sequence comes from Marasmarcha lunaedactyla, assembly GCA_923062675.1. Taxonomy (NCBI): domain Eukaryota; kingdom Metazoa; phylum Arthropoda; class Insecta; order Lepidoptera; family Pterophoridae; genus Marasmarcha; species Marasmarcha lunaedactyla. Next base: position 13,799,284 of record OV281346.1, on the reverse strand, counting down.
TTAGAACATAAAAATGTTAAAACAAACAAACCAAAAAATAAAACCGATAAAAATAATTTAAAAGAAGACATGTAGGTATGTAGGACAAACGAAAGAATCTATTTTTAGGAAAAATCCAAGCTTAATAGAAAATTTGCGAGGATTAGCGACGAAACGAGAAAGAAGTAAGACTTCAGAGAAGACAAGCAAAGTTACTTTATTAAAGAATGGATTTAGAGCCGGTGGGAAAAATGTGATCGTAAAGAATACTTGCGCTTTCCATTCTGTGGCACAAGCTATCGCTGTTGCCGTTGTAGATGGATTTTGAATTGGCCGAATGGTAAATAATAGAAATCAAGTTTATTTTATATTTATCAAAATGCTTATTGGTGATGTTTCACTGCAAAATATTTATAAAAGTCGCACTGATATTTTGAAGCAGTATTTTAATACAGAAAATGCATCTAATGACAGGATTATTTTAAGTTGTGAATGTAATGTGGCGCACATTTTTGAAAAAGTACTGATCGATGTGATATATAGTGAGGATAGAATCGAATTTTGCACTAATAAAACGTGGCCGATAAATCAGGTTAAACGTAAATGTGCCTATTTGCCTTTAGACTTTAACATTTAATAATTATCAGAATCTGCCAATTTCGGAATAGATCCTGAAAACAACATATCCACTTGTCGTCTTGCTGGTTGTACAGGTATCAAGACTTGTGAGTATGAATTAAAAGATTTGATTTCTTTTGAACTCAATTCTGAAGAAGAAATATATTTAACCCACATGCCAACTATAATTAATTAATTAAAAAAATTAATATAATTTGGTATCAGTCATAGAGTTTGTTCCTTAGTTCGTCGGATCAAAGCGAATGTATTGGCCATTATAAATCGCACTGTTTAAGAGGCACATCATTTGAATGTTTCGATAGCATTTAAAATCAAGTAACCAAGGTCATAAAAAAATGTTGTTCCATTGTTTAATTTATGGCAAAAAGTATCAAAGTTTAAATCTAAATGCTGTGAAATTATTCTAAATTATGTGTATAATAAAAAGTAATTTAAAAATCTTGAAAATACTATTGTTTATATTTTTGACAGCCTTCCAAATTCATAAATAATAGGGGAGTTATTATATTAGTCTACTATAGTATCGTTATTTTCTCGCTGTAGACTCGGTCATAGAAAGCGGGAGCGGTGACGTAGACGCCGCGTAGTGCTGTGTATTATTGCTGTCGATGAGTAATATCGATAGTGTATTTTTATAGATGGCTGATAGAAATTAAAAACATGTGTAATTTCATATATTATAAGTTTAATATATTTTAAACATATTTTAAGTACGAAAAAATTTTTAAAATAATAATTTGTATGTAAATTATTACAAAATTAAAAAAATATAATTGTGTATAAATTGGAAAACAATAACTTAACACAATAGTTAAGTTATTAACTTTTATTAAGTAAGAAATAAAAAACCTGGTCTTTTACAATGCATGAAACAACGTGACAAGCTACATCTAAAATCTAGACGTTATCCAAATAATAAGGTTTTGAAATTAACCTACACAAGATACCGCAACTTCTGCAATAGGCTCTTAAAAAACTTTAAAAGATCGTATGAAAAGGATCTTATTGCAAAAACTGGCAAGGACAAAAAAAAACTGTGGAAGGTTATTACAAAAACTTCATATACAGGACGACCCAAGCTGTACCAAAAGAGTTATTACCAGATTCAAAGTCACCAAAAACATCTACCAACGAGGCAAGTAGCTACTTTGTAGGTATAGGAACTTGCTGAACAAATCAAACTAAATAGCTTAAATTATACAAACAGCGGACACAGTGCTATAGAACGTACGCAAAGTTCTTTCAAGATGCTTTTGATGTCGATGAGGCTGAGTTAGATTGTTTGATATCGGGACTAACGAATGTCAGCACCGTCGGGTTGGATAAAATTCCAAACAAATTGTTAAAAGATTTTAGGCACTTTCTTATCCCACCGTTAACTTTTATATTTAACCTTTGCCTTTCAAGCGGTATTTTCCCCAAAATTCTTAAAAAAATTTGTAGTTACTCCCATCTATAAAAGTGGCGATCGAGAACGCATCAACAACTATCGACCAATTTCAATACTACCATCTATATCTAAATTTCTAGAAAAAATTTTGAACGTTTTTGAGAGTTTTTTCGTTAAGATAGATTCACACGTCAGCGATGAGCTTCCTCTCACTTATCTCCGCAAGGCAGCATTTTGGGACCTACCTTTTCTATTGTCTTTGTAAATGACCTTCTGAAACTTAAACTTTAAAATTATATTAAATAATTAAAATTATATCCTACGCCGATGACACAGCCTTGCTTTTCTCTTTCTCTAAATCTTACGTCTTTTATTTAAAAAAAAGACACTCAATGCAGATGGACACTGTAAATTCCTGGTTCTCAGTACATTTTGGGATAAAATTTATGTATCTTATTTTAGGTGGTAATCATATCTGTTAAAACATACATTTCATATTTTTTTTATTAGTGGAAATTACAAAGTTTATTAGATTCGATCCATAAGATTGACGACCCTATTGACGGATTTCATAATAATACGAAAACCAGGACGGCTCGCGCAGTTTTGCTTCTTTTTAGTAATAACGGAATGTTTCCTTTAAGTTAAACTCGCTAACGCGTACATTAAGAGTACAAAATTCCACCCAGTTTATTTTGTTGATACTAAAGGTTATATTATTAATAAAATGTCCCAAACGTCATAAGTTAACATGATGTTCTATCTTTTGCAGATTCAAAGAACTTTTGAGAAGAAGACTCATAGAATGTGGATGGAGAGATCAAGTTCGCATGCTTTGCAGGGATGTGGTAAAAGAGAGTGAAGGGGGCAATGTGACCTATGATATGCTAGTCAATAGAGTCACACCCAGGGCTCGAGCATTAGTTCCCGATACTGTCAAGAAAGAACTTCTCCAGAAAATTAAAACTCATCTCTTAACGCAAAAGGAACAGTGATCTGTCTTTATTATTTAAGCTATGCTATACTTACCATTAAGGCTATCTTTCAAAATCAGTCAATAAAAGTCTCTTATATACAACCAACAGTATATTTTATTTATAAACATTTACATAGTTAGATTAAACAAAGTATATATAATCAAACATATACATATAATTCTCAATATTGCTTAGATTGAATACTGCCACAGGATCCCATGGTTCACTTCTGCGTTTTTGTTTTAAGCTTTGTTGTGCAGCAAAAATACGATTTTACACAGAATAAAATTCAAATTTTATAAAAGATTAATATATTCACAAGTTCCTATCGTTTTAATATAGAAAATAGGTACATAATTAGGTTATTGTCTTAACCTCTTTTACTTAGCATATTTTGGCTTTATATAATTTTTAGTATTTGTGCAAATACAGCAAATATGATTAATTAAAAAACATCCTACAGTACATAGATTTAAGCCCTACGCAAGGACAAAAACACAAAAGTTCTGTAGAAGTAAATTGAAGCTTAACACCAAAATATTTTTCACTTTTATGAGCATAGACCGTATTTGAGCAAGGCTAACGAGATATGTACAAATAGGGGCGACTGAAAAGTATATCTTAGGAGTAAAGAAAGGTAGTCTGTACGGAACAAATTTACACATCAGCTAATTATGGTAATCATTGTGGCATAGTTTTAAACGGAATCATAACAGTTAACTGTGAAATTGACTTACATTTAAATCTTTTATAGCAAGAAAATAAATGCGTTTAAATGTACACAGTAGTAAATTGTAGAAATGAGCAATTCATTCTCCTAGGATGTATAACTTTTAAAGCTCTCCAATACCTGATCCTAATTTCATAATATACATTTATAATATGTACAAAGATTTACAATTGGAATGTAATTTGGACTTGTCATGCCACCATCTGGCATGATTCGTTATGACTTAGTCTAACAGTATCAGTACTCTCTTATATTATATCTTTATTCCTAATAGGTATTTCTTTCTTAAGCTTAACATTACATTGATAAAAATTGATCAATCCAATTACACAATACTGATACATTTTATGTCATGAGCAATTACAAGTTGACATGTCATGAGCAGTTTTTTTTATCACTTTTCATAACTTACACAACGGCAATGCCAAGGAGTATACCGAACTTATAAAACAAGATATTCGAGGCGTCAGATCTTAATGTTATGAAGAGATACAAAACATGTTTTTAGTTAGTAAATAATTGACTTACATAAAAGAGCAAACACATGTAGAGATTCATCAACATTGCAAAATACATTCGAAACTAAAATAAAGGATTATTTTTAAACATTACTTAAAATAATTATTTAAATATAGAATCTTCAACAAACATTTATTCTATCTTTACTTCAGCCAAGCTAAACATTATTGTTACGTTGTCAAATATTGTATGCTTTTTCTGTGAGTTAACAAATTATGTTTCATTACAAGAAAAATACATAGTCATGGTTAAAATAAAGAACTACACAAAAACAATTTAAAATATATCAAAAATTGCGTAAGTGGAGACTAATTCCTCAAATAAAATATTTGTACAGCCACCAAAAACTTCAAACATAGTATGTCAACGTAACTGGGAGAACAACACTCCTGATTCACACTTCTGATTCAATAATGTTTGTTATTTTTTAAACGTGTAATAAAATTCTTGAAACAATAAAAACTACTAAACTATCCAAAAAGTTTGAATAACGTGGTTGAGGATATTACAGCTAACTCAATTTTTGCAAAAGTAATTTGTGAAAATTGACATTCAAAACTTGATTTATAAAAATACATGAAGATGTGAGAACTATTGATTAAATAAATATTGTGTAATATCTACTTTGTTAATATAGCACACAAATTAGGTACACTTAAATGGCGACGTATTTTACAAAAAGAAAAACGGTATACTACACTACATAAATCTATTATATTGAGAAACTATCACCGTTACCCAGACACGAAGTAATTTATTGAAATCTAATTGCTGAGATTCAAGCAGAATTCCACATTAAAAGTACCACAAGAAACTTAACGTATTACACACAAACAAAGATGTTCGAGATTACATGACAAAACTTAGTAAAATCTAAGAAAAACTTGAAATAAGAGCTCCCGCTTTAGTATCTTGAAATTTCGCCTCACAAAAGATAAATTCATATCATATAATATTACTTGAGCAGCCATAATCCGAATAAGTATGTTCTCAGAAATAATTTGTCACAATTGTTCTTTTTGGTTAAATATTTGATACAAAAAATAACTTCATTATATCCCTGCATCACATTCTACCTATTTTACTACCAACACAGATCCTTAAATTCTAGTTATTTATTCTTATAACATACCGTACACGTCCAGAGGTGTTCTATTATAAAATTATAGAAAGAAATAACATTTAATTCTATTGGTATTTAGAGCATAACAAAGAAAAATATTTTATTAGTTTTTATAAACTTAGACTTTTTAAGTTTTTCATCTATTACGATTGATATACAAAATACGTATGGTAGTTTTGCCCCAATTGTTACCATGTAACATTTAGAGCTAAGTGACGGCTACGCGGTGCGCGGGGAGGTGGCGGCGGGCTCTGGGTCGCGGGGCGGGGTTGCGAGAGACAAGGACGAGAGATGATGCCAGAGCGAGTCGCACGGGTGCTCGAAAGCCGCCGGGTAATCTGTGAATAGATAAGTTATATGTTAAGTCGAGGTAATAATAGAAACATAAATTGCAAATAATCACATTCGTGGGCACAACTGCATGAGGTGAGTTTAAGTTACATCACTTTCCTTGCTTTGTGCGATTGGAATGGTACATAAATCAATAAAGTAGCAAAATCTAGCTGTATAGTTTCAATAAAACCGTCCTAGTCAAGTTGTCGATGCCCTTTTAAGTACAAATCATTGTCTTACAAATGACTTCGGGTCTGCGTTCAAAAACGTGCGAGCAAAAATGGAACGAATATCACACCAGTCTTAATTTGCTTGGAAATTTGTCCGACCAGCCCGACAACACGTCCAAAATGATATATTGCTTTATGAAAATTATCAATATTTGAACGCTCGAAGTAGTAGATCAACTTCCTTTTTGCAGCTCCACGAGGTGAAAAATTGTGGCCAGCAATAATTTTATATTTTATTTAAATTTCAATTCATTTATTTTATACCTAATTCTGTACACGTGTGGGTTAACTCGGAACACTTTTTACGTCAATTTTACGACAGTGGTACCAATATAGAACTACTAGCTTGTGTCTGCGACTTCGTTCCCCTATATTCTTAATGCACAATCTGTATTCAAAATTTCATCGAAATCCATACAAATATAATACTAGCATTATTAAGTATATATACATGCTACAAGTTTCCCGAGAAAGACTTCGGTAAGGTAGATAGGTAAGAACCAACGTAGCTCTTAGATACAGGAACGAATTAAGCCTAAATAGTATTTAAAAAATGGCAATATACCTGACAAGGACACTCGTGACAGCGGCACGGCCGTCGGCCGTGGGTTCGATAGCGACGGGCCGGATGTCGCGCCGACGCTTCCCGCTCGCGCCTCCCACGGCCACCGTCACGGCAGCGAACGGGCGCTTCGCCATGTGTAGCATCTGGAATTCGATGATAGATAGGTAATATAGAACGACTTTTGTATCGTTTTGTTAACGTATAAGGTTTATAATGTTAAAAGATTTATTAATTTTAAAGAAACTAAATTACTACAACTGCTTAAAGAAGTTTAAACCGATCTTACAGACAAATATTAATAAATATAATATGTGTTTGGTATTTATAGAATGACTAAGATTTTATGTTATACACTTTATAAATCTTTAACCTTCTCCAAAATTTGAACTGTAAGTGTTTAAAACAAATATTCTATTTAATTTATGAATTGAGCTCACAACTCTCAAACTTAAGTTTATTGATATCTTCTTTTTCTTTATTTCACTCAGCAACTCACCTCTACAACATGTCTCCTTCGAGCCCGTCGAATGTCAGCCGCTTGCTTCGCTTTCCAAGCGACCACACACGCCGCAAGAAACAAGAAGAAGCACGAGAAGAATACCGAGAAGAACACGAACAGGTCGATATGCAGCTGGTCTTGACGGAAGAACGCTATTCCGAAGCTTGCTGCCCCATCTTCCGTATGGCGAGCTTTAACGATAATGTAGAATTTAGTATGAGTCAAGTCGTGGACGTTCTGAGGCAGGGTCAACACCAATCGGTTGCGCAGATTGCGCACTCGTAGTAAAATATTCCTTCGATCAACCGTCACGTACGTTGCCAAATCTTTAGCCACGTAATCCGCGAGCGTGTACTCGATCTTATCAAAATGCCAGGACATTTTTGGTTTCTCTGGAATGTGATCGTCGAAAGTAGGCATTTTTCTGAAGGGTTCATGCTTGTAATAAGTCGGGTCTAGGTCGACGTTGTGGGCGCCAGTGGTGGAATTAACGGACACGACGAAAGAAGAGTCATTGGGGCTGAGGAAGAGATCTACCGCGCCTTGTGTGACGTCCACTGTGACTCGAATGTCTACGTTCATGAATCGCGGGTTCACTGCCATGAACACTGTTTGACCAGAGTAAAGAGGTCGTGGTTTGATCTTGCATTCGTCTGTAAAGGAAACAAATAGCTTGTCAATTTAATGAGCTATTTACCGAACTAGATATCTTTTACAATAACTTATATAAAGAAAATAAATTTTTGTAGCATTTTATTACAATAACTGAAATCCTTCACCTAAATATGCTTAAAGTGTAACTATTATTATTATTAATAGTATACGCATTGACATAGTCGTTTTTGTAATTATTCTGTTATCTGATTTTTATTTATATTTATGTTTGTGAACTAATTTCGTACAGTTTACTGTTTGTGGTCGTCTGTCAGTCATGTCTTAAGTAAGCATCTATCAGTTTTGCAATCTCTTTAATTAAGACTAGGGGAGATGAAAATAGGGGTCGATCTAAATTAACTTAACTTAACTTAACTGTATTTTAAAACTTTAATATTTACTCACCAATAGACTTTCCATCAAAGCACAACTTATTCTCAATATTAATCGTCTTGTAGCATTGATGTCCATTTCTCGGATCGCCCATGTACAGATCTTTACATTTGACGCATTGGTATCGCCAACACTCTTGCGCAGAATTCTTACTAGAACTGGACTTTTGACACGAGATGTCACTTTCTGTGTTGTTACCGCAGTTACATTTTTCGCCGGTTACCGGGTCACAAGTATCGCCGTGCCCGTGGCATTCGCAACTGAAATATTTTGTGTAATGTTTGTATTAAGTATTGAGGCTTACGAATAAGATGGTTATTAAATTATGTATTAAGAGCCCATTTCACCAACGTATTGTTAGTCTTATTCTACATATTTAATTTACGGACGAGTAAAAGCAGCTTGAGTTTCATCAAAGTGCTTAAGAATAAATTCTAACTCTCAGAGTTAACTTTACTGGGGCGTTCTCGTGTAATATTTATGTTAGTCAATCTGGCTCTAATAAAGGTAATTTTAAGGTCCTCAACCTTAAACGGCGACTCTAGGTTAGTTTTGAATGAATGTCAACTACGATCTATATTTTTAATCTTTTTTTCTAGTACATAGTATGCAAATAACACAAAAAAAAAAAAATTTGTGGAATAAGGCTCCAACAAAGAATAATTCTTATTCCGAGTATAATTATTAGCGAGGAAACCATTTAACGTTTTAACTGTGAAATTTCAAACTGAGAACAAAACCTTTAAACCAGAGTAAACTTTTACTAGTATATCTACACCCGTGTTAATATTCTTCCTTTAAAAAAATAAAACTACTACTTACGGTCTACAGGGATCCCTATAATCATCAGAGCCTCTGAAATATCCTTCAATACATCGTTCGCACCTCGCTCCATCCGTGTTATTCGCACATCTTACGCACTTTGCCCTAATACCCGCATCTTTATAATATTCATCTAGATCGACGCTCGTGTCACGTGACGTTGGAGACACGTCAGAAACGTCACTGGTGCAGATGCTTGTGTGGCCGTGACAATGGACGGAACAAGGGATACATTGACCGTTGTTTCGAGGGTCACCGACGAAGTTTGGCTTGCATTTTTCACATTGGTTACCCTGGAGAGAGGAATATTTTATGAAAGGCTTAAAAGTGATATATTTTCTGTAGAAGAAAACTAAAGATAAAGGACTTGTTTACATTAGTATAGGCTCTTGGGCTAGATTACGAGCGCACCGGGAGGATATAGAGAATATATGTACTAACACAAAATAAATATATATTTCGTTTACAATATGGTACTTTAAGCGCACACTTCAATTGAAAATCTGCGAGATTCAAATATAGCACTCCACCCGCCATTCTTATCTAGCCTAGATTAACGTCTTCTCGTCGACACCGATGGCACTTTCGATCAATCAATCAACATACATGGCTTCGACACCAATATTCATTTACCATTTCTAATAAAATCTAAATCAAAATAAAGGATCTTGTTCTTAGTAGGTATATGAAAATTTAAAAAGCTTTATTAAGAAAGTAACTTGACATTCAAATTCTAACAGAAACTATCTAACCTAGAGATCACGGATACAAATAAAAGCAACCATTTCTTGAAAGAATATTACCCTTTTAGTAAGCTTGTGAACACAATAAACCTTGAGTTAACAAGCGTACTTAAAGCAAACCACAAATCAGATAAATGTTTACAATAAACAGATAGCAAGCCACTGATTAATAATGAAACAGCTTGAAAAGGAAGAAGCTATTTCCACAAAACAGAATATAACAATACTCTTCAGAACCATTAATGTTCTACTTATTCGTTTGTTTCATAGGGGAAAGCCGTTACAGTTTTATCATATTGATTTCGTTTTGGGAGACCGTTGTTTACATGTAATGATAATTTGTATAGTTTATAAAGAATATTAAAGCCGTATTTCAAAGAGCTCCAAGTTCCAAGTGTTAGTCGTCGCCAGGGAGAAGAAACCTAAAAACACAGAACAGAATATTTGCAACGAACAGAGCGAACCGAACACAGGGCCTAAAAAGGATTCAATCACTTTATGCCGCACTGGCGCAAGTCAGCTGCAAGAGTGCATGATATTTGACTTGACAAAATGACAGTTTTGACAGTGGCAGATAAAGAATTGGTAAAGTTTATAAACGCAGATAGAAAAGAGCAGCCTTTACAGTGCTGTCATATACATTTTAGAAAATAAAAATGTGCGCTGAATATATGTCATTTCGTGCTACCTTACTATTTTTATCCAAGCACTCATAAACTAGCCCACTTTGGAAATATCATCTTTAATGTTGATACAATTTCCATATACGAACAGATCAACTTTTTAGCCACAAAGTTTGTGACGTGGATCTAAGGGAATCTAAAAAAAATATGAGTATATAAGAAGTAAACGTCCGTGTCTCCTAAACAAACATGGTTTAATGACACAAATATCTATTTACCCCTAAAGGAATCTCCAGAGTAGATGACAAAGCTACAACTACACAAGATCACCCATCCAAAAAATATCCCAATGAAAACTCACCATCGTATTATTATGGCACTCCGTACATTTATCCAACTTATCTGGTCCCTCACAATGCGAGTGTCCATTGCACTGGCACTGTATGGTACAGTTGGCGCCGACGTATCCAAAGTCACAGCGACACACGTCCGGTTGTATGCAGGCGCCCCGGACGCAGCCTTGGGAACAGACCGCCGAGCACGCGCCAGTTGCTGAACGTTTGTAACCAACGCCGCAAGCGCATTCGTAACCTTCTGGGAGATCGCGGCATACCTGAGTAAATAATTATCGTTTTATATTTTTATTTCAATTGGGTTATATTTTGTTAAGTTATATTTATCTATGTAATTTTATAGTCTTATATTTCGTTCCATATATATTATGTGGTTTGTAAAATCACCTCAGAATCAGCTTTACATTGATGATGATTATTCTCACACTCATTTTCCGGCGGACACCGCGTATAATGCCACGAGAACGTTTCATTTGTCCCATTTTTTTGCGTCGCCTTCTCATATACCGCGGCGCAGGTGGTCTTTGTGTAGTCCATTAAAGATTCTATAGAGCCTTCAGTGCAGACACCTTCCCCATTGGCTCCTTCAACCGCACACCAACCGCAGTGCGAATGGTGGAGGCATTCATAGCATTGGTTGAAGGTTTCGCAAGGGGCAGGGCATTTTTCTGTGTCTTCTTTCGTTAGGACAAGCCCGCATACGCCACCAGCGCAGTATACTGGTTGGTAGGCTGGTGATATGCACTTTCCAAGGTAAGTAGCCCAGTGGCACTCAGCGAAGCCACCTTCAGCCCCGTCGGAGCTAAGACAAGAGGCGCAATCTTCGTAGTTGTGACAGCGGCTGGGGCACTCTTCGCGAGGCGGCAGTCGGGGATGCCCTGGTTCTTCTATTGCAGCACAGGTCCAGTTGAATAGATCGAATGTGTCCTCTGCCATGTGGGTTATTTGGCCTGTAATATTTAGAACAAATTATATTAGTGCTACATAAATAAATAGCTTGATATATATTTTATCAAAAGAAAGATGTTCTTCCATACTTTTAGCATTCACTCTACTAATTCCGTAACACGTTCTTATAAAAATTTATATATTGTTGGTTAATTAAACTAGCTAGCTATTTAAATATTGTTAACTTTATTATTCAAATACAATTCATTTATTATTTAATTATCTTACCTTCTCTCTTCACCAGTCTCGTCCATGTGCAATGATTGGACAAACATTTTTCACAATCGGAAGCAGCACAGCGTAATTCCGGACATTGGTCGATATCGCTTATGTATGAAGTACCGGCGTTGCATTTTATACTGGTGCAAGACTCGTCTGTAGGCACGCATTCACCTGAAGAAGTGTGAGTATATTTAAAGCAATTAAATATAAACATGTTGTTGCTTTAATCAATATGAATAATATAAAAATATCAGATTTGTCCAATCTAATTATTTATAGTTTCCACCAGGATTCAAACAGGTATCTCTGGTATATGAGGCAAGCCTACTACACCACATCCGTTTCGTAATTTAATTTAATTACTTTGTATTGATCCTTTTTTAAAGAAACAAACAGTAATTTTTATGAATTTATATACTTTTGTTTAATTTTACGTTGCAATACAATACATTTTAAACCACTTACCAACAGCAGCCGCACAAGATTCACACCATCTGCAGGCTGGTTTTTCTTCAGGATACATCGGCCAAGCAGCCAAGCATGAGGCGCAAGTCGTGAAGTTCTCACAGGACCTTCTCGAAATCAATTCTGCATCGCAAGCCGTACCGGAATTCGTGGACACCCTGTCACTTCCTTCACAACCAATTTTGTCGACAGAGTAACACATAGTGAATTCTCCTGTACTGCAGAAACTACAGCCCATATGACTTCGACATTCCATTTTGCTTGAGCTCCAAAGGGAGCATAAGTCTTCGGGAAGGGATATTCTCGTAACTTGGCAATGCGCGCTTCCCGTCCAACCGCCGATTATGTAAATGTATCCGTCATTTTCGGTTTCGACGTCGATTGCCATCGCATGAGCTATGGTGGGAGGTGGCGGGTGACCTACTATGCTTACCCCTGTAACAAAATATATACTTAACATAAGCTTTTAAGAACACTGATTTTCTATCTAGGTAACAGTAGCTACGAAATAAGTATTTAACTTTTACGAAACCGTAGCTTTACTTCTGAATAAATAAATACAAAAAAAAATAAAGTAAAAGTTTACAAACACACCTTAAGTAAGGAATACTGAGTAGTGAGCACCCACCTTTGACTAATCGAATCCACTGATTGCAGCTATAAACGTAAGCGACGAGAGAGTCAGACCCGACATCCGGTTCCGTTCTTCCTCCAAATACTATCATGTAGTCGTTCGTCGTGATGGCGGAGTGCAAGTACGACGCCTGCGGCAAATTGTCATAGTAATGCAGATTCGTGAAAGTAGGCAGCTCACTCCACTTCTTAGTAGGATAATGGAAAGAAAATAGTTTGTTTGACAACATCGTTCCATTGTAGGAGTAAAGCACTCCGCCGTAAATATATAAGCTTTGAGATGGAGCATGGTAAACAGTACTGTGGCCTATTATCCCGACCGGCTTAGCGCCTCCAACGTTCAGTTTGATCCACTTCTCGTTATCTAGATCGAACTCCCACATGTCGCTCATAAAGCCAAATTCGAGAGAAAATCCACCGATCAAAACTAGGCTCTCATAGTCCTGATACTTTTGCAGAGTCAGAGTGTGTCCAGCCAGCGGCGGAGGATGTTCTTCTTTGGTCTTAATGTTGCCCCAGCGTTGGTCTTTCAAACTGAATTGCCAGAAGTCCCCTAGGGTTTTATTCTGTCCACTCTTTTCCTGTAAGCTCAACCCGCCGTAGATGTAGATATTCTGTTTTGAGTGATAAATTTCGGCAGCATGAAAATAGCGGCCCTCTGGCATCTTCGCGTCGGGAGTAGCCTCTACGGTCACTTGCATCCAGGTGTTGTTCTTAGTGTCGAAGAAACGAATGTCGTTGAGCGGGCCGTGCGACAGCGAGTAGCCACCGAACATCCACAGACCGCGGCGATCCGCCACCAAACTATGGCCAAAGCGCGGCAGCGTCTTGCGCAGGTGGTCCAATCCCTCCGACAGGTGCTCTGAGTTGAAGAGTTCAGTGAACACGAGCTGCGTGCGGTCAAGGCGTATGGAACAATCGTCGCCACCGAAACCATCGGCGCACAGGCATCGGCCATAGCTGACATCGCAGGTGCCAGCGCCAGTCGCCGCGCTGCAGTTGTTGCGGCACAGCTCCAGGTCACAGTCGGGGCCGGCGCGTGCGGCTGGGCACACACAGCGCCGGCGCCGGCACTCACGGGGCGGCTGGCAATGTTCACCGCAGGCTAGGACGCGCAGAACGCCTTCGAAGCCTTGCAGCGCGCGTCCGCGCTTGAAGTGCACCGTCAGATTGCCGGAGCGCGCCTCAACAGCGCCGGCCGCCGCGCCACTGCAGAATACGCCCAGCAGCTGGCCAGCTTCGCCGGCGCCGCCCACTCCGTCGTACACGTACACGGCGTTCTCGTCACACGGTACGTCGAATGTGGACTCGTTGATGGCGAACTGGATGGCAGCGTCACTTACGCCCTCGGCCGATATAATCCACAGGCACTCACCGGGCGGCCCCCGCGCCGCTGGCCCAGCCTCGAATGAGCCGATGCCATCAGCGTGGGTGGCATCTAGCATGCCTCGTGGCTCGCAGCGCCTGTAGCAGCGGCCACCGCGCCGTGGGTCACCGTAGTAGTCAGCACGGCAGCGCTCGCAGTTCAGGCCTTCGGTGTTGTCGCGGCACAGACACTCGCCCGTGGCCACGTCGCAGACCCCGCGCTCCTCATCGCCATGCTCGTTGCAGTCGCAGCGGCGACAGCCGGGCCCGGCGGTGGCGTCACCGTGCGAGCCGGGCTTGCACGATTCGCAGAACTCGCCCTCGGTCCAGTCTTGGCACTCGTCACAGCGGCCGACGCCCGTGCGGCACGTGGAGTGGTTGTGGCAGCCGCAGTTGATGGAACAGTCAGCGCCAGTCCAGCCGAGGTCGCAGTGGCACTTGTACTGAGGCGCGCCCAGGCAGTAGCCGTGCACGCAAGCGTTGAAGCAGGTGCGCAGGCAGGAGCGCCGGCCGTCACCGCTGTAGCCCTGGCGGCAGTGGCACGTATAGGAGCCGTGCGTGTTGGTGCACACAGCGTGCTCGTGGCAGTCGTGCAAGCCGAGCCCGCACTCGTCCACGTCGGGGCACTGCGCGTAGGCCCATCCAGCGCGTGATACGTTAAGTAGCGCAGCACAGTTGGCACGCGCGCGGCCCCAGTCACCCGCCGTGCATAACCCATGGATGGGGTTGTCGTGTGAGTAGCACCAGCCGCAGCCAAGCGAGCGCAGGCAGGCGGAGCAGCCGGCGTGCGCGCCGCACGCCTTGCACTGTCCAGCGCCCGCGTCCTCTACACCGGCCGCGGCTAGAGCCACGCCACCACCACCACCACCCGCGCCCGCTCGGTCCAGCCATTCGCGGCACAACCCGAACTGGTACTCGCTGGTGTAGACGCTGAAGCTAAAGCACTGGCGTGTGGCCTCGCACCACACGCAGCGACCGCGCTCGTCGAGGCAAGATGCGCAGTCTTGGCGCAGGCGGCAGGGCGCGGGACAGGCGGAGACGGCTGTGACGGCTCCCGGCAGGCGGCCACGGCGCGCGCACCGTGCCTCGTCACCCCACCACTCACAGGCGGACGAAGCCACGCAGCGCTCGCAGCTGATAAGGTTGGAGCAGTTTGGGCAGGCGGGCGGTAGCAGCGTCAGAAGGCGCCAGCGGCCGGCGCGTGCACACACGGCTCGCTCATCGGCACCGCGTGGCTCGCAGCGTGCAGTCAGCTCGCACCAGCCGCACTTCGCGTCACTCAGGCACGCCAGGCAATTATCGTACTTGCCGCAGTCGCCTTCCGAGTAGGGTTCCAGGAACTCAAAAGTGAAAACCTGGTAGACAAATTTATGCTTTTAAATTAACATGGTCATAAGGTAGAGACGTATTCTACAATTAATTTCGTGATAGGAATTCTTTAGGAATTTGATTTTCTAAATTTCAAATGTTAGTTTTTCTAAATTGACAAGCTTTTGCTCTTATTGGCGTCACATTTACCACAAGTTTAGAAAGACCTCCGTGAAGTAGAACTGGCCAGAAACTTCACGGGGGCCATTTTATGAAAATAAATGTACAGTGGCTCGTATGTCCGTGCTCCGTGCCCACAAACTATCTAAGCGACGAACCGTGGCACCCGTTCACGGACATAACGCGGGAGCCAGCCATTATTGCCCTCCTCAACCACATTAGAGGGAAGTGAGCCCGTCACCTAACACCATACACCTAATGTTGTATTCAACTTCGTCATACCTTTGCAGTTTCCAACGATTTATTATGAAGAAGTTCCATTTTGGCATGATGGTGGGAGGGGTAAAGTCCAGTCTGCAGCGAGTCATTAGCGCTGAGGTCAACTGCGAGGCGCAGCGGTAGCGGGTCGGGCCAAGCGGCGGGTGCGCACGCGGCTGGCTGGGCGGACAACACCGAAGGTTCTGAATCTCCCAGTTTGAGCGATACGTTAGCATACCCCGCGCAAACAGCTAAAGACGCAGGTTGCGCGGCCCATGCTGCAGGAACATGCAACCAACCACGCAGTCGCGCTTGGCTCGAGCCACTAGCTATGTTATTGCTCCCGCCGCCGTTACCCCAGTCGACTGTCGTGGCATTAACCACGCCCACGGCGTCGGGGTGGCTCCAGTTGGCCGGCTGCTGGTACCGCAGGAAGGTCAAGCCAGGCCGCTTGTCCAGCAGCTTGCACTGCTCCGCCTCCGTCACCTCGGTACCAGTGGCGCCCCACCATCCGGGGTTCTCTGATGGCGTATCTTCCCCGCACACGCCGTAGTTATCTGGATGTAGAAATTTATTTATATACATATGACGCAGTTTATTAATTTCTTTGTTAAAAATGCAAAAAATTTACTTTTTTACTGTCAAACACTGAGTTTTGCTTTAAATATTTCTGTTTAGATTTGTCTCACTAGAAAACAAAAGTGTAGCTTTCTATCAATGTTCTAGTTATTTATAAAATGCTTACTTTACTACGTTGAGCTTCCATAAGATATCTAGACCATACTTAAAACAAACATCGAAGGCATACTACGTACCATCTTTATGATGACATCTTGCATTCTGCACACACCAGTTACACTGATACAATCCAAGTTTAGTGCTGACAGAGGGTAGCGGAGCCCGAGTGGAGTTCGCCTTAAAGGGCGGCCCGTGAATGAGACACGACTGACAATCACCCAACGCGGGACAAATGCCGCCGCAGCGAATTGACTGCAGATTCGTCGTACAGTTCGAGCCTATAGTACGGCCGTAACAGATCTGTCAGACAAACCCAAATATTTGAAAATGGTATCTTGTTTACATTTTAATACATGTAAAACCTTTGGATATTTGCTTGATTTTTACTAAATCATGTTACGGATTTTTTTGTCAGATAGTGGATAGAATTAGATTTTTGTCTCGACTAGAGTTGAAAATTAACTGGAAAGTTTCCATTTCGAAGGAAAGATTCCTAAGAGCTACCTGAAAGTTGCCAAGTGTCCAAAAAAATATTTTTTACTTATACTTACAATGAAGTTGTGGAATTTGGTATACCCTTTAGTCCTCTACCTAAATAACGATGATGCCAATCAGTTTTCTCTGTGACATGCATAATTGTATAAAATTACTAGCTTTTAAATAATTTTGTGGAATTAAACTTTTATATTTTAAATATTTTGGTTGGGTTGCTTAGAAGTAGTTCATAGGCAATGCAAAACTGACCGAAATTAAAACCTGATTTTTTTGGTTTCATAAAATAAAAACCGGTTTTTAGTGAAAACGGTTTCATATAAATAAAGCAAAGACAATGCCTTTAAAGTAAGCTGCCGTACCATTTTTATATTTTTTGTAAATTTTTTGTAAATTGTATAGTGTATTTTTTGTAAAATTACCATTTTTGGTAACATCTAATATTACCGCAATTTGGGATGTTCCCGGAGAGTATCCCCAGAAACTTCTTTACTTACCGAAACATTCCATAATTTTCAACTCTAATCTCGACATTTTAATAACGAGAATTCACGCAAATTAAGTCATGGTGCACGGAAATATTAAGCTAAGCAGTATAATTGTTCATAGAAAACTTATACTCACATCATCTGCAGAACACCAACCACATTCAGGATCAGCAAGACATTCAGGCTGAGTTCGGTGTTTTGGACAAGCCGATTCAGGATCTTTATTCACTATGCCGGCTTGCCAACTTGGTACAGTGTATGCCAATAAGTCGCCTACAAATATAACAAGAATGGATAGAAAAAAATTTGCACTATCCAGATATTATATTAGCAATTTTTTTACGTACCATTGACGTTTCCATGGTAACCGCCAGCAATGAGCAACGTCGACGGAGGTTTTAAAGCAGCAGCATGAGCAAAAACACCTTGTTTCTTTGGATACATTTTTCTGACCTTCCCCAGAACATCCAAAGGTATCCATGCATGGCACCCTAAATGATAGATGTACATTTGTCCGTCGTAACATATTTCTTCACGATTATGTCGATGTGAATATCCGCCGAACACAACCAAGTAGTTTCCTAGAAAAAAATTTAAGTTAAATATCATCGGGTATTCTACGAGTATACTAGCTTTTGAAAATAGCTTGACATAAAAAGACATTTCATTTACAAACCTATGATTGTTGATGTATGAAATGCTCTTTCCCTAGGTACGTATGTGTCTCGTAAATGGGCCCGCGGATAATGTATTTCACTCCAGTGCTTGTAGTCTAAATCAAATGCGAACATTCTGTCTGATAGCTTTGAGAATCTGTAACATTTTTTTTAATTTTATATAATTAATATTTTTCCTTTAGGTCTTTAGTAATTTGATTTGGGAAACATGCTTTACATATTTAAGATTTACGTACCTTGCAACACTAGCCACAACTCCTCCGTAAATAAGAATAGAATTTGTATCAGAATGATACACCGCCGTATGAGCCACTACTCGTACATCCAATTCTTTGCCTCCTCTAACAAAAACTTGTTCCCATGATTCTGTTACTATGTCACCAAGCTTGATTTTATACATACTACAAAAAAATTTATACACAGTTAGTATTTTTATTTATTTTCAATATTAATACGATCTGCAGATTTTGACTACCTTGAAGAAAACTCGCCCTCCGGTGTACTTCCTCCAAACAAATATAGCTCATCTTTAACAGCAGTTAAGCTATGCCTTGTCAATCCAGGTGGAACAAAACTAGAGTTCACTGCTCGCAATGACCATGTATTTGTCACAGCATCAAAGTACCACAACTCTGATGATAGAGTTCCGTCAGTTAACTTGCCGCCATACAATACAAACCCATTTAAGAAAGCACAAGCTGAATGTCCATATCTCGGTTCAGGTTTAGTGACATTCATTTTTGAACTTAATATTTCGGGTTTATCAGTGAACTGAAGGTAGCTTTCAGAATAAGGTGTTGGAAAGTGTGATGAAGTCAACGGCAGAGTTGTTTTGTCATGTGAAACTGATGATAAAAGCAAGTTAAAGAGTGAACTCCGATTGCTTATTTGCCAGCTGCCGTCAACATTACCCTGTAAATAAAATGCAATATGATTTATAGCAAACAAAACCATTTTCCGAGTATTTAAAACAATAAAGGTTTTTGATAACTTATTTTACATAGTGTAAGATACCTAATTGTATGAAAAAAGTTATTAATTTAAAATCGACATAATTTTGTATAGTGCTAATTTAATACAATTAATACAATTTACAATGATTTGAGGTTACTCTAGTGTATGATAATATGGACACGTTGTTTGATGTAAAACATTTGCATCTTTGCACTTATATAATAGGCAACTTCCTTAACTGGAGCTGACCTTGATTTTTATTACATGCAATTGGAGGCAATCTTTGTTCATTACTGTCACAGTAAAGGACTAGTGCTAGTTAATCTGCACTTTAATTACATCATTCTTTGACAACAATAGTTTTAATTTAAATTTCATTAAAACAAGACTAGCCTAACCAAAAGAATAGTACTCAGTGTCCTTACTTTCGTAAAGAGTGTCAATAATGATTTGTCATTTTCCTCATTTGTTGGATATCTGCGTAGAACTTTGCCATTTTCATCATACCATTGGCTGGTAGAAAACCTGAAAAGTATAATGCTAATTTATGTAAACAGTATTTTTCAGTACATTTTTTAATTTGCTACCTTTCTTTTTTACTGTATATTTTTATGTCAAACTTATTATTTAATGTAAACAAATATATAACATTCAAGCAATTATCTTCTGACCATCGGACCTTTAATTTTTTATTCTTGTTTTTTTATTTTTATTTTTGATTCTTTTACATTTCTGACGTGTCTAATAGAATTTGTTTATAAACGTAGATGATTAATTTTATATGTTATGAATTATAATTTTAGTTTTTTGACATGTTTTATACTATAATTACAGTTGAAGGGTGCAGGGGAAAAAGGATCATTGTCAACTTATCCACAAATAAAAACTAAAAAAATAACAAAAACTAGCAAAATTAAAAAACCTACTTCGCTATGTTCACGAAAATCGCTTAAAAAGATCACAGTGCACAAGGGACGCAAAAAAGGTTGTATGGCTGCATCATAGAAAGATCAATGTCACCCTTGTTGCACACATGTATGGACATTGACCTTTTTTTTATTTTAGACAACTGTCTGTCTTTCAGTTGTTCATTCAAATCTTGTTTTCGCGCTAAATTACTGCCATTGCTTTATTTTGCTTAAATTATAAAAGCTAATTCAGTTTCAAAATGTCGAACAGCGAAAGTGACAAAGAAACCACCAAATCTGATTTCAATAAAAACAGATCAGTATAGTGGCAGTTGATGAATCATAAATATTATGTGTAAAATGTGGACAACGACAACCTCTAATATCCAAGGAAAAATATGAAGATTTACAATGCTTAAAAGAGTTTTGCAAGCATGAAGCGCAACATTTTTAAATACATTACGCCAAAAAATAACATACATGACTATGTTTTTTTTTCTTCCCAAAGATTTTTTTAAGTTTTATACTATATTATATGAAGTCATTGACTATGATCTATTTCCCTTTTTTATTTCTTTAGCTAATTTATATATTATCTTTTGAATGATAGGTAATTATAATAATTTTAAAACACATAACTAGGATATTTCAATTAAATTAAGTTACAAATTGAAATACATAAATATTAAAATTGTAAAAAAGATCAATGTCAATTGTCTGTTTAATAAATAAGGATACAAAATAAATAACATTTTTTATTTTTTCTCAATATCAATCACATTTGACAATGATTCTTTTTCCCCTGTACCCTTCATTATTTTATGCAAGAATTAGTCTGGTCAATGTAGACATTTGCATAAATTTACAACAAGCTGAATATCAGTAAAATCGTTTAAAATATAATTATAAATAAAATTTTAAAGTTCCCCATCTTTCCCCTGTATGGAAAAAAATTCATTCAAGGTCAAAGGTCAAAAAAGTTAGGTTTTCGCGATTTCAGCAAAATGGTAAGTTTTATCATAAAAATACCCCAGACAAAATTTGTAGATCATTAAACTGTCATAACATGCCACATATATGTACAAAACTCCAAAAAAAACTACCTGCATTAGGTTATCAGCTACCTAACCCTACAGACTGGGGTTGGAAGTTGGTCAACATACACTAACTTTTAGATTTTATTCATAATTATATTTTGAACGATTTTACCAATTTTCAGCTTGTTGTAATGTATATGTAGCTTCACTCTTATTTTTTGGTCTAATTTGACCGGACTAAATATGATAATGTTAATCATGTAACACTCAATTTGCACACTGCATAATACAGCAGTATATGTAAGTAATAATGTTTTAATACCCATTTGTACAGATAAACTGGCAAATAAAGAAATAAAATAGAAATCAACTTTAAATAATACCTAAGATTATTAATCAGGATAATTAAAATATTAATTTTAGAAACGGCATCAACAATGCTTGTTAATTGTTTTTGAAACATAATAAATATAATGACTTGATATATTCCTCACCTATAAACTTCCATTAAACCAAGAACTCTGTTGAGATCATATCCT